>JAQQAC010025709.1:6972638-7088397 GCA_029783875.1 Phataginus tricuspis
TTGTAGTCTTTGCCTTTTAATCCTCAAAGAGGCTTTGAAGACATTGGAGATTTGTTAAATGCGTTGGGTTCTTGGGCATGAGAAAACAAGGCTGGACTCCGGGGAAAGGGCGAGATGAGGTCTGGGTCCTGGAAAAGAAAGCAGGAGTCTCTACTCTAGGTCTTTCTAGGAAGGCGGGCACTGTGACCATAGAGGTGATGGCCACCAGAGATGGAACCCTGGCTTTAGAAATGGATGACAGGATATAAGGCAACTATTACTTAATGTTATCTTGAGTTCCCAAACATGTGAACATGAGGTCCTGGTTGTAACATAAAACATTTTGGGGACTGTTGATATGTGTGCCATTTAGCTCTTTATTTCCTTGCAGCACTAACTCCATTTGTCATTGGCTGCTCTGTAATAATGGAGCCGGGCCTTGGAAGCACCCCTCCCCCTTTGCAGCTGGCATGTTGTTAAGCTCAGGCGGTAGAGGGTGCTAGACCAACAGCCAAGGGGATGGGCATCACTTCCTGGTTCTGCATATGTGTGTGTGTTTTTATCCTACTGAGGCAGCCAGGGGCCCGAGTAGGGGACATCCACTGGTGCTCACCTCCACTGAGTTTCAGTGGCATCTCTGCTTGCGGATTCTCCGTCACTCTAACAGGCACTCTAGAGCTTGGCTTCTCAGCCTTGAGCCTCCTACACCCTGGCGGGGTGTTTCCTGCTTGCCCGTCTTAGCTGTGGTTTCTCAGGGGGAGGCTCCCAAGGTCGCAGTCCCAGCCCACATTACCTGCCCTCCAACCTTTGCCCAGACGCCACGGACCAGCTCTGGCTCAGGTCAGCCCCGAGAATGTCTTCACTGTCTAGTGGGCTGCAACAGCACCTTTTCTGATGAGATCTGATTCCCAGCCTTTGGGAGGTGGGTTCCCTCCTTTCCAAGTTCGTTCTTTCTTTGGGTGTCTCCTCCTTTCCTCGGGTATTCTTCAGGGCTCTCTATCTGTCTGATACAAGGATGATTGATAGAAATGTTTGTTCCCTTACATATTTTACTTCCTTCTTATTTGAAGAGTAGAGGGAGTTCTGTGGTCCCGGTCCTGGCAGGTGCCAGCTCTCAGCTGTGCAATGTGCCCACTGAGACCAAGTACCTAATACCAAGACTCATTGCAGATTTCCACACTTGACAAAACCGCATGAGAGAATGGATAAGAACTGATGATGTAACACTGGCAGCTCATGTGGGCAAGGGAAACCCAGAGAAAAACAGCTTGAATTTCCAGGCTGTCTGTGGGGATGGGAACTCAAAATGGGAATTAAGATGATTGAGAAAAAATAAATAAAGATGGTTATTTCCAGTTAATCTGCTTTCTGGTGGTTATTTTATGTCAAATAATTGAAAAATATAAATATAAAAGCTGATATGAATTTAGTAATGCTTTTATAAACCCATGTTTTATTATTTGTAAAGCATTTGCAAACATTTGAGAAAGTGGTACATATACCACTTTATTTATTTATTTATTATTTAGTCTATAGTCATGAGGATTTCCTGTCTGAAGTAATAATGCCACAGACCCACCAAGATCAGAGGATCACAGGTCTGGAGCTATTGTTATATTAGAAGAATGGAAATAATACTGATAGCCAAGTGCTCATTAACACAAATGTTGAGATCATATCTTTTAAAAACTCGTAACAAAAGATGCAGAAATTTGGCTTTCATTTGCAAACTCTCCATCGTCATCCTGTATCTTTCTATCTTTCCTTGTCCACATTTTGAAAGGATAAACAATCATGGGTTTTTTTGTCTGCTCTGACCCATTATTCCTGAGAGAAGATGCCTCTCTAGACGGAATGCACTGGCCCTGCCCGGGCAGATGAAGGATGCCATTGACCCAGCATCTGGCTGTTCGCCGTTGCCTGGGTGACGAATAGAGAACAAATGACTCAGAGCCTGTTCCTCTGTCAAGCTGTCCATCATCTTCATCCTCATGCTTACTTCCCCAGCTTCTTCTCTGGAACAAGGGGAAGTCTGATGGGCCATCAGTCATGCTTTTCTCCTTCTCTACCTTTCATATTTTAAACTTAGGACGTTAATATTTATGAAGATATGAACTAATATTTAACCTTTCCTGGCATCCAGTAAAATGCTTATTTGCTTTCACAGCACTGGTCTAGCACCATTAAATTAATCCAGAAACAGAACAGCAGCAGACTCACAGAACCCAAGAAAGGACTAACAGTTACCAAAGGGAAAGGGACTGGGGAGGGTGGCTGGGAAGGGAGGGACAAGGGGATTAAGGGGCATTATGATCAGCACACATAATATAGGGGGCCAAGGGGGAAGGCAGTATAGCACAGAGAATGCAAGTAGTGACTCTGTAGCATCTACTACGCTGAGAAACACTGGTTCTGTCTCCAAAGGAAAACCACATGGAGCTCTCTGATTCGTGGGATCGTTTTAAGAACAGGCTCCAAGCACGAGTTCTTGACTGTGTCCTGAGCATCCCGGGGCATCCTCCTGACTCAGCTAACACCTGCCCGGCAGCCTCTTGGGCTTCGGTTTCACCACCATGTGAGCATCTTCTGTGACGCTCAGGACTCCCAGTGAACAGATGGTAAGGTGAGCGCGGCGTGCGCCCAGCCAGCTCCCGGGCGCCTCCTGCCTTCTGTGTTTCCCTTCTAGCTTTCCACACTTCCCACGGGGGCTCAGGACTTTTGGCACGTGTGTGATCAGGACATTCTAGGATAATCCTGAGTTTAAATATTTAGTGTAAATGTCTCCCAAAGCAGAATTGGACCTGTTTGATCATGAGTTCTAATTTTAGACTCGAGCAACATGGTTATAGGGCTCACAGGGACCCACTGCCCCGAGGGGCCCCATTCCCTTAGGACTCCGAGCTCAGCTTTTTGCTTAGCCCAGTTGCTTAAGGTGTTAGTGGTTGAGAATTGGGTCACCTTGCAGGAGAATTCACCCTTATAACAGGTAAGGCAATTTCTCAACTCAGGGGTAACCAAGTATTTTTGTGTTTTCAGTTGTGAGCTTACATACACAATCAGAAATCCAAATCTGGGTGAACTTTGTTAACATTTTATTTGTTAGATTGATGATGTGAGTATTAGGTGTGACTTGAACATGGGTCAGATGTGTAGCATCTTTAGTCATATGCTTTTTCTGGGTGTCAGTAATCTTTTCCAAATGTCATTACTGAAGTTCAGTGATTAAAACGTGAAAAGCTCAAAAGGATATGATTAATTGAAGATTCAATGCGAACTTACCAATGTGAGCCTAGGAGCAGACACTCAAAAGAAGCAGCCTGCATATCTGTCTGGCTTCCTGTTACTAAATTCAGGAAGCAAAGAGCTCAGGATAGTTATATTAGGTCATGTGTGCTGCTTATTAAAAAAAACTTTTGGGGGGGTTGGGGTTATATTTAGGCTGCTTAAATGTTATCTGTCTTTAAGCAGTGGTTTTCAAATTTTTTATCCATTAGATTTTCCTTTAAGTGAAATATCACTCTAGTAGGCTCATATTAAAACAGATGAAACACAGCTTCCCTGGCTGAAGCCTGGGCTGGGAGCTAAACCCTCACTGTTGGTTTTTCCTCCTTGAAGCAGCCACGAACACTTTTGGGGAACTACCAGCCTCTTAAGGAATGGTTGGGAAGCCATTCATTGAAAGGAGTGACTCTCTGGAGTCTACGTGGTACATGTGAATTTGACTCCTGCTGGGCTATTCAAGTCTCCCTTGAGTCCAGTGTGGGCCCCTGCCATCTTCCAGGCTCTAACACATTCAAAGAAATACTACATTTGGTTGTAAAATTATACTGTGCCATTTTTGACTCACGAAAGACTCTTGCTAGACCTCAGTGGGTGTTAGAAGTAAACCATCTCCTAAGAAAACACATGTAGAAAACACAGTTTTACCCTAATTGGCTTTTCTGTTTCAAATGGAGAGTGAAACCTGGAAGACAGTAGCAAGGCAGGCTGGTTCCTCTGAGAGGTAATGTTCAGGACAAATGAAATGACTGAATCTCACTTCCTGATGTATTCACTGGTGTATGAGCTTGAGGGGTGGATAATACATATTTTCCTCTTTTCGTAAAGGTTCTGGATTGGGCCAGCAGACACTTGGAAGCCGACCTCAGAAGGCTCTGTTTGGAGGGCTGGTTCGTATCATCTGATGAAAGCTGTGGGGATGGTCACCAGGCCAGTTGTTCACTGTGCCAAGCTGGGTCTCCATAGCTTCAAATTCATTCCAGTGTAATTGAAAACATGTGCTAAAATATGCATTTCCTGGAGGTTCAAAATTTCCTTGTGATGTACTTTCCCTACCATTTTGATTTAAAAGCAGAGGATGACAAGGCTGTTGCCAAAAACTTGTGTACCAGTATACAAGTATTTTAAAATGAATCTTTTAAGAATAAAAGCCCTGAAGAATAAGCAGTAGATTGAATCACAGTTCTGAGAATCAAGGCAGGTGAGAATCGAAAAGGAAAGGCTTATCTCAATATTTCCTCCACGCCAAGTTTTGAATTTTGTCACTAAATTTATAATTTATAATTTAGTACAAATGTTTTATGATCCCTACATCAATTATGATATCAACAAAAAGGGAAGAAAGCATCTGCCCACTTTTATCCTGCACAAGTTTCCATTCTGTGGCCGAGGTAGTACTATCAATTGTCTATGGTGACCAAGCAGGTAAATTATGTGCATGAAACCGGCAGGTGGACCTGTGGCCACCTGGACACAACTGCTCATTTAAAGGGAGGTGCCATTGAGAAAGGCCAATCCAGGGTCGCCGTAGCTTCAGATTTTTCAAGGTAGGTGGAATATTAATATTTTAACATAAAAGTCTCCTGACTTTTCAAGTTTTGCCTCCTGGGGCTACCTGTTTGCAATATCTGGTCTGCAGAGTGTGATGCTGGTCTGAAGAGGTAGTTGCAGCAGAACCTCATGAAAGGGCGGGACAAGTACTGTTGGGGTAAAGTAGGGTGGGAAGTAGGATTAATTCCATCTCTAATTATCCAGGTGTAAGTGGGGACAGTGAACGTGGGAGCCCACTTCAGGTGAAGTCAGTGAAGGTAGTATGTAGGGAAAGCTCAGTTTCCACCTGGGAGATCTTGACTGTGAGTCTCCTTTACTACTCGCACAACACGCTCACTTCTGACACTGGTCACCAGAAGTGTGAATGTTTTTCCCCACACCAAGCAATTCTCTGCAACACCCGCTGTGTTTCACTCGCTTCTGACTCCATCTGCCCGGACTTAGTGCTGCATCCCATAGGTAAGGACTTCGTCTCACAAGGGTGCTCCCCACTCAAGATCCCAATTGCCTGTAGCAGGTCCCCAAGCTACCCACAACTTCTGTCCAATGGGGCTACAAATGGGAAGTTCTCATGACCCTTTCCTCAGTTTCGATTAGCTTTCTAGATTGAGTAATAGAACTCAGGGAAGCACTTACATATACCAGTTTATTAAAGGATATGATAAAGGATTCATAGGAACAGCCAGATGAAGAAATACAAAAGGCAAGATCTGGGAGGGTCCTGAGCACAGGAGCTTCTGTTCCCTTGGAGATGGGTTGTGTCACTTTCCTTGAGTGGATGTGTTCACTAGCCTGGAAGCTCCCTGAACCAGGTACTGTTGGGATTTTATGGAGGCTTCCTTAGGTAGGCACGATCAATTACCATTTCCAACCCCCTCACCCCTCTTTGGAGGATGGGAGTAGGGGTGAAAATTCCAAGGTTCTGCTCACGGATTGGTCTTTCTGATGACCAGCCCTCATCCCGGAGCCATCCAAGAACCTACCTACAGTCCCCTCAGAGCAAAAGATATTCCTAGTGGTCTTACCTCTTAGGAATTTATAACGGTTTTAGGAGCCCCATGTCAGGGAGCAGGGAGTCAAAGAAAAATGGAGTTGACCTTTGAACAATGCAAGAGTTAGGTGTGCTGACTACCACACGGCTGAGAATCCCAGGATAACTTTTGACTCCCCCAAAACTCAACTACTAATAGCTTCCTGCTGACCAGAAGCCTTACCAATAAAAAATAGTTAACATGTTTTGTATGTTATATGTATTATATACTGTAGTCTTACAAAAAAGTAATCTGGAGAAAAGAAAATGTTTTTTCACATTGTTGCAAATCTCCAAAACTTTTTCCGATATGTTTATTGAAAAAACCCACATAAGTGGACCCATGCAGTTCAAACTCATGTAGTTCAAGAGTCAACTGTGTTAAAACCAGAAATGCTCCTAGTGCTTTTATCACTTAGGGAATTACAAGGGTTTTAGGAGGTCTGTGCCAACAACTGGGGCAGACACCGATATCTGTGTTTTCTGTAATCTCACAGGTAGCAAGCTGGACGTGGGAGTCAGAACGTGAGCTTCAGTGAGAGGGCGAAGGTCTGGAGCCAGGGCCACCAGAGCCCTGGAATCCCCACTGTTGGTGACTGGCTGAGGAGGAGTCTAGGGAAGGGTCAGCTAGTGGCAGTATCTGAAGGTCATTTACTTCTGGACGTTACTTGTAGCTCTGTCAGGACTGAAAGATAAATGTCTAGTTATTAACTCATTGTCTTCAAGGGGTTGGCCCCTTTTTCCTTCTCACCAGCCTCCCTACCTCAGTAACACTGCTTCCTTTCTCAGATGGGATTGCAAACAGTGATTCAGTTAGTCTTGGTTTCATTCACAGCTGAACTTCTCTCATGATCATCAGCTGGCTTCAAATAAGAGGGGCTCCCTCCTATTCCCAGCCCCCTCGTGGGCACTGCCCAGTTAGGTACTCACCATTATTGCTTGGAAGAGTGAGATGCAACAGGGAGCTGAGAGGGGTATGTCCAGCTGAGGATGGGACGCAGGAGCAAATAGGATAGGGGGTGGGGTTCCTAGGCCAAATGTTCCAGTGGTGTCAGGGAAAGCCCTGTTACTTACGGAGTCAGATGACTTCACTGATGAATCATACCACGCATTTAAGGAAAAAATTGTATCAATTCTACCCAAACTCTTGCAGGCAATTGAAGGAATGGGAATACTTTGTAGGTCATTCTATGAGGTTAATGTTAATTCTTAATACATAGTAAACAATAAAAAAGAAAAAAGACATTATAAGAAAGCTACAGACTAATATCATCATGCAAGGGTTGTAAAAATTCTTAACAAACTTTCAGCAAATTATTTCCAACAATATATAAACACAATGATATATTATTGCCAGGAATATAATATATTTATTCCAGGAATGCAAAGTTGGTTTAAAATGTGAAAATCTATGTAATTCACCATGTTAACAAACTAAAAACAAGAAAACACACACATGCACACAAAACTAAACCAAAAACCAAACCTTATTTTCAGCTCAGCAGACCAAGAGAAAGCGTTTGCCAAATTCAATAACTATTTATGATAAAATCTCTCCATTAACTAGGAACAGAAGGAAACTTCTTCAACCTGATAAATGTGTTTATAAAAAACCTCTTACATTCTCCTTTCCTTTGTAGTCAAGCAGCATCCAGACCAATGGATAGAGTGGACCTAGAAGAAGCCTTTGTGTCAGAAACACTTGAGTTTTCCCACTGCTGTGAACATGCTCATGTTAAATAGCCTCTCTGAGCCAGCACGTTCTCATTCGTAACACAGAGATAATAAACAAGTTATGCCTTGTTACTGCCCAGCACTGCTTGCACACATTACAATTAGTTCCCTTCTGACTGATGTGCGAGAGAGAGAGAGAGAGAGAGAGAGAGAGAGAGAGTGTGTGTGTGTGTGTGTGTTGGGGGCAATCTTGCTAGAAGGGGAACTTCTCATCAGAGGTGGCCGGCTAACCAGGGGCTCCTCTTAAGCCAGGTGGACATTCTCACTCTCGCAACCTCCCAAAGACTGAATGACCTTTCTATATTTGATTGTTTCATAGAATTATGTAAATAGCACGAGGGACATACTAATCCTATGGGTGTATTCTGATCTTGCAAATGGAAGTGAAAGTGTTATGTCGCTTTCAGCCAGGCGTAATGTCCTTCTGCTTCCCAGGCCGGTCGTTCTGCTCCATGTGGATGAAGACCTCTGTAGACAAAGAGGCAGGGAAAAATTTGGGGGAAGACCTCTCCATCTGAAAGGAAAAAGGGAGAACCTAATTCCATAGCAATATATCCATCACTTAGGGAGGAAGTCATGGTTGGTGTTCAGAGTGTATGATATTTGGCACAAAGGAGAGAAACTCTTAATGTCAAGGAGCCTAAGCTTAACTCATTTTATTTCCTGGTGTTGAATGTAGTTTCGATGTGAATTAACGGTAGCTTTTGCAGAGTCTTAAATTTAGTCAATAGAACCTAACTTAGTCTTCACCATGAGGATAGCAAGCTTTATCTTGATTTTTACGTGGTGCCAGAGGTGAGGGGGTGGCCTGAGGGTGGGCGAGAGCTTGGGGAGACAGCAATGGCCGGAGTGTTTTCCATGAACAGTTTCAGAGCCAGAAACAGATGTTCCAGGTGGCTGGCTAGCCAATGGCACAATGTAAAGAACATTATAATGGACACCCGCCAAAGCTTTCTTAGCTTCCCTCGGCTCTCAGTACTTCTTGATGCTTTAAAAACGGAGAGGAGCCCAGCCTCTGCCTAGTGCCTATTTTCTGGGCTCACCGCTCTCGGCCCGTCGCTCCTTTGGCATGGGTGGGGCCGGACTGTCTGTGTCTTCTCTGGTTTAGGCTCCTTCTCCTGCTGCAGAGCAGCAGCTTGACGCTGCAGAGAGGAGCTGGTGTCTTCGGCAGCCCCCATGGAGAAACCTGTACAAGGTGCACAGGAGCTGAAAGGATCGAGTTATTTCCAGTCGCCCCACTCCCGGGGTGGTTTCAAAGGGGTGGGTGGCAGAGACGGGAAACTGGCACCTAGCAACTCCAGCCCTGGGAAGGAGAGAGGCTGCTGCTCTCCCAGGACTTACTCGGGTGTCTCCTAGGACCTGAGACTGGGAATCTCACTGAGATGGATTCTCAGGTTTAAAAAAAACACCGTGCTGGAAAGGAATTGAATTTGGCCATGTCCCCTCCCTGCCACCTGCTAAGTTTTAAGTGTGATGCCTTGGGCTCAGGCTGAATTATGGGACTGTAGTGATTTGGGGCCCTAGAGACCTTCCCCTGTAACCTCTTCCTTTCGTAGAGGAGGAATTGAGGAAGCACGGTGTTAAATGAATTTCCCAGGGGCAGTTCTGAGCCTGTAGCTGGAGCTCCTTTCTACTCTGTCCTCAGGGCCCCCTAAGTGTCCGCCCCACTTCTCTTGCACCGGCGCAAAGGGTGTGTTTTCTCATGTTCTCGTTGGAGACGCTCATACCAGACCCAAACCCCGGCGCCCCCCACCAAGCCTTCCTGTAATTCGGTGCACATTTCCTCTAAACAAGTACACAACAGGGTATGGAATCAAGGCATAGCCTATGTTCAGAGGTTACTGACTCTGAGAAGGCAGAGAAAACACTATTCAAACTTCAGAGGCAGATGCTCTCCAGGTAACAAAACCACTTTCCTTATTTTGACAACTTCCAGGGTATTAATTTTGTGCCATTCATTCTGGCCAATGCTTCATGACCTTTTCTCCATCTCTTTGTCCTCCTCTGCCCATCCTATGCCCTCCGTACACATGAGGCGAATTTCTATAGTTTACCAACATTTCTCTTTCAAACGTAGAATTTGATTTGTATAGGAAAAGAATCCCCCGAGGAAGTGGGCGAGCTATCGACTGCCTCTCCATCCATGCTCTGCTGCCTGGGCTCCATGGAAAACAGCTCCCCTATTACTCCCCTTGTAGGAGGGGCTGAGGTCCAACCGAGTGACCCCGGCTGGTGGAGCTCCCACGCGAGGACTCTCCCAGGACTCTCCCACTAGAGTCAAGAAGAGGGCACCGGGCTCTCTTATCAGCTCTCTCAGTTGGATGGAGGGGGAGAGTGAGGGGTGAGGCTTAAAGGCTGTCAGCAATCAAGCATCAAAAAGTGGAGCCAGACACTTTATTTTAGGCTTATTTTGGATTTAAGGACGAATATTCCAAATATGGAAAAATTTTATCATGCTGGACAAGAGTTACCTATCCTTGACTGATAACCACATTCAGGGGTTTGGAAGTCCTTGAGCATCAAAGCCAGCAGTACACAGCCCACCTTACTTCCTCAGATACCCCAGATAAATTAAGCCATTTTCTCACTTAGCTGTGAAGCTTCAAGTTATGACTCTGAAAACATGAAATGATTAAAATTGTCTTTATCATTTACTTCACAATTATTCCCTCATTCAAAGTCTCAATTTCCCACTCTTAATGAAATTCAAATGCAGATCAATATACTGCTAATTTCCAAGTTCACATGTCCAGTCCCTACCTCTCACCTGAGATCCAGCCATAACTATCCAGGAAATGCTTTCTTGACGCTTCTATGTGCATGGCTAGATGGCATCTCAGATTTAACAGGTTTCGAATACAGCCATGGATTTGCCCTCCAAACCTGACCTTCTCCTGGCTTTCTCATCTCAGTGAATGGCACCACCGTCTTCCCTGTTGTGTTAGCCCAAATTCTAGAGGTCATCCTCAATTGTTATCTAGCCCTCACCCTCCACAAGTCTTGGGGGTAAAGTTACAAAAGCATAACCCCAAACCTACCTCTTTTCCCCTCTTCATTCCCCCAGCCATTCTCCTATCTTCACACTGTGGGGGCCCATGACAGCCCCTACCTTTGTCTCAAGCCCCTGCCATGGGTTTAACTGTGTCTCCCAAAAGATATGTTCAAGTCCTAACCCGTGGGAATCCTGAATGTGACCTATTTAGAAATAGGTTTTTGCAGGTGCAGTCCCGTTAAGGTAACATCAGTAGGGTGAGCCCTGATCGGATCTGACTGCGCCCTTGAAAAGAGGAGAGACACAGACACACTCAGGGAAGGCAGCCTGCGAGGACGGAGGGGGAGACAGGCATGAGGCAGCCACCAGCCGGGAGTGCCCGGGGCCCCCAGAGTGGAAGGGGGGCGGGCAAGGGTTCTTCCCTAAAGCCTCGGCAGGAGTGTGGCCCTGTCAGCCTTCGGTTTGGGATTTCTGGTCCCCAGAACAGTGAGACAATACATTTGTGTTGTTTGAAGCCCCCGAGTTTGAATACCCCGAGTCACGGCGGCTTTAGGAAGCTAATACAGGCCCTGTAATCACTTTTTCACATAATGGCCAGAGGGACCTTTTGAAATCTAATTCAGACTGTGCCCTCCTTCTGCAGAGAAACCTCTATGTATTTTCCTTGAATTTAGGATGAAATTCGAACTCTGCACAAGGGCCAGCGAGGCCTCACGCATCTGGCCCCAGGGTCCCTGATAGCATCTTTTACCCTCTCCACTTTGTTCCTTATTTTTGCATTGCATCTGGAATGTGACTTGCTGACATGGGGTCTTTTCACTTGCTGGTCCTGTGGCCCCAGAGAAACACTGCCTTATAGGGTTAGCATCGCTTAGGCACAAGTGGGGGTCCCCTGCTCATGAAGGATTAGCGGGATGAGCTTGTCACACTGGTTTAGAATGTGACTGTAAGCGCAAATCTGGTGGGGGATTAGACAGAAAGGCCTGCAGGGGAGGTGTCTGGGGGGGCAGGCCCTCGCGAGATGCCAGCGGGGCTGGCTTCATGGGCGAGGCGCCGGGGCAGTCACACCGGGCTGGGTGCTCTGCAGTTGCCGTCTTGGAAATTCTTAATTTCATCTGCGTTTGTGTTTTGTAAGTGACGTTCAACGGGACAGCGCAGCAGGTGTGTGGGCCTCCCACTGCCTCCCGGGGACGTGCTGACAGTTGCCTGCATCCTGCCTCATGGAGCCTGGATCCTGCCCAGCTCTCTCTCCCCAGGCGCCCCCGGGACCCCTGCCGCCCTCTGTCCTGAGGTGTTGGCAGCGGAGGCCCACATTCCCACGTCCTGCTGCCCTCAACCCTGGAGAAGCCCTTCGGCACCTCGAACTGGGCCAGGCAGTGGCCAGCCAGGTGGGGTCACCCATTCCATGTGGTGGGGGTGGGGGGTCCGAGGGAAGGGGAGGCTCACTTCCCCACCCCACTGGGACTCTGCATTTTCATTTTGCATGGGGTTCTGCAAATTCTGGAGCTGGCCCTGCACGCCAGCAACCTGGGGCAGCAAAGCAACAGCAGAGAGAAGGCAGGGCAGCAGATGAACTCTTCCTACTTGGTTATTTAATCGCTGGTTTGCTCTGATATGAGGCGATGAAATTTTCCTTTAAGGAACTTTACACAGTACTGATTTCTTGACTTTACTCACATCACCTGTCTGTCCTGAAATGTCTTCTAACCTCTCTAATTCCCCAGTTTCTTATTTTTGAAGACTCAAATCCAGGCTCATCTCTCCCACAAGACTTCTGGCCCACTCTCAGGATATGGCTCTTTCTCCTCACCGACTCAGGGCTGCATCTCTCCCAGTACTATTTGAGAATTAAATATAGATTTCTTATTGTACCTCCATGGTTCAGTTCGTCACTGCCACTGAACTTTTTTTCATGCGTTTATGTGTTGTCCACCTCATTCTGTTATTGGCTCAGTCTCCGAGGTGGGAGGTATTTGCTGATTGAATGACACATTCAGGGTGTTGTGGCCTTTTGGAAACTAAGGGAGGTTTAAGGGCACACTTCCTTTAGAAGTTACTGACTGGTAGAACTCAAACTTCCAACCAAAGTGATTTTGGGAAGAAGTAATGATAAATTAGAAATTGACAACTAGAAAAGGAGTATGTCCGCCAGAAGGTAGTGGTTTCTATAGCAGTGGGTTCGTTTTGTTTCAGCCCTATTTTTAGCAATCATGAGATGATTAAACATAATTCACATGAGCGTGTGTCACCTTTCAGACCCACAAATTATCTTTTGTAACCCAACCATGAGGGTGAGTAAGATTCTGGGAACCCAGGCAATACTGCCTCAGCCCTTGGTCCACCCACCCTGGTGCCAGATGGATCCGGGCTGTGCTTTGCCTCCTCTTGGCTGGATTTCCCCTCTGACTTGGGTGGTTTTCTCTGTCTCTTGAGCTCCCACAGCTCCCACTGCTGGGGCCACCACAGGAGACCCCCCATTCTGTGCAGATGCAGGACTCAGAGGGCTTCATTTCACCAAAAGATGCTTCTGTCCTGCCTTTTCCCCAATGACCAAGGTGAACACATGGGCCATTAGCTCCCTTTTCTGTGGAATTTCATATCATGCTTTAAAGCTCACAAATGAGGCATCAGTGTTTTCCACGGGTGCTGGCGCCCAGCTGTGTCCTTGTTTTCCTGCCTGGGTGGGAAAGATGGCCATGGGGGTGCTTTCCCCCTGGGCCTCCCAAGCAGCGTAAAGCAGAGGCTTTGGGTTGTATGAAAAGGTTTCTTTTCTTTCTTAAAACATTCACAGAGTCTCATGCCAGAAAACAAAACAAGATGACTCTATTAGTCACCGAGCAGTGAAAGAAGAGAGCCACCCACTTCTCCAGGGCTTCCTTTCAAAGCGACCCCCGTGACCCTGGTGGATTCATGGACCCAATTAGAAACAATACCAATGACACAGTGGGATGTGTAACTTCATCCCTAGAAGACCTTTTGGAACACCCCTGGAGATCTTCCGCTGCCTCAGACCCGCTGCACCTCCACGCTCGATCAGACGCTCACCCCTCCCGAGAGGGGCTCAGACGTGTCTGCCACCATGCTGCTGCTGTCCGTGTGGGTCTGCTTGGGATCCCCCAGACCCACCTGAGAGGCTGCTGCTCTACTCAGGTATATGTGGTGGTCTGAGCTCAGTCACACCCTGCAAACCCCTAAGCTCTTGTCCTGGACATGATCCCCTGTGGGGTTGAGGCTAGTCTAACGCCTTGCAGCTCATTTCCTGGCAGAGGCCACCTCCCATGAGGAAAGGGAAGAGACGGAAAACAGCTCTCAGGTGTCTGCTCTGGGCCAGGTACTGTGCTAAGGGGAATCTTACTCCCGTGTGATCTTGCTTCATCATGTAGCCTGTGAGGCAGAGAGACGATTGTTTCAATTATAAAAGAGAAACGGTCAGAAAGATGAAAACCTGTTGAAGGTTGAATTGCATTCCAGCGGACTGCTCTAGCCACGGTGCCCAGTTACATCTTGTTGATTAATCGCTGCCCCCATGAGACCCATGCAGCTGGCCAGTTTCTAGATGAGATGGTGACAGGCGAATTATTTGGAAAAACAATAGAGGCGACTTCCACACAACCACTTTAAGTCTCTGTTAATTAACAACTGAAAACAGTTAGAGAACTGTTCATATAATAAGAGTCCAGGTTTATTTCAAGAATTATTCAACTACAGGCGTAGTCTCAGCCACAGAACACAAATTCTCAGCATTTGGAATATGGGCATCAGATTCGGTCGACACAAACTCCAACTGAAAACACAATAGTATTCAAGTTTCCACTTCAGTTCCTGGCTCTTTTTCCCTCTGGAAAGAGCTTCCAAAACATACAGTATTTTGGACACATATTTTAATTGTGGGCCTAGTTTCTCTGCTGTTGAGAAATAACCATGGCAGTAGCTAATATTTACATGGCCTTTATGAGGTGCCAGGCACTGCCTTAATTGCTTTACCTGTATTCACTCACTTAATCGTCACAACATCCCTGTGAGGTGGGTACCATTACTATGGCTACCTTACAAGTACAGAAATTGAGGCCCAGAGAGGTTAAGAACTTTTCCCAAGGTAAATGGTGGTACCAAGGCCTGCAGCCAGACAGTCTAGGTCTGGAGTACCCTCAGTTCCCCAGATTATTAGACACATGGTGGATGGTTGGGCTGTAACTGGCATTACGGCATATGCCAAAGTGAAGTGCAAGTGTGCCATTACTTAAAAACAATAGTTTGTTGACACTGACTATATACCAGGCTCTATGGTAACTTTTTAGATGTATTTAATATTCTGCACTATCTCAGACCTTTCTGACTACAAAGCCTGTAATTTTGACCACTACCCTCCACGACATAGTGTGGGCTCCAAGTGGCTTTACTTTGAGTTTCGTAGCTATCTGTAAGGCTCATTACTTCTACGTGGGGTTGTTTAATATTTGTGTTAGGTGCAGTTTATGGTCAGTAACAGATAAGCGTGTGAACGCGTTTAACCACATGAGATGAAACGATTTCATTTGCTTTGAGCACTTATAAAATCCACAGTGAGAAGGGGTTTCAGAGATGGTCTGTCAGGAAAAAAAGCCTCTCTTGCTGAACTAGTATGCATTCTTTGCTCTTATTACAAATTACAGAATCTGCCATATTTCCTTTTTGGCCAAAATTACCAGAAAGCTCATAGTGAATTTGAATGCTCACTGAAAGTAAGTGTATTAACTTAGGTTTTTGGTATATTGACTTTTCTCCTTTCAGATGCTTTCTGTTCCTGTCTTAATAGTATTATATCTATGTCTCATTATCTGCAACTCTGGCTTGGATACACTTTAAGCAGAGAAGATGCACTTTACTGCTGCTGCAGCCCCAGTGGGGAGGGCCCTACTACCCTGAAGAAGAAGAGGGAGTGGCCGTAATGAGTGGGCAGCTCCGGGCCTGCAGCTCCAAGGCCCTCTTGCCCAGCTGGTCTCATCCTGATACCCACACTGCTTCGGATTTTTTTTTTTTTGCAATGATTATGTTGCAAATATTATGTTGGTTTCAGATGCACAACAAAGTGACTTGATAATTGTACACATTACTAGATGCTCGTCACAATAGGTACAGTTACCCCATTATTATACTAAGATGTTATAATATTATTGGCTAAATTCTCTACTGTACTTCCATTCTCATGTCCAACTTATTTCACAATTTGTAGTTTGCATACACCGCTTCTGATTTTGATGAAAACTGAAACTTGATTTAATTGTAGCTGAAAACAATTAGGAGAAAACAGTTTGCTGTTGTAAAACCAAGTAGGGGAAAACAGATCCTGCTGGACATGTACATCTTTTTTTCTGAGCTGTCCATAGCCTAGAGGGCCCGGCTTCCTTTGGTTGGAAGAGAAGGCGTTCCCTACTTCCCATGGCTCAACCCCCACCCAGGGCTGGCAGTTCAATCCCTTGGACAGCCCAGCGTGTCGTACTTCCTAAGGGCAGACTTTGGAGTCATATAAACCTGGGAGAAAACCAGCTCTGCCTCAGAGCTGCCTTGGAAGGGGTGA
The DNA here is from genome assembly GCA_029783875.1 of Phataginus tricuspis. Classification (NCBI taxonomy): domain Eukaryota; kingdom Metazoa; phylum Chordata; class Mammalia; order Pholidota; family Manidae; genus Phataginus; species Phataginus tricuspis. The sequence continues at coordinate 6,988,761 of JAQQAC010025709.1, forward strand.
TTAACCTCTACAAGCCGCATAAGCTTATCTATAAAATGGGAATGCTAATAAAAATCTACCCTCTGAGGGTATTGTAAAAATTTAGATTATGTTTGTAAAGCAGTTAATTAACACAGCAGATGGCACAGATGGCTCAAAAATGTATAAACCATCAACAGAAATAGCTGCTGGTATTTTATTCCACTGTTAGTAGAAGGAAGCAAAAAATGCCTTTTCTAAATCTATGTTTCTCAACAGAAACAGCAGGTAACTCTAAGTCTCCCAGCCCCCCAGCGAAGGGGGCCACCCAGTGTAACTTTCAGGCTTCAAGCCCTCATGGAACACTGAAAAATAATTGGTTATATACTTAACTGTAAAGGAAATCTCAACAAAACAAAAGAATTGATATAATCAATAATATAAACTCTCCCCAAGTATAACAAAATTTAAGAGCAACTAAAAAGGCATCCCCCAAAGTTCATGTGTTATATAAATGATTAAGAAAATTAAATGAATGCTTCTAAATGGTTCCTAGAAGTATCAAAACACTATCAAAAATTGTGGGATGTAGCTAAGGCAATCTATAGAGGCAAACTGTTGGCTTTAAACATATGTATGTATATATATATATATATATATATATAAAGTTTAATAAATCCATGACTTGAACTTAATAAGTAAGGAAAGGATCAATAGTGTAAACCCCAAAGAGATAAAGACAACTCTTCATGTGCCCTTCCATCTTTGTTTTATACTCAACACATACTTAAGAATTACCTGTTCTGTGCTGGACAACTTGCTGGGCAGCGGGGGCACAGAGCCTCCTTGGAACTTACTCTCTACGGGGGAAGTAGACACCCATCATATGACCCAAATCAGTGTATGTGGTACAGGAGACAGGCACTGTGGCACAAGAGCACATGAGGGTATAACCAATGTAGGGGCACAAGTTTCCCCTCTTTCTCTTCTAGGTTCTTGGGCTGGTCTAATAATTAAATTAATGTTAGATTAACATGAGAAAACCAAGCAAAACTTTGATGACATGAATACCTCCTGTGTACCTGGGAGAGACCCAGGAAAACTGAGTAGCTCTTTGAAATGGCTAAAGCCATCACCTTAAATACCATCCTCAGTTAAAGACCAAAGATGTTACGGGTAAGAAGTCAGGTATAGGAGTTACCAGAAAAAGCACAGTAAACAAGGACATAGTTTGTTATGCAGATTTGAATCTCTGGCTTCTCCATCAAAGAGTTACTGAAGATCTGGTTATCTCCTCTTCCTGGAACAGGAAGATACCCTTACAAATGGAGCTTTCCCCCGTACATGTAAATATCTCTTACAACAGGGTAATTTCTACTTGTTTTTCAGAGCTTCTCCAGTGTCTGCTGTTTCTTCAAAATAATCATTTTTATTCTGAAGATTATTTAGCATAAAATAATCCTTATGCCAGAGACATTTTTGGGGTAACAAATTCTGTTCTCCTGAACCTACTCAAAGATGTTAGGAAGATTCTGCTGGAAAATGAGGTCCAAGCGGAAATCAGGAGGCAGGAGGGAGGGAGGAGTGTGCCGACAGGAAGGCAGATCATGGGGTGTGTACAGGGGCAGAGAAATGGCCAGTGCGGCTGAAGCACAGTGCGCGGTGCAGGAGATGGGCTACTGCATAGGAAGGAGCCCCACAGGATCTGATAAGCCATGTTTGCTTTCTAGAGCAATGGGCAACTCTTACAGCATTTTAGTCAAGGGCAGAACGGATGAGAAGAAGGCAGAATGACTGTAGGGGACTATTAAGAAGGTCATTGTATGGTTCAGGTGAGACATGAGATGATGGTGGCTTCAGTTAAGATAACAGGGGCAGAGATGGGGAGAAGTGGGTAGATTTGAGTGATATTTCCAGGATATAATCCAAATGCATGCCCAAGAGTTGAGGGATATGGATTCAGATATCCTACTGGCTCCCATGGAAAAGGATGATCTGAGAGGGCCTTCTCTGGCATGCAGTCTTTGGACGTGAACCTACTGGCTTATCTGGTGGAAAAGGATCCTGAAATGCTACCCATATACACTTGGGGTCAAAGGACAAGGCTGCTGACCCACTGGCCATATGATGTAAGCCATGCCTTTGGTCTGCACGCTGTTGGGGATTGTTCTGCTGCTCTTTCTTGGGTAAACTGGCTGCTTTATCTGAAGCTGTGTTTTGTGTAATTTTCCTTTTTATAGAGATGCAATATACCCAGAGGCTCATTGGACATTATTAAACTTTTAGTAATAAGTCCCATAAATAATACCCTACTTGTTGAAAACATTACTGTTTAGGATTTCATTAAATTAATTATATAAATGCAAGACTTACCTTGAAGTTGACAACAGTGAGGAAACTTATAAAACACATGTATTCTGTTAAGAGCCCAAATCTGAGTTGTCATATGTTAATTTTGGAGGTCTGGGTAACTGGGAGCAGGGAATCTTAGTGGGTTGAATGCCCAATATGTTCATGAATAGGGCTTTCTGGGACAATGTGCCAGATGTTCACCAGAGTTGATTCCTTTTCTTCCTGGGCACACAGTTAGACTGTTTCCCAGCCTCCCTTGCAGTTGGACTGTTTCCCAGGCCTCCCATGAGAAGGCCTCATGACTGAGTTATAGCCAAAGAAATGAAATGGAATTAATGTGGATAATTTCCAGGACTGGCCCAGAAAAATCTCCCATGTAGGAGCCTTGACTTTCCTTCCTTTATTCTGACTAGATGTTGGCTACTACAATGATCTTGCAAGTCAGTATTGAAAATGGCAGAGGCTCTGTCAGCCTGGAGCTCTGAATGTCTACATGGAGTATACCCTACTTCCAGGTGTATTTTATGTAAGTGAGAAGCTTCCCTGATGTCAAACCACTGAGATTTGGGGGGTGTCTGTTACATAGCAGTTAGCTGCAGTACACTGCTGTGGACTGCATTGTGCCCCCCAAATCCACATATTGAAGGCCTAACACCTAATGGTCTGAGAAGTCACCTTCAGGAGGTAATTAGGATTAGATTAGGTCCTGAGGCTGAGGTCTTCATGATGGGGTTAGTGGCCTTATAAGAAGAGAAAGCGGGAGAGGCTTCTCTCTCTACCATGCGAGCCCACTGCAGGAAGGCGGCTGTCTGCAACCAAGACGAGGGCCTTCCTGGGAACTGCATCAGGTGGTCAGGTGGTGCTTTGATCTTGGACTTCCAGCCTCCAGAACCACGCGAAACGTCTGTTCTTTAAGCCGCTCATCCCGTGGTATTTTGTTACAGCAGCCAGGAAGACTAAAATATGCATTAAGTTTTTGGCCAGCTAAGTGCAGTTGGACCAGGTAGTCATGTTCTGAGAATTCCTTTAAAAGATCCTTGTTTTTCCAAGCATCTGTTTCAATGTATCTGGCCATTCCCACCTCCCTGTTCTTCCAGGTTTCAGAGGTTCCATTTTCTCACTGTTCCCACCAAAACACCATCAAGAGCAAAGGAAAAGCATTGTGCACCACCAGAGGGCCTGGGGATTTCCTGGGGCTGCCCCTGCCTGCACCTGTATGTGACGTCATGCTTTCCTGGAGGGTTCAGCTGGGGACTCTGGGAAGCTCTCTGATAAACTCTGCCCACTCTAGTCTCCCTGCTCTACTTCTGAGGCAAACGACTGCAAGGTTAGTGGGGAGCTGGGTGCCAGGGACTCTGAACTCTGACAATGTCCTGGGGGTAGGTTGACATTAGTTCCTGTGAGTGTGCCTGAGCTCTCAGGCCCTAAAGGGGCCAAGAGGCAGCCGAGTGGGTGGGCTGGGTCTTTTGTGTCCCTGAAACTGGGCAAGGAGGCTCTGTCCAGGGGCATCAGCAGAGACTGAAAACCTCTGTGTTCATGGTCTGGACTGTGTGAATGAGAGGGCTTTACCTTTGAGACAGCTGCCATCAGGGTACATGAAGCCAGGAGCCAACGAAGGATGGCAACATCCTTTCTAAGGATGGAGGAGGACAGCGCAAAGCAAACAGAGCTGTTGGAGAACACAAGGCAATTTGAATTTTTAAAAATTAATTAATTTTTTATTTTGGTATCATTAATGTACAATATCTTGAACAACATTATGGTTACTAGACCCCCTATTATCAAGTCCCCCCACATACCCCATCACAGTCACTGTCCATCAGCATAGTAAGATGCTATAGAATCATTACTTGTCTTCTCTATAAATGGCAATTTGAATTTTTTTAAAAATTAGAGCATTGAAAGAGATTTAAATATAGCACAAACAGACTTTCTGGATCTAAAAAACCATAATTTCCTAACTAAATACAATTCAGTAGATTAACTGAAGGAGAGGAAGGTTACCGTGGAGATCTGAATGAGCATCTTAGAACATCAAAGGCAAGAAATATCTTGATATAGACCAAAGGTAAAAAGAGATGGAAAGCAAATGGAAAAGGATAGGAAACTTGGAGAATAGATCCTAAAATCTTGAATTGTGAATAGTAGGAGCAGAAAGAGAAAAAGGAGGCAGCAGAGGAGGGACAACTATTATATTAATAATAAAAGAAAACTTTGAATTGAAGCAAACACCTGAGCCCATCTCTTTTCTTTATTTAAAAAAATAATCGATTTTATTTTTTGGAGTAGTGTTAGATTCACAGCAAAACTGAGCAGAAAACAGAGAGTTTCCACATACCCACTCCACCCTATTCACAGCCTTCCTGACAATCAACAGCCACCCCCCACCAGAGTGGACATTTATTACAATCAATGAACCTACACTGACACCTCCCTATCAACCAAAGCCCACAGGGCTTTACTCTTGGTGGTGTACATTCTATGGGTTATGACATATATATAATGACATGTATCCACCATTACAGTATCACATAGAGTCGTTTCACTGCCCTAAAATTCCTATGTGTTTCACCTATTCATCCTATGCCAATCCCTGATCTTTTTATTGTCTCCATAGTTTTACCTTTTCTAAAATAACATATAATTGGAATCATATAGTATGTGGCCATTTCATATTGACTTCTTTTACTTAGTAATGTACATTTAAGGTTTTCTATGTCTTTCCATAGCTTCATGGCTCATTTCTTTTTAGCACTGAATAATATTCCATTTCCTGGATTTACCACAGTTTATCTATCCATTCACCTACTGAAAGATGTCTTGGTTGCCTCCAAGTTTTGGCAATTAATGAATAAAAGTGAGATAAACATCTGGGTGCAGGTTTTTATGTGGAGATAAGTTTTCAGTTCACTTGGGTAAATACTAAGCTGTGCAATTGGTGGATTTATGGTAAGAGTGTGTTTTGTTTTCTAAGAAACTGCCAATTGGTCTTCCAAAGTGGCCACACCATTCTGCATGCCCACCAACAATAAATGAGTGTCTTGTTGCTCCACATCCTTGACAACATTTGGTGTTGACAGTGTTCTGGATTTTGGCCACTCTGATAGATGAGTAGGGGTATCTCATGGTTGTTTTAAGTTTCATTGTACTGATGACATACAATGTAGAGCGTATTTTCATATGCTTGCTTTCCGTCTGTATGTCTTCTTCGGTGGGGTGTCCAGATCTTTGGCCCATTTTTAAATTGGGTTGTTTGTTTACTTAATGTTCAGTTTGAAGAGTTCTTTGTATATTTTGGGTAACAGTCTCTAAGCCTGTGGCTTGTCTTCTCATTCTCTTGAGAATCTAACTTTTTAAAAGAATAAACCAGGTTCTTAGGCCAATTTGATGAGAAAAAGGATATGCCCCGGCAATTTCTAGTAAAACTGCAGAACTCTAAGGTTAAAGAAAAAAATATTTTTCTAAATGCTTCCCGGCATAAAGAATTAGAAAAGAGTCAGCCTTGCCCTGGACTTGCCACCTGACCTAGCTGACCATCCATCCTCCTTGAAAATTCTTTCACTTCGCTCCTACATGTCTCTCTCTCTTAGCATCTCTTCTTTATCACGATTTTTTTTCTAACAAATCTTCCTATATTCTGGATATAAAAATGCAAATATCCTTGGTTACATGAGTGTATACACATGTCAAAATTCATCGAGATGTACATTAAGATTTGCGCATTTTATTGTATATACCTCAGTATGAAAAATGACATTAAAAAACATATATCCTTTGATCTGACAATTGTACCTCTAGGAACTGAATCTATAGGTATAGAATTACCAGGAAGCAATGACATATATGTAAGGATGACTGTGGTGGGAAAAATAAAAATAAAAAAAAGGAAACCTTAGTATCAAGGAAATGATCAAACAATTTATGGGCTATGCTTAAGGATTATGCAAGCATTAAAGAGGATGAATAGAGCTAAACCAGTGGATTTCATAGTGTTGAGTGAGAAAATCAAGAATCAGAAAACTGTAATGTGTTCCCACTATGTATATATGGTATATGTTTGTATGTGTAGGTATAAGTAGCTCAAGGATATAAGCTCAGGGGCTTTAATTTTCACCATATAACCTACAATGCTTAGAAGAGAAGAATACACTTGGACAAAAAAATTAGGAAGGCAGATACTAGATTGAGAGATGGCCAGTTTGTGTGGTTATATGGGTTAAAGTGTACAAGCAAACAAGCAAACAGCTTTTATATTACCCCATTTATAGATTTAAATGTATTCGATGTATTTACTTATTTCAGTGTACATCAATATACTTTGAAAAAGTCTTTAAATATATTCTATGTAAAATTCTATGTATTTATATTTGAATACATTTTTAAAAAGTAAAACAAACCAAAAAACTTCTACAAATTTTGTATTCTACTTCATTATATATTTATGGTTATGCATAATGTTTGTATTCATTTTGATTTAAAAATACTTTAAAGTACAAAGTTTTAAATTACTTGTATGGAATGCTCTCAAAAGATTCTCAATTCAAACAACAACTGTGGTATTAAAGAATGATTCAGTTTTAGATGCGAGAATAGTATTGTGGTTATGTTAAACCAAAAAATTTCAGAAAGCTCCTGATCTTTGTGAAATACATTTCAAAGTATTTATGAACTGATAGGGTGTCTGGGATTGCTTGAGAGTGGCTGGGATGGGCTAAAGCAGGAGGGTATGTAAAACAAGATTGACAGGTGTTGACAAGTGTTTGAAGGTGGGCTATGGGGCATGGAGGATTCATTATATTATAATCGTACTACTGAAATTGTATACTATTATACGATTGAGATTTTCCATATAAAATGCTTAAAACTGAAAGTGTACCATTTCCTTGATCAACTCCCTTTAACTCTTAAATTTATGTTTCATAGCAATAATCTATTCTGGAATGTTCCTTAAATCCTCACTGTGTGTAGTTGTTCATTGAGATGATTATTTGGAGTAGTGTTACTACTTCAGAATGTAAACAAAATCTGTTCAGTAAGTCAACTTTCAAAGTCACTCCTTATTAAGGCAAAAAAACAGGTAAATGTACTGCATTTCATCTTTTTGTCCAATGATTTTCTATTTTTCCACTTGAAGATTAATGACAATTCTGCTCTACGTTCGAAAGTTCTGACCACCGCTTTGCCCAGCTCCCCACCTCCCATCTGTGTGGTACCACAAGTGTCAGAATTTCTGTTTTCCATACAAATTTCTTAAAATACAGGCATTTTCAAACCATTCTTTTGCATTGTTTTACAAAGAAGTTCTTTCCAGGAACCAACTGACCCCTCACCCAACAGAGGCATTAACTGACTTACTGACTCAACTAGTCATTAGTGGTGCTACACTGTAGCTAAGGGGATGAATAATTGACCTTGCCCGGTAAGATGGGTTAAGGGCTAAAATCTGTGGAGAGACTGTAGCTGCTGAAGCTGGTCCTTAATAAGTTCTTTTCCCTCTATCCTTTTGTCCCCAGGGCCAAACAGCTTCCCACTGTTTTTATAACTTGATGCTTAGGACAGTCTGAGAGGGATATGGCTCGAAGCTAATCATGTAGGCTTCCATTTCTGTAATATTGTAATTGTAACAAATATATACATTTGGTCATTCAGATGACCAAAAGGCATCTCTCATATAAATTTGGTTCATCCTTGGTTCCTGGCTCACAGCCCCCAAAACTTGGAATTTCCTGAGCAGTAAGAGTAGCGGAAACATCTTTTGTTACAGTCTTTGGTTCTTGTCCCTGTTCCTGAAAAAGCTTCAGAGTCATAAAGGGGAAATGGGTGTCGTGCTGTGGATGAAGTGAAGGTTCCTGTGGCCAGGATTCTCACCTGGCCCTGGTTGGCTAGCTCACTGTACACGTGTGGGCAATATGTCGTTATTGACTCTATATAAAGAGCTCTGCCCAGTGCCCTGGGTGACATAGTGGCCTGGCTGCAAGGCAGTAGGTGAGCCCAGACGAGACTGGGGTGGTGGCAGCGCTGAGGACGGAGGCTGAGACGACTGAGGATTACAGACCTGCAGACTGTTGGATGCAGGCGTAATTCTAGTGCTCAACCTTTATCGCTGGGAGAACAAGCCAGGTAATAAACCCTTTCGCCCCAGGAACATTCCATTGTCATTTTCTTGGTCTCACTGAATCCATAGTGAACTTGCCCGGGGCTGAAACCCATTGGCAAGACACTTGTTATTCACAGTAAGTCCTTTTCCACTGCAACTGGGTTGATGTTTATGAGGTGACTTAGAAAACACCTAAGGATGGGGGCTGGTTGCCAGGGGAACCAACCTGATTTCCAGTGAGGGGAGAGGGGCTAGAGGTTGACTTAGTCACCAATGGCCAGTGATTCAATCAATTGTGGCCATGTAGTGAAGCCTCCATAAAAACTCAAAAGGAGGGCCTCAGGAAGCCTCCTGGCTGAGGAACCAGACCAAGCTCTACAAGGACAAGCTCTTGCTTGGGACTGTTCTCCGTATCTCTTCATCTGGCTGTTGATTTGTATCCTTTGTAATAAACAAGGAGGGGGCATGGGAACCCAAGGAGGGGGCATGGGAACCTCTGATTTACAGCCAGTCAGTAGCGACCTGGACTTGCAACCGGCACCCTGAGTTGGGGGATTGTGGGAACCTCCAGTCTGTAGCTGGTCAGACGCTTAGGTACCAACCTGGGCTTATGATTGGCACCTGAAGTGGAGGGCGGTCTTGTGGGACTGACCCCTTTACCTGTGGAATCCAATACCATTTCTGAGTGGGTAGTGCCAGAATGGAGTTGAATTGTAGGACACCCAGCTGGTGTCATGGAGCACTGACACCACTGTGGAACCCTGCCTTGCTATTCCCGGTCAGACGACACGTCTACTTCCAAGGGAGCTTCCTACTTGAGGGAAATTACCTCAGACTGGGATGAATGTGCTGGGAGAGGGTCAGACCTTTGTTTTTGTTGACAAATGGGTAACATAATTAAGCCATAAATCTTTTTTGTGTGTGTGTGGAGATTATTCTGCTATATTTTATTGCATATGATGTTACAAGAAAACAGTGGCAACTGATGAACTCTTAACATCTTTCATAATATAGACATTACAACTGGTAGCAAGCCTATAGCATGCGTTATTCTCTTACTGTGTCTTTCTTTTTATTAAAGTATCATTGATATACAATCTTATGATGGTTTCACATATACAACATGGTGGTTCAACATTCACCCATATTATTAAGACCTCAACCCCTCCATTGTGTTCACTGTCTACCAACATATAAGACGTTATAGAGTCATTAACTGTGTTCTCCCTGCTGTACTACTGGCCCAGCGACCTACCTATATTGTGACTGTGAATCATAGCGCCCCTTAGTCCCCTTCTCCCTTCCACCCACCTGCCCCAACCCCTCCCTTTTGGTCACTGCTAGTTGCTTCTCAGTGTCTACAAGTCTACTGCTTTTTTTTTTTTGTTCCTTCTGTTTTGCCTTGTTTTTATACTTGACAAATGACTGAAATCATATGTAAACCATAAATTCTTAAACATTTGAAACCCTCCTGGTTTGAGCTTCGGTTTGGTGGCCTCCCTCTGCAGCTGAACCTCATTGTTCTGAAGATCCCGAATCTGTGCTTTGCCTGTGGTGTGTTCTCAAAGCCCGTATCTTGCTGATCATATAAGTCACTTGGGAAAATTTAGGGTCTCCTAGTGAAGTGTTTCTGATAAGATGCTCTTTTGCCTTTAGACAGCGTAAAACCCAAGTAGAATGGCTTAAACATTGAGATTCATCACCTTATATAACAAGAGGTCATGGTGAGTGGTTGTGTTCCCACCTACATCTTACTCTTCCAAGTTGTGCCCTGGTTGGTGCCCTCCCACCTTGCCTATCCAAGGATCTCACTTGAGCTGTTATCACCCTCACCTTTCTCCAAAATCATTTCCATTCTACTCAACAACACAAACAAAGTAGCACCAATGAAAGTCTTCTATCCTACAAGCACCATTTCTTACTTCCTTTATAGCAAAACTCCTTCCAATGGCTGTCCCTGCTCACTGACACCCCTCCTTTACTTCATGTTTCTTTTGAGTCTTCTCTAATCAGGTTTTTAAAAAACATTGAGATACAATTGACATATAACATTGTGTCAGTTTCAGGTATAAAACAGAATGATTTGATGTTTGTATGTATTGCAAAATATCCCCACAATAAGCCTGGTTAGCATCTGTCACCCTACATAGTTACAAAGTTTTTTTCCTTGTGATGATTACTTTTAAGATTTATACTCATAACTTTCAAATACACAATACAGTATTGTTAACTATAGTCCCCATGCTGTACATTGCATCCCTAGGATTTAATGTATTTTATAACTGGAAGCTTTTACCTTTTGACCCTCTGCACCCATTTTGCCCACTTCCTGCCTCCTGTCTCTGGCAACCACCAATCTGTTCTCTGTATCTATGAGCTCAGTGGGTTTTTTTGTTTTTGTTTATTTAGATTCCACATGTAAGTGAGACCATATGCTATTTGTCTTTCTCTTCTGACTTATTTCACTTAGCATAATGCCTTGAAGGTACATTCATGTTGTAGCAAATAACAAGATGTGCTTTTTTTAATATGTGATATGTACCACATTTTCTTTATCTATTCATCCATCAGTGGATACTTAGGTTGCTTCTGTATCTTGGCTACTTTAAAGAATGCTCCAGTGGACGGGGGGTGCAAATATCTTTTTGAGCCAATGTTTTCTTTTTCTTCAGGTAAATACCCTGAACTGGAATTGCTGGACATACGACAGCTCTATTTTTAACTGAAGAATCTGTATGCTGTTTTCCATAGTGGCTGCATCAATGTCTATTCCCACCAACAGCGCACAAGTGGTCCCTTTTCTCCACATCCTCACGATGCTTGTTATTTCTCATCCATTTGGTGGTGGCAGTCCTGACCGGTGGGAGGTGATGTCTCGTGGTGGATTGGTTTGCAATTCCCTGATGACCGGTGGTGGTGGTGTTGGGCACAGTCAGGCTGTCATGACCTTCACTCCACTGAAACTATTTTCATCAAGGTCCCACAGGTGAATCATTGTCCTTTCTTGGCTCGTCAGCAGCGTTTGACACAGCTGATGACTCCTTTTGCCTTGAGTGTCTTTTTACTTGGCTTCTCCTGGTCCTCTTCTATAGCACTGAAACTCCTTCTCAGTCTCCTTTCGGTTTTCTGGGCTTCAAAGATTGAAATACCCCAGGAGCAGTCCTCAGACCTTCTCTATTCATGTTCTCTCTCTCTCGGTCGTTTCATCCTATCTCATGCTTTTACATATCACTTACGTGCTAATGACTCCCAAATTTAAATCTCCAACTGGGAACTCTCCACCCAGCTCCAGATTCATAAATCCACGTTATAAGTCCACCAAGCCAACTTGACTATGGAATATCTAATTGGCTTCTTAAACTTAATGCATCAAAGTGGAGGTCTTGATTTTTTTTCTCTGCCTCAAACCTGTTCTTCCTCCACTTGTCCCATCTCAGTAAATGGCAACTCCATTCTTTCCTTTCATCTACCCCTAGATCTTGGCATTATATTTGACTTTCTCACCAGCAAGTCTTGAAATTATATCCAGGCGCTGACAGCTCTCCAGCTCAGTTCCAGCCAGTATCAGTCCTCACCTGGGCTATTGCTGTAGCCGTAACTCCTAACTAGCCTCTGTAACCTATTCTTGCTCCCCTTTGGTGTCTCACTTCAGTAGTGAGCGTGTTAAACGTAACGACAGAGCGTGTCATTCATCTTAAGACCCTCCAGTGGTTTTTCATCATGCTCAAATTAAAGGTAGAGTCCTTACGGCAGGCTCTACGCCCCTACCTAACTCAGACCCTCACCTTCCAGCTGCGGCCTGTCTGCTGTCCCTTATTTATTTCTTTCAGGCGGCATCAACCTCCTGGATATTCCTCAGACTCCCCACAGGTCCTGAAGCTTCACCTTAGAAATTTGCCCTTGCTTTTCCCTCAGCTTCCAATGCTTCTTTCTGAAACCACGTGGCTCACGCCTCACATCCTGGGTCTGCTCAAAGTTTGACCACCGTCTTCATCCCCTCACTCTCTATCCGTGTACATTGTTTAGTTTTCTTTATTGTCCTTGGATTTATAATTTTATAGGAGTTCACTTATAATTTGATGAATTGATTATATGTAGAAATGATATTTTCAATATATTGGGTTAAATCATTATAAAAATGAATTTTTTCTTTTATGTGACTTTTTCCAGTGTACCTACTAGAACATTTAAAATGACATATGTAATTTGCATTTGTTGCTGACATTCAGTTTCTGTTGGACAGGGTGGCTTACACAAAGGACACTATACTTGAGTCTTGGGGGGAAGGGGTGCTTGCTAGAATAAAATTGGGGTTTGGCAAGTATTGAGGGGCTGGCCCATGGCAGCAGGAAGGCAACCGGCAGTGTCTGCTGCGTGGGAGCAGTTGTTTGGGATGTGGGTTTTGGAGCAGGATAGGCACATGCCTCCTAGGTCCACTATTAGTGGGTGACATCTCTGAGCATCGGTTTCTTCATCTGTAAAATGGGGTTAATAGCCTTTCATTTACACAATGAAGACCATTATGAGAATATGAGATAATATTTATACAATTCTTAACAAGCACCTGGCACATAGTGAGCACACACAGATGGCAGTTACCAGGCTCGTTTCTCAAACTTCCACTGTCCCACCGCTGGGCAGTGTCCTCGATTGGCACTCGGGTGCTGTTGGTTTTTTATGAAGTCCTGGTTTTCTCAACGGCCCTGCTGGAAGCATATCATCACCATGGAAACTCACTTCTGGCTCATAGAAACACCAGTGGGTAGATCTGAGATATACTATTCCCAGGAATCAGAATTTACTAAAATTGCACATCCACCAGATGAAGTCATTTCAGCAAAAGAATCGTTTGCATTACAGAAGGATATCCCAGCCTGTAGTGGGAGGGATTCATTCAACAGGTAATTTCACCAGACACCAAGTGCCAGTCTCTGAGCTTTTCCTTTGTCAGTCACTCTCACCTGCCCTCCAGGAGTTTCCGATCCATCCAGCTTTCTCAGGTTTAAGGACACCCTTCAGACCAAAGTTCCTTGTCGAAGCTCTGGGAATTGGTGCTGGAGGGGGTGTCTGCCCCCACTCCGATCCCCCCAGAACCATACCAACTCACACCGATGCTGACAGCTTCACTCCCAGGGAAGGAAGTGTCCTGCATGGCACGGGTGCGACGTGCCCGAAGTGGGGCTCGGCCAGGCTGGCTCCACTCACCACACCTGCAACAGATTTAGGATTCTGCCGGTGTCGCAAAATACTTTTTGGAGAAGCAATGTCTTTTGCTACACTTACCAGCTCAACAGGGGCTGGTGAGGAAATCACATACGGCTGGTTGCTAGGTTGAATGGAGCAGATTTTTGCTCTGAAATAACCGTAGTCATCAATGGAAAATAGGACCTGAATATGGAGTGTCACAGAGATTCTCCAAAACATGCCTATTGTATGATGTAGTATTTTCAATGTTTTGAGGAGTGGAAGATGTTGTTACTGGTGTTTTCCCATTTTTGCTCTCCACCTTTCATTCATCGAGATACAATTTTCAATCTACTTTGGAAGACGTACACCAATATTTAAAAAAGTAGTTGAAATGTGATGCTGGTGTTCAGTTTTTAGATCAATAGGTATTTTCAGAGTTTTGTGGTTCTGCTTATGCTTCCAGCTGACTTCCACTTCCTTGAAGATAATGAAAAATGCCTTGGAATATAAAATAGGATCCAGCTCGGTTCCTTGAGTTCCTCCTACTCTTAGATATGTTTCATAGTGATTTTGTCCCATCATTTCAAACATGCGCATGTTGTTGAATAAAGGTGTCAAGGCTCTCAAACCTTCCTTGGAAGAACAGTCTGTCTTCCTCTTTTGGTATCTACTATTAAATTGATATGTGATTATTCTTAAATTATTGCCTGGCACTTGTTATTTAATTTTCCATTTGTGTAGCTCACTCTTGAGTCAACCAGTATGCTCCTGAAAGGCAGGGATGTTCGTCTCTTTGGGTTTCATGTAATGGAACTTAACTCCATGTAGCTTAAGCAAAGGCTGGGATTTCCTGACCCGGTGGCTGGGAAAGGCAGGGCTGCATCAGAGAAGTCAGACCATGTGGTCGGGGCTTGCTCTCACTCTCCATCTCTCCTCTTCTCTCTTTGTGTTGGTTTTATTCTATCACAAGGGTTTTCCTCTGTGATAGGTGATGGGGGTGGGCAGAGGGAATGAGTAGAGAGGAGGTGACCTGCCTAGCAGACAATGAAAACTTTTATCATCTCAGCTGCTGTATGATGAATTTGGCTGGCCTTTGCGCCTGGTTTCTGGGAGAAAGCCTCTGAACTCTTGGAATTTTCTGAGTGAAAGGAGTGTCTTTGTAATTCGCTGTGGGTTGCTTGGACCACACCTGAGTTTATATGAATGAGGCGACTCATGCTCAGTCCTGAGACAGTTTCCAGATGGGGGCTGGCCAGGCCAGAAAGGCCAACCATGTGCTCAGAAGGTTTGGGCTGTGAGCTAGGTGATTTTTCGCTCAATTTCCTGTCGGGGGTGGGGGGAGAAGAGTGGGGATTGAGTTCAATCACATGGCCAAGGATCCCATCAATTGTACTTACAGAGTGAAACCCCAGTAAAAAATACTGGCAATCGTACGTGCTGAATTGGACATCCTAAGGATGCAGGAGCTTTGCATTCCCCCCAGGTGGTGTCCTTTGTGTTCCTCTGTTTGGCTGGTCCTGACTGGTATCCTTGTGCTATCATAAAGCTGTATAGTGTTTTCCTGAGTCCTGGGAGTCATTCTAGTGAATTATTGAACTTCGAGGTGGTAGAAACTTTCACATTTGTAGCAGTGGGTCAGAAGTATAGGTGGCCTGGGCACCCTGGACTTGCAGATAGTGAGAGAAGTGAGGGTGATCTGAGCAGAACATACTCTTACCCTGCGCAATTTGACCCAACTTTGGGTAGTCAGAATTGCATTGCACCAACCTGGCAAAGGAAGATACCTTTTCTTCTTGACATTGAAATGGAAAATTCCACCCTAAGGCTTTGATTGGACGGACTGGGTAATACTGCCTCCCTGAGACTGGAACCGCAGAGCTTGGGAGGAGCACTTCCCCCAAGGGGGGTGGGTGGTGCCATAGCGGAGGAAGTGGGGAGCCATGCTGGGTGACGGAAGCAGTAGTCTCCCAGGGCACAGATCCCATATAGTTTTACGACCCCTTGTAAAGAAAGTTAATGCCCATCAAATACCCGTTTGCCCCTTACGCAGGCCAGCCTTCCTTACAGTTAGGTTGGGTTCATATGACTAGCGTTGGCTAATGGATTGTGAGCAGAACTGATATAAGTTGATTTCAGGCCAAGGTAATTAAGAGCCTGGAATCCTTTCCCATCTCTCTTCTCTCCTTGCTGCTGTAGCCCCCAAGTGCTCCAGCTGGTGTGCCACACGGTGGAGAAAGGCCACCGGTCCGTGTCAGTCTTTATCGTGTTATGCCAATGAGACTCAGGAGTTGCGGTAGGCAGATTCAAAATCCAGTTGCAGAGCCACCCCTCTCCAGACACTGCCACCTAAAATATTAAGTCCAAATTCCTGGAACCTGTAAATGGAAAAAGGGTCTTTGCAGGTGTGATTAAGTTAAGAATTTTGAGATGAGGTGATTTTCCTAGTTATGTGGGTGAGTCCTAAATGCCATGACAAACGTCCTTATAAGACAGGTGCAGAAGAAGATTCGACATGCATACACGGGGGAGAAGATGACATGGCCACAGAGGCAGGAATGGGAGTGATATGGCCACTAGGCAAGGAGATTCATTCTCTCCTCGTCTGGAGGCCAGAAGTCTGAAACCCTCATCCCTGGGCTAGTGTCAGGGTGCCTCCGGGGCCACGCTCCCCTTGAGCTGTAGGGGTGGAATTCCTCTTGGCTGCTTTGAGCTTCAGGTGGTTCTAAACATTCCTTAATTTGTGGCAGCATAGATCCAGTCTCTGCTTCGACTTCACATGGGCTTCTCTTTGGAGTCTTTTCATCTCCTATAGGATGCACCACTGGAGTTAGGTCCCACCCAGATAATCAAGGAGTACCCCTTTACCTTGAGACCATTAATTTCATCATATCTGCCAAGACCCTTTTTTCCAAATGAGTTCACATACATGGTTTCTGGGTAGACATATCTTTTGGGGGCCATCATTTAACCCGCTACAGATACCAATATCTTGAATAACAAGTCTGGGACAGATAATATCTTCAAAATATAGATTCTATGAAAGATTTTATTCAGGGAGCAGTTGTCCTCTATCTAAAGAACATATTCTCTAAGAAATACCAAAGCTATCTTCCATTAGCATAGGTGTTGACCAATTATTGCTTTATGGAAAACATACAAGATCCAGGACTGCCTGTGTATCACTTGAGAATGTTCTACATTAGGTTGAACATATGTTCCACCCAGTTAACTGCCTTCCTGGCATTGTGTCATTGGCCTAGAATGTCGTCAGTATGTCTGACATACCAATCCCATCTTTACTGTGATGATTTGATTGATTCCTGTTATAAGGATGACGTGCTTGGTGAATAGTTTATGACTATAAATCCTAGGCTCCAAATACATCAAAAGAGATGACAAACATGGCATGTTTATTTATGATGTTAAACTCAAACCAGAAATTGACTTGAAATACCGTTCTAAATACTCAAAGTCTGAAATCCTTCGGTTTAGTTGAACATGGTTAGGCTAGGGATTCTTCAAAATTGGATGGCTTAAATCCTAAAATATTATTTATTGACTCCCAAGAGGTAGATAAATTTAGAAAAATACCCAGAGGTTTGAATTGTGTTTAGGTATCCATATTTAAAATTGAAATATTTGGAATCAATTTTGAAATCAGGCTCAACCAAAACCTATAGAGAGTCTAGGGATTTATCATGTTGGGGTGGAAAGGATCCTGTACTTTCTGGAGACTCTGCACCATTCCTGGCTCTGGAACTGGATTGCTGTGTAAGTTTGTGCCAGTTACTTAACCTCTCTGGGCCTCATCTTTTCATCAATAAAAGTAGAGCGTTAGAGTAGTTGATATCTAATATTCCTTCTAGCTCTAAAACCCGTGATTCCGTAAGAAGCCACCTGTTTTATAACAGACCCCCAGGGAAAATGGAAACTCTCTAGAGCTCACCACGCCATTTGACCTAAAAGAACATGAAGCAGAAGGTTGTTGTGACTTAATTATGAGCAAGGATGGACCGTGAAGTAAAACAGTTGAAGCAGAAACTTGGAATTGATGTTGATTTATCTCTGAGATCCATTTTTCCATTTTGTCTGGCAAGTTGTTCTGAAGTAGAATCAGCTGAAAAAGTATGAGCTGGCAGGATGCACACAGGCCTTCCGCTGGGGAAGGGTTCGGAGTCCTGGGCCCTCCTGAGAGCACCTCACAGTCTTCGCTTTTACCCTAAGCTTTTCTGAGGGATGCCAGCTGGGGCTGTGTCCCCACTGCGTCGCGCTGCGCAGATAGAAGCCCCTTTACCAGGGATCAAGTCACCTCGGCACTGCTCTGCTCCATCAGGAGGTGTGGCACTCCCCCAACCCCTCCCAGCAGCAGAACATTCTGAGAATGTCCAGGGTGAGGGGAGCGTGTCTGTGGGGTGGCATGCTTGTGATGAGCTGGATGAGGAGAGGCAGTGGGTGGTGTCCTGAGGGTGAGAGCATGCAGTCAGTTGCTTTTTGCCAAAACAATATTCCATAGCTTGAGGAATGGCACGGCCTTCTAAGCCAGGCGCTTAACATGCTGGGGTCCAGATGACTTCATGTGGACAGTGACAAAGGGCTTTGTCCTAATAACCAGGCCTGACTTAGCAGAAGGCCTGGCAGACTCTGTGTTTTCTCTGTTTTATAGGATGGAGGTATGGAAGCAAGAAGCAGGAGACTTTCCTCGGAGAAGTGTGTGCTTCAGACTTGAGAAACTTGGGGGAATTTAAAGTTACTTTTTCTTGGGTTTTTCCTTACGATATATGACACCCATTGGAGGGAAGGACAAACTGTCCTTATCTTGTGATTGCCCATGTGGAAGATCCATGAGAACACTCTTCTGTCTGTCCCTTTGAGAGACGGTAAATCAGTGACAGCTTGGAAGGCAGTCTCCCATGTGGAGTGTGGCATGGGCACAGCTTAGTATCTGCAGGTGTCTCCAAGATCACACGCTCTTGGCAGGGTACTACCCCAAGTTTCTAGGAGACAATCAAAAATCCCTCCTTAGACTGAGAGACAGGAAAATCTCTACTTGAACAAGGAAAGTCAATCAATAGGTGCCAACATCCAGATGACACAGACGGGGAAGCTACCTCGGGCCAGGGTCAGCGAGTGACCACCTTGAACTCTGCACAGACTGGTCTCCAAGGTGTCACCCCTGGGAAGGGGCAAGTGATATGGGGCCCAAGCAGTGCTCAGGGCTGGGGCAGACCAGGTAGCCACCCAGAGAGGAGAGTTCAGTTAGAGGTGAGGGGAGATCAGGAGCAGAACTTACATGCAGGGGTAACTCATTTGGAGCTCAAGAGAAACTTTGACAGTTGGTATTTTGAGAGTGTTTCCTATGAGCTAGAATACAAGAATATGTTTTGTTAGGGAAACCCAAACTAGTGTGTGTGTGTGTGTGTGTGTGTATGTGCTTTAATCTCAGCCCAGCCATTTAGGAACCAGGCAAACACTGCTCTTAAACAACTTGGGGTTAACATTTACCTTCCTTAAATAACCATATATTCTAACCATGCTGGAAGTCATTGCTAGGATGTTTGGGAAAAGAACAAGACTTCATATAGTGAACTGAGGTTAGAGCCATCTGGATGGAGTATATATTTAAATCAACATTTCAGATTTAGAACAATAAACTTAAGTCTGCACAGATGCTAGCTGGTGAGTACACTGGCTGGAAGAACTGTCTGGGCTGGGGTATTGGGGTGGCATATTATACCTTTTCTTTGGGCAAATTCTTGTGCCCTTCATGTTTCAAAAATAACCAAAAATCTTATTTGTGTTATTTCTAAGAGGTCAATTTATAGCTAATTTTGATATCAGAGAGACAAGATGATACAGTGGTTAGACTCTGGGCTGGGCCTGGGCTTTAATCTCAGCCCAGCCATTTCAACTTTTTGGGCCTCAGATACCTTATCTGTGAAAAACACCAGCACCCATTTGACTGAGTTGTGAAGTTTAATATATACATACATATATAGTGCTTAGAATGAAGCCTGGTATGAAGTATTTGATATTACATGTTTGATACTGTTATTCATTTGAATGTATAATATACATCAATTTATTAATATTTGTCAAATTCAGAAGTAGTTTAAGAAGAGTATTATTCATTTGGAAAAGAAGAAACTGGTGCCATTTGAAAGCATGAGCAGCCTGGTAAAAGTTGACTCAGAGATACTTGAAAGGAAAAGCTTGCTAGATGGACTGAGGATTGAGTTCATGAGCACAAAGAAGGGCCTTTGGAGGGTCACCGCCCAGCTTCTCTGCTGGCAGTGGGCATGTGAATCAGCCCAAGCATTGTGGAGGGCATTTTGGTAATGTTCATCAGGTTTTTTAAAGAAAATGCTTATATCCTTTGGCCTGGCTGTTTTACTGCTAGGAATGCATCCAAATGAAATATGGAGGATGCAATCATATTCATTTACAAGAGTGGTCCCTGAAGCCTCACATGCAATGGCCAGAAATAAGAAACAATGAAAATATCTCAAACTAAGGGCTTGTTTGTTAAAAATTAAGTTAGGCGCCAATGTGGATTATTAAGCAGCCATTAGAAGTAATGATGAAGATTATTTAATGGTGACAAAATGTCAACAATATATTTTAAGGGGAAAAAAATCTGCAGCACGCTGTTTAGAGTGATTTTGGTAGAATCCGGCCCTTGCCCGTTTGCCTTCCCGGGCTTCCTTAGCAGCACCAGCCGCAGGATGGAGGTGTTGGGCACCAGCCCTCCCTCCAGCTGGCCTGTCACAAACAGCAGGAGGGCACAGTTGCCCATGTCTCCCATCTGGCTGATTTCAGTAAATATTCATGGCCATAGTGTGATAGCAAATGAATGCTTGGACTGTTTTAATGGGAAAGAAGCAGTTTTGTTTTTCTGTTTGTTCTTGGGCGCACAAGAAGGAGGGAACACAAATATTTCTCTCCATCTCCTGGGGCATCGAAAAAATTAAATTCTCTTTGCCATTGAAGGTAAGGCAACTTGCTTTTAATGTGGATGTGATAGGCTGTTAATGTCTACTGTGGCGAGAACAAGAGAGAGGAGAAGGGTTGAGAAAAGCGGCAGTTTGTTTTGGAGAAATAGGAGTGGACGTCATCCTGGAATAAAACCAGGGAGAGGTCTTTGTGTTCCTGACAGCGCGCTAGGAGGGTGGCAGCGCTGCGCTAGGAGGGTGGCAGCGCTGCGCTAGGAGGGTGGCAGCGCTCTGGAAGGTGTGGTCTTGGCGAGGCAGACAGGTATTCCGAGGCTTGTTAAAAAATGGCTGTGTCCCAAATGTGACCCTCAAGAGCAGAAGGGCCACACGCAGAGGGAAAATTGATATCTCGAGCCCTCTGATCTTCCGCATGTCCCGGACTCGCAGACCGGCGTTCCGTTTTAGGGTTTGACAGCGTCAGAAGCGCCCTCACCGAAGTCCCTGCAGAGGGAGACAACAGACTCGGCGGCGGTTTCAAATACTCCTTCGAATCCTTCAGTTGGGTTACAAATAGTCTCTGTTTTCTGTGCGATTTCTGACTTCACATAGTTATTTAAAATAGACTTTATCTAGCCTGCAGGCTCTTTCCCATGTAAGTAGTCTCTATTCAGATGGGTGTCTTACAGAAGAACAACTTCATAAGGGGAAAATACAATAAAAGATGTTAACAAAATGGTAAAAAAAAAAAAAAGGTAACTTTTCCTCTTGTGGTGGAGACCTGGACACGGACACATTTCCTCTTCCTTGGCACCGGCCTCGGTTGATGAATCAGCTCACCTCGTAAATTAGTCAAGTGTTTTTCCATGGGGCTATAAGGCATTTTACGCCCCAGCATCTGAATGAAGTACTTGTCGGGCCCTGGTGCTTCGCTTTCCCGCTCCCTTTAAATTAAAGCTGGTGCTCAGCATGCGATGACGGGAACAGGGCCGCAGCGGAGGACAAGCGTGAGCTTCCTAGGCCTTCGTGTCCCCAGGAGGCTTCGGCTCTGGCCAGTCCTGCCTATTCGGAGGTGAGAAGACTGTCAAGCCCCACAAGAAGGCCCCGTTCTGTTCACACCAGGGTTTATATGTCCGCCAGCCTGGTGCTGGGCCCGCCTCCCCAGCAGAGGCAAGGAACTGATGACAACCACGGCCCATCCTGGGAGTCAGCTGGAGCCAGCGGCGAAGCAGTGGTCACTTTTCCTGAAGTTCTGTTTCCCTCGTAGACCTTGGATTTAGATCTAATTTTTGATCTTAAAGAATTGACAGAGTTTCACCACTGAAAGTGAGGCTTCCCTTGGCTTTGTTTTAGGTACTCTTCAGCAGAATAAGGAATAATACCCTTTTCCAGTTTGCTGAGAGATGTTTTCAAATAAGGAAAGGATGTTGGTCACTCTCAGAAGGGTTTTGCACATTTATTAAAGTAAATGTATGATTTTCTCCTTTAAGCTTTTAATGTGGTGAGTTATATTAATTGTTGTGCTAATGTCGGATCAACTGTGAATTTTTGGAATAAACCCAATTAAATCATGGTATTTTTTACATACCTAATTTCCTTTTGCTAGTATCTTGTTTAGGTTCTTTGTATCAATTTTCATGATTGAGATTAACCTGTAATGTTCCTTTCTCCTCTAGTCCTTGTCTGATCTCGATGGTCAATAATAATAATAACTAATAATTATCAGCAGGATATTATCAGATGCTTCTTTTTCTAAGCCCTTTTGACAAATCATTTAATCCTCACAAAAAAATCTATGTTGTATGTTGGTCTCAAATACTCATTTTATATGTAAGAAAACTGATGTTAAGTAACTTGCCTTATGATTAGCTTGTAAATGGTCAGAGCTAGGATGCAGATTTGGTTGGTTGAACTCCAGACCCCTCATTCTTAATCAGATGCAATATACGGCTTATTTTTTCTCTTTCCATCTTTCTTCCTCTCCCTTTCACCTACTTACATTATACTGACTTCACAAAATGAATTGGGAGATATTCCTCTAGTTCTGATATTCTAGAATCGTTTGTGCAAAAATGTAATTATCTGTTCCTTGAATGAGATTTTGATTCAATTTCTTTAATACTTATTGGAATATTCAGGTTTTCCATTTTTAAACTCAGTGTTGGTTAGTTGTATTTTTCTAGGAGTTTGACTATTTCATCTATGTCATTAACTTTATTTGTACAACTTTGTTCCTAAATATTATTCCCAGTTTTCTCTTATGTTTTTAAATATCAGCAGTTCTTGAAGCTATGTCTCTAATTGTGTTTCTGATTTCTCTTTTTTCTTTATCTTTGTTATCCAAAGTTTGCCATTTTATTAGTCTTTCTTAAGGACTTACTTTGTTCTTCTCTCATATGTTTTTTTTTTACTTTCATAATTTTTTCTTCTTCTCTTTGTCGCTTTCTTCTTTCCATTGGATTTGAATTTATTTTGCAGTTATTTTTCTAGCTTCTGGAGATGTATGCTTGCATTTTTCCTTCCTGGCCTTTCGTTTTTACTAATCTAACTGTTTAAAGCCATGAATTTCCATTTAAATTCTGCTTTAGCTGCATCCCTAAAGTTTTAACATGTGGTATCTTATTATCATTCAATTAAAATATTTTCAATTTTCATTTGATAGTTTTTTTGATTGCTTTTTATTTTATTTATTTTTACAATTTATTTTGATATCATTAACCTACAATTACATGTGCAATATTATGGTTATTAAACTACCCTCTTCATCAGGTCCCCCCCCCACCAACCCTATTACAGTCACTATCCATCAGCGTAGTGAGATGCTATAGAATCACTACTTGTCTTCTCTGAGTTGTACAGCCCTCCCCGTGCCCCCCCACCTCACGTCTGCTAATCGTAATGCCCCTTTTGCCCTCTTATCCCTCCCTTCCCACCCTTCTTCCCCAGTCCCTTTCCCTTTGGTAACTATTAGTCCGTTCTTGGGTTCTGTGAGTCTGCTGCTGTTTGTTCCTTCAGTTTTTTTCTTTGTTCTTATACTCCACATATGAGTGAGATCATTTGATACTTGTCTTTTTCGGCTTGGCTTATTTCACTGAGCATAATACCCTCTAGCTCCATCCATGTTGTTGCAAATGGTAGGATTTGTTTTCTTCTTATGGCTGAATAATATTCCTATGTGTATATGTACCACATCTTCTTAATCCATTCGTCTACTGATGGACACTTAGGTTGCTTCCAGATTTGATAGTTTTTGATCTATAAATCATTATTTTTTATATATATAACAGTTTATATTTATATGAATGTATATAATATAAATAATTAAAATAATATGTTATTGTTTCTTAGCTTTACACATATGGAATTTTAGTGCTTTCTTTGTTATTGATTTTTATTGATAGCCCTGTTATAAAATACGTTCTGTATGGGACCAATTTTTTTCAATGTGTTGAAACATGCTTTGTGGCACAGTCTATGATCAGTTTTTTAGAACTACTCCAAGCAGCTATTGGATGCAGTCTTCCATCTGCCCATTTGATCAACCTTTTTAAGTACTTCATTTTCAAATATTCTCCGTCTTTGCTGAATTTTTGAATGTTCTTACAGTTTCTGAGAGTGTTTTATGAAAGTCTATTGCAATGATGGTAGATTTAATAATTTTTCTATGTTCTGTTCATTTTTTTGCTTTATATATTTTGAGGCCTTGTCACCAGGCACCTAATGGTTTAGAATGATTTTAACTTACTAGCAAATTAACCCTTTTATCATTATATAGTGACCCTCTTTTAACTCTAGCAATGCTTTTTGCTTTGAAGGCCATTTTTTCTCAATTATTGTAGCTACAATAGTTTTCTTTCCATTAGTATTCACCTGCATGTGTGTTTTTTACCCTTTGCCTTTTAATGTTTCTGTATCCATATGTTTTTGATATGTTTTTTGAAAAGATGTCTGCTAACTAGAGTTAAAAGTTAAAAGACATCTTTTAACTGGAAAGATTCATTTGTTTAGTTATCCTGATATGTCTGTGTTGATAGCTGGCTCCCATATTATTGTTATTTTGTGATTTCTACTTGTCCTACCAGTTCCATGTTCCTTTGTCTCTCCTTTCTTATCTCCTTTTGGATTGACTGGTTAGGCTTCCTCATTTCAATTTTTTTCTGTGCTAGTTTAAAATATGCATTCTGTTTCTATTCATGGCCACTATAAAAACTTAATATGCATGTAAAGTTAATCAACAAGTAAAGTTAACCCTATACTTTCTTTCCAAAGGACACAAATCTTAACATGCTTCTGTCTCAATCACCCCTTGTATTGTTACTATATTTTTTAATTTCTAATTTTAATTCTATTATTGAAGTTTCTCTCCAAGAACATTATTATTATTTTCTCATTCTTCTCCTTCTTATTTTAGATATCAATGGTTTTTTTTTAGTTTTGCCCACATATTTTCCCTTTTCTTAGTTTTTAATTTCTTTCTGTACCTTATTATTCCCATCTGGGGTAATATCCTTTTTTCCTGAAATAAATGCTCAAGAATTTCCTTTAGTGAAGGTCTGCTGCTAGCAAAGTCTCTCAGTTTTTGTTTGTCTTAAAAGATCTTTATTATATCCTGGTCCTTGAAAGGCATATTTGATCAATGCAGTCTTCTTTTTTTTACCTCATTATTTATCTTTCTGTTCATTAAAGTGGTCTATAACAGGTGCGTGCTTAGAGTTCCCCTGTTAGTGTGGCTGGCCTCCCACGGAGACCCCTGCACCTTTACCTGGATGGTGGGTTTAAGGAAGACTGAGCAGCCCGTCCCCTTCCACTGCACAATAAGGGCTCTCTTGCCCACGTGCCACAGAGTTGGAAATGCCCCCCTCTTGGCTAAAATACCTGGCTCTAAAGTCTTCTATTAAGATGCAACTTCTCTTTAGGAAGGACTAGTATTAGTCATTATTCACTGTCAGCTGCGTAGGGCGATTTAATTCATGGAGTGCTTTTCCCCATAGGGCTGGGTAATGTTGTCAGGGGACAGTGGGCTCACACAGGGATGAAGAGGAGAAAGAAGGGAGGGGGACAGCCTCTGAGCAGGGCTCCTGCCCCAGGGAGCCTGTCCAGGCTGCGGCAGCAAGCTGGGACCATCTAGATGGGCAGCGGCTGGCAGGAGCCCACACGGGTCCTTGGTGGTGGCGGCATAGCCCTGACCACGTGTTTCCAAGTTCCTGTCGACTCCCAACTCTGACCTCCTCAGCCCATGCCTCCCCATGTCTCCCTCAACTGCGAGGGACAGAAAGCATCGGAGGGTGACCTTTTCCCACTAGCCTGAACCCCTACACCCCCGCCTCCCTCAGAACTTTGCTTCCCAAACGGCATCCTCCTCTTCTGACCACTTGCCCTTTGGTCTTTCGGCTTGAATCTCGTCTACTAGAAACCAAACCTCTCTTGTTACAAAGGTATTACAGCGTGCTCACTGTAGAAAACCTGGAAAATACAGAAAACCATAAAGAAGAAAAATAATATGCACTTATACACTTACCATAAAAGACAATCACTTTGAACTTTTTTTGTATATTATCTTTCGGGCTTTTTGGTATGTGTGCTCTCCAACAGTCAAAATTGGAGTGATAATGCAGGTCTGTTGTCTAATTTACTTTGTCTTCCCATTAAAATGCTTTACTCTGTGGCTGTGTTTCTCCTGTCTTGCTGCTGTTTTCTCGTCTCCTTGGCCCTCATAAGCATCATGAGTCTGTACTCTCTGTCCACACCTCTGCCCTCTCATTCAGCCCTCCAACTCCTGAGGGCTATTCCGCACCCTTCCAAGCCCCCTCTCCCTACCCCTCACCAGAAGCCGGCAGACGCTGTCAGGGACCTTGACGCTGACAAATTACACAGACATTCTCCTCCCTCGTGTTACTGAAACGGCAGAGGCAGTGGCTGGGGTCCCCGTTGCCTACCGCCTCCTGGACAGTCTCTCCTTCTTCCTTTTCAAGAAAATTGCACCCTGCTTTTCTTTCTCTCTCTTTTCTTAGAAGACATCTGCCCTTCTTGGGTGAGTTGTAGTTACTAAGTGCTGGTGGTCGTTCTGGGTCTGCCCTTGGTCCCTTCTCGTTCTCCAGTCTCTGGGCAATCACATCTCCTTCAGTGATTCCATCTCAAGGTCAGACTTTTCTCATGAGCTCCAAACCCCCCCAGATCTGGTGTCTCTCTGGCATCTCCAACTCCACAAGACTGAGCAGAACCCATGTTGCTCTTGGGAGGCAACACAATTCTGCCCATCTTCTAGAACTCAGTCGTGTGGGTGCCCCTAACAGCAAGGGAAGCTGGGAAATGGAGTAGCGGGGTGCTACTTCCTCCAGGAGGAAAAGGGACACAGCTGGGAGAACAACTGGCCAGTCTCCATCTCAGCTATGAGGACTGTGACATAGCAGACCCATCAAAGGAGTGCCTTCTACAGAGACTTCTCATAAGCCATCAGGATGGCAAAATGGGAGTGCACGGGAAACAGCCTTTCAGGGGAGTTTGGAACTAAAGCCACTCTGGAGGTTACACAAAGAAAAGTCAGGAAACAAGGGCAGATATTAAAAGCAGCCCATCAGGCATGGTTTGCTTATCCACAAAGCCGTCCAAGATGAGCTCAGTGCAGGAGCGTGAGGTCAGGGAGGGACCTCTCCAAAGCAACCAGATGGGGCTTTTCTTTTGGCACAGAGACTCCTAACACTTTCGGGAGGACACCCAGGACAGCTGAGGCAATGCTTCGGGCATGCTTTCATTTATCACTATTCTTTTTTTTTCTATTTCAGTTGCAAGTTTGAACATGTTTTATGCTTTAAGATTTCTGGTCATTTTCAAAGATAGCTAAAGTATTGCAGTTCTGTTTTTTCTCTTGATTCCTTCACTCTTCCAATCTTTATATTCTTTTATGTTTTACTGCCAAGTGCCTTCTAGAAAGCATGGTCTCGAAAGATGAAGGAGGCTGGGAGCAGATACGCCTGGGCACCTGCCCTTCCTGTGTTCACTTTGCTTGAGCCATTACTTATTGGTGTTTGTGGGGCATAAGGCTTTGGGTCCCATTAGAACAAATAATGGGCTCACAGATAGAAGGAAAATTCTTGTAACATCTGTGAATAGTTCCTTACCTGTCAAACTTGGATAAAAATGGGTCATTCCTACCAGCCATCCTTCTATTATGAAGACATTTAATGAAAGATGTCTTTGATCTACCCAGTAGCTCAGTTTCTACAAATACTAAAGAATAATCTTTAAAAGTCTACATTTATTTGTTCTTAATCAAGTCCTCTTTCCCTTCTTTTTCATTCCCACTGCTACCATCGCTTAACTGCTCTGCCTGCTTTTTCGTTTCTTGGGGGGTCCCACCGGTGAGGTGATTGACAGATTTGCCCCCGGGCCAGGCCGCCAGCAAGCCCAGATCCGCTGCTCACCAGCCATGTGATCATGGCAAGTTCTTTAAAATCTCTTGGTCCCCCTTTTCCTCATCTGTAAAATGAAGAAAATGATAGGACCTGCACAAAGGGTGGGTTTGAGGATGGCATGAATGAATTCTTCTTTAAATTGAGGGATAGTTGACACACAACATGATGTTAGTCTCAGGTGTATAACAAAATGGTTCAATATTCGTAGATGTTGGGAAATAATCACCACCATAAATCTAGCTACCATCTGTCACCATACATAGATGCAAACTTCTTTTTCTTGTGATGAGGATTTATAAGATCTACTCTTAGCAGTTTTCAATATGCAAAACAGTATTATTAACTATAGCCACCATTCTGTCCATGACATCTCAGGACTCAGGTTTATTTTGTCACTGGAAGTTGGTACCTGCTGACGCCCTTCACCCACCTCTTCCACCCCCCACCTGCTGCATCTGGCAACCACCAATTTGTTCTATGTGCTCTTTCTTTTTGTAATGAATTAATTCTTGTAAAACATTTAGGGCAGCGCCTAGCCTGTGTTTTGCTTTTACTATTATCATTTTAATCTGTTCAGAAAGCCAGGACCAGAATATTGGAACTGTCAATTTTCTTGTTAAAAAGCATCAGTGACTCTGCATTTGCCAAACAAATGTCATTCAAGGCCCTTCATGGTCTGGCCAGGGTGCTTCTGGCATATTCTCTCACTCACCAGAATCAACCATGAGCTTATTCTTTAAACACACTTGTCTCTTTCTGGACTCTGCCTCTTAGCACATAGCATTCGCTTTGCCTGGAATTTTATCTTTCTAGATGGAAGTTTTGCTCCTGGTAGGCTGCTTTCCTCTTTTCCTGAGCAGCCTATGACTTAATTAAGAGCTGTCTACCTGGGGTTCCTTCCTGCATACCTGTATGAGTCCCTGGGGAGAGGGCAGATGTGCACAGACGGTTGGTGCTCAAAGTGAGGATAGCAGGAAGGTGTTCCAGCCTGGGCATCAGACGTGCTCAGGGCCAATCTTTAGGCTCCCGTGGAATGTGCATAAAGTGAACAAACAAGACAGTCTCTGCCCCTTTTTCGGAGTTAGCGAGAGGTTTAAATGATGTCGACAAAGTGAAAGTTTTGTGGGAAGAATAATAAGCTTTGCAAATATACAAAAGATCATCATTATTATAATAGACAGGGTTGAATGGAAAGAGTATGAATCAAGACTGAGTGATTACGAGATGTAACCAGTCCCAGCTTCAGTGCCTACGCTGTAGTATGCACAGAGTCACTTGATGTTTATAATCGCCTCTGAGTTGAGGCTCAGAGAGGTGTAGGGACTTGCCCAAGTTCCCATGGCTGGTTGGCAATAGACTCATCGACTAAGCCTATGAATTGAATCCAGATCCATCTTGTTCTTGAACCTGGGATCTTGATAGCGACCTCCTGCCCGCAGACCCCATGAATGGTGTCAGCAGCTTTGAGTGCATAGGAATTGGAGGAGTATCTCCAGGACAGAGGCTTGCCATCCTGGGCAGTATCCCACTCATTTGAGGAAGCATCTCCAGAATATAATTGCCCAAAAACAGCCCCAGCGATTGGATCCATTAGGTCTTGGGAAGGGCCCAGTGTTCTGCATTTTGAAAAATCCCTCCAGAAGATTCAGCTGTTCATCCCTGTTTAAAAACCCCTATTCTTGAATATCAATTAGTTGGGCACAAACAATGTGCCAGATTTTGCGCTAGGCACTGGGGTACAGACATGAATAAATCTGTTTCTTTGTCCTTAAGGATCTTGTCTTTTAGAAGAGAATTGATTATATTGAATTTGCAACATAGAGCGATGAGTGCTAGTGACGTTAGGCACAGCCACGGGACTGTGAAGAGAGGAAGGCCAGACTTCGCTGAAGAGCCGAGGAAGGCTCCTCGAAGGAGGTTAACAATTGAGCAGAGGCTGGAAGGGTGAGCAAGCACTTTTCAGTTGAAATAAGTGGCCCAGATGGTGTTCATTGAACATGCAACTGTTCAGTTCAGATTTTGCTGTCGGGAAGATCACTTTGGTGATTTTAAGAATAGGTTGGAGAAGGAAAACTAGACCCCCAGCAATTCAACCTGCTGGTCCCAAATGACCTTCACCTCCAGCCAGTGTGGCGATCTCCTTCCCCCTGGGACCCATTATCACTGGGAGCCCCACTGCCTGCAGACTTGGGCCTTCCCTTCCTGAACGTTCTCCCTGACATTTCTCACTCAATGTCCTGCCTCCCCTTCCCCATTCACAGGAATTGCTTTGTTCTCACTACCTCACTCTCTCCTCCTGGGCCAAATGATTCCAGTCCCCACAGGTCACACACAGCTCCTTTTCTGTCCTCCCTTGTCTCACTACACAGCCTGGAACTCTTTGACGGTCATTTCAATGATACATCGGCTAATATGTCCAAATACAGAGAGGAATTTATTTCAAGTACAGAAGTGAATTGTTTTAATAGTGCTGTTTTTGGGAACGCCAAATATTTTATGTAAGAAATATGGCCTAAGGACGATAAACATTAAAATTAAATGAACAGACATTAGACATTATTCCGTCAATACTGACACATTGCAAAATACAGAGCTTGGGTGTATATATTTGGATTGAATTGTTTAAAAGGTGTGCTTTGGTGAAACATGAACTCTGAATTATTTAGGGTAAACTTGTCAGATGTTATACTTTATGGAGATACTGTTTACTTATGTTTATGTTTATATTTTCATCAGAACTATGTGATTCGGTCTTGTTCCTGATTAGCTGATTATGAATTAGGGAGTTGAGACTTAGACGTTAGTGTGCAATTGACAGAATAACATATTCATTGCCCTAAAGGTTCTTTGAATAGTAAATAGAGTTTCTTGTATTTATTCTATGGCCTTGGAGGCCCAGGACCAAGTTGGAGGTCAGTGGCAAAATCCTATGGTGTTCCAGCCAAATTTGAATGATCTTTCCAAAGAATTTCATCTTTTTGCTAATGATGCTATACTGATCTTTAATGGAAACACTATTGAAGCCAATGGTCCCACTGAGCGGCCCTTGTGGCCCCCGAGCTGGGACGTAGCTCACTGCCACCTTGCTTTCTTCTCCCACTGCCCAGGCCCCTGGCTCTCGTGGTCCTTCTGCCTTTCCCAGGTGGCTGAGCATCTCAGGGAAAGTCCTGCACTGGGGCTTCTTGGGTCCAGTTGCTGAGAGCCCATGCTCCTCTTTATTCATCTGTATTTGACCCATAAGCATATTTCTCAGTGTGCTTATTCTAACTCTTTTTTGGGCCCGCCCAATCCTTAGCCCTCATGCGGACTTGCTCATCCTTGGCAAATGACCTTGTGCCCTACTTTCCAGAAGACACGGATGTGGGCGTCCAAACCCCCCCCTGTCCATCGCAGCCTTTCTCTGAACCCTTCCTATTGCGCAGCTTCCCATGCATCTCGGAGAAAGACCAGTGCCTCCCTTAGGCCTCCCCTCCCCAGAGGCCTCTGCCATATCATCCACAGCTGCTTTTTCTATGTTGATTCTTAAATGCCCTGTCCTACCTCTCCCTGCTTTCACAGATGGTAGCTCTTCCTAAGCGTATACCATCTGCTGTTTGAATGGTGGCCCTCTAGACCCCTATCACTCTCCTTCCTTCCTCAGCAAACGTCTAGTACAGAAACTTGCCCTTCTCTTCCCATCCTGCTTTTATCCTGGGACCCACCGAAGTCATTTACCTTTTTGGAGCTCATGAGGGTAAGCATGTTCTTTCTTTCATTGTTCTTTAAGTACAATTTGACTTAAATTTTTTTTAAGTACAATTTGAAGTACCTTTTTGACTTCAGTCTGTTGCACGTCTTCTTGAAAATTTACCATCATTAGGCAACAAACTCCTCAAGCTCAGGTGCTCTGATTCATCTTCGTGTCTGGCCATATGTACTAGAACGGGGGACAGTGTTTACTTAAATGTCATTTTTCGTAAGGTCTACACTGATCATCCCACTTAAAACTCCAGCTTGTGGCCCACCTTTAGCATTCTCAAGTCCCCTGTCCTTTACCAACGGTGATTCATTTAATTGCAAATAAGACTGTTTTCTAAGAATGGTTTCCCATGAATTTATAACTGAGTAGTTGAGAGATCTTGGATCACACAGTCTGACCAAGGAGACTCAGTGACATGGGACAGCATTAAAGTTGTGATTAATACAGAACCCAACCAAATACCATATTTTATACATAGGACGATATGAGTAGAGTCTGTTAGAGGGAAGCATGTAGAGGAAGAATTGTTGAGTTGTCTTCCACTTTTGGGAGGTGTGGGGAGGAGAGAGCATGCTGACTCGCCTGCTCGGTCTCTTTTTGGGGACTAGCCCAGCCTCATACGGAAGATGGTGTGGTTGCTTCAGGCTGACTTAGACTTTGATGTCAGGCTACCAGGCATCAGGGGACTGGCCACCAGTCCAGACAGAGCCTCTTGGGGAGGTGATATCTTCTCCTTGAGGTCTGGGCCTCAGTACAATCCTAGTGCTGATCACCTAGGAGGTGCTGATGCTCCATGACTACATTCTAAGGGACAGATGAGAAGCCAAGTAGTTAAAATTTCAAAATACAGTGAGAAAGAGAGCTGCCACTTTTCTCCCATAGGAAGAAACCAAAGATGAGCAGAAGGTTGCTGGGTGTGCACAGATTCAGGGGATGCGGGGCCTTCCTCTGCCTTTGCTGAAGCCACTGAGGAGGATACAATCCCGACATTGCCTCCAAAGCAAGCTTTTTGGCCTTGCTGTGTCCACATGTGGGAAATAACATCAAAGCCAAGTGCGCACATACATACTCCTTTGCAGGCATCTTTCCAGTACAGTGCTAATGGTGGGAAGCAATGAACGAATCTCTACAAAAGCCTTGGAATTCTTTTCTCTCTTTAGGTCTGTGTACCAGGAGGTTTGCCTTCCGTTTATGCTTTATTTAGCTTAGTACAAAAAATTAACATTCAAAACATGAAGACACACTAGCTTGATAAAGTGGATGAATAATAAATGAGGCTGTCGTTGGGTTGGGGAGAAAGGGAAGCCACCATGGATATGAAATCCCCCAGGGAGTTCAGTTGTGTGCCGGCAAAGAACCAAGGGGCTAACCCATGATGGATAATACAGAGATGCCTCTTTATTTACCCTGGCAAGGCCTGAGAGCTCACTCTCCCAGCACCGATAAAACCCTGCTGAAATCCACCAACTCGTGCTGGTGGGAGGCCTCAAGTCATCTCAATAAATAGTAGTGTAAATAACACTTTACTGCAGCAGAGTGTTTCATCCCAATGGAAGATGTCTTGAAGCACATTGTTCCCAGGGCAGAAGATCAGAGCGAGTGCTATAAATACCCAGCAATAAGGCTGATCGTTTCTTTGGGCTGTTTTTAATTGGCAGAGCAGATGTGGACCCACACTGAGTCTATCTGGGATTTCACAATTTTGTGTCATCACGTGAGATTAGCATGACAGGGACACAAGCCGCCCTCCGTGCAGACCCCCTGGAGGAACGGAGGGGTTTGCATATGTCCTGCATTCAGTCATGTCTCATATTCTCTCCAACGACACCCCTTCCGGGGCCCTGCTGTGTCCTGGTCACGCAGAGCAGACTATCAAAGTCTGAAAATCTCCGGTGAATTCTAGGTAACCCTCTGAGTTTCTACTACCCACCCTGTTTCCTAAAGGATAATGCAAATTAAAGTAGTAACTAAAGGCTTATCATAGATTTGTCTGCTTTGAATAAAACCACTTTAATCAACCCTCCTTACATAAAACTATATGGAATATTAGTTCCATGAATGGAACATTTATTCTACAGGTCACATAAGTAGAGAAATGTACAAGCACTAAAAAGAATTGATGCCCAAGGCATTTCTGTTTTTGCTTATAATGCTGGGCTGCACCGCTATTTACTTTTGTCTTCCATAAAATACTGAAACAGAACAAAATCTGCTCACTGGGGATCGGGAGGATTAAATAAGACATGTATTTGAAAATGCTGGGCTTGAGCCCTCACACAGAGGGTACTCAGTAAACATGTTTTGAGTTGAAATGACTTTGAAAATACAATTTTTATTTTATAAATTGTGATGCTACCTTTCAGTACTTTCTTCACTCAAGAACTCAGCAAACTTATTTTGGGAATCCTTGAATTTAACCCATTCACGATTAATGGACACCCAAAACATGTCTGATACAAGAAACATCAGGGTAGCTGGGTGAGAATCCCAGTGATAAAGCCCATTTATTAAATTCATATCCAGAGTGGAAGTGACATTCCTTCAGCTCAGCTGGGGAATGTTCCTTGAGTGACTAGTTTCCCTGTGACTGGGGCCAGGCGTGGTGGCCCCACAGTGGCTGCCGTGTCTGAGGTGATCCACTGGGCTAGGCCCATGCCTCTCGTGAGCTAATTCATGAGGAGGAGAGAGGGAGTCATGACAGATGTTTGGATTTTCAGAGGAAGTTTCAGAGGAGGCTCTGTTCAATATCCAAAGATATTGGATACTCAGGCTGGAATATCCTGAATCCCAGGATTCAGGAAAAGTGGCAAAAAGGAAAAAAAAAAAAGGAAGAAAAGGAGAGGTTGCTTTATGCCAAGCTCATGGAGATACTGTGTGGAAGGCAATACAGATCAAGAGGCTTACTTGGGAAAGTGAATAGGCTTGACGAGCACTTAAGAGTGTGCTGTTTGTAGTTTTTTGAACAAGAACACCAAGTAAACATTCCAGTAAGTAACCAAGTAAACGTGATGCAACACTGTGGCCATTCAGGAAAGGGATACACTGACCCAGCCACTCTACTTCTAGGAATTTACCCCAAGAAAACACAATCTCTGATTTGAAAATAAATATGCACCCCTATGTTTAGCACTGCATTATTTACAGTCGCCAAGTTATGGAAGCAACCAAAGTGTCCATCAGTAGATGAGTGGATAAAGAAGGTGTGGTGCATATGCACGGTGGAATACTATTCAGCCCTAAAAAAGAAAGAACGCCTGCCGTTTGTGATGACATGGGGGGCCTAGAGAGGATTATGCCTAGTGAAATAAGCCAGGTAGAGAAAGACATATACCACGTGATTTCACTTGTATGTGGAATCTAAAAACAAAACAAAACAATGAACAACGGAGCAGGCGACTCACAGACACTGAGAAGTGACTGGTGGTCACCATGGGGAGGGGTTGGTGTGGGTGTGTGGGGAGGGTGAGGGGGATGAAGGGGCACAAAAGTGTCAAGCATAAGCTGGTCACGAGGATGGAAGTGCAGCGTGGAGAATATAGTCAGTGATTTTGTAACATCTTTCTGTGTTGACAGAGAGTAACCGCACTAGTCAGGGTGGTTTTAATAGTGTGGGTAAATGTTGAATCACTGTGTTGTATACTTGAAATCAACATAATATTATGTATCAACTATACTTCAATTAAAAAAAGAAGAGGGATAAACTCAGAAGACAGCCTTCATGCTGCGGAGCGCATGGGGCACCTGGAAGCAGGCGCTAATGAATAAGCTTCTGGGTCCCTGTTTTTGCCTGTATCGCGTGGGGCCTTGGGCTGTGCCCTTGCAAGGCCTCCTCGTCCTCTGCCTCACCAGGCCCACTGCTGAGTGATAGTGGTTGGATTATTCCCTCACTGTGCACCAGGCGCCGTGCTGGGAGTTGCACCTGTTCTCGTTCACTCTTTGCAGACATCCCTGTGAGGAAAGCACGCTGTTTTCCTTCTCTTGCAGGGGGAAACTAGGTCTTGAAGAGGTTAAGTAACTGCTCAGCTGCACGGGTGCAGAGGGTGCGGAGGGTGCAGAGGGTGCAGAGACAGTGCTGACCCGAGCCGGCCTCTCTGAGGAGGACTGGGTGATGACTGGGGCTGTGCTTCTGGCTCCGGGCATCTGGCGGCAGGTGAGACTGGCCTGGGCCCAGGCTGTCCTAGTCCAGTGGAGGTGAGCCGGCCACTTCGTGGGGGCCTCTCACAAACGTGTGTGCTTTTTTCTCTCACACCCAACTGCCAGGGCTTGAGAGCCAGGGTGAGGTGAAGAAAGGGGGCTGTTTTGGGCCAGTGAGTTCTCTCACATCCACTGGCCCCAACTCAGGAAACTTCAGCTCTGCAGAAAAGTGACCTTGCAATCATAATCTAAGGTTTTAAAGTTGAAAGGGATTTTTGCAGCCAGCTGTCTAACCCGTAACTCCACCTGGAACCAGCAGCCAGTTGCCTGGAGCCGGATCCTGAGGCTGGGAGGTTCAGGTGTCTGTGGGGCAGGCTGGGAAGGAAGCTCTCTGGGCATACGCTGACCTCCTCCTGCACCGTGTCACCTCAGCTCCTTTACGCCTTGCAGGCTTGTGGACACCAGGCACTGACAGCATCCTGGGCGGGGCATCAAATTCTGCCTTTACTCGCTGAATTAGCCTTGCCCATGGTTAAAGCAAGTACACATGGATTTCACTTTATTTTCATGAAAGCAATATGGTGTGATGATGGGAAGAAACATTAGGCTGAGTCGTACTTGAGAATGAGGTTCTAGCTCTGATACTATTAAATATTTGTGAGACTCAGTTTTTGTTTCTGTAAAATGAGGGGGTAAGTTGGATGGGCCTCGGGATTTCTCCAGCTGTAAATTAGGATAACTGGGAGCACTGAACTTCCGCACAGTTACACCGCAGGAGGTGCTTCCTCAGGGCGTGGGGCACATGCTGTGCTCAGCAGTCTGGCTTTGATAAGAGAGCCCTGCTGGAGGAGAGCTGCCTGCCCCGCAGCACCTTTCATCAGCTTGAGAATTTTATGTGCTGTTTACACATCTTAGCTGATACACGCGATGCAAACTCCTGACTGTCACAACACAGACGCAGAAGTAGATCAGGGCGGGAGTGACTTGCAAAGCTGGTCTGGAAGGTCCGCCAGCCCAGGTGTTTCTGAATCCTCAGTGGTTAAAAAATCTGGGCGATGGATGCACGGCAGTTTGTTCAGTTCTTTCTACGTTTCTGTATATTTGAAAACTTCATGATGAAAGCGACCTTCCTTTACTTGTTTAGGAAGAAGGTGGGGAACAAGCTGCTTGGTGCATTAAACAGCTGCCAGCATTTTGGCTGAACCCCGCTGGGTTTTCAGAGCCTCAGGATGGATAATGGTAGCGCTGACCTGCCCACCCCCAGGGAAGACCTGACCTTCCTCCTCCCCCCGCTTCTTCTCCCTTGGGACGTGGGTGAGCTGGAGCATGACCGTGAGGAGAGCGCTGTCCCCGATTTCTGTGCCTTGCATTGCGAAGGGCTGAATTTTCCCTGGTCCCGCAGAGATATGCCCACCGTGGGTGTCCCACAGTCCTCAAGCTTCCCAGAAAGGAAGGAAAGGGAAACTGTAATGCGAACGGGGAGAAAAAAGACTATGGGTCCTTCTCACCTCCTAAAGAGCTGAAGTGGTTGCTTCTCTAGAACACACATATTTACAGCAGACACAATAGCACGAATACAGTAAGCACCCCCATGCACATGGGAAATGGAGTTGATGTATTTTATGTGTCTGTGGAAGGCCTTGGGGATTACGGGGTGGAGGCAGGAGAAATTGCATTCATACAGCGGAGAGGCCCTTTGCTCTCAGAAGTGTCTCTTTGAGCATCTTCTCATGGAACTGGGCCACAGTGCTGAAAGCTGAAGATGAAAAATTTATAAAAAAAGATAAATCCATGACTTTAAGTGCTAAGAATCAATCCACAGTTACTCCTGCCGGTAGACCTCCAAGTTTTATCTAAATCAATTTCTTGACCATTTCGGCCCATTTTCCGCATATGCAGTAAGCATCTTAGAGGTTCACCTAGGTTACCCCTCCTCCTTTCATTTCCTTTAAAAAGAAGGCACATGGGAGAAAGTAAATGTTTCTTTCCCTTCTCTTAAGTATTGGTATTAGAGAAAGTCAGCAGTTCTAGAAACTAAAGTATGAGTTTTAACAGATGTAGCTAAGGCTATGCTGGCTTAATAAATATGAAGCGGGCATTTCATATTGGCAGACTTTGTTTTATATATATTAAACATAAAAAATGCTCCCCCAAATTACTGATATTACATTCTTTGTGGTGGTATTGTTCTTACCTAAAATTCAGGACAGCTAAAATTTGGGCTCTATCTTAAGCTCTATTTTTGATCTTAATGAAACTCTTTGAAAATGAAATTAGGATTTAAATGCTTCTTTCTACTGCTTGAAGACTGGCATGCTACTCTTTTAAGGAACTTTAGGTAAAAAAAAAAAAACACAAAAAACAAAAACAGAACAGAAAACCAAAAAACAACTATCTTTTCCAAATTAGACAAACTACTTCCCTCTCTGTCTTAATTCTACAGATCCAAAGTAAAATTAATTGATTTGCGTTTTTAAGTAACTATTAAATATTGGTAATTTCCAATATATTTGTCAGAGATGTACTATGTTAGGCTATCGTGAAGTATGAAACTGTACAAACCTGGATGTGAATGCCAACTTTAGCATATATTACGATATTGGGGAAGTTTCCTATCCACTCAAAGCTTCAGTTTCCTCACCTATAAAATGGGAATATCAGTACAAACCACTCTGGTTGGCTGCAAGTAATAATTGAGAAAATGTAGTATGGGAAAAATTTAAAAAAAGAAAAGTGTTACAGACGGATACTAAATGCTCAAGAAAAGGTGAGATCCCCCCATGTCCTTGACATAGTCTACTTCATACATTCCAGGGATGCCTGAGGACGGAGAGGTGGGAAAGCAGGTGACTCCTGGATCGGACAACTGGAGACCTGTTTGAGAAAAGCGAAATGGAAGCACAAAGGGTCAGGACTGAAGAGGGGGCACCAAATATACAGAGCGGGGAGCACGGCTGGGCAGGTGTCTGCAAAGGGGAAGATGGGGAGCGCGAGGGAGGGGGGTTGCTCAGGGGGTTTTGACGGAGGCCGGATGCTCAGGGCAGACACTCTGTTTAGGTGCATAGTCTGTTTAAATGATTAGCATTTTCTTATTTCTGGAGAACAGGGAAGGAGGTTGGGGCTGTGGTGTGTTTTTTGTACACAGGACTCCGGAGATATTTTGTATGTGAATTACCAGACGGTGGCATTAGTCACCTAGAGGGCAGTAGGCTGACCCAAAGATTGGTTGGCTGAGGGGTTGGATAAATGTGAGAAATCATACAGAGTGGGTTTATTTATTTATTTTTTGTCTTTAAAGAAGAAATTAAGAGCTTTGCTGCAGCTAATAAACAGGGGCAAAGTATTCTGGATGAAAATGTTTGAGCAGTGATTCCAGGATGCCCCAGGTGTGTTTGCTGAAGGGCGGGAGAGCTCTGACGTCCTGTGAAGGCACCATGAGGAGGGCTGGGGACTCCTGTCCAGTTTTCCCTTTCACTCATCTCAGCTAAGGATTCTTCTCTTGGCCTTGCGATAGGAATGTGATTCATGGATTCCCTTCAGGCAACTTTAATTTACGAGGGAGGATGACATTTCAGGTATGTTACACACAAAGGACAAGTCCTCTGAGCTCAACCTGCAGAGGGACTGTGGGTCAGAGAGGTTGTCCTCGTCGTCCCATTTGGAAAACGGGCAGGGATGTATGCGGCAAGGGGCAGCTAGGGAATTTCCCCCAGTAGCAGAAGGAATGTGGGCCTCTTGTGAAAAAAGGGAGTTTGGACCTGGGAGTCAGTTTAGGATCAAGCTGAATCGGTTTAGGGTACACATCACAGGGTAAGACTTACATCCCCGTGGGCTGGGCTCTGTGGACTCGAATTGTCTTTAACTGCCGAAACTGAGGGCGTCTTGCTGAGCGGCCTCGCTGAGGAGCATCTGTGGTGCAACCTTCTTCTGATTTAAGGAACGTACCTCGAGGCTGGAGGGCTTATGCTGCCAGGCTGAGTTTGTGCTGGATTAAGTTTGGGAGCAACGGAGGACCCCTCCCAGAAGTTTAAATAAGGAAAAAGTTTTTATGTCTCATGTAAAATAAGTCCAGAAGTTAGCAGTCTATGGCTGGTTTGGCGGGTCAATGGTACCCTTCTAGATTACTATTTTACCAGGTGAGGCTTTCATTTCCAAGCCGGATCTGTGCTCTGTATCACCAGCTCCAGCTCCTGGTTGTCAGGAAGCAGGATGGAGCAAGGCTAGCCCCTTCCTGCTGAAGACACTTGCCGGGAGACACCCACAATGTTCTGCTCATATCTCCTTGACTAGAACTTGGTCATGTGCCCACCTTCATCTGCTAGAACCAATGTGTATGATAGTGCTGAGATTAGCTGAAGGTTTTAGGATTGAT
The DNA here is from genome assembly GCA_029783875.1 of Phataginus tricuspis. Classification (NCBI taxonomy): domain Eukaryota; kingdom Metazoa; phylum Chordata; class Mammalia; order Pholidota; family Manidae; genus Phataginus; species Phataginus tricuspis. The sequence goes on from JAQQAC010025709.1 coordinate 7,028,938, forward strand.
CAGAGGACTTCCTGAGAATGTTATAAATATCTTCTGCTAGAGATGGGAGGCTCCTCTGTGCAAAGACACAACTACCGGCAAACTGGTGAAGCGCAATCTGTTTTGGCGCTGCAGTAAATTGTGAGTTTAAGTTAAAATGTATTTAAAAAATCCTTATATTAAAGAGTCAAGTATATAATCTTATGCAGTAAGCTTTTAAAAGGAAAACACCTCTTAACTCGACTAGCTTCTATATTGGTCTCACTAAAGAACAATAATTACCTTGAACCACTGAATCCAAAACTGGTCTCCCATTTGGTCTCAGAGCAAAACTTCTATTGGTCTTTGTCTATAGGCTTGAGACCTACAACTTCCAGTGACTCCTGCCCTTCAGTTCAGCTGTAGGAGATTTATTCACTACGCTTAGGTTATTAAAACTAATCTTAATCTCCACTGTTAATATAACAGGTCACTGACAAGGTCCAGCCCATCTTCTACAGCTCTTGTTTGTTCGCCTTGTCGGGAAATGAAAAGGAAGAGAAAAGGGGTTGGCTGTTTAGCTACTTCTTTATGCCAAACTCCTGGCTTATTCCCTGAAATAGAAGGGAAGTAATTTTTCACTTCATTCTTAAGTTGGAAGGGAGAATTTCTCTCTGATAGGCATTTCCCCCATAGCTACTTCCCTTATAGCTAATTATTGGCAGGGAGTCCTTGCCTCTTCTGAAATGGAACCCTAAATTCCAACTGTATGTGGGACTGTATGTTTTCCTGGAAAGAAGGTTCAGAGCTTTCAGGACAAATTTCCAGGCATCTGTGACCTCCTCCCCCCTCCAAAGTTTAAGTTTCTGGGAAGTGCAGGGGGTGACATACATGTGTGAACTCTTGTTACCAGTTTTCTAGCAGCTGATAGAGCTCATTTATAGAGCGGGCTTTATAATTGTAAACTCCAGAAAGTATTTCTGAAGGTAACTGGAACCATTTCCCAAAGATTATTTTGAACAATATTTAGGTAACTTTTAAATAGAGTTGTGCTAGTTTAATATTTAATGCTACTGCGCAAACCAGATGAGTCTCTAAACCTCAATTTGAAATAGGACAGTGTAGTAAGATGCCACAGTCACTACTTGTCTTCTCTGTGCTGCACTGTCTTCCCCATGCCCCCTCCCCACCATGTGTACTAATCATAATAGCCCTCGATCCCCTTCTCCCACCCTCCCCACCTGCCCTCCCCCTGCCTTTGGTAACCACTAGTCCCTTCTTGGAGTCTGTGAGCTGTCATATTGCATTCAGATCAATTTATAAATTTATATGTATATATGCTTATATATATATATATATATATGTTGGGATTATACTATATATATAAAAATATGTATTTATATGTATTTACATATTCTATATATGTATATTCTCTCTATATTTATATGTATATGTGGGGAGGTTCTACAGCTTCTCTTGATAGTCCATTTTAGGTTTTGATAATACTTTGTAGGCAACAGACTCTTCATAGATCAACTGAGTTCCTCCTGGCTGCCGCCTCACTAAATCTTTTAAAAAGTGAAGAATAAGTCCGTATCCTTAAAACTTTTCCTTGAATAGTGTAAAACACTGCTTTAAGATATTATGTTCATTTATTGATATACTCACCATTTTCTAAAATAATTGTGGGATGATCACACTAGTTCTCAAACTTTTTTGTCCTGCTATTCTTTTTTTCCTACACAGGGTATATTTTCCATTTCTTTTCATTTTTCTTCCTCTTTCGTGACTCTTTTCAGCTAAGTTTTTTAGAAACGCAAAGACATAAGTTAGATCTGATACTATTGGAATCATAGACCGAACTGATGGTAATGGAAACATGATTTTCTGGCTTTGAAAGCAGCCATCCTTTCATAGCTACATTTCCCCGTGCTGAGCGGCACCTGTTGAATCTTTTTCCTCTGTGCATATGTGATGATCTTCATCTTCATTTTTTTTCCTTTGAGCCATTTGTCTAACTCATCCAAGCGACTGAGTAGTGCATCTCTCTTCCAAGAGGCTCGCTCCCCTTCCCACTCGGCAGCATCCCCCAAGCTAGGTGGGTGGATCCTCCATTGCTTCTTCCAGGTCAATGACAGAGAAATGAAACCACGGTGCTTGTTGAGCTGACCGCTGGCAGACGCCCCCGGCTCTGCTCTCTGGAGAGCGATCAGGAGCCGAAAATGGATAACTCAGCTCTGGATGTAGACGTGTGTGGTTATTAGCCAACTGCAGCCCACGAATTGCACCATCAGCTCGTTTTCAGGAGCACAGGAATCAGAACTGGAACAGCACTTCTCTCCCGGAGGACACAGGGAGCGTCCGTCCGCTCGGGCAGCCTGGGTCCTCTCAGTGCCTTTAATGCGTCCTCAGTTGAAGGGCCCCAGTGGCTCTATTCTTGAGTTCTGCCTGGTTCTAAAACATCCCAGTTCCCATTGAGAATGGACCCATATTTCCAAAGAAAACATACAATGTCCAAAAAATACATGAAGAGGTGCTCAACATCATGGATCATCAGGGACCTGCCAATCAAAACCACCACCAAATATCACCTCCCACCTGTCAGGATGGCTCTCATGAAAAAAACAAAAACATAACAAGTGTTGGCAAGGATGTGGAGAGACTGGAGCTCTTGTGCACTGCTGGTGGGAATGTAAATTGGCACAGCCATTAGGGAAAACAGTATGGAGGTTCTTTGAACAATTAAAAATAGAACTACCATACAATTCAACAATCCTACTTCTGGGTATTTATCTAAGAGTTGATCAGGATTTTGAAGAGACACCTGCATTCCCATGTTCACTGCAGAATTATTCACAATTAGCCAAGATATGGAAACAACTCAAGTGTCCCTTGACAGATGAATGGATAAAGTGTGTTGTATACATACCTGGGGATATTATTCAGCCTAAAAAAAGAAGGAAATCTTGCTATTTGTGACAGCTTAGACAGACATGGAGGATATCAGGAGAAGTGAAACAAGCCAGACACAGAAAGACAGACACTGAACCATCTCTCTTACATGTGGAATCTAAATAAGCCAAACTGGTAGAAGCAAAGGGTAGATCTCTTTTATTTAGGGAATATAATATGGCAGCAAAAAATACCCAAGGGTGAAGGTGTCACAGAAGAAAATAGAGAAACTATTATTAGGAAGGAAGGCAGAAGAGAAAGGGATATTTTGATTAAAACTACTGGACCAAGTGTAGAATTTTCAGAATTTGTCTTTGGGCATTTTATGTTTAGGACAAAAACACGTGTGACGTTAGATAGTAGATTCCTGAGTGTTTGAGTAGTAGAAGGTTGTGTAGCCCATCAGACAGCAGAGGTATTTTAATTCCTGCTGTAGTTGGTAGCAGAGTGACTTCATTTTGGGACCATGATGTCGTCATCTGTAAAATAGGGGAGTTGGCCCAAGTGATCTCAAACACTTTTCACTAGGAAATTCTGTGATTCCTGACTCTCTGGATAGAACTGCATTGCCCCAGGCAGGCAGCTGGAAAATAAACTACTGAATGAGAGTAAAAAAAGATAAGTTAACAAAATGAGAAGAGTTGACCACAGATGGGGTTGACCTTTAGCTGAATTAGGAAAGAGGTTGTTTTATTTTTATTTTATTTTGTTTTCTCTCCACCCTTTTGCTGGAGCACGGCTACCCTGAGCACCCCACCAGACGCCCATGCCGCTTGCCCCTTTGGCTCCCAGGACCCCACAGGGTCACGCAACAGGAAGCAAGACCCTGGGGCTCCACTCCCTTCCTGCCCAGTCTTCTCTGATTCCTGGAGACCCAATAATTCTGTGTCCATTCCCAGGGGGCAGCAGGTGGTAGACTGGCAATCAGAGAGCTGTTCTTTCTCACCACAAGTTCAGTTCTTGCTTGAGCAGGAACAACATAAAAGCAGGCCCTGTGTTTGGTAGGTGGACCAATTATCTCTGGGTGCCCTCAGATAAATTCTGTCTTATGCCCTTGATTACCCAATTCTGTCACTGACTAGCTAAGCCACTTTCTTTTTCTGCATTTCAAGCATCTTTATAAGCAGGTAGGATAGTAAGGGGTATCCTCTGCCAATCTCAGGAGGCTGCAGATCCCAAGGAGGCAGCAGGTGTGACATTGTTTAGTGCCCTGCAAATCTTTCCCCTGGTGGCAGGTGATGTTCTTGTCATTGTGATTAGCCCCAGGTAGTAGGCATGCCCAGGTATATAACAGAATGATGAGGGGTGCCAGTTATACTCCTAGAATCCTGCTTATTAATTGTCCCCCAGAAAATAGTACCCTGGAATAAAATGAGATTCTCGGTTTCCCTGAATCACATGTGTAACTATCATTACTTTTGCTCCAGCTCTGTGCTGTGGGCTTCATAGATTACAGTTTCCCATTTGGCAGGCTGCGAAAGGACTCCGAGATGAAGGAATCTGCTCAAGTTTGCATGGTTGGCATGTGGAAGAGCAAAACTTCAGACCTGGGGTGAGACTTTGCCACGATGGTTTGGGGCCTCAAAGGCCAGTGAGTCCAACTGGAACATGGTTTCTTCAGTGGACTTTTATCAACCCCAGGTAAAGGAGAGCCCTCTGTGTCCCCTGGTTCCTGAGTCCTTCTCTGGGACGTTGCCCCTCACGCTGCCTGTGCTTGTGCTCCATGGCGTGCTCTACTATGGATTGTGAGGTCTGGAGTGCAGTGGTTGGGAGCATGAGCTCTGGGGTCGGAATTCCTGGTTAAACTGCAACTCCAGCGCTTAGAAATGGTGTGAGGTTGGTCACATCACTAAAGTTTCCTGTACCTACGTTTGCTCCTCTGTAAAATGGGAGCATTAATATCTCCCCCACAGGGTTATTGCGAAGATAAAATACATTAAGATGTGTGAAGTTTCTGGAGCCAAGCCTCTATTCATTGAGAGCTTGCCCCAGGTTGCTTTGGAAACCTCAGATGCACAGCAGAGTGTCTGCTACACAGTGGGTGTTCAGCACATGTCTCCTGGAGAGACAGAGGGAGCGAGATGATGAAGACCGTTCAAAGTTGAAGGCTGCCGAGGAAGACAGTGGCCCGGGAGAGAGAGACGGCACTCCTGGGGCAGCTCTTAGACGGTAGCGAACCTGGTTGCCTCATCTCAGAACTGGGCTTGGGAAATAAAACAACCGGGATTCTGGTGATTGAAACAGGGAAGGGAAGGACTGAGTGTGTGAGTATAAATGCAAACGCAAACTTGGTAACTAAGCAATCTGGCAAAGATCCAGCCGAATAGTAATGATAGTTCCATGTAGGGCTTTGGGGCAGGTGTCCAAGAGCGGCCGTCTTTTCCCTGATCTCCTCAAGGCCCTGAAGGTCAGGTTAGGGGTAAATGCAGGGTCCCCAGTCCTCAGGGTGCACCATGAAAGGCCACCGCAGACTGGGGGGCTCGCATCAGTCCTTGTGGGGCAGCTGGATGTCTGCTCCTGTCGAGGCCTTAGTCCCTGTACTTCCTGCAGTGCGTGACTACCAGCTGAGTTCTTTTTCCATTACATTAATAACCCAGGCATCTAAGGAAGTTTTCATGCCTGCGCCTTTGCTCTTTCCCTGCATTTGGAGCTCAGGAAGAGTTGAATGAGGCAGAAGAAACACGTGCCGGTTGCACTGTCTCCCCACCGCACCAGAAGCGCATGCTGGTTTCCCGACCTCCCAGACCAGCAGCGATGCCAGCATGTCATCTTGCCCCCTTTCTCCCTAAGAAATCACTTGTTTTTGTATTTCTTCTCCAAACAACCATTGTCCTCTTTTTCACTTGTCATCACTGGCCAAAAGTCGACTTCATTGAACTTGAACTAGTCACCCTGGATTGATTAAGATGTCCAAGTTAAAAAACAATCATATTCCTCTTTCTTTTAGGATGAAGAAAATATCCTATTAGTTTGTTGATGGCTAGTTTGTTTCGTTCCAGTAAGTTGCATTTGAGGTCAGAGTGGGCAGGCTTAGTATTAGAACATTCATCTTCTACTCAACCTCATGACTGAGAAATTTATCAATTCCCAGAACAGCTTTATCTGTTTATAAAAATTAGTGAGATTCGGGGCCATGTTCTTTCAGATAAAGACTCCCATTCTAAGAACTGAAGATTATAATGATCTTTGAGTCCTATTTTGTATGGGTGGAGCCAGAGACTCCAATCTTTTCTATTTTTTTGTGAACTGTGAGCCACAGAGTTGGGGTCCCAAAGCCAGGTACTAGGTGGGGGGCTGCTCTTTCTTTGTACAGGCCAAATACATAGTGATGTTTCTGGATTCAAAAATTCCTGGTGTACACACACACACACACACACACAGAGTCAGTTTACCCCACAGATCACTGGGAAAATAACATGTTTCAGGGCAAGTGTGTGCGTGGGGGGCACTACGACTCCTGGCTCGGCCAGGCAAGGTCAGGCTATCTGCGGGTATGAGTTCCCACCTCCTGTCGGAGGCCTTAATCAAAGGACTGGAATGCTGGCTGACCTGTGACAGGGGCAACGAGGGGCTCCTCGACCCTTGGCTTGGAACGTATGCTCTGCCCACCGTTCCCACAGCCGGAGCCATTTTCAAGGATACAAACTTAAGAGAGCAATGTGTTGAGGCCATTTGGGCAGTAGATATGACTGAACCGTGTTAAATATTCTATATAAACTTTCAAGATTTGGTGGGTGGGTGTGGAGATCTACTTGCCTTCTATGTAAGTTCTCCTGTTTATTGAACCTGCCACCTACCAATCTGGAGTGGCTTGTCTCTTTCTTTGGTCTTTCCTTGCTCTCTATGTACACAGGCCAGTTTCAGATTTCACCTGGAAAGCGACTGAGTTTGTGTACAAACACTCCTTTGCATTCTGAAGAGCACAACATAGCTCTCATCTGTGAGCCATCAGAAAAAGAATACATAACTCCTGAAGTCCACCTCTGGTGTCTACCTTGCCAGGACGGCAAGGGGTTACCTTATCCAGAATCATCCCTGCCACTGGAGGGAGCAGGACGTTGCCTTGTGTTGGGATTTGACAGGTGACACAAGGTTCCATCTGCACACAGATTTCCTGAGCATTGTTCTACCAAGTGCCAGGAGAAAGAACCACTGGAAAGAGGCAGAAGGAACAATTGCCAGAGCTGATACAAGGGCAGGAATAATTTGTATTCCCTTCAGCCAGAGAGGAAACATTTGGAAATTCATGGGACTTTGGGTAGAGTATACAGTTTTGACTCAGTAGTGGGGGTAAATTAACCTGAAACTAAAGGCTACTCTGGTCTCCCTTAACAAAGCTTAAAAGCAAGCCTGAAAATGGTTGAGCTATTGCAAAGTAACTTAACTGCATCCAGAACAAAGCTCTAGAATATTTATAGAAATTCAAAAATATCCAGCACTGAACAAGATAAAATTCATATTGTCTTTTACCTAAAAAATAAAACCTATCAAGCTACAAAGAAACAGGGAATAACAACTCGTAGTAAGAAGAAAAGTCAAACGGTGAAAGTGAATCTGAAAATGGCACAGATGACATATTTCCATTAAGACAAGGACATTAAAATAGTTCTATAACTGTATCCCTTATATTTAAGAATGTAGAAGAGTACTTGGACATATTAAGGAGACACCTGGAAGATACGAACTTCTAAAGATGAAAGATACATAATTTTAGATGAAAACTTCACTCTATGGGACTAGCAGCAGATTAGACACTGCAGAAAGAACGGTTGGTGAATTGGACTGAACAAGACAAAACACAAGGAGAAAACGCCTGGCCAAAACATAAACAGAGCACCAGTGAGCTGGGGGACACCTTTATGTGGTCTCCTATATGTGCACTTGGACTTCCTGAGGGAGACGAGAGAGAAGGGAAGGTAAAAAAGAATTGAAAAAATAATACCCCAAAGTTCCCAGATTTTATGAAAACTCTAAACCCACAGATTCAGGAAGGTCAGTGAAACTCAAGTACTAAAGTGGAAGAAAAAGCCTTTGAGGAACCTGGTGAATGAAGTTAGTGAGACATTCTCCTAACTTCTTCCTAGGCAGAAGCAGCAGACATTCTTTTCACAAGAACAAATTTGGTTCTCCTTCATAGAGTGGGAGAACAGCCAGGATGGATCTCAGTTTTGAGGGGAAGCTGGCTCCAGAAACCTGAATCTTTGAAATGTTTTGAAGATGTCAGCGAAATTGGAGGTTGTTGAAGGATGACTGAGATCATGGGATAAAGAAAAATGTGGGCAGAGATGAGGCTAATAGGTGAAGGTTATGGACTATCATCCTTGGGCTTTGTCTGATATTCTGGCTGTCTTTTAGACTTCTTGAGTTTTAGATTCACATCAAACTTTGGAATGCAAAGATAATCAAAATTTCCTCAAAACTGGATTCTAGGTGCTTGTTGATTGCTTAGAGAAAAAGACCCAATAATAAATTTATGGTTCGCAAGTTCTTTTCTTTTAAAATAAACAATAATAACAACCACAACAAGAGAAAAATCCAAACACCCAGAATAGATACTTTTCATCTTTGCTATTTATGAAACAGAACTTCAACTTTATAGCAATATAGTGTTTCAAGAACAACATGGATTTGGTATAAAAACTAAAGTAAACTCTAGGATCAAAGTAAGGAAACTTCCAAATGACTCTCTCTCAACAAATGTTCTTCCAGGTGGCTTGGAAATCTTGAATTAGAGATACCTTTGACTTACTAAGGGGAAAGACAACATACAAGAAAATGCAAACCAGAAAAGTGTGCTGACCTTTTTCAATTGCTTTTCTCTTTAGCCATTGAAGTTCTAAAAAGCTGCAGTGAATGATGGGCGTGGAGAAGTTGAAGCATGTAGAGAGAGGGCCGGTGTCCAAACATGAAGGCTTTGTGGATGAGAGTTTGAATTCGTTCTGAAATTGCTATAAGGGACCCTTGGGTTGAATTTCTGTACTGAAAATTGCTACAAGGGATTCTCCCAGGATATAGTCCTTGGCCAGTGGTCTGTTCAGACTTGCATTTGATAATCTGTTTTATTGTTTCAGTCTTTTTTACTTTGCTTAAGTTTTGGAGTTTTGATGTCTCCTCAAGCTCTCTGATCTTTCCTTACCTGTGTCCATTCTACTAATGAGCCCGTCAGAGGCAGTCTTCATTTCTGTTGTTGTGTTTTTGATTTCTAGCATTTTTTGGTTCTTGGAATGTCCATCTCTCTGCTTACATTACCCATCTGTTCATGTGTGTTGTTTCATTTTTTTTTACTAGAGCCCTTACCATATCAATCAGAGTTATTTAAAATTCCCAGTCTGATAGTTCTAACATCCTTGCCACTTCTGAGTCTGGTTCTGATGCTTGCTCTATCTCTTCAAACTTTTTTTTGTTTCGTTTTGCCTTTTAGCGTGTCTTGTAATTTTTGTTGAAAGCTGAATGTCACATACCCGGTACTGGTTCCTGTCGGGGTTTCTGCATGTGGGTTTCTGATCTGGTCCGTTGTGATTCTCTGTATTTGCCTGTCTATCTCTAATTTGGGGGGCACTGATTTGCCCTTGTGACCTCAGTTCTCTTATGGATCTAAGAAGACTTGCTTGATTTCAGTTTGTTCAGCTTTTCACTTGTTTGTAGGACAGAGCGATGACTTCCAGGCTCGCTACATACCAGCCTGGCCGGATTTGCATTTGAGAAGCTTGTTCTGTCAGTAAGTGGAAGATGGGGGAGAGGGAGAAATGGAGGCAGGGAGGAGGTCGGTCAGGAGGTTTTGCAGTTGTCCTGGTGAGAAGCATCCCTGATGTAAGGGGTGCGGTCAGGCAGAAAGAGAGGGCAGACTTTGGGGTCCCGGGGTGGGGAGGATTTGAAGGCTGACTGAGAAGTAGGAGGCTTAAGTTTCTCCCAGGTTTCTAACCCAGGAGAGTGAGTGGATGGTATTGATGACACAGCAGGACATATAGGCGATTGGGGCAGATTTTCTGGGATTAGTGAAGGATGAAAAGTTTAATTTTGGCACTTACATTGACTCGGTTTGACCTGCATGGGGCTGCTTCTCCTTCTTTTTGTTCTTCTGGTTTTATAATTTGGATAACTGCTGGCTGGAGATAATCTTAAAAATGTACATAATTTTATTTTAATAAAGCATACGATATACTGGAAGGAGCCTTGGATAGGAAGGGTAGAGATATTCTGGTCTTGGCTTGATTTCTGACCAGCCATGTGATCAAAGTCAAATCTCAGTGCACACTCTTTTCCAAATTTCTTTGTGTAGGCAAGCTGCATGGAAGTTACCTGAGTGCTTATTAAAAATAAAAACTCCTAGACTGCTAGGTCTACTGAATCAAAATTGCCCGGGGCAGAGCCCAAGTATCTCTATTTAAAATGTTTTTTAAAATTTTGACATGATTTAAAAGTCACAGAAAAGATGAAAGAATCATACAAAGAATTCCTGAATAACCTCACCTAGTTGACCTAAATGTTAACATTTTACTATATCTGCATTCTTTCTCTCAACACACATGCACACACTTATGTGTGTTTAAGATTTTTTTCTGAGCCATTGAAGAGAAAGTTGCAGACATGAGACATAATGCCCCTTTACCCTTTAATATTTTTGTTTCTTAAAACCAGAACTTATCATATATATAATGATCAAAATCAGGAAATGGGCATCAATACAATATACTGTTATTTAATTTAAAAACTTCATTCAGATTTTGCCAATAGTCCAACAATTGCTCTTTATGGAAACAGTAAATCCAAGGCCTTGCATCCCACTGCCGTGTCTTGTTAGCAACTCTTGATCTGGAACAGTTCCTGAAGCTTTGTTTATTTCACATGACATTGACAGTTTAAAGAGTACAGGTCAGTGATTTTGCAACACATCCCTCAGTTTGGGTGTTTCTGACGATCCTTCATGAACCAGATTCAGGTCATGCACTTTGGCGGGAGTGACTGTGGGCCTTCCTTGGTCCCAGTGGATTAGTTCCATTTCTGGCAGTGGTAACTTTGCTCATTGGGTAAGGTAGTCCCTGCCAGTTTCTCCACTGTAAAGTGATTTTATTCTTTGTAATGAATACGTTTCTTATAGATAGAGACTTGGAGATAATATTAGTTCCTGTAATCTCGAACCCTTTCACCCACTTGCTTTGGCATTCCCTGTTGGATGCTGTCTACTTTGAACAAGGCTTCCCGGGGACTCGGGGGTGCCCAGCCTGGCCTGGTTTGAGGACTGGTGCGTGGGAACCTCCGTGCTCACGGGGCAGTGGGCTCTGTGACAGCAGTGCCTTGTCCGCCCCACTGGGAAGCCTCAGCATTTGGCCTAGTGTCCAGTTCACAGCAGGTGTTCCATGAGTGGGGAAAAGAAAACGGAGGACACCGTGCTTTCTCTCTGGTGTTGTGTCATCATCAGTGAAACAAGGGAGATGACCAGTTATGATTGTGACACTGTTTGATTGTATAGGTTTCCTCTTCGCCCATTGAGCTGGCAATTCCTCCATACAATGCTTCCTTCAGCATGGTAGGCGGGGTTCCAGGTGTCATGCAAAAACAATAAACCAAGAGGAGGTCCACAGCCCACAATACATGCCACAGAAAATGAAGGTTGGAATTAGTTTATTCATTCAGGTTCATTTAATCAACAAGTATTTATTGCCCACCTTCCCTGTGTCAGGCAGGTGTTGGGAATACAGGGCAGAGAACACCTCAGCAAGCATGTCTGATGTTGGGCAAAGCTGTGCACTGTAGAAAGGAGCTCTCGGTTGGGAAGAAGTCTGTGTAATTCAGAGTTGTTTGTGAAGGTATCTTCTGGCATTACTCATCTGAACTTGCTGCATATTTGTGTTGCGAAAGCTCACTTTGCATCATTTTAAAATAAATGAATCTGATCAGCACCAGTTTATTTCTCAAACCAGCCTGTAGGGTGAAAGCCAGGATAAACTCTTGATATTTCTGATTCATGGATAAAGTCAAGCCACCTTTAACCAGATGAACTTTCCAAATAAAATTAGTGAGGTCACGATAGTGAGTTAATTATCACAGTGCTGATGTGTTCATTACGATTCAAATGAGTTAACTAACGTCTTACAATAAACACCTTATAAAAATACAATTCCCTAAAACAAATCAAATAGCAAGGAAATGCGGTTCTCCTTAACAACTATGCCGAGGAAGCCTCGCCTAGGGATTAGGGTTATAGTTCAGAAGAGACGATAATAAGGCCCTCAGAATGAACACATGGAATGTCACTGGAGAATCTCTCGCAAACGAATTAGCCTAGACTCAGTTTGACAAGATACAGTATAAGAATTTGTCAAACTGGTTAACGTTTATATTCTTGAGTGTCTTTGAGATGTTTGGCTTTTAAATGTGCGTCCCCTTCTGGGATAATTTTCTACTAAGAGGTGGCTGTGAGTTCAGGCTTTTGATCCTGTGTCCACAGCATCCTCATTGTCTCATTCTCTATTGAAACTTGTGGCCTTTGCGTTTTTAACCAAAGCTGAATATAAGAACGCAGAGTTTATTGTTTTCTGTTTCTACCCATCATATTTCTATTTCTTAGTCTCCCTGGACTCTCCTGTTCATTGGAGCTTACCTACTGAGCTATTCAGCATGATTCACACCAAGGCGGTATGACTGACATACGTAGTTTCTCTCAGGGGTCTTTGGGTCTTTCGCCTCCTCTTTCTGTCCACTATTCCTTTGCTTTCTCTGTCTGATTCAATCTGACTCGTTCTTCAAGGATATTTCTCTTTGAAGGCTTCCCGCAAGGACATTAAGTGCCAACACGTCTGTCTCTCCAGCTACAACATTGTTCTATGATGGGGAATATCTTCTTTTTCATGTTTGTGTCCGTAGTCTGTCGCACAATTCTTGACCCATAGGAAGTGCTTGGTAAAAGTTAATTGAATAAATGAAAGAACAATGGAATGATGACGAGGGATCCCAGGAGAAACGCTTGTCTGGATCCGTGATGCTGGAATAAGGGATCAGGCATGGATGACGTGTTTGGGGCATTTTGCTGAGTGGGGGGAGGTAGTGGGGTTAGAAGGTTCCCGGGCTCCATGCCTGAGCTCTGTTGCCTAACATCACCTTCCTCCTTAGACGGAATGCCCTCCTAGTTTTCTTATCAGAGACTGGAGTTTTCTCTTTTCCTGGGTGACAGAAGGCAGACGGTTCCTTCATATTTCCTAGATCACTGTCACTTCCACCAGCAAAATTCCCTGAATATTCACAGAATAATCCAACCAACACTGTGGCATCAGAAAATTAGGTACCCACCAAATTTTTCTTACTTGATTTTGATATTTTCCTTAAACTTTTTAACTTAATTTTGGTATTTACTGAAGTGTGGCAAATGAGCCACATGAACGGACCCCCCTTTCCTACTGAACCCTTCTAAAAGGGCAGGCAAAACCTACGAACCTACAAAGCCTGCCGAAGGGGGGAAACGGGAAGCAGGAGATTTAAGCACATCTTCAGAAGAAGTGGCTTCAGAGGAGGGGTAGCCGGTTTAGCAGAGAGGAATTTATAAAGCGGTGCCTACCGAGGGTGAGCTGGGGAGGAGCAGGTCAGTGCTGCCGCAGACCATAGTTAATGGTGTTGAGAATACGTGAAATGGGTGCAAACCGGGAGCCCAGATAGCCTTTGTGTTCTAAGATGACTGTCTTTCTTGGTTTTTTCTTTTTAGGGAACAAAGTATCCAGCTCCCCTAAACCTACTCTGTCTAGTTAAGATGCTAATAGGCTGATAGCCTGCATGATGTGCAATAGAGTTTCAAAGCTCTCCTCCACATGTTATAATATTCCCAGCAACACTTTCTAAGTGGTTTCTGTCTGACCCTCCAGACATCACTCTGAAGAAATGGCCCCAGAAAGGTTCATCTTTCTGGCTAACCTGGCCCAAAAGCTCTCATTTTCCACCCTTTGGATCTGGGCAAATTGGCTTCACAGGTTGCCCCGTCACCCCTTCAGGGCTCTGAGTCCTCATGATGGGCGTCCTCTGGCTGTGCTGTTGAGGTTCGCCTCAGAGCCCCCATGCTCCCTGCAGGGCAGTGCCACCCCCAGGGGGACAGCAGCAGTAAGCAGTGTGCCCACCCTACAAGACCTGCTCATGTCCAAAGAGCTGCCCTCTGATGGAGGGTCTTCCTAAGGCCGCCAAGCAGGGGCTTCCTCAAGGAGGGGAGCCTGTGGTGTCTGGGAAGGGGTGTTAGCCTGTTAGGGGCAGAACCCCTGGTCAGTTTTGATCCCCTTAGAACGATCTCTGACTGGCCTCAACTTTGCTTATTCTGTCATCCATCTATGGGTGGCCCTCTAGGCAAAGATGCCCCTTCTTGGCTGAGCGTCCTCAAAATGTTTGGACAGTGACGCCCCCTAAACCCCACCTGCTCCTCAGGCCAGGTTCCGCAGCTCCTGAGCTCTCACCCCTCTTCACGGGCACAGGACATAAGTGTCATAACAAAATGACCCAGTCTTAATTCTCCATGCTTCGCGCTTGGTTTTCTGTCTGGTCTCTGTGGAATCCTGCTGCACTTCACAGTGGGCCCTGCAAGGCCTTGGCCTTCTCGGTCCTGCCTGACCAGGGATGAGGGTTCCCGGGCTAACTGCATGTTGGGGACGACCAGGCCCTTTAGTGTCTCCTGGTCCTGTGCTGGGGCTCACCTCACCTTCCTTCCCACCTGAAGGTGAGGGTGCTTCAGCTCCTCAGGGTCTTATAGGGAAGAGTTTCTGGCATTGAGTCAACTGGGGGTACAGGACACAGCTCTGACTGGTGGCAAGAAGCATCCAAAATAATGCATACAGGGGAGTGTGTTTCTGCATCGAATGAGTAGGTCCTTAAACTGGGGCGCTGATTCTTCTACTCCCCAGTCCCTATGCACATGTTGCAGTACTGCAGGCCATGTAAAGAGGCAAAGTTCTTTTTCCAGAGGTAGCCAAGAGGGGCGCAGAAGAGTCCACCCATCAGCTGGCAGTCAGGTGGCAACATTCTGATGTGCATCTCTTTAAGAGCATTTGAAATGCAAATATTTTCCAAACACACCCTTTTCCATCTTGTTTGTTTAGGAAAGTAGTTGCAATGCTTAAGTTTTATGTGCCAACTTAGCTAGACTATGGTGACCAGTCATTTTGTCATAGTCTAAATGCAGACTCACATCTACAGTAAATTAACTTTAAGTAAGGGAGATTACGCTCCATAATGTGGGTGGGCCTCATCCAGTCAGTTGAAGGCCTTAAGAATTAAGAGCAAAAACTGAGGTTTCCCTAAAATGAAGGCTTTCTGCCTCAAGATTAACATGAGTTTCCATGCTGCTAGTCTGCCCTACAAAGTTTAAGCTTGTCAGCCCCACAATCACTTAAGCTGCATCTTTAAAATAAGTATTTTAACATATATATCTTATTGGGTCTGTATCTCTGGTGAACCCTCACGAAAACACGATGCTGTAAGTCCAGGGGAGGGCATTTCAGTGGGGAAGGTGATGCGGTGACTCTGAGACCATCCTTTCTATACCTGGAGCTTCGATGTTACACACTTAGTGGGCAGCAGAGCCAGCAGTCAAGAGAAACAGGGTGTCTGGCAAATACTTAGCAATTTCATAAATTTGTCTGCCACAGACACGTAATTTCCGCAGTATCTCTGGGGGAAGATGCCCCAGAGGATGGTGGACGCAAGGAAATATCCTTATTGGCTATGAAGTCTGGGTGGGGTCATTATGACTCACTTGGGTTCCATGAGGGAAAACTCATTCAAGTCTTGCGCTCTAGGTAGATGATAACTATAACAGCTGAAATGTCAGGCACTTGGCAAATGTTTTACGTATATTATTTCGATTTTAATTTTTAATTTAATATTTTTAAAGTACACTTTATTTTTTATGGCATTTTTAGGTTCACAGAAATAGCATAAAGTAGAGTTCCTATATACCACCCTTCCCGGCAGTGTCTCACATTATACCATCTTGCATTAAGGTGATGCACTCATTACAGCCGATGAGCGCATATGGATACATTATGACTCGCTGAAGCCCGGCATTTACCTGAGAGCCCATCGGCTGTGTCGTACCGCCTCATGGGCTCGGGCAAACATCTGACAGTATCATATGGGGTAGTTTCTTTGCTCTAAAGATCCCCTGCTCCACTTACTTGTGCCTCTGCCTATCTCATCTCATCTCTAAATAGCATGAGGAGGTGGAATTTCATAGGCTCTGTTCCAGCTGAGAACTCCACACCCTTGTCTCCTGCACAAAGCAGAGTGATGGCCGCATCCACCTCGTGTCACTGTGAGTCTTCAGGGGGTGGGTGCACACAAAGGCCTGGAAACGGCAGCTATGATTTGAGGGTATATGAATGATCAGACTTGTCTGACGAAGTGGTCAGAAAAGTATTGTCCCTCTTCAGACACTGATTGGTTAACCTCTCAGCCCAGGGGAGGCGGGGCCAGGGTCCTGGAAGAAGCAGAAGATTTAGGATTAGCGCATAGTGATGTTTGGGAGGAGCACCAAGAGGGCTCCGGGCAAAGGCCGGTCCCCAGCAGCTCCTTGCTTCCTGCAAGCCCCGGGGACTTAGCAGCTGAGATGGGTGGGCCAGAGCGAGGGGCCGCCCGCTGCGATCGGGGCGGTGACGGCTGGCGGGGGCCGGGGCGGGCAAGGGGGAGAGGCAGGTCTGGCACATCTTGAGACTCCAAGGCCCCTGTGCTGGGGGGCTGGCTCCCTGCTTCTAAAAGTCATCTGTGGGGCTTCAAAACCCGGTGCCTGCCCTCCCCTCCACTCCCCAGCACCCGCCACAGGAGATTCGGATTCAGGAGCTCAGGCAGCAGGTGTTGAGCATCTGTAATAGGAGACTGTCCCCGGGGCCTCGCGCCCCAGGCTGGGCTCCCCTGGCAGCTATCCAGGGTGGGGTGGAGGGTCCTCACCCCTGAAGGCCCCTCCCTGAGGAATGAATGGTACAGAGCAGCCCTTCCTGGGGGCTCATATGAAGTTTTCCTTTTCCCAGAAACGTTGCTTCTTCTTTCCATGTCTGCCCTGCTCACTCGGGGAAGCCTGGCCTGCAGGGTTTGGGCGTGAGGTAGCGGTCCAGGAGGGAGCGTGGACACTGGCCTCGGCCACTGGCCTTGGGGTGCTGGCCAGACTCGGGAGGTCTGAGAGGAGCTCACGTTGGCTTCGTTGTTCCAGGAGAGTCTGCTTTCCTAAGGAACAAGAGCCATGCCAGTGGGCCTGGTGCCCTCCTGGAAGTCTTTAACAGGCTTGCCCTGACTGGGGACCCTGGCTCCCGCCTTCTGTTCCAGCCCAGGGCCAGGAAGGCCCACAAAGAAAGGATCCTAGACTGTGCAGGCAGCCTTGTAAATGCGCACTTGGGAATCACGTCAGTGGCACTTCCCGAAGCAGACCCTGCACCCGGGTCAGCTGAGCCAGGTCTCTGCACCTTCGCACATTCTGATGTCCCGTGGGCCTCGGTCCCAGAGGGCTGAAGGGGTGCCCCCCATCTCAGGACAGAAGCATGTGAAGTCTGTTTATTTGCTCACTCCGCTCCTCATTCCCAGACTTCTGCACTGGCTGTGGGCTCGGGGAGCCGGTGCCCGAGTCGTGACGCAGTGGGAAATTTGATCAACTTGCTCTAAGTTTCAGCTGGAACTCTTTTGCCCAAGAAATAACCTGGGCCAGGAGATTCTCCAGCAGGAACGTGACTGCGAGCTCTCCGTGGCATGTCTTTCCCCTAACCCTCCAACACGAGTCCAGTGTCCATATGGCTGTTGCTGAAAGCCAGGTTCTCCAGGGTCTCTAGTTAAGGGCTCGGGAATGAACCACCGCCCCGGCCTGCGATGCAGGGTCCCTTTGAAGCCTTAACTGTTTTCACTTGGGAGTCAGTGTCTGGACAGGCCTGTAGTCCAGCAAGGCAAGCTCACCTAGGGACCGGGAAAAATCCTCAGCAAAGACTCATCCTAGAAAGGAATGAATGGTCTGGTGACAACAGGCCCCTCTGGAGGGATGAGCTGTTTGGACCACAGTTGGGTGGGTGTGACTCACAGTGCCCTGTGCTCCAGCCCAGGGTCCAGGCCTGAGGATGTGTGCTGAGCCCACACCCAGCCCATTCCCAGGGGGCACTGGAGGCCTCAGCAGGACTGTCAGGCCGGCAGCCAGGGAGCTTGGCTCCCTGGGGACGCTGGTGGCAGGAGCAGTGCCCTGGGCTGGCATCGGTTGCCTCTTGCTGGTGTGACAGGTGGAGGAAACAGAAGTGGTGGGGGTAGCACCTTAGCTGAAGGTTCTCAGCAATGGGGGAGCAGGGACTCTCCCTGTCCCTCCCCTGGCCAGCCCCCCATGGGCTCCCCCACGCCCTTCCCCCTTCTGGACAGGGAGCAGGCTGCAGCTTTCCGGCCCAGCACTCTGTGTCTTTGGGAGGATGGTGTAAAAGCAGTTACCGTCGTGGTACGATTCGAAGAGCATCAGGACATGCGGCTCAGAAACCTTCCTCACACTGGAGTGACAGCGGGTGGGTTCCCCAGCTGGGGGGGTCTGGCCTTCACAGCCAGCGCCTTTCAAAGAAGTGGATGCTCCCGGACCAGAAGCTTCCATAAATCGTCTGTTACTTTTTCACACATTTATGTCTTAGTTCCTCCAAAGAAGTTTGAACTTTCCTGCTCCTGTGGACTAGGGAGCTTGTCTCCTACCTCTTTATATCCCTCCCTTTTAGTACAATGACCTTCACTTTGCAGTTGCTCATTTAAATTTTTGTTCCTTCTATAAAATGCTGCCTTGTGTTAGGAGGATATAGAGGGCTAACTAACATTATTTGAGCTGATACTTATCATTTGCTAATGCATGATATGCCGCCAAAAGCTAGTACCTGAACCCTGGCTTTGGAGAACACATGTGGCATGTCAGCAGGAACCAGCTCTCGCTCACGGTCGATCAGGGTCAGCAACATGGTAGACAACTGACACATTTAGTTAAATGACTGTAACCGTATACAGGAGTAAATAAAATATGAAGTCTCAAAGGTCCACCAAGGCAAATATTGAGCAAGTAGGTGCATTCTAACCACAGCCATAGGAAAGATAGGCAGCAAACACAGAAGAAATGTGAGCAACGGGGAGTAGTCATCCAGAGCGTCCTCGGCACAGAGGAGGTGAACCCAGGAAGTTCTGTAAAGCCCCTCCCACGTTTTCTTAGAGAGCTTAGCAAGCATCTTGTGTTTTCTGAGTGTGTTTGACTTGGAGAGGGCTCCACTCCCCCAGCTCTTGCAGTTGATTAATTTGTGCCCTAGAAGGAAACAGAGCAAATGAAATTTATGAAGTCCGTGTAGTTGGGAGCTGAGAGATTTTGGTGAATTGAAGCCTGAAGTGTGAGAATTTGTAGGTAAAGAAATCAAAAGCTCTCTGCAGTTAGACTGGCTACTCTGAAGCTCTCACGGTCTGAAGGGGGCAGGGCAGCAAGGACAGAGTAGACTGAGGATGGGAACTCAGTAGACGATCCCAACTTGGACGCCAGGCCAGAGGGGCTCGCGTCCAAGCCGCACTGCAGACACACTGTACGCTTTGTGAAATTTTGGGTGTGATCTATGCTTGGTCCTTTTCTTCATCCCTTGACCTGTATTCACTATGTTAATGAGAGGCTAATGCATACCTTATCTTCTCGTGAGCTCTCTGGAGATTTGGTTTCTCTTTTACAAGAAACTTGGTTAGTTCTGTTTTTTTCTTTTGGTTGGAAGCATGTGCAGAAGCTCTCCCCCTAAAGAGATTATTTGTTAACCTCACACCGACAGACGTGGAAAATACCCAAGTTTGATCGTGGCAACAAGACAAGGTCAACTGACAAAAATGACCTCAAAGAAGCTCATTCCACAGGCGATTGTACCTTGCCTGTGAAGTTGATGCAGTTTGTGGCAATGTATTTAAACAGGAATCAGAGAGTGGAGATTTGTGTTTATTCTGCTCATGAACTGAGACTGAAGCTCAGAATTTTTGTTGTTGTTTTTGTTTCTATTTTCTCTTTTGAAATGGTATCTGATTTACAGAAAAATTGCAAGAAAAAAACAAAGAATTTCCATATACCCTTCAGCCAGAGCCCCAGTGCCGATACTTAGCACAGGTGTTTTATTTCTCTCCCTCCTCCATCTCTGTCTCTCTGTGTCTCTTTTTCTGTCTCTCCATCTCTTTCTATGTCTATCTCATTTCTTTCTCTTCCTCTGTCTATCCACAAACACATGTCCGCCATGGCAAACAGCTAGCCTTTCTTAGATTGTTTGCGGGGTGGGGGATGTGGGCTGGTGGACATTGGAGGGAAGGCTGGTGGAAATGAGGGGAGGCATGATGCCCCTGAAACCTTCCGCTCTGCCTCATTATTCACAAGCATGTGTCTCTACTGGGACAGTTACTTGACTTGCCACTTGCCAGGGACTTGGTGATTCCTCAGTTAGAGCATGCCTGTTTTCCTTGGGATGGAAACACTGGTAGTTTGTGGGTTTGAAGGCGGTTGGTTCTTTTGAAGATATTTAACGAGGGAGGAATGTAGGGATTTTGTTTTGCGTTTCTTTAATGAGATCAGTCTTGTGGGTTTTGCATCTTTTGGGGTTTTTCTGAGGCGAGAGTGTGCAGATGCCCCTCTGAGACGGTGGCCAGAGTGTGTGAGGGGGCGAGGAATGTGCTGCTTACATCACAGCGCCACCTCTTTCACAGGGCTGGGCATAGAATCCCCAAAAGAAAGGCAAAGTTGAGACATGATGCTATTCTAAATACATTTCTGTATCGGGTGTAAAGTTTAATTACTTTTAGCCTGTCACTTGAAACCTCAACAGAGTCCACGAGTAACATGATTATTATGATTTTAAATGTGGAAATCATCTTTCTAAGTGGTATTTACTCTTCTGCATGCCCTGGAGGCCCTCCCAGTTAAGGCCAGCATGATGGATCACTCGTATAGCATTGCTTCTCAACCTCCCTTAGTTTAATGCAATTGGACTTTTCGTTTTTAGGAGAAGATATTAAGAGTCATTTGAATTCGTATAAGAAAAGAATGACTTTTGATTTTTTTAAGCTGGAAAACTTGAAAAAATGAGAATGGGTTCAGAAGCCACTTATAGGATGAACTGGTTTTGGAGGACATGGGGACAGAGGAACAGTGGAGGGAGAAGTGGGAGCAGAGGGCGTAGGATGGGGACAAGGGGCTCAGAAAAGGAGGGGGGCCCAGGGGAGGGCACAGGCTGGCTGGCAGAAGCTGAAGTTTCTTCTTTGCTAGACTTCTATCCACTGTTAGACAAACTGCTGCATTTAGCAACCTGGAGTACCACAGCTTCAGCCCAGCGCTGGTACCTGAGACTTCCCTCAGAGATGGAAGGATGACTAACATGCTTGAAAATGTCAAAAAAGGTTCTTACTTTTTATTTATTTATTTATTTTGGCATTATCATTAATCTACAATTACATGTCAACATTATGGTTACTAGAGTCCCCCATCATCAAGTCCCCCCCACCTACCCCATTACAGTCACTGTCCATCAGCGTAGTGAGATGCTACAGAATCACTACTTGTCTTCTCTGAGTCGTACAGCCCTCCCCGTGCCCCCCCCTACATTATGTCTGCTAATTGTAATGCCCCTTTCTCCCCCTTGTCCCTCCCTTCCCACCCCAGCCCCTTTCCCTTTGGTAACTGTTAGTCCATTCTTGGGTTCTGTGAGTCTGTGGCTGAAAAGGTTCTTACTTTTGCTAATAATGGTCAGGTACTCAGATCAGTCATTTCCTGAAAATAACCACCTCAAATTAAATGACATTAAAAAACGTACCTTGAAAGCATCACAGAGCTAATAAGATAATGAGGAAGTATTGAGGCCAGATTTGGGAGAAAATGAGAATCCCGAGATGGGAGGTCGGCATTTGGGATCGTTGTGGAGCCAGGGGCCCCTGAACATATGAAATACCTGGTTACAAGAGCAGGCAGCGTTCTTCCAGTCCTGAGGGGTTAGGGGGGCATGAAGCCAGAGCCCAGGGTTCCCAGGATAAAACTTACTACGCTTTGATCTCAGACTCAGCAAGGCTGCTTATCCTAGAGATCGGGGTGAAATGGGGGACACCGACTCTTCACAATATGGCCGGGTTCTGGGTCATCTGGTCACCAGGAAAATCTTGGAATAAAGGATAATGAATTGTTGGTGCCCCAGGACCTGGCAGAAGCAAACAAATATTAAATCTAAAGACAAATAACGTCATCTTAGGCTTCAAAGTATTTCTACAGATAATTAAAAAAATACAATGTCAAGCACATCGTTAAAATAAAACCTGACAAAGCAAACAAGGAGGAACATGAAGGTAGAGACTCATCTGAGAAAGAAGCTGTGGAAACAAGAAACAACACAAACACCCATCAGAGTGTCAGGCATGGGAATTCCCAGTGAGACTGGATCCCAGCTAGACTGAACTATTTTCAAGAAGAGAAAGCGTGAGTTTAAAAAATTTGGCAGCTTATTGGAAGTGATACTTCAGTTAAGAGACAAGGATTTTCTGTCCTGATTACCAATCAAAGCCAAACCGTATTCTGTTTTCAAGGCACAAAATAAAATATAAGGATAAAAAGGTTTGAAAATACAAACGTGGAAAAAATGATACTCTGTAAAGAGTAGTCCAAGGAAACCTGTTAAATCTATATTGATATCAGACAAACTTGACCTTAAAGAAAAAAAATTACTGGAGATTGAGAGTTGCTTCTTACTGATTAGAGTTTCAACCCATCAGGAAGACAGAATAATTTAAAATATCTACACATTTAATTACATGGCCTCAAAATATGTGAAGGAAAAAGTGACCAGCAGAACTGGCTGGAGATGTGGATAAATCCACAGGTATGCTGGGGCTTTGTAATAGATCTCTCTCGGAAATTGTTAGGTCAAGCAGGCAAAAAATCTGTAAAGCTATAAAAGATTTCAGAAACATGATTGGAAGCCTGAGTCACCAGGGGACAGCATGAGAACATACCGAGTTTTCAAGTCTACAATGAAGGAACAGTTACCGAAACTCAGCCTATGGTAGACCACAGAGTTAAGTCTCAGCCATTTCATGGATTGAAATTACAGAGCACGTATGTGACCACAGTTCAAAAGCAAGAAGAACTGGAACATCCATATATGTTTAAAAATTAAGAAAAGTATCTAAATAACCACAGGTCAAAAAGAGTCTCAACAAGAATATGTTTTTCAAAATGTGGGGTGTAGTGAATGCAACGCTTCCAGGGGAATCTTCACCTTGAAATGTTGTTTTAGGAAAGCATATAGGCTAAAAAAAAACCTCAATGAACCAAGCGTTTATCTCAAGCAATTAGAAAGAGAAAAGCGACATAAATGTAAAGGATGTAGAAGAAAGAAAATAATAAAAGAAGAGCAGAAAATACTGAAATAAAGAACAGAATTGAGAAGATGGACAAAGCCAAAAGTTGTGTTTTTTTGAAACGGTGATTAAAATTGATAAGCCACAGGGAGGACTGATCAATAAAAATTTGAAAGAAGGCACGAAGAGCAAACATTGGGCATGGCAAAGGGGACTTGCAGGCTGAGGTTTAAAGGATGAGAGTGAGGCAGGAGGTGGTGATGGCGGGGGCCTCCCAGGCGGCAAGCAGAGCCTGCAGCAAGGAAAGGGGCTGAGGTCCAGGCTGCTCACTGCCCAGCAGCTGGAGTCGGGGTGGCTCTGGGGAGCAGCAGGGTGGCAGGCAGGCCACGGGGCTACAGACTGGGGAGGGTAAGCTGGGGAGACTGGGCTTTACCTTGATAGCCCAGGGGAGCCACTGGAAGGTTTTAAGATGGGGAAGAAGGGATGCAGTGGATGTGCCCTCCAGCTGGTCTGCCCTGGCTCTGATCTGCGGGCCTCAGGAGCTGGGGTGGGTGGGAACACATCCTGGGGCAGGGAGGCTGGTGAGGAGGCAGATGCAGCCATCTGGTGGGAGGATAGAGGCTGCCACTGGGACTGGGGCAGGAGGGGCAGCACCAGCCTCATTCTGGGGGTGGTGGCTGAGGACAGAGGTCATGGCCCTGGGGACACCAGTATTTAAGGGTGAGGAACTTGGAGAGGTAGGGAAAACCAGAGGGTTATAAGCTGTCTGTGCTGTTTGATCAGGACATCATTGGTGGCTGTAGGAAGGCTTTAGGCACCTGTCCCTTTTCTACGGATCATATGTAAATGGCACGCAGTGCCTGGCTTCAGGGGAGAAGTGACTGTGAGCTCTGTGAGCTGTGATGGGAAGGAGAGACTGGTGTGGAAGGCGATGTGGGATTGCAGAGTTTTTAAAGGATGGAAGATGCAGGTTTCCCCTTCACTCCTTCCACCGTCCACCTAAAAAATGAAAGTCAGTAACTCACAATATATGACTAAGATTTTCCAACTCTGTCGGTCCAGGTTGTTCCATTTCCTCCCTCTTATTACATATTAATGGAGAAATGTTTTTGAACCTGGCCTTCCAATTATCCTTTGTTTATATGTACAGTTACCTTACTTACCACATAAGAAAATGGAGAGACAAATGTTTTTGAGAATACAAAAGGTGAAGATAAATTTAAAGGGTCATTATAGCTGCTTCTGCCGGGAGAATCTATGAAATATTTAAACCAGAAATGGTCAGTTTACATGTCAGACTGGTATTTCTAAATCCCAATTTTTCCTTCCCTGTAACATATTGGAATTGAAAGATGCCCAAACAGATGTTTTTTGTTATATGGATTCAGTTCCAAAGGTTTCTTCATATGCTGCTCACAGACAATCCCTGAGGAGCCACAGGGGCCAATAATCTTATTTTTTATTATTGCACATGAAAATATTTCAGGCTGCTTATGTTAGATTAATTTTGTTTCTGAACAGCATTATTGTTAAAAATAGATCCTATCACCTTTCCATGCACATTTTAAGTTAATTATTTTACCATATCTTGTGAAAATTCTATTTATTCCTTTTGTGGCTGTCAAATTATTTATTCTTTTTCTGTGGTCACTGAGAATCTCTCTTTCTCAATCAAAGTATATCCTGTTGACCCGTGGAATCCCTCACAAGAGGCACTCAGATCGCCCCACTGTGTGTTCAGGCGCACCTATTAACAAAACAAGTCTGATGTTTTCTTGTTGAACTGATGTTCCAAAAAGGAAATATTTAGAGTGGAAATGGTGGAAACATTGTTCCCACAAAGAGAGCTAGAAAAACCAGGTGGAGTTAGACTCTATCAATATTGCTTTAAATCTGTTATGTCTCAAAATCGTTCCGAAGTCCAAGTTTACTGTGAATAAAGGCTTGGAAAATAAGAATAACCCTCCCCTGGGATCTTAAGCACTGACCCAGAGGGCGTGCAGGACTGTGCTGACCACGTCAGCGAACTGAGCTCATTCACAGTGTAAACTTCCAAGGGCCTGGATCCCAGGGTGCTTCTCCGACTTCCTTTGTGACTGTCATGGTCTTTTTGCTCAACTGAAAATAAGGGAGGAGCAGTGGGGAGATGGCCGCAGAGGTGCCTTACAGGCCTGATGGCAGTGATATTAACTGTAGAACATGGAGAATGGGTTAAGAAGTTGGACTTCCTTGTTCTGAAACATAGAGATTCCTTGCACTTCTGGTTGCAGTAGGAGGTGAGGGGCAGATTTCCTGGTTGAGTGGCAGAGCTGACATAACCACAAATACCCAGCTCATGTCCAGGAAGGAGAGGCCAGGGATGGTGCCTGAGGCCCCGGTGGCCTGGGTGGGCAAGATGTTGAGATCAAGTTTGTCCATTCATTCATTCATTCACTCACTCACTCAGCAAATGATTACTGAGTCCTCTCAATGTGGCAGGTATTGTACTGGGCACTGAATAGACCACAGTGAACAAAATAGATACCATCTCTGGCCAAGTAAAGCTTCCATTCTGTTTGGAGAGAGGGATATTGGATAACTTGGCAAACAAAGAGCTATGTCATGGAACTTTGTCATAAATTCCTTGAGGGACAGGCACAAAACCCTATGGGAGAGAATAGCAAAGGGACCATTGGTGATGACAGGGGTAGGGGCTGAAGGTGAGTGAAGGCCTCTCAAGGCAGAATGACAGGAGAGAGAACAAGGCTAATCCAGCAGGGAGGGTGGCATGGATGGGGCCTGGGGCAAGGCTGTTACAGGAGGGAAGAACCGGAGCAAGTTCAGGACGTTCAGGTGGGCTGCGAGTGGAGTTGGGGGGCTGGGGAAAAGCTATGCTTTTAGACTAAGGACAATGGAAGTGAGGGGGTGGTTTTAATAAGGAGGGTAGCATAATACCGCTTGCATTTAAAAAATATAGTTCTGACATCTTGGAGAATGGATTGGCACCAGGGAGGCGTTGTGGGCCCGGCAGGGACGGCAGTGAGGCTGCCCTTCCACAGTCAAAGACCAGCACCCTGGTGCCTCCTGGCTCCGGTCTCCATCATTTCCCCCCCCTCACAATGCCCATTCTGCTCTCGGAGCCGCTCCTCTGAGTCGGGGGCCTCTCAGTGAGGACGATGAAGATTCTGGGCAGACCGACTTCTCCAAGGGAAGTGGGGAGAGGAGAGAATGCGCAGACCTTCTGCTTGAGCGCAGCTGGTCCAGAGTGTATACAGCTTTTGCCGAATTCCCCACATTCCTCGCTCCAATGGTGGGTGAAGGAATGAACGCATGGAGCAAACATAAACCGAGAAAATGTAAATTGGCACTTTCTTATGCCTCCAAAAATCAAATGATGTGCTCCACCTATGTGTAAGGGGAGTCCTGAGTGGGCCAAGCATGGCCCATATGCTGACAGGGACGTGCTGGTCACCAGGGACCATGTAGACACACACACCTGAGCTCAAACAAGACCCCAATCGCAGAGACTTCAGCCTGTGGTGCTCTCCCACGGGCGCCTGATGGTCTCCAGGAATGAGCCATGGGGATTTGGACAAGAGAATCTTTCCTGTCAACAACATTCAAGACTCAATGAGCAACGTCAAGGCATGGGACACTGTGGGGACAGGTTTCCCCGGGATGGGTGTCCCAAAACAGCCACGTGCCAGCCAATCTAGGAGCCCATTTTCTCTGCTTGCTTAGAAATAAACTGAAGAACCATGTGATGAAAACCCAGTTTTCCTTATAAAAGGAGAAAAGGAAAAAGCTGGTCCAATCGCCTCAACACAGGGAGGAAAGAGATCCCTCAGATCTGTGGCTGGAGGAGGCCCTGGGTCAGTGGAAATAGATCAGGCCCATGGGACAGAAAACACCAAGCTGTTTCTTGGCACCATTAAAGTGCCACAGTAATGATGATTTTCCTGGTGAGCAATATGGCCCCCAGATAGCGACCTTCTGCTGTGTGTGCTCGGTAAATATGCCCACGGGCCGCAGGGGACGTCTTCTCTCAGTTCTGTCCCCACAGCTGCAGCAATAAGCTGCTGAAATGTTGAAGGTCCAGAGGGGAGAATCTAAAAATAATGGAAACACAGCTGAAAAGAAATCTTGTGGGGTTTCTGTGCAAGCCCATACTTTCACTCCCCATATGATGAAAAGATGATGGACACAGGACCACGAAGTCCTTCTGTGCTGCTTCCCCAAAGAGTTTCTTGACCTGCAGGCCCCTGAGGCATCCGGACACACTGCAACAGGGACGACTGCTTGTTGAGGGTCGGAGTTAATCTTTGGGGATCCCATTCTTCATTGGCGGCCACCGTCTCCTTTGCTGCAGCACCAAGCACCTTTTAGGCAGCCCTCCCCTCCGGGGCACGGGCCCCACTGCAGCCCCTGACCCTGGGGGAGCCCCTCGGGTGGTGGCCCCCTTTCCCCAGCACTGCGGAAGCTCACCAGCTCTGGGCCTTTCCCTGCAATGCTCACTCTGTGCCAGGTGCCACCAGCTCATCAGACTATAAGCCAGGTGGCTGGGCACTGGAGCCAACAGGCATCTCACGGAGTTGGCACAGAACAAAATGCTACTTGTTTTCAAAGCAGTCTTTATTTTAAAACTTACCTTAAAAAGCAACCAGACAGAATTCATTCTTCTCAAAGGAGCTTCTGTTCTTGAGTAAGCATGCCAAACGGTCTCCAGGAGACCCAGAAACAGTGAGATGCAAAGCTGAGGCCTTGGACAGACCTAATACTCCACTTGGGGCAAGCTGATGGGCCTGCAAAGCAAGACGTTGGCTCAGTCCTTCCCAAGGACAGAGTCAAGCCAAGGACGAAGCTCTTCATCTGTCTGTCTGTCCCCACACCACCTCGCAGCTCCAGGGTCCCCTGGTTCCCATCAGTATTCGGCAAAAGCTGTATACACTCTGGGCCAAACAGAGAGAGAGGAAGCAGCTGCGCTCAAACAGAAGGTCTGCGCATTCTCTCCTCTCGGCACATTCCGAATCCTATTCTTCCTCTCAGACTCAGGGAACGCGCCTCCTTTTCCACGAAGCTTTCTGTCTGCCTTCTCTCCTCTCTGTCTTCTTCAAGCCATGTTCCTCATCCAGGAATGCTCTCCATTGTCAGCTGTGTGAACCTTTTCTGGACCAATATGGTCATGCTGAGAGCTATGGTTCCTTGAATCCCCTTCCCTGGGTTAGAGTTGGCTCAAGGAGATTTGCACGAGGTTTGGAAAGCAGAAGCGAAGCAGTGACTGCTACCCCAGAAGTTGGGTGTGGTCATGTCTGGTGACACATGCAGACCTGCCCAGGGGCTCCCAGCCTGTGCTGGGTCTCCTTCGTCCTGTGTACAGCTTGTCTTCCAGCTGCTGACCTGCCAGCCAGTAGTGGTTCCAAACCCAGCACTGGCTGTGGACCCACAGAGGTGGACCCGCTGAGGCACAGCTTCCCAGACACCTCTCCAAAGCCCTCTTTGCAGTCTTACCTGGAGGTTGCCTATCCCTGGCTTCTCAGATTTCCCCCAAAGCTCTGGTTTTTCTACTAGAGACAGCACTTGAAGCCGTCTAACTGCCGACTCCTCTGACCCTCCAGCTTTGCCTTCCAAGGTTCTATTCCTCAGCGTGTCCCACATTTATGTAAGGTTTAATTCCTATCAAATCCTTATCCCGGAAACGTGGTTTTGCTTTCCTGACTGAATCTTGACTGATACACCAGCCAGAGCTCCCAGACAGTCTTTGAGCCTGCTAAGCGAAGGCCATGTCCCATACGCCTTTGACCTCCTTTGTGGTGCCCTGGACAATGCCAGGATGAGTGGATATCCAGTGGTATTTGTTGATTGGTAGATTAAAAAAAAAAGAGTCCTTGCAAATATTTTGGATGAATGACCTTCTCACTGCTCCCCCTCAGAATTGGAAGATGGGGATCTCCAGACAATGGAAGTCCTGCTTCTAGATTCCTGGGCATGAAGTCATTAAGGTGTCCACTCTTCTGTGTGAAGAATCTGCCATCCATCCTCTGTGTGACGATCCACCATCATTTCTTAGGGCTCTGTCACAGGAAAATCGAGCCCATTTGCTTTTCCCCTTTCCACCCAGATGGCCAGTTTTCAGGGGTAGCCTTTTTTCAGATAAGAGACCAAGGAAAGGATCAGGGGAAACCAGGGTCTGGTAGAGCTAAGGCTCTTGTTTTACAAATGGGTGGCCTGAAATATTAACTTCACATGAGGAACAGTAAGTAGGCTCCTGGAATTTCTAGTAGGCTATGTGTTCATGGAATGTGCACATCTTTCTTAGAGGCAAGACCAGACCTGGAAGTCCGATAGCCCAGTGAGGAAGTAACAGAAGTTACAGGCAGCCTTCACTTCTTCTCCCTCCCTTCCTCTCTTTCTTCTTCCCTTTCTGTCATGAGCTCGTTCTGAAGCCTTGTGATCTTCAAAGTTATATGCCAGGTACTGACAAAATAGAGAGGGCAACCTGGTGGTAATGTCGGAAGTCCTGTAAAAGAGTTATTTTTAAAGTGCTGTAGGGACACAGAGAGAGATGTAGGGCTGGAAACCTTCCCCAACAGGAAGTACATAGAGTTGCCAAGAACCAGCTAAAGGTAAGAATAGAACATGCTTCACTAAACAACTTTCCAGGAAGACCCATTCTGTGCCCCTGCCAACTAAAAATGATGTGACTGCCCCATGACTATTTCACCCAATCTTTACTTGTTAGCTGCTTTTGAAAGCCTACCCCCAAATCACCTGAATTCTAGCTCTAAACACATGCCTAGTGCTCAAAACTTCTTCTGAGACTTCACTTCACAAGATGTCGTTGGGACCTTATTCTTAGCAACCTCTCCCTGGCCCAGCAAGAATATGGGTGAATCCAGTTTGCTTGTTTGACAAAGGCTTTCGTGGTTATCTTTGTGAGCATTTACAACAATTCTTTATAACAACTGTAGTTTTCATTTCTAAAATATGTAAAATTTCTGTGTGGTCATTTTTAGTTTTTTGAATCTTTTTCATTTTTGTGATTCTGTATTTCATTCCTTTGTATGTTTAGTATTGAGTTTATCTATGTCCGGTGATTTTAATATCTGAAGTCCTTGGGTGGGGACCCAACTATGTTGTTTTTGTTTCTGCTAACTCACACTCAAGGTAATTTTTTCTTTGTGAATTTATTTGCTTTTTGGTAGTGAGCCTGACCATGTCTGACCCTCATCGGGGGCTCCTGAGAGCCCCCACGGGGGATGTTCCTCCAGAGGAGATTTTCATTTGCCTCTGCCAGGGTCCAGGGCATTGTAGCTTCTTCAGGTTGTCAGACTTAATGCTAGAATCTCCAGTTCATCTTTCCACCTAGCAACAGGCTCAAGGTTCAGGTCTGTACTGCAGAGTTGCATCACCACCTGCTCTCACGCCAACCTTGCCTGATTGAAGCTCATGGCTCTGTGCTCTGAATTCAGCTCAAAGACTTTAAAATATATATATATATATTTTGTCATTGGAGGCTTCCCTTGCTTCTTAGGGCCCAGCCATATAAAAAATTTATGTAATGTCCATTTTATCTGGGATCCAGCTTTCTGTGTGGTGGGGTGGTTGGAACCCCATTGGGGGGTGCTCACCTCTTACTCTCTCCAGGCCTGTCCCTGGATAACTCAGCTTGATTGAGCCCAGAGGCTGAGTTTGCCTCCCTTGTCATATTTTTAACATCAGTACTGAACTATAATTATACACTGATGATGTATAAGTGGATATTGTGGATGGAAAAAGATACTTTCAAAGCCTGTTCTATTAAGCATTCTTGAAACTGCTCTGTAATGTCACAGAGTTAAGACTTGAAAATTTTTCAACGAGTTGAACCCAGAAATAGCACGTACTGCCCGGTTCATTTCGTGCCCACTTCCTTCGAGGGCAGATCAGACTGTCCTGAGGCCAGACTTTTTTTGACCTTGAAGTGTTCCATGTTGGCACTAACTATAGAAGGCTAACATTGAGAATTAGATTTCCAATCCATGATGCTAGATAGCAAGAGATGTTTGATTTAAGCCTAAAAGCAGCAAGTAAGAATGTGGCCAGTCTATTCTCTAAAGATGTTGCCATAAAAGCAGTTAATATCTTCCTAAACCTTTTATTTGACACTCTAGAGTGTTAAGAACGGGCATGGTGGAGCAGATGATTAAGCTGTAATGCCTCATGTTAAGAAGAGCCAAGAAAAAGGGAGGCCAAGGGAACATGCAGAAATGGGTGCAGTTCAGTTACCATGGCACTTCTGCTTGTTCCTTTCAACAGTGATTGTTCTCAGCTTGCAAATTTGGCAAAGAATTCTCAGTAATATAAGCATTGCCTAGAACAAGGAACTTCAAAGGTGCCATCCTTCCATCTGGAAGGCGCTGAAGATAATTAGGTAACATTGCTGCTGGTGGTGTATCTGATGTCCATTAGTTTTTCGAAATAAGAATTTCTTTGCTGTTTTATCCAACAAAAAATGTCCTTTGGCTCTAGAGTTATTTGGTCCCTACAATGACGATGGTGAAATGGGTTTACTGCTGGTTCTTCCCCTGGATCAACTGAATCATGATTAGACATTCAGTGCCGACTACAGTCACATCTCTTTCCTTCAAAACCCTTCTCAGAATTGGTCTGCCATCCTGAGGCCTTCCTCAGCTTCACCAGGCCTTGCTGCTTCTTCCATCCCTGCCTCGGCCTTCCCGTGTGCACGTCACACATCACAACGCGGGTATGTGCTCTTTCATCCGCCTTCCCCTCGCCCTGGACTCCGAACCACTTACCACAGGGACCGGTAAGTCTAGATCTTTGTATCTCCCATGCAGCAGAGCAGAGTGGAATGCAGCAGCCTTTCTAGGTGCATTAGTGTCCACGGAAGCCTCCCAGTGCATTGTTAGGTCTTGATCAAATGAATATTCTCACGGGTGATAAAGCAACTCACCCAGCTCTTGGTCCATGCTTTGTCCACCTAACTCCTGACAGCGCTTTGATCTAGTTTTCAGGGTGAATGTCTGAAAGTGTGTCATTGCTTAACTACTGCTCAAAGATGCCTCAGGTATTAATACTTTAACTAAGAAGAATTTTCCCTTAAATATTTTTCTATACAATAAATATTCTTAATTATAAGATATACATGCATTTTGTAGGCATTCATAATTCGACTCAAGATCTTTCCATTTCATAAAAAAATGTGTAAACACTTCTTTTTTATTCCTGAGTGGACTGCATGCAAAAATGATTCCTTACCTCTCAGTCTGTTTCTGTGAGAATATCTTTATTGTCCTCTATGGCCAGGAGTGCCAGCCGCTGCCTTCTCCAAGCCCTCTCATGGTTAAGAACTAGAACATCCATTTCTATGTTTTTTTTGAGCCATTTGGTGTTAAATGTCAGCCCACAGTCATGAGGTTCTGACCTATAGGAAGGGAGAGGTTAGAGCGTAGAGAGGACCAGAAATGTATCTCCGTGCGACCACATGGCATCAGGTGTGGCTGTCGTGAGCTACCTGGGCCCACCAAACCACAGCCCTCCGTTGTCCAAGTCTTGTAACAGTGACTTTCTTCACCAATTTCCTCTTTGGTCCTTCAAATTATAGGACCAGCCATTTTGTCACATCCCCCAAAGCAAATTCCTGTGTAATAGGATAACTTATCCTATTACAGGACACAAGAGATGGAATTTGTGCATGCAGTGTGGCAAAGCCAGCCCGGCCCCGTCCGCGTACTTGCTTCCATACCATTTCCCGTTTTCTCTTGGGCTCCCATGGCCTCCCCTTCCTTCCAAGTCTGTCGTCGTCTGCCTGCACGTCCTCACCA
Source organism: Phataginus tricuspis (assembly GCA_029783875.1). Taxonomy (NCBI): domain Eukaryota; kingdom Metazoa; phylum Chordata; class Mammalia; order Pholidota; family Manidae; genus Phataginus; species Phataginus tricuspis. The sequence continues at coordinate 7,061,961 of JAQQAC010025709.1, forward strand.
GGCTCGGCCTTTGCCACCTCCTGGACTGTCCTTGTTATGTCCCCTTTCCTCCCCGTTGTGGCTCAGAGCAGCTCGGGTTCCTTGACTGCTTCCTCGTTGGGTCCCCACCCCCATCACGCTGCCTGTGAAAGGTCTTCTCGGATCTGCCCTTCTCACTGGGCAGTGGGGCAACGATAGCCACTGTTCATGGATGGAAGGTGCCCCACACCTGTCCTGGCACCTGGGCAGTGCCTAACAAATGGTGGCCATTATTGCTATGATGACAGTCATGGGGCTCTCCTGGTGTGACCCTTGTGTCCCGGCCTTCCTGCCCTGTGGCCGTGGGCGCTCCTGGCACGCCCCCCCCCCCCCCCCCAGGGAGCCTGAGGGCCGAGGACGGAGCTCCTGCACTTGGAATCGCGCTGTGGTGGGGCCAAAGCTTCTCTCCCCACTGCTGCCCCAGTGACTGAGTGCAGAGGGGGTTCGGAGGCCCAGACTTTCCTGAGAGACATGGACCCCCTTGTCACCTGGTTTTGACTCAAGGACTCCTTATGATTTTGCTCCTCAGACATCTGCTCCCAAGTTCCCTGCGTCCCTGCTTCATGTGGAGCCAGGTGTGCACTGTGGCCTGGCCACTCTTCCAGCCTCTCCCACTCCCTCCCTGCTTCTTTTCACAAAGTTCCTTAGAAACAGTCTTGCAAGTCTAATCCCATCCTGGCCTAGGCTTCTCAGGAACCCAGATGAACTCAGCACCTAATATAGGGCGCTTTTCCTCCTCATCTCTGTGCTCTGGGTGCCTGCTGACTGTCTCCTCGGGACCAGAAAGCCTTCCCAGACCTAAGAGGCCTCCTCCCACCTGAGGGGCCCTGAGTAGCTTTTTCTGCGAGGTGGCACTGCCACTGCGGCCTGGATCAGACCTCACCCATCTGCCTATTTCGTCTTCACCTCCTTTCTCTCCATTTTCCTTCTTCCTCTGTCCCTTTCTTCTCCCTCTCCCTTCGTTCCAGATAGAGTTTAAGTTACAAAACGTCCTGCAATTGACCACGTATTAAAAATAGATGGTAACAGACTTCCAGTTAAACAAAGAAGTTTGAGGACACTGCCCATCTTTTCTCCCTTTTGGAATCTCTCCAAAAAGATAGTAAGGGAATAATATATTAAACATTCACAAGAATTAAAAGGAAACGAGGAGAGATTTCTGTGTCTAGAAGTTATACTTTGGAAACTGCAAAGAAAAATAATGGCTTAAACCCCAGAGACAACTGCTACCTAAGCCTCTGGATGGAAAATGGGAGAAAAAGCGAGCTCTTTCATGTCACAGCACCCAGGAAAACTCAGGAATTCTAGCCTTAGGTTGGGGACAGGAGGAGCTGGAAACAGGAGTTGAATATTGATGAAGAGTCTTTAAAAGGAGAGTTAGGGATTCAGATTGTTTCTTTCACTCCACGCAACCAGGGTACTCATGGTTTCCTTATTCTGGGGAAGGTGGGAGTTTTACTTTCTGGGGCTACTGAACTAGAAAGGCTACAGATATGGGGACATTGAGTATAGAGAAGGGAGAGGGGATGAAATTACACCGGAAAAAAAAGGGCTGAAGTGCAAACCATATACCAAATTCATAGAACCTCCACCCCTTTCAGCTCCTGTACCTGGCAGGCAGGCTCCCATGCCCCAGGCAGGAGATTCCAGGGTCCTCTGTGAGGACATGAGCCCAGGGTGGAATATTTTAAATCCTGATATTTAGGACCCCAGTGCAACAGCAAGTCCCTCTAAAGGAAGCTGCATTGACACGTTCTGCTCTCACGTGTGCTGGTTCCTATGCTCCTCCTAGGGACAGTGAAGGATAACCGGGCGTTTCTACAAAACCTGTAACTGAGTGACAGAGATTCAAACAGAAGGAAAGGACACTGGAGGAAATGGACAGCTTGAATGCAGAATAAAACACAGTAAGGAAAGACTTCAGAGAGATAAGAGAAGATGTTGCATACGCACAGCAGGTATGAAATGCTACAGAAAGAACTGAGCAGAATAAGAAAAAAGATCCAGACATTTAAACAAATGGTAGCAGAAAGTAGCAATTAAACGGTCAAGCTGTCAAAGACCAAAAAAGTACCACAGAGCAACGAGGAAGAGGAAAGTGAAGGGTGCGGAGGAGGAAAAACAGAGGACCTGCTCAGAAAATCCAAATAGTGGCCGTTATAGAAAGACAGGACATGAGAAATGGAAGGAAGATATAGATCAAATAAATAATAAGTAGTCAAGAAAAAATTTCCAGAACTGGGGAACATGACCGTCCCAACATACATGCTGAGCGCCCGACATGAGGAGTGAACAAAGACCCACACCTAGACACGTGTTTATAAACGTTCAGAAGTGCAGGAAAACAGATCATCTTCTAGAGAGAGAGAAAAACGCTCAGTGGAAAACTGCCTGGGAAACGCAGGGGGAAAAGGCTCGAACCACTCTCTCAAATGATACGAGACGGTGGAGGAAGCACGCTCCTGTTCGCCCTGGCCCCTGGAACCCATTAACGCGGCTGCCACCCCCACTCTGCCCTGGGGGCATGAGGACCGAGAAGGTCCTGGCCTGAGAACTGCCCTCTCTGGCTCCCCCCCCCCCCGCCCACCCATGGCGACAAGTGTCAGGACATCATGATGGCCCCCACGGCTGGACACTCCGGCGATGCCGGTCTCGCCGTCCTAAGAACACAGGGGTTCACAGCATCCCTAACCCACGGCTGGGAGTTGTCTGGACGTGGGTTCCGTTCCTTGGTTGTTTTTGTTTTTCTCTTTGTGGTCGCGTTATGTAGTAAATCAGCAGCAGAGCTGGGTTCACAACTGAACTCTTGACGGGAAAATGGGCTCACGCAAGGTTGGCAACACATAGACAGACTTTGAGGAGTGGGTGGTGTGGCACGTCTGAAACTCTGACTTTTCTCCCTGCTGGGTCTGGGGAATCCTCGCGGGCGTGGACTATGTGTCATGTGTGATGTAAACCCAGGTACTTCATTTGAAGCTGCACCCCTGGGGGCAGCTCAGGAGGTGTCCGTGGCTGGCTGAATACTTAGAGCTAAGGTCTAAGGAGGGGGGAGGGGTCCTTTTCTGTCCCCATGTCCTGAGGCTCCATTCCATCCCGTGCCATTCTATTTTGGCTTTCATATTCCATAAATGTAACTGATTTGCTCAAGAAAGAATTCAAAGTATTAGTCATAATTTCCTTCTCACAGGGGATAGGTGAAGTAATTCATTTGCTGGAAAACAAACATGCTGTTATGAACTGTGTTGAAGTCTACTGAAGACAGGGAATACTTGGAAATGGTGCTCTCTGAATGTTCCCCGTAGTATAAAATGGGAAGAGTTAAGTTATAAATTTGTGTTTCTCTAAAATTGAAAGAATATTAAGATTTATTTGGCAACCATATATGCAAACTGGCCCGTTCTTTGGAGAAAATGAGAACATTGATTTCTATTTGTCTTAAGAAAAATGCAGATGTTTTGTGACAAAGCTGTCACAGCACTAAAAACTGTGTATGTAACGCCTTCACAGCCGCCTTCTTTGCAATTACGATGTTCTTCTAAATTGTTCGTCTGACATAATGAGGTGACTAGCCCTAGTTGTTTTGAAAACCTCCCATATCTTGCCAGCTTTCAGTCTTATTTACATTTATCATCTTCGGTTAAACGGAGCAAAAGTGAAGAGCTATATTGAAACTGGGGGAGAGGACCTGGGTCCTTTTTTGAAAATCTAAATTAGACATGAAAACAACACAAATATCCATTGACATTAAAGAAAAATTGGCATATACATACAAGGGGATAGCATTCCGTTTTAAAAAGAAGGCAACCCTGCCATCTGTGACAACATGGATGCGCCTGGAGGACATTAGCTAAGTGAAGTGAGCCAGCCACAGGGGGGACAAATAGGACTTGATCCCACATACATGAGGAACTTAAAATAGTCAAACACATAAAATCAGAGCAGAATGGAAGTTTCCAGGGGCCAAGGTGGTGGCAGTGGAGAGTTGTTCAGTGGATATAAAGTTTCAGTTACACCAGATGGAAGAGTACTAGAGCTCTACTGTACATAGTGCCCATAGGTGACAATAAAGCATTGCGCACCTCAAAATTTTCTGAAAGGTAAATCTCATGTTAAGGGTTCTAACCACAAACAAAAACAAAAACAAAAATGACTGAGAGACACAAAGAAACTTTTGGAAGTGATGGATATGTTTGCTATCTTGATTGTGGTGATGGTATTATGTTATATATGTATGTCAAACTCATCAAATTGTACACATTAGACATGGGCAGTTTTTATTATATACTATTTTTATCTCAATAAAGCTGTAAAAAAGAAAAATATAAATTATAGATGTCCTAGAGAAGAAAAAAAAATTCAGCCCTAATGATTGCTTTATGACAGTTAAATAATGGGGTAATAGTTGATTGTTTTAGAACAGACATAATTTTTTACATATTGTTAAAAGCCATGTCACTTCACATGATTTATATGAAATGTTTTAGAAATATATATTTATTTATCTCTCTAGAGCAAATGCTCTTGGAACTAAATTATTGTTATTACTATTTTGAATTTTATTGTATGTATGTGTTTTATTTTTGTATTTGTGTATAGTCTCTATACAGTCTGGGACAAGACTTTTGATTTTCTCTGAGCCATTTGATTTTCTCTTGCAGACAAATGTATCTCACATTATTGGGTCACCTATTAGGGAATGTGTAAGGCACCATTAGAAAATCAGCCTTTGTTTTTTTCTCTTGGTTAAACTATGTTCACTTAGCAACTGTGTGCTCTGCTGAATATTTTACAGACTTGCTGGTTCTACACAGATCTGAATGGAAAAGGTTGAGCAGGAATAATGAATAAAGCAGGCTGTGATTCATGTACTTTTAACAGATGCTTTGATGTAACAAAATTTTTTGAGTTTTTTTAGGAGCAAATTTGAAACAATTTAGTCATACTGAGGTCTTTCATCAGTTTTGGAAAATTCTTTGCCACTGTATTTTCAGATATTGTTTCAGCCTCATTTCTTCCCCTTTTCCTTTTAGAACTTTGATCACATACATGTTAGACATTTCCACCATGTCTCATATAATTTGTGCTTTTTTCTGTATTTTCCTTTTTACCCCTCTCTGTATGAGTCAGTCTAGATATATTCTACTGAGCTGTCTTCCAGTTCACTAATCCCCTCTTCTTCTGGGTCTAATTTGCCATAAAAATTATCTATTGAGCTCTTAATTTCAGTTGTTATATATTTCAGTTCTAGAATATCCATTTGGTTTTTTATTTTTAAATAGATTCCACTTCTCTGGTGAAATTTTCCATCCTATCATCTGTTTTCTGAATTTATTAATCACAATAATCTTAAATTCCATACTGTATAACTTCAATATCTAAATTTCCTGTGGGTCTTTTTATATAATCTCTCTCTCTCTCTCTTTTTTTTTTTTTGCCTTAGTTTTCACCTGGTCTTCTTTCCTACTATGCCTGGTAATTTTTTATTGAGTGTCAGACATTGTATATGAAAAATTACAGATGCTCTGGGCAACGTATTTCTCCAAAGAGATGATGCTTTTGCACCCACCTGTTTGCCAGGTCACCTAAATCCAGTCTTGGACTGAGCTGACTAGAAGCTGGTTTCAGTTCTCACGAGGGTTGGTCTAGTCATGGTTCACCTGTATCCCAAGGTAGCAACTGAAAGCCTGGGTGGAACTTGACCTCCAATTTTTATCTCCATGGCCCTGTGAGACCAATGAAATCTCTATGTCTCTTCTCAGTCTCTTAGGTACTACTTACAAATCAGTAAATGACTTAGGGGAAAAGCATGGCAAATATCAGGCTCCCTTCCCTTTTCTCTGGGATCCTGGTCCTTCAAGTGCTAGGTGCTTTGGTGATCCTAGATTCTAATTTTTAGGTCTGCTTAGCTCCTCATTCCCTTAGTTTCCACCTTTCCTTGGTTTTTTGGAGTTGGGCAACACTGTTTATAAATTAATAATTTATTCAAAAGAAAAGTAGTGTAAAATGTCAGGCTTGTAAGTATATTTTCTTTTCTCCAGGACCTTGCCCCTAAGGTCTGACCACCTTGGCGGTTCCCCAGTGCCCTCAAATATTTTATTCAGCTTTCTAGTCATAATTGGTGGGAAGTTTTGTCTGTTATAAGTTAGTTCATCAAAACCAGAATCAGAAATCTCATCAACTCAATCTTCATTCATTTATATTATGTGCTTAATATGTGACTTTACTTCCATTGTGGATATAAACATGACAAAACAAAATTTTGGCTAACAAGAGCTACCATCTACTTCAGACCAGGAAACAGATGATAACAATACAATGGGAACAATTAATCATTAAAGAATAGAAATTAATTAAGTACATTGTGCAATGGAGGCAGAGAGGAAAGAGTGCTGAGGTCTTTTTGGATCAGAGAGCGTTTCATGCAAGAACTGATGCCGGAACTGAGTCTTGAATAATTAAGATATCACTACATGAAGGGGGTGCCTATGTAGTTGAGTCCTGTCCTAGGACTTACTGGGTTAAAACGGAGGCTGTATTTAATTTGAGAATCACCTGAGTACTTTGTTTAGCTAGTCTTCTCTCTTCTTGGTTGAAATGTTCATTTCCTGCTTTAATGAGAAGACCCCAGTACTAGAGAATTACGGAAGTAGGATTTTTGTCAGTGATGGATTCATTTCTTTATCCAATGCCACGTGCTGTCCTGGATAAGAACACATGCACTCCCAGAAATCTCAGGGCAACTGAAGATGCAAATCTGAGTCCTGACCTTGGACCTTCTCCTACCTGAATTATTATAGGCATTTATTTTTATTGATAGTTCTACCTTCCACTTTCTCAGGTTGGAGAGCCCTGAGTCATCTTTCACATGCCTTCATTCTCTAAATCTGTTCTTTTACCAAAATTTCTTTACATAAAGTTCTCTGGTTTCTCCTTTTGGGCTCCACTCATCATATGTGTATAAATGAATAGGCTCTCTTTCTATGAGGCCTCTGACTCCAGTTTATTCAATCTACTTGAATACTGCTTTTAGATTAATTTTTCCAAACCAGGGCTTCCATTGTGTCATTTTTCTGGACCTAAGTCTATATTGATTTCCCATTGCCTCTCATATAATGTTTATTCCTTTGTGGATGGTGAGAAGTTTTTATAATCTGGCCAATCCTATTTATCTAATCTTGTTTTCTACTATTCTTAAACTGGGAATTTTTTTATTGAGCTGGGAGGAACAAAATGTGGATATTCAAACAGGATTTGAATGAGATATGCTAAGTATCCAGTTTAAGAGGCAAAGCATTAAAAAAAATCTTGACTTGCTTCTTTACTCTGTGTTTTCCTCTAAGTCAAAGCCTTATTGATTCAGAACAGCTTCTCCCACAGACTGCAGCTTCTGGTCTAGAGCTAGGGATTTCTGGGGCTTTTCTGCTTTTCCTATTTGTAGCTTCCTTTTGTGAGTAGGGCATAGTAAGACGGCTATGGATGTGATTCTTTGCCTTTCTTCTATTTGCTACAAAGAGTTCATTATTTGATGGATGTATGCTGGGTTTGGGTAAGGGAACAGATCTAGGTGTCATGCTTCTTCCTAAGAGTGTGTGTGTGCAGGTGTTCTCCTGGAATTGTCAGACTACAAACAGGTAGGTCTGATCTGTAAGAAGTAATGAGTATTTGGAGAGAAAGATGGAAAATGGTCTCTCTTTTACCTCTCTTGATGAATGTTCTAACTATTGTGGGTCCTAACAGCTCGTGGTCACTGGAGCACGAAGAATGGGGGGGAGGGTGGAACACATGTTCATATTTCCACCTCTGTTGGAAGTCATGTTCCCTGCTTTTATTAGGCAGATAAACATAATGACACACTTTTTCCCTAGCATTCTGACTCAGATTACACTATATTTTTTCTACTGTGTACCCCAGGGATGCCAAGTTTACTCAACAGATGCTTAGGGAATGAGAGTCCTGGCAGCACAGTCCCTCCAAACCAGTATCCTCCCGTCCCCTGGGAATGCCATGCTCGGATCCCCCCGAGTCACCATCCATGCCAACCTCATTCTGTGCCTCATGCCTTCTTCACAGCTTACCTACTTTCTGACCCTTCCTGAAAAGCAGGCTTGATTCAGCATCTCTTGAAATGTTCTCAGGTATTTCAGGTCCTTTGCCAAACGCCCCTTTCACATATGATTAGTCCCTCATCATCTAGTGTTTAGGTTGTCTCCAAGGTGGAGACCGTGGTAGTCATTAGGACATCTCAACTGTGTAGTTCTGATTCTCTCCTATTCTGAGCACATCCTTGCCCACTCAGAGTGAGGTGTGGCCTTGGGACTTACTTTGGCTGATGAAATATGAGGGGAACTGACGTGTGTAATTTCTGGGTGGAAGCATGAAGAGACCGTGAGATAATCTCTGTACCCCTCCTTCCCTCTGGCACTGCAATCAGCAATTGGTGATGGTGGCAGCTCTGTGAGCACAGGCTGCTGAGGGACTGTGGTGGGTGGAGCCCCCTGCTGGTCTGATAGACATGAAACCTGAACAAGAAATGAACCTTTGTTTAAGCCCCTAAGATTTTGGGGTCTTTTGTTACTGCAGCATAACACATAGCCTGTCCTGAGCGATTCACACGACTCCACATCCTTCACAGGGCAGGAACTGAAATGTCTGCACTTTGAAACTGATTGCTGGGAGGCCAAAGAACTAACTTATTTACTTTTGCTGTACATTGAATTCTTTTTGTTAGGCATTCACATTTTCTTTGGAGGTCCTGGAGTTGCTGATAGTGAGATTATATGCCTTCGAATGACAGGATTCCCTTACTCTAAAAAAAGGCCCTCAGGGAATCACTGTTCCAAGAGACTTCCTCCTGTATTTCTAATAGTTAATTCTTAGTTAAAGGAAAGATCGGTTCAAAGGAAGTTTTTGTGAGATCACTACTTTATACATTTCCCGAAAGCTTACCACCAGCCTAGATCCCAGGGGACGGGTCCCCAAATGTTTGTGTGGGTGGTTAGAAAACAAGCTGTTGTCTAGTGGGCTGGGATATTTCTCGGGACTGGGACACATTTTTGGCCCCTGCTGTCGTGGCGCCCCTCCAGGACTTCACTCCCAGTCGATCATCCAGACTCTTCAGCGCTGGTCCGGGGCCTCCGGGCCACAGACCCCGGAGCTTCCTGTGGAGTTGCAGCTGACCTTCCGTTTGGAGAAAGTAGGACTCGCTGGTGAACTGGTAGCTGAATCGCTCAATTAATTTTTTTGGAAAGGCTGGGTAAAGTCTCTTCTTTGGGTTAAGTTATAGCTCCCCTGAGTCTCCATTAATGCCCTTGGCTTTCTGACTTGTTTTGTGGTTGAATCCTGACCGAGGACGCGCTGGGTCAGTACGGAGGCGGCTACATCCATCACTGCTAGAGAAGTGCTGCAGCCGACAACGGCGTCGCAGGGAAACGTTACTGTGACGAGCACTCCAAATGCCAGAAACGACTCTCTCATCACTTCCCACAGCTTGGTTCCCTCCAGCGCCGTTTGGATCTGCTCGTTCCCATCCTCGCAGCCATGGTCAGGATCTCCTCCCCGCCAGCCTTCTTGGGCTCTTTCCTCTTCCTTCTCCAGAGGCTTATATGGGTTATGCTGGTTACAGCTCAGTTGGCTGCAAGTAATGACAACTTAATTTAGGAATATAGGATATCCCACACCTAAGGACAGGAAAATGACTGGGTCTCAGGACTGATGAAACCCACAGACTTAGAAGCCACCAAGAATCTCTCTTTCTCCTTCCCGCTCGTTATGCAACATTCTCCTCTGCTCAGCAGGGCAGAGCATTGGCATCTGCATAGTAGCGGCCATGGCCACCCACACACTGAGCTCCACATCTAAGAGCTGCAGCCCCAAGGAAGAGGTGGGTCATGGAAAACATTATTGCCATGGAAACCACGTAGATGGAAGTGGGATGGTGGGAAACAGTTCCCGGAAGAAGTGAGGGAGCTCTTGTCTAACAATAGATGCTTGTTAACAAAAAGCAAGACGAATCTTCCCTAAGTGCCTTCCGCTCCTGTCATGCACGAGTCACCAGCTATTACACAACCTGCCTGTTTCAGTTTTATAGATACTGTTTGTTCACCACCTTGGAATACCCTTGCTTTTTGGGGAGGAATCTTCCTTTCTCCTACAAAACTCACCTTTTGCATGAATGTTTTCAACCATCTCTTCTGTATCCAGAAATCCTTCCAGCTTTTGCTTATGCACTTGATTGAGTGAATTAATATGTTAATACAAATATAAATGTCAACTGCAGCCTCACGTCTCCTGGGGATCCTGATACAAATGATTGGCACCCCCAATTCTCCTGGTTTGGGAAGCTCACAGCCCTCTCAAGCTTGTTATAAATCCCCCAAAGGGCTCAGGGGCCTCTCATACAATCTCCATTCTACACAGAGGAGAGTCAGTATTTGGAGTCCTATTGATGAGGGTAGGGAATATAGCCTACAAGTCTTAGACAAGTAGCTTCAAACAGCAATAGATTTAAATGATAATAAAAAGAACACTAAAGCAATCTAATCAAATTCCAAAGTGGGAGTTCTACCCCAATGATCTTTAAACTTGATTGTTTAAGAATCACTAGGGAAAATTTTTTAAAAATCCCGAGTTCTGTGTCTGAATCAGAATCTCTGATTTTTAACTTTGAAAATTGAAGTGTCCCAGGAAATTCTTACAGAGGTTGACCAACACTACACTGTGAACGAGTGTTTGGAAAATCCTGTGGATGACAGATGAACTCTTTGCATAAAGGGTGGAGCATATGACTGGCGGGGTCATCATGCTTGTCCCACTTGCTAACAGGAAGTTACAAGAGGAGGGAGCCTCACCCCACTGGCCAGACAGACCACTGCCCAGACAGACAGCCATCTGGCACACAGGGACCTGCTTACACGCCTGGAAAGCTGACACCCACATATTGCACTTCTGCTCTAACTATCCTGAAGTGGGAAGGTGATCTGTTCCACTTTTATTTGGTGCCAGTGGCCACCACGAAGCTTCAGGCTCTATACTTAACTGGTCAGGTTCCATCTGTTTCCCCTTTTACCCAAATTCACCTATGTGGGGCAATGGAAGTAGAGAGCCTCCTCAAAGCTGTGACCTATCATTGAAATTATTTGGAAAAGAACTCGATAATCATAACTATAGTCCTACTTGAAACTCTATGTTGGCGAAGTGTGCTTTTTACCCACAAAATGTTTCCAAAGCATCTGCCATTGCTTTGGGACAGGCTTTTTATCATTAGCATCCTCATAACCCACACTTCATCTGGAATCCTATGTGCTTTTTTTATATGGTTAATCACACACACAGATCCTACAGCCATAGTAACTCACTCAAAATAACTCATTTAGGTGACTCCACAAGGGTCCTTATCAGCTATTTTAATAGAACACAACCCACATTGAAGAGTTTAGTCAGGCTCGTAGGTAGATATTCCTTCTCAAACCATGTAGTGCACACCGTGGAAACGCTATCAAAATACTACAGACCCTCCCACCCAAGCCCTTCAGTCTTTCTTTCTTGCTTTCGTTTACTCTTGCATGGTCTCTTCAAGTTGTGGTGAGGAGAGCTGTGGACAAGTTTATCCTCTGCTTTCCAGTGATAGGACTAGAAATACTTGCTTTCTCTCTGGGTTTGGAAAAAACAAGAAGCCACAGAAAATCCTTACGACAGTGTTTATACAAGGAAATCCTAAAGAGAGATCCTCCCGCTCTCCTTTTCTCCCTTTTCCTCCTCCACTTCCTGCTTTCCTTCCCTTTCACCGCGTTTACGAAATATCCATAAGGAGCTGGGTTTGTTCTAGATTCTGAGTCAGAAAAGTGAACCAAATGTAGCCACTGCTCTCAAATGTTTCACAGTCTTCTGGATCTTTTCAAGAGGATAACTTGAGAAGCACATAAAATTGCTTTCCTCAGTATAAATGATCTGAAGATGTCACCGCATGCTTTTGGGGCACTTCCCTGGCTCATAGTTCCTTTCCTGCACACTCCTCTGTTCAAGGTACACGTGTAAGAAGACGTGAGACTCCTGGGTCAGATGCACAGGACATTATTACTCACAGCAACAGCAGGGGCCAGACCACCAGCAAGTTTCTGCACTAGTTCTAAGCTCCAGTTCCCCTGGGGCAATGTGGGGAGGGAGATGATGCCCGAGCCTGCAGTGACTTGTGTCGTAGGAGAGCATTCCTGAGTTCAGAGAACCTAAATCTGTTATGCTGGGCGCATGCCTGCCCTTGTCTCCCCAAAGAGATCTTACCTCTGTCTTCCAAGACTGTTCGATATACATGAAGATTCTCCCCAACTCTCCTTCCTCTCTCCATTCTCTAAGTCCTAATAAAAATAAAGCAGCTGACAAGTGACATGTAAGAGGACTTGCCCCTCTAGGCTAAGGACCCAGGTGTTGTCCCTGCCCTGCCAGTTCCACCACTTCTTCGTCCTCTCCATTCACTTCCATATTCCACTTAGTCCCCGAATCAAAACTTAGCACTGGCTGAGTCCTGGGCACCAGTTTGAGATCTGTTTATCAAAAGCTGGGCTTGGCAAACTATGATTGAAAGCAAAATCTAGCTTTCAGTCTGTTTTTGTACATCTTTGGAGCTAGGAATGACTCTTAATTTTTTATAATTGTACAACAACAAAAAAAAGAATACGAGACAGACAGCCTGCACAGCCGAAAATACTTACCATCTTAACGTTTATAGAAAAAGTTGCTAACTCCTATTCTAGAAGAAATTGAGTCACATTATAGGGGAAAGGGGACCATATAGGAAAGCAGCATCTATACCATCCCCAGTATGGATGGGGTGTTGGGCACTGGGATGGCATGCTGCATTTTCTCCTCTGAGGAGTCCAGCTTCCTTCTCAGTAGAAAGCAGACTGACCCTTCTCATGCTTTAGAAAGTGCAGACCTCTCAGGTTATAAGGCTGCACACACGCAATATGTATATGTATGTATTGTATGTATATATACTGCAGTGAATTAAATCAGAAAAAGTAAAGGAGAATGCGATACTGTTCCCATTATGATGTGTGATTGAGACACGTCAGCAGCCTCGGCTCATCTTCCTGTCCCGGTCCTGTGTGGCTACAACATCAGTTAGGATTGAGATGATGTTCTCAGATCTGGGGAATGAATTGCTGAGTGCCAGGAAAATAATACTGAAGCGTCTATCCGTGCATGGAGCTAGCTGGACAGCTGCTTGAACGGATTTCCTTTGTTTCATCCACCATCTGAGCTCTGTAGAAATTCTCTCTTCTCAAAGTCATCCTCAGATTCCTGCAGTATCTTATTTTATTAAACTCTCTATTGACATACAGATCTAAGATTTTTGCTCATATTTCATATACCTTGAAACATGCTCTCAAAAATATAGAAAATAAAAAAACGTGCTTGAGAATTTTTGTTATGTTAAAATGATTGTGAGATACTTTCTTCTTCCAAGATCTTTCTGGGGTTGATTCCAGCCTCTAAACTTGGTCTTGGAATATGACCATCAGTTCTGTAACGTAGAACACAGGAGACTTGACTTAACCAAGTCTGATTTTGACTTAATCAGAGAGCTATTAAGAGAAGTGGAAACTTGAGTGATGGTGGTTGGCCACCTTGAAGCAAAATAGGAGTTTTAAATCGGAAGATTCTATTATCTTAGAAACAGATGTTAATAAGATGTGACCTTTGAATGATGTTTAGAGGAATGGGATTACACCGAATGTTTTTCTAATATTTATCTAATTCTCACTAAGTGATAACAGAGAGACACCTGGTACTGTTCTAGGGCTGTATATGTACTAACCTGTGGGACTCTCACCTCCCGTGAGGCACATGCTATTGAGACCCTCATTTGGCAGGGGAGGAAATTGAGGCACAGACCAGCCAGTGGTATAGCTCAAATACAAAGGCTGATGATCTAGTTCCAGAGCTTAAGCCTTTCTTGACCGACACCTCGTGTCATCAGAACTCCTAATTAGGTACCGGAAGAATGAATCTCAAGATTGATCATTAATTAGAACCACCTGGGAAATGTTAGTAAGAAATAATGTGACCTGGGTCTCACACAGACTTTCTTACTGGTGTTGCTGCTGCATTCGGGGGTACATCCTAAGATGTGATCAGGATGGAGAGTCATTCATTCTTCTAAGAGATTGTCTTAAGGTCCAAGTACATACAATTGATACATGGGCTTTGATTTTATTAGCCAGGGTAGAGGTCCACATACTGGTGATTTTTAAAAGTTCACAGATTCTCATGTGTACCTATGGTTAAATATTGGAAACTCATAATAACATTGCTCTTTGGAGGGCAACATTGAATACAAAGAGTTAATTTTGCATTCCTAAAAATCCTTAAAGACATTTCATTAGGGAGCCCTTGCCCTAAATGGCACATACTAGTGTTTAAACCTGATTCAAACCAAAGAACCTTTTTAAAAGCAAATCTTTTGTTTTACTATATTCATAGATAACATCACTTACCTACACAGGCTAATTTAAAAAATCAGTATAATGCCCTGGGTGTTAACTAAAGGAGAACTAAGAAGAGAATAATTTATAATAAAAAACAGAGTCTTCATTTTCAGTATGCAAATGCTTACGCACAGCCCCGTAAAAGGGCTTACCACACCTGGGCCTACGCCAGGTCGCCGGGGATGCCTGCTGACTCAGGGTGCTGTGTGAAGGACTGCGGCGCTGGGAGGTGTGTTGCTGTAGATGGCAATTCTTAGAAACAGTGAACAATGCTTGGCAAAATTTTGAACACACAATGTGCAATTTTCTCTTTGACTTACATAATGGTTGCATTCTTGGAAAATTCAGTGTCTACTAAAACTACCAAAATAAGTCCTAGTAATATGTAAAAGCAAAATTGGGTTCCGGGCTCAGAAAACTACAAGCAAGGTTTTCACCTACACAACTGTCTGGCGGAAGACTGAAAAGATGCACAAAATTGTCTCATACGTTCCTGCCTCTACCCACTAAAATGCCCAAACACCCAATCTTCATAATTATCCGAAAAAGTACCCTACGTATTTCCAGAATTCTCCCTAGGGGGCGGTATCTCTCCATTGAGAACTATTGGTCAGACTTTTGAAGATGACAGAAATCATGACTTTTCTCCAGGGCAAGTCCACAGGGCTAAGAGTTGTCGCTGGCAAGCATCTCTTGTTCTATACGTGTGTGAAGAATGGAGTTTACCATGGGGGGTGGCAGGCTGAGGGAAGCCAACCTTTGCCAGGACACACATGAGGCTGTCCCCACCCAGCGACACAGTAAGAGCAGACGTGAGAGTTTGCTTTGCCACTTTGGCAAGTCTGTGACGCTGGTACCTCCGTTATAAGGATACATGCTGATATTTGACCGGAGTGTGCTAGAATCCAACAACTTAAAAATGGATCTGCCAGAAAATACACAAGATAGATTTTTGGAAGCTAGGTTGGAAATTGTGACTGGCTAAGGTAGAGCGAGCTATGCTTTCCAATATCTCCATCAAGACAGGCTTCTGAGCCCGGGCACACTGGGACATTCTTGGGCTTCCATACCGAGCCAAACTTTCCCACTCCCTTTCATTCTCTGGCTAAATGAGAAAATCGCTGCTTCTGGGGATTAAATGCTTCCCAACTACTTGGAAATTGTGATGGTGACTTGTAGTTCATGAATCACGAGGGATTACGGTGGGGCCTCACAAAGACCCATAATGCACACCAAAGACAGACGCCAGAAAACATGCCAGGAGTGTTGAGAGAAGTACCTTATTTTCCCATTTTAAACATGCTCTGTTTTAAAGCTATAAATCACGTCTCCTTCCCTCCTAAATCATTTCCTTCTAGGGAACCTTAATGTTATGACTCACACGTGCGGTCCTGTATTTCCTTTCGATGCCATTTGCCACGAAGGGGCGTTGGCCCTAATTCTTGCTGCTCGCACACATCCTTGGTGAGAGGCAGGTGGTGCAGCTCCCATCTTGTGAAAATGGTAGTAGGCAGGTCACCCCCCTGCTTCTCTTGGTAAAGCTGCTGGCAGAACAGAGCTATGCATTCTGGACTTAGAGAAGTTCTCCTGTGTCCTTGACACGACTTCACGTGGTTCCAAACAGAAGATGCTCGGGAAGTTCTGAACTGGATTCCAGCAGCATTTTAAGCTGCCATTGACTTGTTATTCGGAGCCAGAATTAGAGAAAAATATATTATGATGATGTTCACCATGTCAGAACAGCCAATATCTAAAAATCGTTGATTAATACAGTGGGTAAATATAATTGCTGGTATCAAAGGTTCTAGTTTAACCACCCATCATTAAAGGGAAAAATTGAACTGAGAATCCTGATTTCGGAATACAGAATATAAATTTCAAAAGACAGTGGTGTGTGCCTTGTGGGAAAACCCACACGTTTCAGGATCCAGGAGGCCTGTGATAAAATCTTGGTTTCTCTGTTTACAAGCCGAGGGGCCTAGTGAGTTACTCAACTCCCCGAGTCTCAGGTTCTTTTTGTGAAAAATGTGGTTCAAAGTATCTACTTTGCAAAGTGGTGTTTTGCACAAAACTTGCTGTGAGAGAGGGGCAGAGATAGGCATGGGTAGAGACCAAGCTATTAACCTTATGACCAGTGAGGAGAAACAGCTGGGAAATTAGTTTATTATACTCTGTTTATAATCAAACCAAATGTTTATTTAGCTAGAATATTGTGTCTTGATAATGGCACCTCCCCAAAGAGAAAGTATTACTATTGTAAATATAATGAGTTATCACAAATTTTGCATTACCTACTATGAAGTTAAGTCTGATAGTCACCAAGTCAGGTTTTAACACTTTTGACCATGTCAGAAATCAGTGGTTTTTGGTAATGTTTTAGGAAACATCCCTTTGAGACTCTTACAAGAGCTCACCAAAAAACTGCACGTAACTTCATATATCCACAAAAGTTTGTACACAATTTTGGGGGGGCTTACAGACCACTGAATTCCATACAAAGATCTCCTGAGGGTCTGTGGACCTTGTATTTGAAATCTCAGAATACATGCTTATGAAGAAGTAACTTTTTCACTCGGGGTGCTTGATTTTGATAATCATTGCCAGGATTCTTTTATTTTAAGCTCACACATACAACAAATTGCTCATTAAAAGGGAGCATAGATCATGGAAAAATGAAGTCTGCTCCAAAATTATGCATTGCATGATTGTTCCTCTGCAACCACTTGGTGAGGGAAGAGAGAAATATTTCAGAGAGGTGTTTACGACATTGGGCATTTGTAATGAACTGTGGTTTGACCATCCGCTGGAGCAGCTGGCTCTGTCTTATTGCATGGAATGGTTTCTTCCAGCGTCCAGTCACAGAAGAGCAAAGGGGAGGGATCCGGGATGGGCTTGAGCTAGTTAACAAGGTGGATTCTGGGGACTCAGCTTCTTATTATTGTTAGACAGTTGCTCCTGGGAGGGTAGGAAAGGGGAAAGTATGTAATCGGCTTGCTACTCAAAAGGAGGCTTTCCTTCATGTGGACATTCAATGGAGGCTCATTCCCTGAAAGGGAGTTCATCATTCATACCTTTCGCCAATTGCTTTAACCAGATCTGGACCTCTCTGAATTGGCCTCAGTAGAGGAGAGTCTTGTTTGGGGTGAGATGGAGGACTCCCAAGACCAGCGATGGGAGTTAGGTCACCTTAGAGGAAGGAAAACCTGCAAGAGATCTTCGATAAAGTCCCTCACCTATCAGGCTTTTAGTGTTCTCATGAAGACATCTGAAGCAAGACGTAATCATTGTCATAGGTCATCCATTTCATTCTGTCCAACAAATATTTATTGAGAGCAATTTGCCAGGAATGTTCTAGCACTTGGAATGGGTCAGCAGACAAAACAAACAAAAATCACTGCCCCCCGAAGAGCATTGGTGGGGAGCCTGGGGGGATTTGCAATTATAATTGTTCATAGGGTGATAATTGAGAAGGAGACACTTGGGGAGAGATGTAAAGAGCGAAATGAGGCAAAGCTTTCTAGGCAGAGAACAGCTGAGCAAAGGGCCTGAGCCCTAAGTGCCCAGGTCCTGGGAGCAGCAGCTTGAGGGCCAGTGTTGCCCAGCGGGACTGGGGGTTGGGAGGGAGGAAGGGGAGAAGCATATGAGGCCAGAGATACAACAGGAGGAAGATACGCTCACAGATAACCCAGCTTGGCAGTGGAGTCTGGGCTGGGTTTCGGGCCCCGTATGCCTCCTGGACCATGAACGACACCCTTGGTATTGAACAAACTGCAAAATGTGCAGATGGGGTGCCCCAGCTCACCTGAGAAGGAAAGATGAAAGCCATCTTTCACTAGGTCATGATGGCCTTTGGTTCAATAGGATTGCAGCGACCTCAGTGCCCGCTTAGTGAATCTTTGCATAAAAACACATGCTTTGTACAGGGTGCTCCTGGAGTCCCTCATGTGCTTGAAAATGCTCACATCAGTCCTCTGGCTCACCATAGCATCCTGTCTTTTGCCATTCCCAAGTTCACAGTATCACTGAGAGCAGGGCATTGACCAGGGGTCCTCTTGGTCTCGTTGCAGGGGGACCTTAGCCCAGGGTCAGCTACCTGTCCCAGGGCTGCCCTAGGTGGACAGGCTCTCCCCAGAGGATTACTGATCCTCTTACAGGCTCTCAGTTGCGATCCTTACTGCAGAAGCCCGCAGAGTGCCATGACACTGGAGTCACATAGAAAACACTCTATACTCACTGTTTACCACTGACTTTTACTTTTACAGTAAATTGCCTGTCTATCCTGGGCTTTTCACCTATGTTTCTGTGTGTGGAAAATGAGAATCATGGTGGTACCCTGTCCTTTCTCATGGCGCTTCTGTAAAGAGTAAATGACACACCTGCATATAAAGCACCGAGCACAGCGTCTGGAACATGGTAAGTGCTCCATGAATATATTTTAAAAACCTTCTGAATTTTCTGGAACAGTACTGATTTAAAATATTTTCTTATTCTCATCTTCAGAAACAGGCGCTATAAGTTGGTACAATGTTTCCATAAAAAAAAGTTGGTGATGTTTATGGAGAAATTTAAAATGGTTTTATCCCATTCATCAGTGTTTCTGCTTCTTGCCTCTGCTATGGAAATTTTCAGAAGTGTGAACAAAGATATATGTGTAAGAATGTTTATCATTGTATTTTTAGCAACAGCAAAAAAAATTCGTGGCCATCTAAATGTCCAATGATGTGTGTAGTGGGTAAAAATGATCATGGTGTATGCAAAGATACACTACTATTTAGACGTTAAATATAAGGTTTACATGGGATCTTCGACAATGTGAGAAAATCCTCATGAGGTAGCTTTAATTGGAAAATTCAAGGTGCAAAATTATGTATGTAGTTTATTGCTCAACTTGGTAAAATATTATCTTCTCCTATACATAAAAACTGAAGAGAAATAGGATCAAAATGTCAGTAGTGGTTATTTCTGGGTGGTGGGATTGAAGATGTTTTGTCTCTTCCTTGACCTTTCTTTAGCCTCTAAAATGAACATGGATTACTTCTTTAAGCAGGAAAAAAAGCAGTGCACTTTATTTTTAAATAGTGTGGTCAGTACTCACATACTTATCAGGCCATGCGTCTGGAATTTTATTTGGAAAATACGGTTACAGTAAATATAGGCCAACTACTTTCCAAGATTTTTTAATTGGAAACTTAAAAAAAAGTTCAAAATAAATTATTTCCTGGGCTAGATCTGGATGTGAAGGGAAAATAAAATTTTAAAGGAGCTGGAGTAATGCCTTCAACATCCCCACATACAAATAACTCCTCTTGGCCTTTGGGATGGTGTGAGGGTGGGGTTTCTTCTGTTTCTTTTTGAGAAATGGCTCAGAGGCCTAGAGGATCAGGTGGGCCAAGGGACAAATGTTTAGCTTCAGAGAAAACAGTTTTCCTCAACTTTATCGCTGTTATGTCAGTCTGACAACAGGAAATGCAAACGAAAAAGGCTTTATCTGGGAAAGGCAGCGATTGGCAGGCATAGCTAATACAGGCCACTGTATTTCAAATAATGTCCTGGAGACCCTTGGATAGAAGAATTTGCAATTTAAAAGTGCCATTATAAAAGGAAAGGGTGCAGGCTTCACATTTGGAGGTAAGAATCACTTGGGGGTCTTGTTCAATGCAGCTTTTGCTTCAGTGGGTGCGGGTGAGGGACACGGTTCTGCATCTGTCCAGCCCCCGGTGAGGCCAATGCTCCTAGATAAGGGCCACCCCTTGGAGGGCGGAGGTGTGGGACAGCGAGCAGGCTTGTGTGTTTCTCAGGAAGGTGGGCCAGGGGCTGGGAGGCTGCCTCACAGCTCGTGAGAGCGGTGCAGAGTCCTAGAGGCCGTGGTTCTTGCCTCCTCACTTTCAGCTCTTACTGTGCATTGGCATCATTGGGTAGGTTTCTAAAAACCGTGTGAGGTGTCTGGGCTCCACCTTACAGAGCTTTGGATTGAGGTGGTCCTGTGTGTCCCTTTTTCAAAAGCTCTCCAGATGACCTTGATGGGCAGTGAGAGTTGGAAGCCCTCACTCAGCTCCTTCTTGACTCATGTTGGCTGGTCAGCCTCGGCTCGGGGACATTTCAACCCTTGTGTGCCTCCCCTTTGCTCGGGAGACACACTGGCCTTACGTATCTTGGTTCCAGAAGAACCGTCAGTGAGGGATAGAGGTAGCTGCCCTGCTCTCCCGCCCCACTGCCGAGGGGGCGTTTCCTGGGCTCACCTCCTGGGAGATGCAAGAAGCAGCCATTTGGAAAAGGTGGGTAAGTTAACCTGGGATCTGGCATTTTTGTGATACTCAGTCAACACTCAGGAAGCTAGTGAATTTGGACAACATTTCTGGCTTGGGACCTTGCGACTGTGTCTATAAGAAACTCCCAAAGATTCCAAAATTAGGTTTTCTTTTGGAGATAAAAGGTGATTAATGCTCAAAGTTCAACTCCCTTCTCTCTTTGTTAGTAAAAGGAAAATATCTGGGAAGGAATAATGAATGAATGCATACAAGAAAGTGGTTTCGATTCCAAAGGATACCTTCTCTACGCTCCAGTGAAGTGCAGATTTAAAAAACCCAACAGTACCAAAAAATTTTCAACTTACTTTGGTGGTACAGGAGCTCAGAAAGGAGAAATATTCAAGTTACCCCATATATGAAAAAAAGGTAAAAATGGTAACTGTAAAATGGTAGGGGCTTTTTATTTTCAGATCAGGGCCTAATCTGATTGCCTCAAATGATTTTTTATTTATGTGTTCATCTATCTGCCTACCTATATGTTCCTATCATGGTAAAAGCACATAACGTGGAAAGTACCATCTTAGCTGTTTTAAGGGCACCCTTCAGTAGTGTATATTCCTATCGTTGGGCAGTAGAGCTCTGGAACTGTTTCCCTTTGCAAAACTGAAGGTCCATACCTATTAAACAAAAATTCCCTCTCCTCCAGTCCTGACAACCATTCTACTTTCTGTTTCTATGATTTTGACTATGTCACATGCTTTATCTGAGTGGAATCAGACATTATATGTCCTTCAGTGAGTGCTTATTTTGGAATGAGTTCATTTTTTTAATGCACACTTTCAGGAACAGATTCAGGAGCAACCTCAGTCAGTTAACAAATGACTGAAAAGCCCTTGTGCTTGGGTCTCCAGGCACGTGCTGGGTGTGCAGGAGGGAAGGGGGCGTCTGAAGCAAGGGAGGCCTGATCGGCGGGCTCGGCGTGGGGCCGGCACTGCAATTCACGGACCATCTGTGGGGGTGTCAGGGGCCGCAGCCATGAATCCTCCAGGTGTTTGTGGAAAGAAGAGACCACAGGTAATGTGGTAAATGCTTCTTTTAAAGGAAAACAAATGAACAAATGAGACCAGAGGCTGGGGTTATGTTAATAGTTGCACCATCTGGGTTCTAACCCAGAGTGATTCTTTTCCATTTGATGCCTCAGTCACTTGAAGGTCCCTTCCGGGCTCTTCAGAAGGTCATAGCCTTTCTCAGGGAGTTTTTTGTCACAGTGATTTGTTAAGTCACAGCAAGAAGCCTCATAAACAAGTTCATAAAAAAGTCTCCTTGGCAGAGAATGGCACTATTTGTCCTTACTTTGAACACGAAGGCCATTTTTAAGCTCCATGGACATTGAGCTCCATGGAAGAGGAGCCTGGCTCTGCCATCCGCTGGCGGTATGGGCCGAGGGTCAGCAATGCTGGACTAGAATCACGTGGCTCTTTTAGATGGGGACAGAAGACTCCAGGGCCTGGGTCTCGCCCACAAACAGCAGATCTTTAAGGACAAATTGCCTCCCTGCTTCTTGCCCTCTCCGCAAAGTGCAGAGATTCCAGAAGCTGAGTTCTTGGTATGCACATGAGGAAAATGTGTCCTGGCCAAGCCCACCAGCCCTGCCTTGACCAGAGCAGCTAACCTAGGTGTCAGGGCCCACCTCTTCCAGAAGATGGTGTGCGAAGCCGTAATGAAGAAACTGTGCAAAGGAAGGCAATGTGAAGGGCTTAAGGATGCTCGAGGTCAGAGGTTGGAAGCTGAAGAGAGCAAATGGGGGTACCCTGTGGGCAAATGGGCAAACAGGGAAGGCAGAGCGAGGGAAGCAAAGGCGCCCCCCAGTTTCACCCACACTGTGGTGACGCCCCAAGTGGCATGAGGGCATGGAACTGAGCTCAGCTGGAACAGTTTCAAGGATCTCCAGCCTGCAATCAAATAAGTCCTCTGGGCTGCCTTCCCTCTGGTGTTAGCCCCGGGACCTGATGAGGTCCAAGGAGAGAGAGAGTGATTGTAAAAAGTTGCTGGAGGGGACATCCTAGCCACAGCAATGTGGGGCCAAGCTTGCCTCCTGATTGCAACATATTAACTGTGAAAAGACATCTGTGAGACAACTGGGGACTCAGTATAAAGTGGATGCTAAGTGGCACTATGTGTGGTGAGATGCCATTACCGTGGTCCTGTAAAACGGCGCTGCCAGTTAGAGACACCTTCTGGAGTGCTACAGCAGCATGACATGGGATCTGAGAGATGCTTTCATGTAGCCTGGAAAAAAGTGTTGGGGAGTGTGTGTGTGAGAGGGATGCGGAAAAACCAGAAGAAGATCAGCAAAATATTGGGGTGATTGTTAAGACTGCGTGATGGGTAAGCAAGGGCCCAGACCATATTTTCTCCACTCCTGTCTGTGTTAGAAATTTTCCATAATAAAAATGTATTTTTTCCCTCTAAAAAGTCTGTATGATTTAATTATCCAATTACCCAGCATCGACACAGTTACTCCACGAACCTCTGGACAGCCGGTCACACTTGGGAACTCTGAGCAACACATTCCATGTACGTGACTCACCGGGATGCCCGGCACGTGGTACGCAGAGCCGCAGCGTCAGCCCTGAGAGGACGTGCTGCAGCCCCAAGTCTGTGCGCTCAGCCAGGGAGGTAGAGGCCTCTTCTCTCAGCTGGAGATCCGTTTGCTTTTTTGCAATGAACATCATTT
Source organism: Phataginus tricuspis (assembly GCA_029783875.1). Taxonomy (NCBI): domain Eukaryota; kingdom Metazoa; phylum Chordata; class Mammalia; order Pholidota; family Manidae; genus Phataginus; species Phataginus tricuspis. Next base: position 7,085,447 of record JAQQAC010025709.1, read on the forward strand.
TAAAGATTTATGTACAGTTTGCCCAGGGGTCTACATTTTACAAGCAGCATAAGCATTCACCATCGGTGGCCCAGGGCACTTGCCTGTCTGGCGTCTATTTTGAGGGATTCGTGGACTCGCTTGTGGGAATAAATGCAGGATGGGGCAGGTCCACCCCGTACCTGGACAGCTCCTTCCTGGCAGAGGACGCCTCCTCCAGCAGGAGGCAGACTCCCTGCGGGCACCGTCTAGCTGCTTAGGCAGAAGCCTCCTAAGGCCCTCTGGAATACAGCCTCTTGCGTGTCTCCACTTCCTTCTGAGCCAGGAGGAAACTCCACTTGGTTCCCTTCTGACCCTTAGAATTTATTATTTAATGTTGCTTAAACATCTCCTGTCTGCCTTTTCTCTTTCCCTGCTCTGGAAAGTGTGGTCCCTTTTGTTCCCTTTAGAGTTTTATCTGAGCTACTGGCATCTCTGGTTGCGGGGCCCAGACCAGACAGGCCCAGCCAACACTGAGATGAGAGGCTTACGTTCCAGTAATACTTTGAAAACATGAAAGTTTCTAGACAAGCACACAGCTTCCATATTAAAACCTGCTGCAAAGCTCAAGTTTGTAGCAAGGCATAGATTCATATTTTGTTCTTGTTGGCAGGCTAAGGAGTTATCACTGGATAAAGCAGGGTACTTCCATGTTAGCAGGATTCATAGGGAATATTAAATCCAGTACCCCTCCCGTGCCTAAATCTATCCATGCATCAAATAGAGTCAGGTAATTAAGTCATGAACAGTTTCATGATTGAAACATCTTTTAGGGATGAAAAGTTGATACTGAGTTATCGGAAGGCGCCTACAGTGAGCACAAATGGATCCTGACTTAGATTAAGGTGGCAGGGGTAGGGACCAAGCTGCTTGAATTTAACATAGCTCACAGCATAAAGGCAAATGCTCAATACTTTCCCCATTATTTTTGCATTCTAATGTGTCTTCGTGATCAATCACTGTATATTCAGAACCATTCAGTTCTTTCTTACAACATTTACTTGATTATGTCAATCATAGACAATGGCCTTAAAGTTCTGTTTTCACGTATTAAAAAGTAATGGCTTCTACTATCTCTGTTTGAACAAATTAGAAACTTTTATGAAATTCTTGGCAATAGCAATAATATGCTTAAAAAGCTGGTGGGAACAGATAGGTTTATAAACATTATACAATAATTTATAAACATTATTAAATCACTTATCTGATAGGTTAATCCAGTAAAATAAACCATACTTTTCTTAAGTATATTTTGGAATGAGGGGGGAAAATGTATACAAGTACTATATTATTAAATAGCCATTTGCTTTCTTTTCTTTCCCTCTTTCTTTCTTATTGGTTAAGAAATGATTCAGCTGTTTTGAAATAGATATTAGTCTGAAAAAGCACCCCAAAACTGGATGTTTAAATTAAGGCTTTTCTTCACATTTATTCTTATATTAACTTTTCTTTGTATTTTCTGGCCTTGACTTTGTTTTTCACATACCCTTTGTTAATAGGTTTGTGTAACTAAAGCAGATATAACTGAAACCACTAAATATTTTCCCTTAAGATTCACAAGTGAACAAAGAAATTCATGTTCAAACAGGAGATGGAAATGTCTGTAGATGAATAAGCTGATACACATAGAGCTGTCTGGGTGTAAGTTAAACATTTGGATCAAGTTTAAAGGAGGTGAAATTTATCCCTATCACTATCTTTGTTATTAGCAGATACAGCGAATGTTAAAGACATTAGGCAAATCCTGCCTGTGTGTTAGTTAACCATCATCACCCTCGGTGTGGTCACGCCTTTTGTCAGTCGAGGTGCACGAGTCCATAGGCTGATGGCTCAGGCCCGTTTCTTTCCACGTGCCTCCAGCCACATGCCATTGGAGGGCACCTCTGTCATCTCATCTGGGTTTTGGTGCCTTTTTGAGCGCATTGATGTTGGGGTCCTTTGTGCATGAGGACAACCAGAAGGGGGGTGCCAAGGAATGAGCAGGATCAGAAACTGAAACAGCCTGGATTTGAGTGCTCCCTCCATGTCGGTTTAAACTCTCAGAGTCTCAGGTTCCACATCTGTAAAATGGAGAGAAGGGCCCTGAATTCCCGAGGGGCTGTGAGGACTGGAGGGCAGCTTGTCCACAGAGTGGCGTACATACAGGCACACGACAGATGGCAGCTGTAATTAGTTCACAGATGTTATTTGCTTGGGTGCTAGGTGCCTGTGATGAAATGATGGATCCGACAGAATGCATTCCAGAAGCTTCTACTCAACTGGAGAGCACATTACTTTAGTGCAGTGTGGTGAGTGCTGTAATAAGGGCGTAGCCTGAGGAATGTGAGAATCGGGATGTTTGCAGTCACAGGGTAATAACTGATCAAAGGCAAGATGCCAAGGACTGTGCATGGCGCCAGCATCTCGGGGTAAGATAAGACCTAGGCTAGATGGGCCAGCCAAGGCCATCGCAGCGAACACAAAGTATCCGAAGAGGGGGCAGAGCATAGGGCTGCTGAGAGCGCCATAACTGTCCTGGGAAGGTATCTTGGGGTTGATTCCTTGAAGGGAGTGACCTCTCCCAGTGCGTCATTCCCCACAGTTCCTTAAGAGAGGCGGGGATTGAGTGGGGTTTTGAAGTGTGGATTTCATTTTAAGGCAGGGAAGGGAAATAGTGCCTTTGACAGGTGAGATTGGTGGAACAGGCAACTTCGCAAGGATAGGATGAGGACAAATAGGTTAATCAGAATGGTAAATTGGCCCACGAATTTTAAGAACACTGAATGTCTGGCTAGGGTGCTTGGCTTTTGTTCCATAGGTAAAGAGCAAGACGGGAAGAGTCTGGGGGTGGAATCCCAGCTATAAACTCTGTGGCAGAGTGAGTGGCGATGTGCATGTGCATGGTGATGATGCACATGCGAGTGGTGATGATGCACATGTGAGTGGTGATGCAC
>JAQQAC010025709.1:7088407-7145534 GCA_029783875.1 Phataginus tricuspis
TGATGCACATGCGAGTGGTGATGATGCACATGTGAGTGGTGATGCACATGCGAGTGGTGATGATGCACATGTGAGTGGTGATGCACATGCGAGTGGTGATGATGCACATGCGCGTGGTGATGCACATGCGAGTGGTGATGATGCACATGCACGTGGTGATGCACATGCACGTGGTGATTCCAGAGATAGGATCGTCACAGAATGCGTGACAAGGAAGGGACAGAACAAGAGATATTTTGAAAAAATAATCAAGAGACCTGGGCATCTGAATAAATGTGGAGGTTCAGAGGAGGTAGAGGGTAAAGGAAACGCTAAGATGTTTCCCTGGGTAATTATTAAAAGGGGCGGTGCCTTCAACAGAGAATAGTGACAAAAATTACAGGGGCGGGGGACTAGACTTGGTGATGTGATATTAATGAATTTAGTTTAGGGGTTAGTTTTAAAGTAATGCCAGGTCATCCAAGGAGCTATGGCCAGAGAGTATTTAGAGATGCAGGAATGGAGATTCAGAAAGAAGCCTAGGCTTAGAGTTCAGATCCGTGCAGGAGAGAAGTTGTTATGAAGAGCCACCTCACCTCTGCATGTGTGTGTGCATGCATGTATGCTTGCGCTCATTCATTTATGTATTTGCTCTTCCACTCCTCAGTGCATTTGCTTTTCATCTAGCTATCTGTTAGTTAGTTCATTTATTCATTCATTCATTCATCCTGTCCTTATTGGAGTCCCTGCTCAGTGCTGGCTATCACATTGCTATTGATGAAACGGACAAGACACACTCCAAGGAGCTTAGCAGCTCAAAGTCCCAATCTTTGTAAGAGGCTGTAAGCATCTTGACTTCTACCACCTTCTCCCCTAATCGCTGCCTCAGTTTCTTTTTCTGGGGATATCAGCTGTCAGTGCAAGATGTAGAGTCAAAATGTTTTCAGGTTCGCTGAAGTAATGACTCAGGGAAGGAAGTATGCAGTTATATTTTCTAAACATTTTTGGACATTTGTTCCTTTCAAATTTAAAACAGATAGAAAGGACATTTGCCAGGGCAGAAAAAACTCGTTTTCCAGACAGTGATCATTTGAATTTGGAATTCCAAGTAAGCGGAGCCCAAAGGTATTACCTTCCTGGAAGTTATCTGCTGAGGACACACTGTCTTCGGGGCTGAAGCTAAAGCAACTGCCTCAGTCAGGCAGGTGTGATCCTGCTGTTCAGCGGGCTTTAGGGGAGCTGGGGCTTGGGAGCTGAGTCCTACAGGGTTGGGGTGTCTGTGAGAGACTCCTGGGCTCAGAATCCTGTCTCTGTCTCTGCTTGTTTTTGCACATGGATCTTCTCTTCATGCATCTGGTCAATAGTTTATTCCCGAGAAGGTGAAGTCATTGTTGGCCCAGAGAACGTCAGCCCTTGAAATCTGGTCTTTCGCTTCTGCCTGAGTGTCTGGTTGTCTGGATTCGTGTGGCCTCGGCGCCCCCGGAGTTTGTCTCCAAGCAGGCTCAGGCAGGTGCTTGGAGGCGGGGCCACGGGAAGCCAGGGGCCACGAGGACGGACTCTTCCAGAATCTTCTCTCCCTCTGTCTCAGGCGCTGCCGGGCGCCTGATGGCACTGCTTCTGCCTCTTTCAGGTGCCCACCTCTGCATCCCCCAAGAGAGTCAGTCAGCCACCTGGGAAGGGCCTGTGTAATTTCCACTGTCAGAATAATCTCTTAAAGAGCTTTTGGAAGACCCCAGGCCTTCTGTGGCATTTGTCAGGGGCCCAGCTTTCAAACTCCAAAGGACACAAATCACATGGTGCTCTCTGTGAATTTTGTCCCCTTCAAGTGCAACCTCCCAGAAAGTGAGGCAATTGGGGCCCCAGCTGCCCTGTGATCTGGGGGTGGTGGGAAGACCTCCTCACAGGCTTCAGGACCTCCTTAAGCAACGTTTATGTGCAGGAGGGAGAGCCTGGCTGTGGAGGAGTGCCTAAGTCATTGGGAGTCCCTTGGAAGCTGGTGCTGGGACTTTCACCGCCACCCACCCACCCCTCACTCCACAGCTCAGCTCAGGAGAGACACATGCCCACTGCTGCTGTCGGTTAAACCACAGAATTCTGTGGGTTCTCTACAGGGCTGGGATGAGACAAGCAGCTTAGGGTAGGCGCTGGGTACCTACTGCTGTGTAGCAGCCCTCCATGGCCCGCTGGCATACAGTAAGAAGCATTTTATTATGCTTATGGACTTGGTAGGAAATATGGCATACTTAAGGATGGCTTGTCTCTGCTCCACCATGTCTGAGGCCTCATCTGGGAAGACTGGAAGGTCTGAGTGGGACTCAAGTAACGGACTGGAGTCATTTGGAGGTGTCATACACAGGGCTGGGGCTGGGATGCATGAGAGCTGGGCTCAGGAGACTTCCCCCCCAGAGTGCCTGCACGTGGTCTCTTTGTGCGGCTTGGGCTTCCTCCAAGGATGGCAGCCCCTGGGCAGGCAGACCTGTGACCCGGAGGCTCAGAACTCTAACATCTAGTGCTCCAACCAACACGTCTCTTTGTACCCAGCCTTGGAGGCCACTTCCACCACCTTGAGTGGGTCAGGGAAGTCACAGACCCCTCCACAGTCTAGGAGAGAGGCCTCATCTTTGGTGGAAAGGATGTTAAAACATTTGAGGCCATGCTTCAAAACTGCCACTGATCCCATCCGGGTGAACAGTCTCCCTCAGTGTCAGAATCAGGGCAGATACGTAGGTGGGAAACAATGAGAAAATCCTGTGGTCAGGGAAGGCAGATAGATATATTTTTTTTAATTATTAGCTTCTAGGGCAGCACCCCTGAGTTCTGGGAGCTTCTCTATTCCTTCCATGGTCAGGTAGGGGCAGCAGTGAGTGTTTCAGGCAAGTCAGCCAGCAGCACCACCCCAGGGCTGTCCTGGGTCTGGACTCGGGCTCTCACACCTTCCTCTGGGCACAAGGCTAGGGCCTCCAGTCACATCAACCTGACCACTGGGAGGAGTGTTTTCCAAAACTTCCCAGGACAGATCCTTTCTGGTCCCCAAGGGTCAACATGTCTGTGGATAAAATTAAAGTTCCTGTGGCCGGGATTCTACCTGGCCCTAGTTGGCTACCTCACTGCACACGTGTGGGCAATATGTTGTTATTGACTATATAAAGAGCTCTGTCCAGCGCTCTGGACGACACAGTGACATGGCTGCAAGGCTGCAGGAGAGCAGAGCAGAGGCTGGAGTGGTGGCAGCGCTGAGGACAGAGGCCCAGAGGACGGCTGTGTGGGCAGAGAGGCCCAGAGGACAGCTGTGCAGACAGAGGGGCCCAGAGGCAGAGGCCGGCTTGCTGCATGCAGACTCGCTCTGAGTGAATGGGATTTTAGTGATTGACCTGCCACCGTGGAAATTAAGTTGGGTATAACCCTTTCACCCCGAGAACGTTCTACTGTCATTTCTTTGGTTACATTGAATCCATAGTGAACTTGCCCGGGGCTGAAACCCATTGGCCAAACAACGTCCCATGACTTCTCTGGTTCAGGAACCAGATCCTTGCAGGGTCCTTCCTGGGGCAGCGTTTAAGCAGCCTCAGTGGCTGCTGCGGTCAGCATGTGTAGTTCAGATGCTGCCCCCTGGGCCCCCATCCCCGAGGGCTGAAGCTGGCTGGGAAGCGCATTCAGGAGGACCTGTCCTCAGAGTCCCGCACCTGGCCTGTGGCCCTGGAGGAAGCTTATCTTCGTTTGGCCTTGTATCTGAATCACCATGGGGATTTTCAGTCTGCAGCTTGGGACCAGGTGTCTGTGTGCCATCAGCTGACGTCCCCCCACGCGTCAGTTGAAGTGCATTAGACCCAAGCCTCATCCCGCATCGCCACAGCCCCGAAGGGACTAGAGAAGAAACACTGAGGCTAGTTTGGGTAGCATCCTTGTATTTTTTTTAACTCAAATAAGTTTTAGTTCCCTCAGATTTAGCAGCTCTATTTGGCTGCCTGGTCCAATGTACTGGCCCCTGGAAAAGCATTTTACCGTGAGAAGGCTGGGTCCAGGCATGTCCCCAGTGGGAGCTGCATGACTGAGGATGGAATCTGCTCATGACTCAGACTTGCAACTGGAATCTCTCAGGAGAGGCAGCTGATCTGATGCTTGGAAAGATCCTGTGAGGACTCTTCTAAGTCATGCCGCAGGCTGCTTTCAGAACTAAGGAAGCCCTCACCAGCTTCTGAAGCTTCGAAGAAGAGGCCTGCTAGGCACAAGGCTGCAGGTGTCATGAAGAAATGCCTTCCTAGGTTATCCTTATGAGACCTGATTTGTATTTTGTGGGTAATCCAAAATAAAAAGGGGGGTATGAAATCTAGAGGGTGAGTGAAGCAAGGGGAGAAAAGGGGAAGGGAGCAGGGGCGGGCGACATGGGGTGAGAGGGCACAGATGACAAGGTGTCCTCTCAGGTCAGTCAGCACAAGATAGCGTCGACTCACCCTTGACTCCAGTAGGAATAAAACACTCAGTCCGAATCTGTTCAGGGGAAAGAAGTAACCGTGAGGTTATCCCCATGGTACACAGCCCCTGTAGAAGTCCTATCCGGGCTCTAAAACAGTTCATCCTGTGCCTCGCTTCCTTCCCAGGCTCCTCCGCCCCCAAGCATGTCCGGTGTTGGATAATTAGACCTGTGAGGTTTTGGGGAAGCCAACTTCCTTATATAAAGTATTCCAGCTGCCAGTTATGAAGCCCTTTGGCACAAGCCATCAGCATCAGGTAAGATCTTCCAACCCCTGTGGTTAGGAGATCCCGTCTTCACTCCTTGCAGCCTGGTTTCCACACACCTGGTGGTGCAGATCATTTATTTATTGTGCTTTTGGCTGCAGCACAGGGATCAGCCCCTCAGGCCCCTTAGCAATCAGCGGGCAGCGAAAGCCTGCACCTCCGGGTATGACTGGCCACCTACAGAAACAGCTGAGGACACACTGCCCTCACACACACAGGCGAAGAGACAGCAAGTTGCAAACTGTAAAAGAAACTTGAACCTGCTGGTTGATAAGCGGTGAACTTCTAGATATTCTTTGGTTTCCACATAGACATTTGTGTTTCTATCTTCTCTGCTAAGCTGTGAGCTTCCCGAGAGAAGCAGCTCTGTGCTTCTGTGTCTCCGGGATGGCTCTGTGCTCTCCCTCCCATGGGTAGCACCTGGGAGGACCTCGTAATGGATGGGGGCACAAAGAGCAACCTTGGGGGTGAGCATCAGGGTTCACCCTCCAAGTAACAGGTGGGTAGAGAAAAGCAACTGGCTTCCATGACAAACAGGCTTATACCAGTGGCAGCAAAAGGTTATACGCTGGGAGCCCCAGGGTCTGTCCTGGGACCGAGCGCCGCCGGGAGGACCCGTTCCTCTGGCTGTCTCGGACCGGGAGGGAGGAGGTTGCGAGCGCCCTGCCCTCCCAAGGGTGTGAATGTCATCGGTGATGGGATGCAGGTTCAGCAGCGGGAGAGCTTGTCCTCCCTGAATTCCCCCAGCTTCTTTGGGCTGGGGTTTTGGCACCTGCCGCTGATAGATGGATGCACCCCACAGTCTCTCGCTGCTGCTCCTCATCCCTGTTTCTGGCTGTTTCCAACCTGAGAGGCAGAGAGGATTTTTTTTCTTCTTAAAATCATTTCACATTTTTAAAAAAATTATGGGTTTAATAATTTCGCACTTTAAAGTTTTATTTTCTAAGGCCTTTGAGTAGCCCCATCTGACAGAATGCCTAGAAAAATAAGGTACCTAATAGGTCAAGGCTATTAATTGGCAACCCACGGGCTTCTTGCTTTCCAAAGTTCTCACTGTTCTCCTGAGGGCAGTGGGCATTACTCGGTTCCAGGCCAGTCAGCACAGGTCCTTCTCTTAGGAGACAGTGATCTCTGGGAAGGCAGGGGCCACGTCTGACCCCCTGTACCTTCTTGTTGTCTAGCTTAGGGCTGGGCACACAGAGGACACCAAACCTGTTAAATAAGTGAAAGGGAGGGGTCACCATCGGCCCTGCACCCCCAGCTTGGATGCAGGCTATCCTTGGAAGAGGCTCCGATGACGTCAGAAGGGCACCGGCATCCCGCTCGCGGTGTGCTTGGTGTCGAAGTGCACGGGGCTGTGGAAGGTTGTTTCCAAAGGTGGCCACTGAAGTCCTGGCCGATCCTTATGCCCTTTTGAGATGGGACATTGTCTCTCCTCTTGTCCAAAGTGGAGTCCATTGTCCTTCCCCTTATGCCTGGGGAGGCCCTTTGCTCTGCTTTGACCAACAGAAGTAGAAGCAGTGATGTTATTTCATGCCCAAAGCTAGGCTTCAGTCTGCCTTGTGGCCTCCGTTTTCACTCAGCCAGAGTCCCGAGGTGCCACAAAATATTCCTCTACCTTGCTGGGGGAACCGAGAGAGGCCCTGGGAACAAGGTTCCATGAGACAAGAGGGGCCTTGGCGGTGGGAGGCCAGAGCAGAGGCGGCCCAGCTGGGCTGCAGACCGGAGGGAGAACTGCAGCTGCCCAGGGGAGGTCAGGACGCTGCACACCTGTGGGCGGGCAGATTGGTTCTGTCTTATGCCACCAAGTTTTGGGCTAGTTTGTTAGCGCAACGATAGATGTAAAACATAAATGGACCTAAGTTCTAATTCCTATTCTGCACTTGCTAATGTGTGACTGTGGGCACGTATTTTCAGCCCCTCCCTTCATATGTGAAGTGAAAATAATAATACCTCTCTACTACAATGAGTGGTAAACATGTTTGGAGGACCTTGCCACCCACACCCCTAATTTGGTAATGCTCACAGGCCGGGGCCGGGGTTGGTCTGAGGTGGCCATGAATACATTTACCCTCTTTCGTAGTGGATTGGACCAGAGTGGACTGGACCCCAGTGGACTAACCCACAGGCTCAGGTGAGCCTATTCCACTATCTCTTGAGGTTAGGAACCAAGAAGCCCAGAAGTTAGAGTTGCATTTAATGGAAAGCAGAGGTCAGGCTCAGAGCACCAAAGTGACAGTCACACATGACCTGAAGCTTGGAGGGAGGCCAGTCTCTGAGCAGGGTGAGGCAGCTGGCCCCCAGCACAGGTGTGCAGAAAAAACCAGAAGAGGTGTCTGGTGGCTGCAGCTATTGACCTCTGTACAGCTCAATTTCCTGTCATTGGTGCTTTGAGGTCCTCTATAACCTCTTTCCTTAGGCCTGTGTGTGTAGTATGTGTCTGTCATGTCCCACCAAGCCATTCCTAATCAGCTTTGAAAAGAATGTTTGTAAACTCTAGACACACTCAGTGGGTGTTCAATACATGGCAATTATTAATAATGTTTAAATCTTTAAGGTAGAATTGTGTTTCTATTTTTTTTTAAGTCACAGAAGAAGGGAACATTTATCTACTTTCCTATCAAAATCTGGATCTGCCTTCTCATTATGTTTGATCGGCATTGACCTGACGCCCTGAGTCCCAGGGCAGACAGTAAGCAGCCTTCTCCCAAAGCTTCACAGAGAGGCACAGAGGGCTTTCCCCTTGGGGCTGCAGCTCTAGGAAGTGGCCTCCGGCTGCTGTCCGCAGTACAGTATGCCCACCCCCAGCCCCCAGACGCCTGCTGGAGTGGGGACCGGGCCCACGGGTAAACAGCTCTGGTTCCGGGGTACTTCCTGGGCATGTGTCACCCAGACGGGGAATTTTCTGATTTGCAGGCTCAAATGGGACACTTAGTAGGTTGGCTCCAGAGCAAGAATTCTCAGTCTCTGGAAAAGAAGGACTCATAATCCTCTGACGATATTTTCCGAAGAGTAATAAATCGTTTGTCCTCATTTGTGTAAAACCTTTCTCTCCTAGTTTGGTGCAATAACTCAGCTTTTCTCTGACTGGCAAGGTGGCCTCGGGCAAATCATTTAAGGGTTCAGCCTCTGCCTTCTTACCTGTGAAATCTGGGAGCTGTAGCCTGTGGCTTGTGCAGCACCTGGAGAGCTGGATCAAACGCACACCTGAAGCCCTCAGCCAGGGCTGGCATCAGCTGCTCCTGCTTCTCCGGGACCCCTGGGGCCGCGCTCCCAGGGCTTGCTCCATTCTGTGGTTCCAACATTCATATATATCTTAGAGTAAAATTTACTTTTCCACTTCAAACTTCAACTCCACTTTCCCATTCCTCCATGGCTCTGGGCTCAGTGACCTGCCCCCCAGGCAGCAGCCCTGCAGGCTCCTTTCCCCACAACCCACCCACCCAGCAGGGACTCCAGGCAGCCCCACAAATTCAGTTCATCTTGACTTTGAAATTGAGACCCAGACACCCCTCAGCAGGCCCCATCCTTTGACTTTTTTCTAGGGGAGAAGATTGTCTTTGTAGAGCCATTCATTTCTTGCCAGAATCTTCTTTTATGTGTTTCTGGCCAGAGTTAGGGGAAAAAAAGTGAGTGTCCTGGAAAAGAACTCTTCTTGGTGTTCTATATAAGCATGAACTCATTAGCTCTGTCCTTAAATCAAGTGAGATGCTCAAAAAGGAAGAGCTTAGATAAAACATTGAGGCTGGCGAACCCTACCTGCCAGGCGCTGGTCCCTCCCTGACTCCATAGCACATACGCCTGGTGGCTGCACACCAAGTTCCCAACCTGCTTATGCTCTTTCCTTCTTCCCCTCTACCAAAATGCACGCTCAGGAAAAGCTCTTAGGAATCCAAGCCTACTCCACTGTAAATCACCATTAGTAATGAATATTACAATAGGCGATAAAGCTTGACGTCAAAGGAATAAGTCTCTAATCGTGGAATATTGACCATCTGCAGCAAACTTATGTTGTCGGATTGAAGAGGTGTGGTGAGAGGGACAGCGTCTCACCCCTGGGAAGATCAGGAGAACTCTTAGCACATGTATTGGCCATTAAATCCACCTTCTGGGGAAGTCTGTTCCAGAACTTGCCAGCAGACACTGAGAGCCTGCCCATGTTCAACTGGTTGAAGTACAGCAGGAGGTGTGGTTTGTGACCTTGTTGCGTTCTCTGGACCTCTAGGAGCCACAGCTCCTACCCCGTAGCACTTCCCATCACCAGAAGCGAAGCAAAGGATGCTGTCCCATCTGCCTGCTCCCCTTTTCATCTCCTCTCCCTCTTCTCCATTTGTCTGTCTCAACCCTAAGCCCAGACACCCCACAGAGGTTTATGTCAGGGTGGAAGCTGAGACAGGAACTTGTATGTAGCAGATCCTTGGGACCGGCTGGGGAGAGCCTATGTGTCTGCTACTGATACCCCCCTGCCCCAGCCGTCTCTGACAGGGTTTGCAAAGTGGAAAGGGGCTGACTGTTGTGACGATTAGGAGACCTATTGCAGTTTAGGAATTAAGATGGTACTACTTTGTCTCTGATGCATGTAAAGGAATTAGTCTTCCATATCTTTGTATCTAATTTTTAGATGTCAGTCATAAATTTTTTTTCATGTTTTAAAGCCTGGTTCCATGTGGGGATGATTCAATTAATGTTCCTGAGTCATTCACACTTGGCCTTGAGAAGCTGGCAGAGTATTTAATATCTGGAAATTATTCTGATGGCTCCATAAACCATCAGAGCCACTTTGCCTATGGATTGAGAGTGGAGCAAAGGAGTGTCTCGGGGTCCACAGCTTGTCATTCAACTTCTGCTGGCAGAGAAAACTGGGATGGTGTGGCAGTGATTTAGCAGAATACACCCCTTCATTCTCCGTTGCATATTGAAAACATGGCTTCTCAGTGATGCAGTGACGAAGACTTAGTTCTGGGGAGTTTAATAGATCGTGAGGCTTCCTCGGATAGGAATCAACTCATCACTGAAAAGAGAGAGGATATTATGGCTGTGGGTCAGGGGGAGAACTTTGATGACATTTAACTTGAAATGTTTTCTGTCTTTTGCTAAATGTTTTTTAAGCAATATGAACTCGCCGTCCCAAAGAAAACAGCATTTTACAAAAGGGAGAGTAAGCTTTAAGAACTGCAAATGTAATTACAGTTCAGGGTTTGAAATTTCCTGATCAAAATAAATGTGTAGAGAGGCTCCCAAATTCTATGCATTTCCATCTGTCAGCAGTGTTGCCTTGGCCTACTTAATGCAGGATTCAGGGCATCCGCCCAGTCCCCCGGATGAGAGCCAGGGCTGGGGCCCCAGGGGGCTCAGGGGCAGGCCCACCCAACACCACTTGGCCTCCCCACTTTCTTCCTCTTTCCATCTGCCTGTCCATCAGTCCCTCTTCCAGTCCTTATGCATTTCAGAGTCCACTGCAGGCGTCAGTCCCTTCAACCCTACACATACCCCCTCATCTCCTCATCTTGTTGGCCACATCTTTGTCTCTCTGCTTTGTCTCCTGCAAAGAAAGAATCATAATTTTGAATAGGCTCTAAATTCCACCCCCATCCACACACATGCACACATACCAGAAAATTGAAGGGAATCCGGACATGGGACCTGACCCCGTCCATCCACGATCAGTGGAGAGAGCTGGTGGCACCAAGAAGCAGGAGAGCAGAAGGTCGTTTGACCATTTTAAAAGAAATAGAGCTTTATTTTCTCCACATTTTGCCTGTATTCACTAAATTCTTACTTGAATTCAACAATATTATAACAGGATGGGGATAGGAAAGAACTTTTGCCATCTCAAGGGCCTATAAAAAGATACTCAGAAATATTTGTAATGTTGCCCTTCAACAACATGAAAACTTGTTTCCATGCTCCCAAAAATAGCTTACTGGCTGTCACCTTTGTTAGCACCATTAATCTATTTAATAAGCAGCACAGAAAAAATTCAGCCTATTGTTGTCATATTGCTTCTAGGTTAGTGGATCTCATTAATGAGATGTAAATAATGTCGCCTTTTTAAATCAAACTCGTACATTTAGTTTTGGCTAACAATATGTTTTCTGCAAAATTTAAGTCATACGATAATGTAATTATAGAAATACACATTAAAACATCCAAATGGGTAGAAAACAGTACAGCACCTCCTTTCTTCCTCACCTGTCGTCTGGCGCCCACGTCACTCAGAAGTGGGGTATTACGCTGGCCCTGCCCCCACTATCCGTAGCCTTCTTCATCCGTAACACCCAGGCTTATTTTTTGGAGCTGTCAACTATGGGTTTCTCAGCTCATGACTGGTTTTTGATTGGATAATGCTCCTCTGTATATGTGGCAGATCAAGTTTTCCAAAGATGGCTTTTCTTCTAGAATGTTCTAGAACCTTGCCATTCTTTCTCCAGGAGGTAGAGTCTGTCCCTTCTCTTAGACCTGGGTGAGTTTCTGTGTTGCAACCAAAAGGTAAAATGACATTATGTGATTTCTGAGACTAGGCCATAAAAATGTCAAACACGTATGCTTTGTTCTCCTGAGACACTGCCGGGCAAGCATTCTGACCATCCTGAGCTCCCCAGGATATGGAACTGGAGAGGCCACTCGGAAAGGCCCCAACACTACATGATGAGAGAGATGTGCTCCCAGCTCCCAGCACCATCTGACTACAAACCCACCAGAGGCCCCAAGCCAGAGCCACCGGACTCAGTTTACCCAAATCCCTAAGCCAGAAAACCATGAGAATAATGAGACGATTGTTGTTTTAGTCCCTAAATTCTGGGTGATTTTCTGTACAGCAATAGATAATCAGAATAGTCTGTCTCATCTCTTTGGCCACAGTGATTGGTGTAGGATGGACATGTCCAAGTCCAGTCTGATCGGTGCAAACCCTTAGCTATTTGCTAGGAATGCTGGGACACAGATAATCAATTACCTCTCTGGGCTTGGTGATCTGAGCACACAGGCTCAGTCAGATGCTGTATCCACCTGACTACAAGGGGTGAGAAGCAGAGGGTAAAACCAATACACAAGGAAACAGAGCAGAGAGATCATAATGACATTTTGGGTCCTGAATTAAGCTGCACCAGAAGCTATCATTTGTTCACACAATTTCATTACCCACTAGAAGTTGTCTATAGTCAAACCATTTCAGAACTGCAAGTCACCACGCAGATGTCAGAGTTCAAATCCTTACTGATACCTGAACCTTTCTTAGTTTATCCCTGATCCATGATCCATTTGACATTAGAAAACTTTCAATGATAGCTCACCACCATCTGGAGCACCCATTCCTTCCCCAAACAGTGCTAATTACTGAGCAAATCTGCCTTCTACAAGAGTTTTCATGAGAAAATTGGAATATCTAATAACACATTATGTAAGCAGAGTACGTTTCAGCGAGTAACTTTATTTTTATTTTTTTATTTTTATTGAGATATAATTGATATGCATCACTGTATAAGTTTAAGGTGAACAACATAACTGTGTGACTTACATATATTGTAAAATAGTAAGTATAGTTAGCATCTATCATCTCATATAGATACAATAAAAAGGAAAAGAAAAAAAAGAAAAAAAATTTCTTTTCTTGGGATTTACTCTCTTACCTTTCCTCTATATCACACAGCAGTGGTCACTAGAGCCATCATGCTGTGATTTACATTCCTAGTACTTACATAACACAACTGGGAGTTTATACCTTTTGACCATCTTCTTCCACCTACTCCTTCCCTTACCCAGCATGTTCCTTAAGAAAGGATTTTATGATATTCAAATCGCCAAGACAGAGAACTGTGGTCTAGATGCCATATATAGTCAGCTGGATGGACAACTGGTTGGACATTTTCTACCTCAAGTACATTGATTGATTGATCAGCCTATATCAGCATTAGTAAGAGGAGGTGCTAGTCCATGGTGTCCTCCTCCTGGTCAATATGAAACCAGGGACTTGGCTAGGCTGTTGAGAACATAATAAATATGCCCATGAGTGGCATGAAGTTGGACAGCTGTTACAGTGGATGAGAAATCAGGACCCTAAAATATATTGATATGCTAAACAATTTCTGAATCCAACATAAAAGTGATAAACATAACCTTCTGGCCCTTCATATTCTTCAAATCAACTGCCTAAGTATGGGAGAAATGGAAAGCGGCTGAGCTCAGAGTCAGCACACAGGAAAAGATTTAGAAATCCTCCATGTCAGAAAGACGTGATGCCAGACAAAAAGGTTATGTATCTCTCACAAAAGTTCATGTGATCTTAGGCTGTTATGAGCAGAAGTACAATTTCCAGAACAAGGCTGGTAACCCTCCTGCACTCTGCTGGTCACTTACCTCGGAGGACAGCACTTGCTTTGTGGGCCCCACATGTTGAGAAAGAAATGGACAGACTAGTGTATACTTAGAAGCAACTGGAATCCAGTGAGAAAACTGGCAGCCTTATCACAAGAGAAATGATTAAAGGATGTGGGAAGGACTCTATATAATATCTGAGCTTCTGGAAAGTTTGATAAAATCACTGTTTTATCCTTTGGGGGAAAGTACTCTGGGGAAAGATTCACAACTGCCTGCCAAGCAAGAACTTTAAAGCTAGAGCTCCTGAGATGTATCTGCCTTAATCTGCAGGGTTGGGAAATCTCTTGAGATGCTAATAGAACTCTGGAACCATTCCCCCGGAAAATCACAGAAACTTAATAATTCACAAAATTTTCAGGTTTAGGGATCCCCATGAGGTCCACACATCCCATGTTGAGAATCCTGTTGGGAATAATAAGAGGTCAAATGGATTAATCTTGCACTTCATCCTATCAACAGAAAGCATACTAGCCCTCATTACATTATGTCCTTATATAATATTCCTTGGAATATCCATTCATTTCCTTCTGCCTGTTTTCTCTTCTCCATAGAAGCAAGTATTATAAAGCTGTTGCTTGAAATTGCTGAGTGTGAATGGGTTTCTTTTGGTGGTTTTATTTCACTTTCTCACCTTCTGCAGTGCAAAGACCTTTTAGAGTCTTTTCTATTCCAGGCAATTATCTTTCATCCTTTCCTCAATGCTTTTCTCATTCTTTCTTTCTTTCTATTCTCTTCTCTCCCACCTCTCTTTCCTCAACAAGGAAAGGGAGCAGGGCCGTGGTGGCAAAGGCATTCAAGGATGGGGGCATTAGAGGGAAGCTGGGAGCAACCGGGGTACTTCATATTCATTGCCCGACCGTTGACCCCTCCTTGCCCTGCCTGTGTGCCCTCTGTCCCTGCTAGTCCCCGTTGTCACCCTGGAATTCTGAAGATTCTGATGTGCTTAAATAGAAGCTTCTATGCAACAGCCACACTGACTTCACCATGCTGGAGATTTGGGCACTGGGCAGGGGGTGGGGGGGGTCACTCATGTTGGTCTTTTTATGACAAAAGTCTGAGCATTGGTAAAACATGATATGATTTCAGTGAAGATTATGCATTACCTTGAATTATAATGCAGTTTGTTAGTCTTGTCTCTACAAATGGATTATAAATTTCTAACAGCCTGAGGCCTCATGCTTCGTCGCCTTTGAGCTTTCCATTGGAAACTGTAACATGGCTGATTATATTGCCTCCACTTTGTGCAGACCCCTGGCATATGCTACTCACACAAGAAAAGCCTATAGCTGGGCTGTATCCAAAGGAAATGAAATCAAGATCTTGAAGAAATACTTGCACCCTCGTGTTTATGGCAGCATTACTCACAATAGCTGAGACTTGGAAACAACCTAAGTGTCTGTCAACAGATGAATGGATAAAGAAGATGTGTTTTGTATATTCCTTAATGAAATATCATTCAGCCATAAGAAAGAAGGAAATCCTGCCATTTATGACAGCATGGACTGACCTCGAGGGCATTATGCTAAGTGTAGTAAGTCAGACAAAAACAAATAGTATATGCTATAACTTACATGTGGAATCTAAGACAGGTGAACTTGTAGAAACAGAGTAGGGTGGTGGTTTCCAGGAGCTGGGAGTGGAGGGAAATGAGATGTTGGTTAAAGGGGACAAACTTCTAGTTGTAAGGTAAATAAGTTCTGGGGATCTAATGCACAGCCAGTAATACTGTATTATATACTTCAAAGTTGTTAAGAGAGGGGATCTTTAATGTTCTCACCACAAAAATATAAATGGTAATTATATTACCTGATGAAGGTATAAGCTAACACGGGTAGTAATCATTTTACAACCTGTACGTGTATCAAATCAACACTTCATACACTTTAAACTTATACAGTATTATATGTTAATTACAGCTAAGTAAAGTTGGAACAAAAAAACCCCACCAGATGATCAGATCCTGGGTAACTGGGTGTTAGTTCATAACCTTAGGAAATAAGAGCACAGGCCATGGAGTCAGCTGCCAGGCTGGGGTTGAATTCCTGTCACCAGCTTCTAGGTATATAACCTGGGCAAGTTCTAGGGCCTCTCTGGTATCAGTTTTCCATCAAATGGGAATCATATACATGATGAAGCTTGGTGAGGGTAAATGAGATAGTTTATGGGAAGCACTTAGCCCAGTACCTAGCCAGTACTCAAAAACTGTTATTAGTTATTAGTTATTGTTGTGTTGATGAGTACGGTTTTTATATAGATTTTTTGGAGTCTCAAACATTTGTATCAGGAAGCAAAATTTACATTCGACCCAGTTGTAACTGAGATGCCTGTTCCTTCTTCTGCTCAAAGGTGCAGCGAAACTTTCTGTCACAATGCAAAGGAAACACCAGTTCAATGCAAGAAGTGAAAACTCACGCAGAGCCTCCCGAAATCGGATTCCCACGGCTATCTTACAGGGAGAGAACTGAAACGACTGGCTGAGCATGTTCCAGTTTGTACAGTTGTCTTTAAATACCATTCAGCCTTCATTTCATTTATTAATATCAGGTGCAGCTAAGCTGCCTCAAGCAAATGAAGCACTCATTCCTTCCAGTCTCCCATCTCGAGCTTAATACATCCCACATTTCAGGTTCATTTTCTTGCCGACATGAGCCTGCCCTGTTCTGCTGGGTCAGACCAAAGGTGAGAGAAGTCAGTGGACAGCGGTGGGCATGCAGTGGCTGAGCGCCAGGAGGTCAAGGGCTTTATCTGATGAGAGTGCATGGTGGATGTTGTCAAGTCTGCAGCAGAGAAGCCAGGACAGGCTTTGGTAGGAAGGGACTCTGGCAGAACCTCCTTCATTTTAAAGAGGAGAGAGCTCTGACAGGAGTCCGGATGGGGACCGCGCTTTCTCTCTATGTCTGCGACTTGCAGAGACGCCCCCAGCCTCTAGGACGGGCTCCGAAAGGACCCTGTCTGGCCTGTGGCAACACTGGCTCCATCTGAAAGAAAACCCACATGGAGAAACGTACAGAGGAAACTATTTGGGAGCGGGAACTGGGTGTGTTTCAGACGTTAAGTCTGCAGAGAAAAATCTGTAGCCTTTTTTTAGTTTTAAAGAAAAACAAGCCCCTGGAAATGAACTTTAAGAGAGATTATTTATGCAGGAAGCCTTCCCAGAAGGGAAGAAAAGAAACAGAGTTAAGAAACAACTCAAATTAAAATACCTCCTCCCCTCATGCTAGGAACAGAAATCAAGACAGCAGTTGAAAAACGGAAAGTCGCTAAAGCTCAAGGAGAGGCGGTGGGACTGCGGGGCTGGTGAATGATTTCAGTGTTTCTCTGTGTGTGCAAATATCTGCATCCCTATGTCCTTGTCCCTGAGGAGGTGACATGGGTAAGACAGTGGCCACTGTGCTGTTTGTATTCCTGCTTGTGGGCTCTCTGTTCTTTCCTTCCACGACGTAGACTCACGTCTTGTAAGGCTAAGAGGGAAGGAAGAACAACTGGAAAGGCAAAGCGGGAGGTGAGCTCAGGAACACCAGCCAGCGTCCTGGGGCGTGGACTCCAGCCTCCGCTGTCTCTGGCTGCTTCCCCCAGGCACCCCCTGGCTGAGGGCAGCTGGAGGGCTAGAGTCTGGGCTGTTCTGCTCACTAGACCCAGGACCTTGGGTGAGTTTCTTAAACCTTTCGTGTCGATGTTTTCTTATTTAATAAATGAAGGTTCAAGTGGTACCTCCCTCAGAGGAATGCTGTGAGAATCCACTGAATTAACAAAATCAGTATTTCCAACCTTATTTTCATGTCACCTCTGCTTCTCACCTAAGGAACTTTTTAGATATTTTTTAGGTTTATTCCCCTGATGGCTCCCTTCGTGGCACTCCAATCCCACAGACGTGTGTGCGCCATTCATAGGCCTGGGCGAGAGTTCTGTGACACCCCGCCCCACGCCCTTCCCCCGCCGGACCCACTGCAGGAAGAGAGGGCTCCTGAAAGCTTTCTTACCCCAAGGTGACACATGCCAAGCAGAACCCTCTAGGCAGAGCTGGCCCCGTGCCTGGTCGGTGGGAGGGGATGAGGCAGTGGGGGCCATGCGTCTTTCATGGACAGTGAGTGTCTTGTCCCAGGTGCCGGTCAAAGGGACCATGTTGATGTTGTGAGCCTGGTGACCCTGGGGCGCTGCCCGGGCTGGGCGCTGCCGGTCCCCACTGCCATCGCAGCCGCACCAGCCTCTAGTCGCTTTGCACCTGCGGATGGGGCCAAGCCTGACGGTGCTAGCGTCTGCCTGCCTCCAGACCCCATGTGTGGGAGGCGGTGGGGCCAGGCCCTCCAGTGGCCGTCCTCTCCAGCGGTTCCCCCCATGCCCTTTGCTCTCTGGGCTACCGATCCACCTGAGTTCCCTGTGGTCTTAAGGCCGAGCCTCCAAAGTCAAAAGAGCCATGGTGCCATGCATGTCGAGAGGCCGCACGCTTGTCTGGGCACAGGACAAAAATAACCAGCTATCATAACATTTGCCACGCTATTTTAAGGGTAGAAATGGCCAGGCAACTTGGTCAAAACTGATTGAAGAGGGGTGTGTAAGTGTGTGGTGTGGGTGGACATGGGTGTGGTGTGTGTGTATAAGTGTATGTGGTGTGTGTGTACGTGTGTGGGAGTGTCTGTGGTGTATGTATGTGAATGTGCATGTAGATGTGTGTGGTTTGTGTGTAGGTGTGTGCGGGGTGTGTGGATGTGAGTGTGGTGTGTGTGTGTCACACACTCACACTTCGCTCGCTCTCACTGGAGGCTGTGCATACGTGGGGGTCCTTGTGTTTGGAGACCCCATGCCAGCCCCGGGAGGGTCTTGTTGACAGGCAGCTTCCTGGGCCCGCCCCCTTCCGCAGCCCTGGAATTTCTGAAATGGGCCCAGAAAGCTGAAGCTTAGTAAATACCCTGAGGAGCCCTTTTGCAAACTGGAGTTTAGAACTGTAGTGACAACGTCAGATCAAATCATGTGATACACTACAGAGAAACAATTGAGCTGTTCATTTATTCAATAGGCACTTTGGAACCTGTGTATATTCTTGTGTGACTTTTGTGAGGCTACAGAGCGCCTGTGCCCTGAAGGACTTCCAGCTCCAAGGCAAGAGATGAGAGAAAAGTGCACAGCTGTTTTCACCTCTGGGGGGCTCCCCTCCACCAGAAGCAGAGTCTCAGGTGTCACCCCCTCCATGGGTCGGGGGCGCCGGAAGGACTCAGCTCACACAGGCACTGACTGGACGGGCAGTGCTTCACTCGCACGGGGACGGAGGCCAGCCTGAGGGGTGGACCTCGGTCCCCAGGCCAGCGGGCCTTGCCCTGCAGCTGGCCCGGGGCGATGGTGTGCACGGTCCACCCCCCTGTGCTGCAGGTGGAGGACCCCAACCGAGCCCTGTGGGGTCCATCTGAGTTACAGAAAGCCAGGTGTGCCTGGGGCTGCTGGTGCCCACGCTCATGCAGAGCAAAGGTCTGAAAGAGGGAAAGATAATCCCGACAAAGGTGCTTCGCTCAGGCCTTGCAGGCTCCTATTTCTATGGCAGGAAATCTTTGGGCCCAAGGCCACTCATACGGGAGTTGCAGGGGTTGAGAGCCTGCATATGTGAGGCTGCCTTTCCCGACCAGAATTAAATATGGAAAAGGGTAGTCTGAGGCTCAACAGTGACCCAGAGCCTAGGAGATTTCCAGCATTCCTCCTGGCTTCACCTTGGGAAGGTGGCGTCTTGAAAGCTAGTAAGTATAGCCTGGCCGGGAAGGAGCCTGAGACCAGGGGCACTCATGGGTCAGCCCAGAGTGGGCAAGGGAAGCGGGAAAGCCGCACCCAGAGGGTCAGTGGGAATAGAGCAGGGAGGCCTTGGGCCTTGGTCAGGAGCAAGGCATAGAGAAGGTGACGGCTGTCTGGACATTGTGGAGTTAAATTGTATCCCCCATAAAGATACACTGAGGTCCTAACCCCTGTACCTGTGAAATGACTCAATTTAAAATAAGGTATTTGCCAATGTAATCAAGTTAAGAGGAGGCCAGTAGGGTGGGCTCAGCCAGTGCGATGGATGTCCTGATAAGGAGAGAAGAGATGCAGAGACAGACATGCTTAGAGGAAGACTGAAAACATGTGTGACAAGAGAGTGGAGTGGTGTGCCTACAAGCCAAGGACACCAGGGACATTGGCAACACTGAAGCTAAGAGAAGGTCTGGAACAGTCTCCCCTGGAGCCTGCAGACACTCTGATTTGGACTTAGCAGGCGTGAATCAAAAAAACTTTGCAGGTTTTTTTTTTTCTGTGTGGTTTATAGTCAAGCACTATTTTTGTTTTTAGTGAGTTAGGAAGGATAGGGAGGACTGTCTTCTCTGGTCTGAGGCTTCTCAAGGTGTTTATATGGTCCATGGAACTGTGGCTGGAGGTATAGCTGGGCGGGGGAGGGCTGGCAGGTGCACCGCAGGCCTTGGTGGGGGGTTGGGGGGCTCCTTCCCACTGGGTTGGCATGTCTGCCCCTTCCTGGTGAGCCGCTCCCTCAGCTGCTGAGGTCAGGAGATATATACCAGCTCACTGGTATGACTGCCGTGTGGCTTCGCTCTCCCTCTCACAGGCTTTAATCTTAAATCTAAACATGCAAAGGACTCTTTCACCTCTGGGTCAGGCCCACGACTGGTTGAATGCACCTCAGCCAGAGAGAGGTAGGGATGTGCAAATATAGCGGAAAGACAATGTGGCTGATAAGAGTGCGGACTCGAGGGTTGGACTTCATGGCTTCTAATCCCGATCCACTGCATCCTGATTATCTACTAGCCATGTCATTACACCCCTCCTGCCTCAGTTTCCTCACCTGCCAGGTGGGGCAAAGAATAGCACCTGCCTCAGAGTGTTTCTGTGTAAAATAAATGCACCACCGGGTCCTGTGCCTGGCACATAGTAAGTACTCGGTATATACTAGCCAAAATCACTGTTAAAACTCGTAGGAGACCCCTAACATCCTAACATCTGAATCAAGGAAGGAGGGCAGTTCCTAGAAAAGCGTGTTAATGGCTGGAGAGCTGGGCAGCTGGCCATGGCATGCCCTGCGGCGGGCAGGGTGGACCGGCAGCTTGTGAGCCACGTGAGAGGAGGGAGGAAGGCCGAGAGCCGGACGTGGCCGGAAAGGTTCTGTGGTCAATGTGTGGTCAGTGGGAAGGGTGGCCTCAGGCACACAAGTCCAGCTGCATAGTCTGGGCCATGGAATGGATAGGAAGGTTGGGAGAAGGCGATTCTGAAAACAACCGCTGGCTTTTGAATCACTCGAAGATAAGACTGCGTGGGGGTAGATGACATTTACATCAAAAACGGACTTGACTCTAGAGAATGGAAGAAACCCCCCTTTCCACGCTGGTATGTTCAGCTTGTCTTTTCTGAGACAGTGAGTCGTGAGCAAGAGGCAGCTGTGGTGACCGATGGGATGGCCGTGTCACGGTGACCCACTGGTGCCGACCTCCTTTCTGCGCAGGAAGGCTTCAGAGATTTCAGTCACTGAGACAAGCAGGGATTCCCAGCCTTGGAAATGGAGTAAATCCGGACTGTTGAACTTGGCCCAGGGCGCGGGAGAGGAGAAAGGTCAAGCGGAAGGTCAGCCTTGTCCTAAGCACTTAAAGTGCAAGAGCCCATTCGTTTTCCAGTCCACTCACAGCTAAGGAAAGTGAGATCAGAGAGGTTCGTTCGCCCGGGTCACACGGTGAACGGAGCCCGGTGTGGCTGGCAGAGGTTGCTCGTGCGGTGCCCCAGTTCCTCGGCCCACTTTCAGGCAGGCGCTGGGTGTGCCCTGTGAATGCTGACTCTTCCCGCCTCCAGCCGGTGCTGCTTCCATGTCTGGAACTTTCCTCCAGTCCCACTGGGAACTTGCTCAGCCCACATATGGAGCAGTTCAGCCAGACTGGGAAGGTCAAGGAGCCGCAGTCTGTGGCCGTCACCAGGCTGGAGTTACACGCTGGGGCAGGAGTACAGGGGTTCATCACCCCCGTTCATAAAGCCCAGTGACAGGCTCTTTAACACAGATACCCGAGAGTCCCATCCCCAGGGCGCAGGTTTAGGAGGGGGCCACGGTGTTTTGCTGCATAAATTCTTTTGCGAGTGCACTGACTCTTCCAAGTTGTTCCTGCTATTTTTTCTGTGGCACCACAACACTCATACATACCTCTGTTCTATTTCTGATAAATTCAACAGGTTGTTTTTTTAGTTTATTATAATATTTCATTTGTTTTGCTCTTTTCCATTATTTAACTCATCCTTTGACAAGCATGTTCGCCCCACAAAGTCAGGCCCCTTGCAGGCAGATTGCCCTGCTCAGCTTTGTCTCTTCGCCCTGGCACAGGACATCGCCCAAAGGAGGCACCGTATAAACGCCTTCAGGAGTGATGAGCGGCTGGTGCCCCCTTTGTTGTATGAGGAGAATATAGGACGAGAATGACCCCAAGGGGCCGCTGCCTGTGTCCAGGTGTGAATCCCTGTCCGTGGTCTGAGTGGCTTCAGGCTGCTGTATTCATGATCAGCATATTACTGTTCTTCATGTATTCACTCGCGCGTGCTCGTCGCAGCTTTAAGACATCATCTGTGGCTCGCAAAGCATACATTTCTGACGAAACCCCCAAATCCATTAATGAAACTGTTGTGTTATCCATCGGCTCGTCCAGGAGCTCCCGACGAGGCTGGTGGGCAGAAAGGTAACACAATTGGGATTTTGTACGGTATCCGCTTAAACTGTTTATGAGTGGCGCCCCCTCCTCTTGTCTGACACACCTTAATTAAGAAGAACGAAACCAGGCAGGTTGCCTTCTGGGACTTGGTGTGTGCGAGAGGCAATTTTCTAGTCCCAGCTTGACGGTCGGCAGTCAAGCCCAGGCTCCTGCAGGTCCTGTTTTGAGAGCCTCGGGGGAGGTTGATGCCTGCACCTGCCCCTCACCCACAGCTCCTTAAAAAAAAAAAAAGGACTTTACATTCCAGCAGAGAAACTATTGTGAGATTTTTTTTCCTACTGAATTTGTCTGGGATCCCAAAGCCAGTGCTGGAACATACTTTATTTACATTGTCCTTTTCTAAACAGATCTGAGATTTTTTGACACAGTAGGTTTCTCTTGACCAATGGCAAAGGGTGTTACAGAGGAGAAAACCCAGGTACAAAGTGAGTGTGACTGAGGGTCGGTTTATCTTCACTTCCTGGGCCGTCCTGCCACTGGAAATCCTCCTCTCTTCTCCAAAGATGTTAATGAGTAAGAATCATCCCTGAATACTTACTGTGTGCCAGGTCCTGTTCTAGGCACCTTACACGATGGCTAATTTACATGCTCCATAAATCTGCGGTTTTCAGACTGGGGAGTTGGGCACAGGGAAGTCATGTTCATGGAGCTGCCTGTCTCTGGAGCCTGTATTCTTGCTCTCTGTCTCTACCTGCCTAAATGCCAGTGACTGCAAGACCCATGGCTCCAGCTTTCCATTCTCCCTACAGAGGCCCTGACCACCATGTCCAGCTGCTACAAGTTGCCTCCACCTGGACGTCCAAAGCCAGCTTCTAATCGTCTTTGCCGGCCCGAGCTCATCTCCCCGCCACGAGGGTGGAGCTCCGCCAGTGCTCCTGTGCCCTGCGTGGTTTTGCCGCCACTGGGAGGCGCAGGGCAGACACCAGGGCATCACCCCTGCTCCCGCCTCCTACCTTACTCCTGCCACGCAAGCAGTTCGCCACTTGGTCTGTCCTTTCTCCTGACTGTCCCCAGCAGGCCTCCTTCTCAGCAGGCCAACCATCACATAACAACAATCGTTTATTGTCTCTCAGCTTCTGGGGGTCAAAAATCCTGGAGCTGCTTAGCCGGCGGTTCTGGTTCTGGGTCTCTCCTGAGGATGCAGTCACCCCAGAATTGCACCGGGGGAAGGTCGGCTCCCGGCTCACTCATGCGGCTGAGACCGCTGTCTCTTGCCACGCGGGTCTCTCCTTAGGGCTGCTCACAGCCTGGCAGCTTGTTTCTCTTCCCTCAATGAGAGATGAGAGAGAGACAGAGAGAGAAACTGAGATGGAAGCCACAGCCTTTTTTATCACCTAACCTCAGAGATGATATCCTACCACTTTTGTTGTATTCTAGTCATTAAAAACAGCTCACAAAATCCATGCCCAAAGGGAGGGGATCCCACCCAGGTGTGGACATCCTGGGAGCTGGGTGGTCCTCGCAGGCCACCTTGGAGCCTGCCTACCGCACCACACCTTTGCTTAACACACTTCAATGAGCATGCATTGATTTAAGACATGATGTGACATACACGGCCCTGAGATGGGAACCCTGCTCGGCTTCCCCTGCTTTTTTTGGTGTGCACACCAGCCACACTGACTCACCAGGCTCTATAAAGGGATGCTTCCAGGGACTCTGCCCTGGGGAAACCGTCCAAAGCCATCAGAAGAACATTTCTCTGTCCTTGGGGTCAAGTGATCATTTATGTCATTATTTTAATCCAACTTTGCTTAATGATGGCAAATATTCTTTCTTCTTATAAAGAGTAAATATGATGAATTTTAAATGTCTGGTTAATCTTAAGAGATGTATGGAATTTCCTCTGTAACAACTTTCACACTTAACCTCAGTTGCAAGGGAATCATATTTAGAAAGAGCCATTATAGAAAATGTGCTTAGTGTCTATAGCTTCATATATTGAAATGGTGCTATTTTCTCAATACTTTCCCCAAAGATCTGGGGTATTCAGGTGAATCCTTTCTGTCTTTTTTTCAGTCATTAAGAACATCAGCACACTTCTCCTATCAATTTCTGGGCCGGACTCTCCCAAAGCTGCTGTGGATCTGACTTGCACTCCCTATCTTGCTTCTGTTCCTTGAGGCTTTGACATGAGACACATTACTGAGAGCCTACATGGTGTCCAAGATGCTGTTAGGAGGTGAGGGACAGTGGCCAAGGCCAGTTCCTGTCCTCAAGGAACATGGAGACATCAGGTGAGGCTGAGGAGGGAAGAGACAACCGTACCCCTTGTCATTGCTTCCCTGGGTATGGGCCACGCAAACGTTTGCCAGCCCCTAAACAATACAGTGGGTCCTCAAATGAAATTTCCAGGGTCACCTTTTCCTCTTTCTTAAAAATCTTTATTATTTCCAGTGTTTCTCCAGCCCTCAATGAGTTCCTTAAAACAGTGGCTTGTGGCTTCTACCATTCTTTCCACCCCCAGCTTCCAAAACCTCAGAGCCAGCAAATCAGGGTATGTCTGCTTTGGCTTAAATAGAGCATTACAAATCTTTCCCCCAATCTCTCTGGGCTTCTTGGCTTCTTTACTCTTACAGCACTCAGAAAACTGCTCTCCCTTTATCAAATATCATAGTTTATAATTTCCCAAGTCTTAATTTTTGGAACAATCAGATGCCTCTACGGAATAAGTCTCCTAGCGTGATCATGCACACATCCCATGCTGTGCTGGGGTCCCCTGAGGGCTTGGTTCATTCTTACCTACAGGAATGGAGTCCTAAAATCTATTTTACTGTTCTGAAGCAAAACTGGGAACCCCCTTGATGTTCCTCCAACCCCACCCAAATCAGTCTTAGACTAATATGGGTTTAAGTGAACTCAGTGGGGCAGTAGAGGTTTTACAGTGAAATGAGCAATCTGAGAGGCTCAGGGGAACTCAAGGACATGGCATGCATTCCCTCCACTTGCTCCAGCCCTGGCAGAAGCCAAACTGGGAAAAGGACGGCTTATGTATCATCATTCTGTCTCTTCTTTTCGTGAGCCCCTGACCCAGCAGTTTAGCGTCACCGCAAAGACCTTGACTTTGGGGTTATCAAGACCAGGGTTTAAATTCTGCCTCTGCTGCTTATAAACAGAGACTTTTTAGTGAGTTATTAACTTAGGATGCACTTTCTTCATCCATGATAGAAGGAGAGTTCTAGAGTCTACTGCCAAGAGTTGTTGTGAGAACTAACTGATAAAATGCAAGCAGATTGCTAAGACTAGCATAGCCCCGCGTAAATCTCAGTAGGTGATAGTGACAATCCCTCGTGGATTGGGGGGTTGCCCAGGCCCCCCCATCAGACTTTTCTTCCCTAGGCATGGGCCACACTTAGCGCCACTCCATCTTTCCTGTGTCCCATGGCTTGCTCATTCCCTCAGCGTCCCCTCAGCACACTGGCAGGGACAATTTGTTATTTACATGGGAAAAAATAAAATTGAATCCCAACCTCACACCATGGACATAAATCAATCCCACATGGATTTAAAGACTTCACTATGAAAAGCAGAACACTCTTAACTTAAGAAAAAAATAATGGAGAAGACCTTTAAGACTTTGGAGGTAGAGAAGTTTTTTAAACAAAATACATTGAGTACTAACTATAAAGGGAAGGGTTGATAGACTGAATCACATTGAGATGAAAGATTTCTGTAGGTCAAAAATATACCAGAAACAAAATGAAAAACATGCCCCAACCTAGAAGGAATTTTTAGTACACATAAACTTCAAATAATTATTACTCTTTGTATATTGAAAATGCCTTCAAGTTGACAAGAGAAAGACAAACAATGCAATGGTTATTTCACAGAAAAGGAAATATGAAAGGCAAATAAACATATATTATATGGTTGATACTTCTTATAATCAGGGAAATGTAAACTAAGAACATGTGAGATATATTTGGACTAAAGTGTCATAACAAAAATCAATATATCTGAAAACACCAAATGCTGGAGAAGATTGAAATACTGTGTAGTTAAGAGTATAAATTGGTACAATCACTTTAGAGAAAATTTGACATTCTCTTGTAAAGCTGAGGATGTTATCAACATATGTGCCAACCTGGTGATCCCCCTGCTAGGGGTGTGCATACTCTAGAGAAGCTTTCGCATGTGTGCACTAGAAAACAGGTGCAACTCTGTCCTTAATAGTGTTATTCATTAAGCAAAAAACTGAAAACAGCCCAAATGTCCACTGTTAGGACTGGGTAATAAATATGTTAGAGTCACACATAATGGAATATTAAATAGCAGAGAATATAAATGAACATTAATAACATGTAACAAGTGGGATGCATCTTGCGAAAAATTCTGAGTACAAAACGCAAGACAAGGAAGGCTGCTATTCACTATGGTACTATTTTTATAAGGCTCAAAAAAAAAGCAAAACTAAAACAGTGTATTGCTTACAGATTCATGAGCCATTCTAAAAAGGAGCAAGGATGAACACGAGTTGTGGGAGTCTGTGTATTACAGACCAGAGAATGTTTCTGTGACTGGGCAGCTGGAGCTCTGGCCCTTGGGTTTGTGGGGAGCTGGGCTGAAGAAACATCTACGTCGTTTCACAGGTGCTGGTCTGGTTCTTAAGTTGAGTGATGCTTTTCATATTTCCCTTTTGTAGTCGTGTTTTATAACCAGTGCAGACATTGAATATATTATTTGGTGTTAATAAAGCATTACATTAAATATTTCAGGCACAAACCAAACCATACAGTCACTTGTTGGCCAAGTTACAAGTTTTAGATGTCATTTTTCCCACTCATATTTATCTTTATTTTCCCATCCTTATTTCCTATGGGACTTCTCAGAATCTGGACGGTCACAAGCCAGGCCAGCGTGACTTGGTGAACTCTTTTGCTTGAAAATAACCTTCCCTTCCCTTGAGCCCAGGCCTCTTTTCTCGGCCCAGCTCCCTACAAGTCCAAGGCTCCAGCTGACTATTTGCAGAAAACTCCTGTGACTTCTCTGAGCAGATCTCTTGTTAGGAGACACATCATACCCATGACATCACCTCTCCCCTTCTCCAAAGGATGACTGACTGTCACAGGCGTACAGCTTGGAGTGATCCCTGGGGGCTTTTATAGGAGCCTGGGCTCCCCAGGGCTGATCAGAACCCGAAGCCCTGGCCAGGTGCATGTGGGTCCTGCCCGTCCCATCGCCTCTGCCCCTGGTCAGCTTGCGGACTCGCTGACCTTTCCCTGCCTCCATCTTTCTTTCCTTACGTGATGCTGTGGAGCCATTGAGATCATACTTAATAAAACCTGCTGGAAGTGTCAGCCAGATATGTCCACTGAAGGATGTGAGGGTGGGCACAGGAAGATTTCGTGGTCAGCTCCCCACGCCACCCCATCCCCGCCCTGGGAGCAGGTCAGTCTGGCACCTGCCACTGAGAGCTGGGGCTGTGATGCCTCCGTCACTTGCAAAACGAGGGCTGGGCTCTTTCCCAGCTGTGGGCCAGGGCAGAAGTTAACAGGGCTGTGCACATTTCTCAAACAAAGCAAGTGGGACAAGGAATGCCTTCAAAGGTTCCAGTTTTCTTGATGGCTCATTGGACAGAGAGCATGCTTTTAATTAAATCGTGTTCATAATCAGTTGTTCCCATGAACTAAGTCTTGAGTTTCAGCCCTTGTCAGTGGCTGAGTTCTCACATCTGAAAGCTGGCGGAAGAAGCCCCGTGTCTCTGTGGATGACCATCTGGAGCTTCGGGCCTTGGATTTGTAAGGAGCTGGGCTGAGCACAGGGGTACAGGCTCAAGGAAGGGGGATCTATTTTTCAGGCAGAAGACTTCACCAAGTCACGCTGGCCTGGCTCATAGTCAGGCTCGTGACTGTTCAGGTGCACAACACACGCTCACACCGGCTCTCAACTGCAACTAGCCCAGCCAATGACAAACGCTGAAATTCAAGACCAAGTTCGTGGGAACAAATAATTATAAACGTGATTTAATTGAAAACACCCTCTCTGGCCAGTAAGCCATGGAGAAACCTTGAACTGGAGATTTAGTTCAAAGCACTGAGAGGAGGTTTGCAGTTGGAGCAAGGATACAGATGGAGCAAGGGAGCCTGGCACAGGACCCAACGAGTACAGACCAGAGTAGGGGACAGAGCAGGGCAGCCTGGGCTGGGTGTTCCTCTCTCAGCTTCCTGTGCTGCTGTCTGGGTCCATCTCACTTCCACTCGTGGCCTTTGAGGATCAGGTGACCTGGCTGGGCACATGGGCTGTGGTTAGCCGGGCACATCTCTTTGGGCACATCTCTCCCAGCAGAAGCTGACTCTGTGACAGGTACTGAATCTCTCTGGGTTAGTTTCCTCACCTGTAAAATGGGTGTAATAATAGTACCAGCTTGCTAGGGAATTATGAAGATTCATTGTTTTTCTTGATGAAAAGAAACTCAGTACCCACAGTGTTAACACTGGTCAGATATTTGTAGTTGCCAGGCCATGACGGACTCCGCGCTGCCCTGCCTGGTGCTGCTGGGAGTGAGCTCAGAATCTGTCTGGGGCCCCTTCTGTGTTTCAAGGTACTGAGCGCTTCTTATAAAGCGGGGGTACCGGCCCAGGCACGTGGACCTGGGAAAGTTGATAGTTCACCTCAGGCCAGCTGTGAGTCCTGGTATTTCATCTGAGAGATGATTGTAAATAGCAGCTTAGGAGGCTGTTTTATGATACAATGGTTTCTTTGATGGTTTGTCACTATAATTTAAAAATATTAAATAAGTTCATCCATGAAACTTAGGAAGAAACTGTCTACAAGGAATTAGTTGTTACAAAGACTTAAAGAAGTTCCAACATTATTTGTTGAAATACTGATTATTTATCATTTTCACAGTGACTGGGCACATTTTTAGAGAACGGTGTCCAGATATAGCCTCTGCAAGGTTAGGTAACTCTCTGAGGTCCTCACGACAAAGAGGCCCAGATGGAAACCGCACGCCTGGCCCCAGGCTGCTCGCCTCCACCAGGACCCAGCCGGGGTCCCACGTGCCTCCCTGTCTCCTCATTCTGAGCTCTTGACCTCTCCCTGTATTTCTCCTGGATACTTAACAGTTTTGTCTAAGTCAGAAATTCAAGGACCAGTTGATTATATAAACTGTCATTAATTTCCATGTGACTCTCATAAACAGCCCAAGAGCAGGGCATGCAAGACTCAGGCTGCTTTTTCTGCTGGGTGTGGGCTGATGAGCCGCCTGTGCCTGCGTTGTGCTGTCCCAGCCCTGCCAGTCTGAAAGCTGGGTTCTCTTTTTCTGCATGGAACTCTCTAGATTTGAACAGGAGAAGTTAATGAGGAACCAAAGGCCCTTTGCCATGAGCTCTGAGCATCCTTTCTGGCCATGGATCCAAGGGAAAGAGTCCTTCAGCCAGGAAAGCCCAGCCGCAGGACACACCTGCAGGGCCGGCCCAAGGTGGTGGATGGGACCTGCCCTGCACCTGCCTCCCCGGACTTGACCTTTGCTATATTTGTGGGGTGGGGCTTCAATACTGTTTTTGAACCCAGCAGTCAGTCAGCCACGGAAAGAAGAAATCCATCTAACTGAAACAGCAAGGGTCCCTGGGGCAGTGGCACAGGCCACCTCCCTGTGGCTTCATCCCGGGACACTGTGAAGGGGGCCTGCATCTCGCAGGTGTGCTCTGCGGCTGGCTCTGAGCCCCGACTCAGAAGGCATGTGGCAGCAGAGAGGAAGTGGTTCTGTGAGTTGGCTCAACCAGCCCAGAAGGTCACATGCCCACCTTCACCCTGGTGCATCCCACCCACCGGGTGAGGGTACCACCTTTCCCCTCTCCCACAGTCTCAGCTGGCCCCTCTCAAAGCTCCCCTGGGTGCCCTGCACCCTTTTCCTCTGGAAAAAGGCAGAATGCAGGGTGGAGGCTAAGGGCCCACAGCTCCCAAGTCGGCCTCCCTAGGGGGTCCCCCCACCCTCACATGTCCCTTGGATATGTGGAGGAGGAGGAGGGGGCCTATGACTTTGCAGGAAATCATTCCTGCCTGCAGAGAGTTTTCTCCCACCTTGACTTTGAACCAGATGTCCCGTTCTGAGGAGTGAGGGGTTCCAAGCAAGCTTCTCTGTTGGCAGCAGAGAGACCCCCACGGTCACAACCCCACTCAGTCCCGTCTCTAACTGCACCGTGAAGGTGATCACGTGGAGGCAGGTGAAAAAGGCAAGAAGGTCAAAGAGGCCGAGGCAGCTTCAAAACGCTTGTCTGGCACGTCAATGACAAGAGGTCAAACTACTCGAGCGGTTGTCCTGTCTCTGTGGCCTAAGCCTTGCGATGCTCCCACTGACCCTGAGAAGCAGACAAGGCTTCTGCTTCAAGCTTCACTCAGTGGCCTGAAAGTTAGAGGGACTTTTGATACAGAGAGAGAGAGAGAGAGATGGAAGAAGGGACAGAGGGAGAGAGCTGGAGAGACAGAGAGAGAGACAGGGAGACGCACTTCGGGCTGGGCATACAGATCGAAGCATTCAGACCTTCACTACAGGTAAGATGTGGTGCTCAGTGAAGGCGAGCCCTTGCTCGGCGGCCCACAGTTCCTCTGGCTTCGGTTCCCTGGCTCCCACGCCCGTTTCTGCTGTCATGATCATTTCAGCGAGGCGGGTGGGGTGAGCCTCTCTACGTCACCTGAGCTTCCGCCCCGCCCGTGGCCAACCCGGAGCGGTTTCCAATTTCAGGGCTGTGGCTCTGCAGGGCCGTGGCCGCTGGAAGCCTGTGATCTCCAGGAGTTCTGAGCCCCTTGGTGTGGAAACTGCCAGTGTGTGTTTGCTGGAGATGCCTCAGTGCGGAGGGCAGCCACGTGGGGTAGGGTCAGGGGCCATCTGCACAGCTTCCAGAAAGCACGACCAGGTTCCTTCACGGCAGGTGGACTGTCAGAGAACAGTTCCTCTGCGGGGTCATGAGACAGTGAAACAGCATTTACAGGAGGAAGTGTGCACACAGGTGGAGCCATTTGCTGAGATGGGAGGGTCCTTTGAAATGT
The DNA here is from genome assembly GCA_029783875.1 of Phataginus tricuspis. Lineage (NCBI taxonomy): Eukaryota > Metazoa > Chordata > Mammalia > Pholidota > Manidae > Phataginus > Phataginus tricuspis. The sequence continues at coordinate 7,119,199 of JAQQAC010025709.1, forward strand.
GGGCAATTATGTGAAAGTTTATGATGATAACCATAATGATTTACTGAGCACTTGCTACACACCAGCAACTTCCTAAGCCCTTCACAAGTTTTATCTGACAGCCTCATAAAACCCCGGAGAGGTAGGAATTCTTATGACACCCAGCTGATCGAAACTGAGGTTGACTGAGATTAAGAAACTTGCTTGAGAGCAAAAATAATGGAAGGGCAGAGCAGGCTTTACACTTGATCTTGCTGGCCCCCTATAGTTCTTATTTCCTCTCCTGGGGAAATAAGTTTTGTCTTAGCAGGGACTTAAAAGATCAGTTGTTGGGAACTACCAATGATTTCTATTTGAATCTTTTCGATGCAAGAGTAGGTCAGATTTGTCCCTTCTAAGGATCTGAATCCGCTTCTCACCTACAGAGATGAGCTCAGAAACAGGTGATGCAAAGGGTTATTTCTCCCATCCAGGGTCTACGTCTACCACTGGATGTAGAGCAGTGCGGTTTCCACTTAGGAAGATGACTGCACAGATTCTGAAGTGCTTTTCTTGGGGCAGGGCTAGTGCTACCTCCATTTGGTCCCTGGGGATGGTTACCTGGGATCAGAGCAGAAGTCTGTGGCCATTAAGCAAAACAAAGCTAACTAAATATTAGAGGTGAATGAATATTTGATTTGAGCCAGTTTTTATATTTCTTGGGTCTCACAATATTGAGTAGGTGCTCCGTGAATGTAGCTAGAATAAATAAATAGACTGGCCTGGTGATCACACGTTGTTCCCATGTCCTTGTGAAGGAAATAGAAATGTTAACAGGTCCAGTATCAAAAGCTAGAAACCAGATACCTGACGGCTGTAGTTCAAACTATGATGTTTTGTGATATTTTAAAAATAAAACACGATGCTATCCCAAACTATGAAACATGCCAATGACATGTGTTAATTACAACGAAATTCAAAAGAGCAGAAATTCTACAAAATGCTAGAGACAGGCCCTCCTTCTAAGCACTTGTGTTCTAAGTTGCCATTTCTTCTCACAGGTTCAACCATCACTCAGCATATTTACAAGCCTGACTGAGCAGCTTCAAGAAACAGGTGGGGACATTTAGAAATGCTAAAACTCATTTACCAGAAGGGACCAGTGACAAAACCTCTCCAGGGACCTTTACCACATCTGCAGATTGGTGCAGAGCTAACCCACCCAATCTTCTCTCGATAAGCTGCTCAGTCTGCAGGGGCTAAGCAGTCCCTGGATTTCTGCTCCAAATGGTGACTGTGGTAGAATCCAGCTAGCATTTGTCACGGTCATTTGGCCGAGAGGAAGGGAGGGAATCAGGAAAATGGACTTCATCAGAATCGTAGAGTCTAGCCTCTCTCCTCTCTGTCTGATACGTATAGTCACAGTTCCGCACCTGTGTTTTACACTCCCTCACCATTGCCTCCTCCCCACGGGTGCCGTGTGTTCCTGCAGCCTCCCTGGTGATACCACTCATTCGCGCCTTTCCTCTCGGCCCTGATGGCTCTCCCATCTCTCAGGACTGTGTATTCATCTTGTCTTCTTATGTTGCTCTTCAGTCTCTCATGGCTGTATTGCCATCTTGTCTTCCTGAATTGCTTCTGATCTCATGTGTACCCACCTTGCCTACCTGTACTGCGGTTTGATCTCTCACGGGTCATCTCTATCTTGTCTTTCCGAGAGAACTGTGAACAGTAGAGGGTGGGGCAGAGGAGGCCTTTGGACTCAGGCAGGTGTCAGCTGGAAGCCAGCTCAGTCACCGCATTTATCAAGACAAGAGAGGGTACGCCTTTGTCAAATACAAACCCACAGTTTAGTGGGTGAGCACTTTATGGGCTCATCTCTTGCTCATATGAGGCAAGCTGCAAAGCCCTCCTTCTCCTCTCAGTCTAACCTTTCAGAACATGTGGTTTCTCAGGTCACGGCAGCATCCCAGAGAGAAATGAAAGAGACACAGCGGCTCTTCCCTGCCCCCACCCAAAAGTGCCACATCACTTACACACATGGTCCGTGGACTAGAACTAGTCACATGGCCCTAATCTTACTGCCGGGAAGACTAGAGAAGCCTGGGAATTTGGTGAGCCCTGACTGCCTGCTGCAGATCCTTACTAGTTGTGTGACTATGGATAGTTGTTCAGCCTCTGTGAACCTCAGATTCCTTAATTATAATGTGAGGTGCCTTGTAGGTGGGCCACAGGATCAAATGAGATGATTTTATACGAAGTTCATAGCCTTGTGTCTGGCTTATAAGTGCTTAGTATATTTAGCATATATACCTGTAAAGGTCATGATGGTCTAAAGATAAGGGCCACATTTTTCTTTCTTTACCTATATTCCTCCCCCATCATATTATCCAGTAAGATGGAAAAAAATTAAATTTATAATTATTTAATTTGGGAGGATTATGAAGCATGCATGCACACACATACACATACTCATACACAAATGCCTGGAAATAGGTAAATGTGTTGTAGGCTTTTTAATTATTCATTCACCATTCATCACAAACATTGTTTATGTGCAGTGCAGAGGGTGTACAGGCAAGAACGTGACTGATATGGTATCATTTCAAGGATTGTATGGGCTTGAGGAGGAGAGAGTTATTATGTGTAACATTGTAAATAATAATATGAAACAATGTGAAAGTGAACTAAAAAAAGCACAGGCAAAATATGGTGGAAACATAGATGAAAGAGTTATAAGAAAGCCTGCAAAACAGAGAAGGCAAATAGTGAGTCTGTGGCATCTTACTATACTGACAGGCAGTGAGTGCAATGGGGTATCGGGGGGACTTGATAATATGGGTGAATGTAGTAACCACATTGTGTTTTCGTGTGAAACCTTCATAAGAGTGTATATCAATAATACCTTAATAAATAAATAAATAAATGATTAAAAAAAAACAAAGCCTGCAAAACTCAGGGAAGCTTTCATAGAAGAAAGCTAAGTCTTAAAGGACAACAGAAACTCACGCAAAGAAGAAAGCGGGAATGATGTTTCAGGCACATCCTATTTACTACAAATGGTTACTTTACTATCTGCATTGGATAACCATGGCTAGATCAGACCTGTATCTGTCAGGGTTAAGTTGCTGAGAATAGGATCCTCTCTAGTTGACACAGCAAAGAACTTACTACAGGTCTTTAATTGGCTTAGCGAATCCCTGGCGGTGCTGAAGAGACACACTGGGTTGAGTTCTCAGGAATGTGTTCCAAAGGCACTGAGCCCCCAAGGGAACTGCTGTTTTCCCACAATTAGGAAGCCACTGGCTCCAGAACCACACCCCCAACATAAAGGGCGCCTTGCTGAGGGGCAGTCACAATCAGAGAAGCTCACGTGTCTACTGGAGATTTTAGCATGAGTCAAAAGACCTTATTTTCCTGTGGATACAGTTTTCAAGGATGAGGTGAATGTTTCTTTCAGTCCTAACATTAGATCATAACTTGGCCAGGCCTGAGAAGCTTGGACTATCATAAAATTGGTGACTTGAAGAGAAAATATTTAAATAGAATGAGAGTTCAAGGTGCAGATATAGAATGAAGGTGCCATTACATTTCAGATACTGTAAGAGGAGACAGTTTATTTTAGCGGCCTGTACTGTATAGGGTGAGACCCCAGAATACTCTGAAGCCGTCATCCATCCACGGCGAGTCACACATGAACCCTCTGGGAAGCACTTTACTGAATGTTCTCTTTGCCTCAGTGTCCAAACCTGGACTCTGCAGGGAAGGACAGGCTAATGGGCTAACAACATGTCAAGCTGAAACCTACTAAATGCAATGAAACTTTAAATGAGTTCATATTTAAAGGACTCATAAAAAAGATCCCACAAATAGATGTGCTTATGCTGCCAAGTACATTTAAGAAAATCTGCATCCTTAACACGAAAGGAAATGTCAGCTCTCTGTGGTTAATTCAATCGTAGGTAATTTTTCAGTGTCCAATTAAAATGATTGGTTCCTATGAATATCAGCTAAGACTTTTGGTCCAGGCAGCATGCGTTGGAGCACCTGACAGGGATATTTGGTGGGTAGGCAAAGGCAGACCCCTACCTGGGGTGGAGGCTTATTAGGGTTAGCTTGAGGCCAGGGCTGAAGTGGGAGAGTGTGTGACTGATGAAGGTCATTCAAGGCCATGCGATGTGGTGGTTGAGGCCAGGCCTGGGAATCAGACCCACCCAGATTGCACTCCTGACTCTGACTTTCAGCAAGTTAACTTGGCCTCTCTGGAAATAGTTTCCTCATCTGCAGAATGTTGATCATAATTGCACTGACGTCTCAGAATCCATGTGATGCTTCAGTGAGATTAGGTTTGCAAGGTCCTAAGCACAGATCTCAAAGATAATAATGCTCAGTGAATGGTAGAAGTTATTATGAACCATGTATGTCCCATGTCTTCTCTGTAAGTCTGTACATTACTAACAACATAAAGCCTAAGCATTGTGGTTTCTATAGTCTAAGATGGTGACGCATCCTAGGTTCGGTATGAACAAATGCCCTCTTGTTCTCTCTCTTTGTTCCCCCTCCCCGCGATGCCTGCAGAAGAACCTGCTCTCTGCAGTACCTGGGCAGCCTCGCATTCATTCAGGGATCAGTTAGGATCTGCCGGTGTCACTGTGAAATGCTTCTGTTGTGACGCTAACCAGACATTTGTATACACATGCTGTCTAGAATAAGGGCAAAGCACAGTTGATTCATCCTGGAATTTGTATTGGATGGGCAAGCTTTGTGAGGCTGGAGAAGGGGCATACCTACTATTGGCAAGTCTCAGGGAGGCAGAAGCTTTCAGTGAGAAGGGCGCCACCCTTGTTGGTTGTTTCCTTGGACTACTCCTCAGAGGACACTTTCTGAAAAGTGGGATACTGGGAGAGGGCGATTTTAATGCTTGGAATTTGTTTGCATGAGTGAACATAATATCCAGACGCTGTCTTTTATCATCCATTGATCAACTGTTTGTTTAATTAATTTAGTTTATGTAAAATCAGCAGAAGTAGTTGTATTTGTTGGCCAGCTTTGCGGGTCTATGAAGAATAAGGGGGGCTGGGCTTCAGGGAGGCTGATTCAAAGGTCGTTAAAGGTGATCCGAAGGAAGTGAGCCTGGTCAGAATTGTCTTTACCGGCTGTCAGTTTCCCAGCAGGTCTGTGCTGGACAAGTGTGATGGGGTGTCTGTCCTGGCTTCTTCCGTGTTCCCACCTTATGTCAGGACAGCCCCTGCTCCTCCATTCTCCCTCTCTCTGGGCGACTGATGACCTCACTGTCCGGGAAACACTGGTTTTGGGATTTCCCTGTTTCCACCCCCCATACTGTGGACTATCCATTCCCCAGACTTGGTCTGGTCTTTGGCCCCTTCCTTGCATTTTGCTAGGTATCTAACCAGCTGGCCTGTGATAAATGGAGTTTAAGTGGTGTGATGAATTACCTGCTCCCCAAAATGTATTCATATTTCCAGGAGGGACTCATAGAGAAGCTTTACTCCAGTGTAATGACTACCCCTCCTCTCCTCAGATGGGTGCAGAATGCTTTTTAGTGGGACCACAGTGGATGGTGGTAACTTTAGGGGTTCCTCAAATTATGCCACATATTGGCCCCTCAGTTTGGCCACATGCAGGGGATGACAGGGGAGCAGAGGCTGTGGATATGGGCACACACAGCCGAGTGGGTCCCGTGGTTCTAGGTCCTGGAGTTTAGGACCGGCCCTCACTATGTGCTTCAGCGTGTGCTGATGAGCCCGGGGGTCTGCATCCATGGGCTTTGAGGGCATGAGTCCGCCTGGGGTCCAGGAGAGCTAGAGAGTCCCAGGAGAGACGTCATTCCCTCCCCCATCTTCCCGCAGGTCAGCCCCACATTGGCCTCGGATCCTGGCCGCATGGCTGCAGGCGGGGGTGGCTGAGGGAGTGGTGAGAGCAGAAAGCCAGGAAAGGGTCTCCCCTGCAGCTGCCCTGATTGCCCTGTCAGTGATTCCACACGGTGAGGGGAGCTGGGCCTGCAGTGGTGACCCGAGGAGACGCAGAGGGAGGCCTGCTCTTGCTCCCGCCCTTCCGGACCTCGGTGGGTGTGTGAGGAGAGCAGAGTGTACTTCTCAAGGGGCTCCCCATGGTCTCCAGCCCCCAGCACCCAGGGGCCCTCCAGCAGGCAGAGAGGGTGGGGGGGTGAGTGCAGCCACCCCCTGGCTGCCCAGGCCTGGAAAACCCAGCTCCCTCCTTCTCCCTGGCCTCTGGGAGAAAAAAAAAAAAAGGCAAATCTGAGGTACCACATAAAACCCAGCAGGGTTTTATTTCCAAATTTGGTGTTTCTATGAAAAACAACACTTGTTACTTCTTGGTGGAATTACCATAAACTTGGGTAAGTTTGGAATGCTCTTAGACGCCTCCTCCTTCGGTGTCCTCCTTTAACAAATAACCTGTTACGTCCTTAGGCTGAGTCCTCAGATAATCAGGTCACGGGTCCTCTTGACCCTGCCCCATTCTCCCCATGATACCTTGTGTTATGACATCACGACTCCCCTTTGACTTTACTATCTGAAACCACTCTTCACTCCCCAAGACTCGAATGGGGTCCCTGAAGGTCCGGCATATTCCTCACTCTGTTCGGGGTCCTTTCATCCCTCACTGTTTCATACCCTGAATCTTGCCTGAAAGATGAGGATATTTTTTTTAATATCATAGGGTGTCCTATATCAAAATTAAGCTCTTCACAGAGTATTTTGGAAACTAGAAGAAAGGAAATTTCAACCTGACTTGTTCTGCTCTCCAGCCATTCACCTGGAGATCTGGTGAAAGGAGAGGCTGGAGGCGGTGACACCCAGCTCATCAAAACCCACTTTGTAACAGGCTCAGAATGACTGTATGGCTCTTAGAGTGAAAGGCACTTGAGCGATCACATCGTGGCAACGGAAGCCTGTCGACTCGCAGAGCCTGGAGGACAGGCAGCCCGGCACGGGCACGGCCTCACCGCTTACCTAAGGCCCACGATGGGGGGTGCCTGGACCAGTAGAGTTTAGTGCAAATACCCTGGGACATTTTTAATTCCTCTTAAGAGGACAAGACATAAATTTCTTTATCATGTCACAAATTTCCAAAGCAAAGGAACGCTTTCAACTGTCTTAATCAGAAGATGTTTTTGTTGGGGCCAGAAAAACAAAGGAAAATGCATAACCACCCCCTCCTTGGCTGTGTGCAAGGCTCTGCTGCCAGCCCAGCTGACACGCAGGGGCCACGAGCGGAGAGGCCAACAGTGACCTCAGCTCTGCTCCCCCTGACTGCTCCCAGCCTGGGTCACAGGGCTTCAGGGCCTTGACCTTGACAAGACTGTACACTCTGAACTCCCCCAACCCAGGCCCCAGACCACAAGGCTCCCCATCCCAGCCTCTGAGTAGGTCAGAGGTGGAAACTTCACTGACTCACTGTGGGACTTTCCAATCTGGAAGCCAGGATCTTCTTCCCGTATATTACAATAATAAAAAATAATTACTGCTGCTATTGAATTTTTATACTAACCACACCAGGTCCAGACATCTGCATTAGACTAAACTGCAAAACCTTTAGTGGAGATTTTTCCATGGCTGCAAAGCTCTGCAAAAACTAGAAAATGTCCAACAGCTGCTGTAGCCATGGAAGTATTATAAGAATGAAGACATTTCAAATACAAGAGAAATGACTGATCATGCATATCAAAACGGCCTGAAAGAATAGCGGTTTCTTTTGGCTAATGCTACAGAAATGTGGAGATAAAGGCCTTTCATTAATCATGTAGGAGATTAGAAGAAGGAGGAGAAAGGGTTGGTCCTCAGTTGGATTTAGGAGATTATATTCAAATCAAGAGGCAGCCTGAAAAGCACGGTACGCATCAGCAATTCTGTTCCTGTCGAAGAGGGAACTGGCTGCAAGAATTTTGGAAGGGATCTATTTTCATGCTGTTTTTGAGTATCCAGTTTAGTGTTATGGGAACTAAGAAACTTTATCGCAATCTAATACTTATTTTTGCAATAGTGGACATGGTGGTCATATTAGAGTAGAATATTTAATTAATGGGATGTCATGACTTTTTATAAAAGGAGCACAAACATGTAGCATTTGTAGAAGTATCCGCCTCTCTCGTCCTATGCCCTCAGACATCACCAGGCCGTGTGCCCTGGGCAGGACACATGATCTCTTAGTTGACTCAGTCACCCTGCCCACCATAGATGCCTTTCATCTTTCTGGGTTATCCTTTTCCTGGGTCCCGTGAGATTGTTTAAGAGGTTACAAGCCAGGGTTCCCTGGAGAAATAGAACCAATAGGAGAATGACTAGGAGAGATGTTTTAAGGAATGGATTCATGTGATCATGGGGTTGGCAAGTTCAAAGTCTGTAGGGCAGACCAGCAAGATGGAAATTTAGGCACTTTTTATGTTGCAGTCTTGAGGCAGAATTCCTTCATTTTAGGGAATCCTCAGTTTTAGCTCTTCTAGCCTTCAAGTGATTGAGTGAGACCCACTCACACAATGGAGGGTAATCTTTACTCACAGTCAACTGATTCTACAACGATGTTGACCACAACTACAAAATACCTGTACACAGCATCTAGACTGGTGTTTGACCAAAAAAGTGGGCACCATAGATCAGCCAAGTTGGTGCATAAAAATTTACCATCACACCTTGTATCTGTTTCAGAAATATTCTAGAACTCTCCTGAATCCCCAGGTCTCCACAGCCACACCTGGCTGAGCTTTGTATAGAGCCAGTGGGGGCTCATGGAAAAATGTGGGTGTGTGGGATCATATTATTAATACTATTTCCCAGAGGTGGAATAAATGTCATTTTCCTGTGTTCAAATTTTAATAAAATTTCCAAATTCTAGAACACTGAGAAGATACAATAAGGATTATGGAGAGCTAAAAGGATAATGTCATTTAAAATCTAGCAACAGGTTGCTACCAGTATGAAGGCAGATTGGGAAAGCATGAAAATACGCCTCCTTCACTCTCTTAGACATACCATTCACACCACGTGGCATGAAGAGCCCAGCTAAAGAGGAGGCCTGTGGAAATCCCACAGCGCTCTTCCCACTAAAGCTCTCGGCATGTAGAAGCCAGGGCGCCATCTGAGGTGCATCTGTCTGTCTGAGGAAGGGGAGCTGTTAAAGGCTTCCCAAGAGGCTGCATTTTGCAAAGTGCCTGTCAGTCATCAAGAGATGGGGTCGCTGGCCCCAGAGCCACAGTCAGTTTGGTGCCTCTGCCTGAAGGGCCCCACCCTGTCCCTGCTCCATATGACTCTCCACCTTTGTCCTGCCTGTGTGGCAGAGGGGCCTGCAGAGTTTACTGCCGAGGAAGGCCCCAGAACCTTCTGACAGGCACGCTCACTACTTCTTCACTTCTGGATTATCGATGGCCAAATTCAGGAGGAGAGATGATTTCTGGGATTCCTGTTCTTTGAAACAGTGTAATTGTGATTCTCTGTCCCTTCTCAGCCTATTCAATTTTCCTCTTCCTTCTAAGGTGAATGCAAATCCATGTCTTCAGTTAAGTTCCCCCTAGACTATTCTAGCCAGGGCTAACCTCTCTCTCCTCTTGGTTCCTGGAGGGCTCATTCTTTCTATCATTCATTTAAAAAACATCTGATCTGGTTATTACTAATTTTCTGGTCCAGATTTTATCTAGTCAATGTTGGTAACTCCTTGAAAGCCTAGGCTGTCACATTTATGTAAAAACTGCCTTATACTGCATCCCAACCCTTGCATGACTCCCCTCCGACACCCACACCCATTCACCCAGGTATGTACATACATACGGGCATGCATGCATGCACACACATGCACACAGTCCCCAGACAGAACAGAGATTTAATAAGGACTTATGAGTGGCGCTGATGACTCAAACTGCTTCATAAACTAGTCTACAATAATTTAACATTTAATAATGGTGACTTACAGAAAAGATGTTTGCCTTCAGAGTGTTATTTTATACTTTTACTACCTTACATTTGCATTTTTGAGCGATTACTATGTGCCAAAGACTACTCAGGGCTGTTTATATATTTGTTCTATTAGATTTCACAACATCCCTGCAAAATAAGAATGCATATGCACATTTAAAGAATTGTGACTGAGAGTAGTTAAATAATATGCTCACAGTCTTGCATCTAATAAATGGCTGGGTAGTGTTTATACTTATTTGCATCCACCAAATTATACCAATGTACAAAGTACAGTGTAGGAAAGGGGAGGAAATCACAAGAAATTCCCCATCACTGTGATACACTTCCATGTGGGACAATAGGAAAAGCATAGGTGTGGGATGAAATGGTTTGGCTAGGTATTGATTGGAAGTTATATGAGCTTAGGAAAATCTTAGTCACCTGAGTCTAGATGTCTAGATTTCTTAGTCTGTAAAAAGGGCGTAAAAACAATTTTCCTACCTGATATATATTATCAATAGTGCAAATAGACTGACTATAGTTCCAGAGTTTATTTAGAATCATCTTCTCTTACCTCCATGGAGTATTCTTGATTTTGCAATCTACCCAAGGTACAGAAATCGATGTGATATTTGATATCTGTCTCTGGATACTTCTTTATTCAAACAAATATTTTCAAGACTCCACCAAAAAACTATTAGAACTAATAAATGAATTCAGTAAAGTTGCAGGATACAAAATCAATATACAGAAATTTGTTGTGTTTCTATACACTGATAAACTATCATAAGGAGAAATTAAACAATCCCATTTACAAATGTATCAAAAATAATAAAATACCTAGGAATAAACTTAACCAAGGAGGTGGAAGACCTATACTGTGAAAACTATGAAACACTGATGAAAGGAATTGAAGACAACACAAACAAATAGAAAGATAAACTGTGTTACTGTGTTCATGGATTGGAAGAATATTGTTAAAATGTCTGTACTCCCAAAACAATCTACAGAGTCAACACAATCCCTATCACAGCACCGATCATATGTTTTTTTTTAATTAAGGCATCACTGATACACAATCCTACGAAGATTTCACATGAGCAACACCGTGATCTCAACATTCAGCCACATCATCAACTGCCCCCTCACCCGATTGCAATCACTGTCCATAGCAAGATGCCGTAGAGTCATCACTTGGCTTCTCCACACTATACTGCCCTCCATGTGATCTACCCATATTGTGAGTGCTAATTATAAGGCCCCTTAATCCCCTCCTCCCTCCCTCCCCAACCCCTTCTCTTTGGAAAATATATGGAGTGTCCTCAAAAATTAATAACAGAAATACCATATGATCCAGTCATTCCACTTCTGTGTATTTAGCTGAAGAAAATGAAAACACTAACTTGATAAAATATAAACATAAACAGCTTGGCTCAGCAATAATCTATATTTCATTCATATTCATAAATAAAAAGTAAACATGGGGGTACATGTTTACTGCAGCTTTATTTATAAGAGTGAAGATGTGGAAACAACCTAAATGTCCACTGATAGGTGAATGGATAAAGAAGATGTGTGTGTATATGTATATCTATATAGTGGAGTACTGTATAGTAGTATATACATATGTATAGTATGTATAATACAGTGTATATACACATATATAGTGGGGTATTACTCAGCTATTAAAAAGAATGAAATCTTGCCATTTGTAACAACATGGTTGGACCTAGAGGGTATTATGCTAAGTGAAATAAGTCAAACAGAAAAAGAAAAATACCATATGGTTTCACTTATATGTGGAACAAATGAACCAGACAAATGAAGAAACAAGCAAACAAAAAACCAGAAACAGATTCACAAATACAGAGAAAATACTGATGGCTTCCAGAGGGAAGGGGGTGGGGAAATGGGCAAAATAAGTGAAGGGGATTGAGAGGTACAAACTTCCAGTTATAAAATACATAACTCACTGGGATGAAAAGTACAGCTATGGGGAATATAGTCAGTAACATTGTAATAACTGTCTGGTGACAGATGGTAACTACACTTATCAGGTGAGCATTTTGTATCAAGTCACTATGTTGTACACCTGAAACATAATATTATGTCTATTATATTTCAATTAAAAAAAAAAGCATCCTGCCTTCCAGAGGCTGAAACCCCAAGACAGATGGGAAATCAAAGTCCCTCGGCTTTCACTTTATTTCTCAGTGTTTACCGCAACCACTTCTACATCATACAGAGATCACTAGGGATATGTCATTTTTATTTTATATTTTAGTACTTCATTTTGGTTTTCATTCATATTTTTATTAGAAAGCAGTCTTTTCTTCATGCAGTGCCACTTCTGAGGCACTGCGCATTTGAACTGGCAAAGCTTGTCACTCTCACATTGACGTAAGTAGAAAAAGTCACTCCCAAATAAAACGACAAATCCATTTTATCCACTGATTTGTCAACAATAGATTGGCATGCCAGTGCAAATGGGGAATGACAAAGGGGGCCCAGAGAGACGAAGTAGGACAGACATTTTAGGGTTTATCAATAAAAATGCTGGAGTCTCTCTCTCTCTCTCTTTTGGTAACAACAAAAAAGCACTTCATTTCATTTTTTTTTTAAAGAATTCTTAAAGGTCTGCTAAATATCTGAGAACTTAACATTTACTCTTTTCTCAAAATGGACCATTAAAATCATCATAAAATGGGGCAGAGTTTAGATTATTGCTGAGCCAAGCTGTTTAAATGTCTGCCACCCTGACCCCACCCATCCCACTCTAGTTAATCCCCCCAACCACCCATCAGACCAGAACATCACCAGCAGTCCTCCCTCCCCCACCCACTCCCATCTGCCTGTCCATCCTGTCCCTAAACTGCCAGGGTGCTATGGGGGCCTCCAACGGGTCTTCTGGCAGCTATGGAAACTAAGGTTGCTCTAAGAAGGACTGTCTCATTGAGGGAGAAATGTGGCTCTAGATTGCCAACTTGTCTTGGTGTGCCCAAAACTCTCCCCGTGGTGGCACTGAAAGTCCTGTGTCCAGGGAAACCTCCTTCAATCCTGGAAAAACTTGGACAGTTGGTCATCTAATACCACAATTTCTGTCCATTAAAGCAGGCCTTACTCCATACTCAAGAGAGACACATTTTTAACTAGAATGGTTTCAAAATTTGTATAATTTCTTAGAGGAAGTTATGAGCTTGAAGATTTTCAGAAGTTGCCATCTACTTTTAGTCTTAACAACCTTCTTTGGTCTTATTAAATCAAGATGATGTAAGAAAGTAATGTTTTGCTTTGCCCTCCCCTCCGCTGTGCCTGGCCTGTCCTTGGAACGTCCTTCAGCTTTAATGGTGCTTCTTCGTTCCTTCCCTTAGACGTTTTGAATGACAGGAAATTTTATGTCTCTATTGCCCTCTGCTCAAAGACGTTTCTTGTATTTGTTTCATGGATAACATTTTAACATAAAGTTTACCTTCTCTTTAGAGCATTTCTGATAGGCCCTGATTCCCAGTTTTATTGGCCCATGGCCCCTGTAGAGTAACTGTGAAACCCCATGGTCATTTTGTTTCTTTAGCCCCCCAGTGGGCTAAAGATTTCCCGGAGCCACCAGGCCAGCACCAGTCATGGTTGCTCAAGATGCTTTTCTGTATTTATAGCTCGTATCATAAACCATATCACATTATTTTGCCCCCCGTTACCTTGATTCCAAGCCTTGTCCTGATGCCTTTGGTGCCCAGCCTCTTGCCCTGTCCTTCCACCGCTGTGCACTCGCCCTGGAGGCCCAGGGCTCGGGGCTGTTCCATCCTGGTTGGTACTTGCCTTGCTTGATGCTGGCCTGATGGGAGGCAGGAGCCTAATAACTTCTGGAGGATCCTGCTCTTATATTGTGAAATAAGAGTAGAAGAGTGAGTTGGTGCATTTAGGGAAAGGAAATGGGGAACAGGCACACCACTTTATAAATAGTAACAAATATGCATTCAGTTAGCTTCCCACGGTGGGTCGTTAAGTTAGAAATAGAAGTCAATGGTGTAACAACTCAACTATGCTGGTGCAAAGACCCTGAAAGAAATCCACATGCAGCTTCTGGCTTACTTTCTGTGCACCTAGCCCGTGGCACTGTAGAGACTGAGAATGGAAGGTGAAGGGATGCGGTGGGGTACAAGGCAGCCCTCCTCTTCCAAAGGAAAATTGAGAGACAGGAAAGAGCTTGCACATGCTTTGTGATGACCTTTAAATAGGAGTTTGCAAGATGCCTAAAGGCAATAAATATTCAGTAAGATCCACTCAGGATGGGGGTTCTTGTAGGTGTTTTGCCAATCTGAGCCCCAGCAGACTCTCAAGCCACTATTGAGAAGCAAACAGTGGGGAAAACCCCCATAGCACTGCTCAATTTGGGTTTTCAATTAACAGCTAAATACAGGGTCCTGTATTCTAAAGAGTTTAGTAACCCAACTATCTGAGTAAATCACTCAAGTATTGTTTTAAGTACTACCCTACACTGGGGTTACGCTCTAAATCTTCTGCCTTCATTGTAAAATTCTCTGTATACCATCCAACTTAGCTAACAACTGGCAAGCCCATGTATTTATTAGGAATGCTTTAAGCTCTAAGCAACGGTATACCTGACTACAAGTGACTTACATCACCGAAGTTTTAATTGTTTCACTTGAGTTTGAAGACAAGGTCCCAGATTTGGTGCAGAAGCTCAAAAAATGTCATCAAGAATGCAGACTCTTGTCTTTCAGTCTTTGGGGTATCAGCTTTTAATATCCTTAGGCTTGTACCTCAGTGTTGCAAAACAGCCATTACAGTTCCCACACCCTTACCCAGGTACATTTACTATACCTGGAAGAAAAAAAAGCCCTATGAAAAAAGGGATTTCCTTTTACAACAGAGAAAAATATTTCCCAGGAGAACCCCCCTAGCAGTTCCCCGCTACCATCTATTACTATCTCATGACCACATCTGGGTCAAATAGCTTCTCCTAGTTGCAGAGGAGTCTGGGAAAAAGAGCATGTGGCAGAGATGAAAGATTGTCATGATTGGCCTAAGCCAATCATGAATCATTGTCTGGAGCTGGTCAAATTGCCACCCAGAGTAAAATCATGGTTTTATTAGCAAGGAGGAAGGATGGAAATAATATTGGTAGACAAAAGATTTTACCACAGTAAAGAATAACACAACTCTAAGGCTTTAAATTCCACTGGAGATGTTTTCACCTTTACCTGGCTACAAGTAAACTGCCTGTCCCAAAGAGCTGACCTTTTAGCCAATGACAACTGTGGTAGAATTTAATATTGGTGACTTAACAATAGAATGTGGAACAAGAGTAAAGGACTTTGGATTGGCGTTCTGGACCAACAATAATTCTGCTGAAGGGGAATTTAGTAGCCTATGTATCAAATATCTCTATGTATTCAGAGCCATGAAGAAGATATTCCAAATTAATCCAAATGAATTACTCATATGCATTTCAACTTTGGTTATTTGTTCTTACTAGACAATGTAATGATAAATTTTAGTGGACTAGTTCTGAGGAAAAGATAGGTCATGAATTCATGAGTGTGAAGATTTATAAATATTGGCACAAGACAGAGGGAGTTCTATAATATATATTTGGGCATCCTTGAAGATGATTGTGGAAATAATAGCATATCCTGAAATGAGGTGTTTTGTCTCCTGTTTTTCTCCTTAGTATGCTTTGGGACTCAAAACCTAAAATTTCAACCTTTGGGACTGAGCATTGCATGGTCAAGAACTTTCCAACAATCAAATTTCACTGTGATTTCGCTGGTTGTGAGGATATTTCTGTCTCTTTTCTCTAGTTCGTAGAACAGGAAGAAACAGGATGCATAGGTTAGGTATGAAGCCAGCAGGAGAAATCAGAGTCCTGCTCCTTGCCTCCCATCCAATGGGCTGGACCAACCCTGGACTCTCAGGAGCCGCAGATGAGGAACGTCCTGGTTGCAGGGAGCCGTGGCCTGCCAGCCACTGCAGACCTGCACTTTTTGGAGTGCGACAGCTCCAGGCAGCCATGACCGGTTGGTCTGGCTGCCTGTGCTTCTTAGTTTGCTTTTGGATGCTCCTGTAACTTACCGTACTTACTGCAAATTTGTGTTCTGAATAAATGACGGCTGTGAAGTAAAACAAATCACACCTTTACTTTGCCAGGTTAGGTTGAATTCATAGCTAGGGCTGGTGACATTCTAGCTTCAAGATAATTGTCAGATCTCTAAAGATGGACAGAGAATGAGGATTTCCCTTACCCGTGTGATTTAATCCACTCTATCTTGTTATCAAGCTTCGGTGACCTCAATCATGTTTTCTTGTTTGTGTTGTATCTATATGTGTGTGTGTGTGTGTGTGTGTGTATGTGTGTATACACACCCATGTATACAAATCATATAAGAACATGTAAATATATAAATATGTATTTGGTTCTCACACAGAAGAGGCCTCAAAAAAGGTTTGCTGAATTTGAATCTATATTTTGATTAATCAGAAATACTTATCTACATTAATACTATTTGAAAAGTTTAGGAAAGAACTTGGCCATCTGTTTCCTAGTTTTCCAATTTAACTTTCTCTTTTGTGGTTTCGCTGAACAGCGTCATTCTTCTCCCATGGCAATGGTTTTGTGGAGCTGTTCTCCGAATGGGGAAAGGCTTTGATTCTAAAGTTAGTGATCAGATAAAACATTTGAGATGCAACACCAGGGCATGGTAATTATTTATTTTTTACTGTGCAGTCTATCCTATCCATTTTAGGTAAATCACAGGGATTCCTATAAGAAAGGCTATTTCCCTAATAAAAATAGAGATGGAGTGACCTTCGTTTTCTTAAAATGCAAAACCCACAACGTCCTCATGGAGAAAGAAGTCTGGTGTGGATGATCACAAGAGTCATTTAAATATATGAAGGTAAAGTTTCCCCAGTCCTGAAGGTCCCCCTCTGCCTTTTAGAGATCTAAACTTTCCTCTTCATTCTCAAATATTGAAAGCAATTCACAGATTTTCAGGAACAATGGTGAATTTTCAAATATTGCCAAGAAAGGGTATTGCCCTGCATTTCTCATTTATCTGCTGTCCTTACATCAGCATGTTAGGGTGGCCCTTGCAACACTTTTTTACTGCAGTTCATTCAAGGGTGAGTCAGGGAGGACAGCTTCCAGAGCTATGGAGGGGAAAGTGGTCTGAATCAAAGAACAAGGTTCAGCCAACTTAGAAAGATATAATCTGCCATAAGTACCTCCTCTTCCATGGACACTGGCTCTCCTGTGGAAGTGGTGGCTTCATCGTCTACATTAAATAGCCAAGGCACCTAATAAATAAATAGGGACTCCATGAGGCCACAGTGACTCTAGGCCTCCTGTGGTATACAACAGTGGTCAGAAAGCCCCCCCCCCCCCCCGCCACCCCAGTTCAGTGAAAGTCCTAGAAGAAGTTGCCAACTTCTAAGAGAGTAAAAGCTGACTGCTGGACTGTCCTCCCAGCTATATTTTTGGATAAACACCTAACAAGCCTAGCTCTCAGCAAGTCAACAGCCAGCTAAGATTACACCATAAAAATACCACCCTACATTTTACGGGACTTGCTTGTTTAATAAGTGTTATCCCATCTGATTCACTAGACAGCAAGCCAACTGAAGTGTGGATGGTCTTTCACAGAGATTTGATGGTAAAGAAAAATACTTCTTCGTGTCCAAGGAATTTGCTCTCTAGCTGGAGGAGATGGACAATAAAAAAAGTGACAAATGAGCAGGAAAATGGTACCTGGTGATGAGCATTTTGGTAACACTAGCACAGTGTGAAGGTGGAGACCACACAGCGCCACACTTAGCACAGTGGTGCATCCTAAGTGTCCAATAACCTCCCTCCAAGACTCCCGGGATATGTGTCAGACACGGTTCACATTCTGTAGTTGGAGGAACTAAAGTCACTGGGGAGATCTTGAGGCTTCATGACACTGGCCAGCAGAAAGCCCACAGGCTGGCTTAGCAGGAAGGCCAAGGTGAGGACGGATTCCTGGGCAGCCCCTTGCTCCCCCTGGACTGCATGGCTCCAGGCAGGGGGGACCCATTCAGTGCCTCAGGTCAGTCAGCAGGAGACTGGAACTTGTGCTTAGAAGCCCTTTGAGAAAGGAGGGGTCAATGAATGAGTATCCAACTGAGAAATAGAATCTTCCCCGCCCATTCATATTAGGAAATAAGTTAGAACTTCCCTTTCCATACATAGTAGATTTGGTCATGAAAAGCTGGATATAAACATAATCTTTGTGGATTCTATTGTATTTTAAGAGCTCTCTGACATCAGGATTAGTAAAATGTCAATGATATTCCTTGAAGTTGAACAAAGGGTGTGTGGGGGTTCATTTTCTATTCTCTCTGTTGTGGGGTATGTTGGAAAATGTCTCAAACAAAAAGTAAGTAAATAAATCAAAAGCTGTCCTTCTGGCAGTGGATGGATCTTTCTCCCCCTCTTTCCTTCCCTTAAAGTGAGAACAATGAATTCTAACTAATCTTTTCTTGTAAAATTAAATTTTTTCAGAAAAAAGTTTATAACTGTTCCTGCACATCGGGTTTTTCTGAAGCCAAACACAGCATATTGAAATGATTTGCAGTATTGGCCTTTAATTTCTGTAACAGTTAAATAAGTAATATGACTAGGCATGTTTCTACCTATTGGGAATATATTTATGAAGCATCGGAAGGAGATGTGTGGTTGGAATGGTTCACAGAGAGGAGACGCTATGAGAACCCATCTCACCTCCAGACAGGCCTGTGAACCCGGCATGTCTCCGCGCATCCCAGGGGTTCCTTTTCCTCATAAGGAAAGGAACAGTTTCCTCTGGATCCGTTCAAGGATCCTTACTTCCCACAATGGGAAGAGAATTCTGGAGGTCAAGCGTGTCCTAACTGAAAATACCAAAATCACTTGAGACAGAAAGCAGGGAAGAGAGGTTAGAATTTCTAACTTCTCGGACTGGAAATCAGTGTAATCCCTCAAGACCTTTAAGAATTTTCCAATCATCCATGGGTTTCTCATCTCTTCATTCTCTTCTCTCCTTCCTTAGGCTCACAAACCAATGAAAAGATGAGAGGCAGCTTCTGGCTGTTGAAAACATTTTCACAAGTTTTGAACTTCTACAGGTCACATCTTTATGTCATTCTCCTCATCTGGACAAAGGTCAACAGCTTTCTGCCCAGCCAGGGCCACTGTCTCCTTCTGCTTAAGCTCCTGCCCTGCAGCCACCGACTTCTTTCCTTTAACCTGACTGGACAGCCGACCTCTCCAGGGTCTCCCTCTGATTTACCCCCTGACCAGAAACCCCAACCACAGAGTCTGTAAAAGACTGCAAGCAAAACACCAGATGCTCATGGCTGGGTATGCTTGCAATTCTTTCTACATGGTAGAATTGTGATTTCTGATTTTTCACGAATTTTACTCATTTTAACTTTCTTCTTAGTTTCTGCACTCCCCAAGTCTTCTTCAATGGGCATGCATCGCTTTGTATTTGAAAAAAGAACAATACACACAATTTTTCAAGAAGCCACTGTTGTTACTCCCCGGGTTCAAATCCATCCTTAGACCTTCAGTGACTCCCCATTGTCCTCAGCATAAAATCCAAGCTCAGTGGTTCGGCTCCTCCACCTCTGGGACCCGGGTCCCCTCCTCTCTCTTGCCTGACCTCTGCCCTCCCCTGCTCAGCCTCCTTCCCATCCACACCCCACCCTGTGCACCCATACTGTGCTTTGCCCAGCCACCCCAATGGCCCACTGCTCCTGGGACCTGCCACACCCCTGCCACCAACGTGCCCTCCTCTGAGTCCCTCCTTCCCTCCCCTCCTGGCCTTCTGCAGTCGGCCTGGCACACTCCATGCTTGCTTTAGGAGACATTTCAAGCTTGGCTCTGCAGAATCTCCCTCCTGGGCCCCTCTCTACCCAGCCTCTTCCTGAAGCAGCTCACACTGCATTACATACTGTTTCTCACTAGACTGGAAATGCCCTGACATCCAGCTCAGTGTCTTAATTCTCTAGGGTTTTTCCCCTTGTTTTATTCTTTTTGGGGTTCTGACTGCCCAACACAATGTCAGACACACAGCAAGTGACCAGTGAAATTACTCACGGAGTGTTTGCTTGAGTTTCAAGATGCTTTCATAGCAATTATAGATCACTGGAGTCTTTTTTCTCTTTTCCGATTAAAGGCCACTTGAGAATGAAGCCGTCAAGAGTGTTACATCCTAAAATGCAGGACTCTCATGTGACATTACCTGAAGCAAGGTTCCCCACCCCACCTGTGCTCTCACTGAAGTGCCTTTCCTGCCCTCTGCTCACTGCGGCCAGAAAGCGGGCAACTTACAGATAGTGTTGTATTTGCATCCATTTCCCCCAGTAACCCCCTGGGGACTCTGGCTGGTATGCTATAGGTGCTCATTTAATGTTCGCAGAAGGAATGAATCACACTTAGGTCGTCCGTGTGCCAGGAAGTGCTGTCCATATGAATGGAGGGCGTTAATTGATGGATGTACATGGGACCCTGGGAGAGATTTGCCATTTGTTTCCTGCACGGAGGCACCTGACCTACAGGTAGGCAGGCCTTCAAACCCAGCCCAGCTCCCCCTGGCCTTTGGCCCTTGTGTGGGGTTGTTTGCCTGGAGATGGCGCTGTGATTCACGCCAGTGTCACGTGGGCTAACACAGTAAGCCAAGAGAACACAAGTGCTTGCTTTTCTTTCTTCCCACATTAAACTCCAAATTCTCTGTTATTTTTGAATCCTCCTTCTCTGTCACTTCCCCAGAGTTTTGCCAGTCCTGAGACCAAAGAGTCCCTGAGCATCACCCTTTAGGAATGTAAAATGATTTTTGTCCCAGCACAGCTCTGCTTAATAGTATACTCTACAAATTCAGGGAGCTCATTTGGGTAAAGTAGAGTTTTTCCTTTTCATACATTTGCCGCTTTTTCCAAACAAATTCTAAGAAAGACTGCAACATCAGCATCTTGGCAACTTGGGACTGAAAGAGAGAGTCAAGAGTCTGGAATTTCATGTCTCCTCTGATTGAAAAAAATAAAAATTCGTTGAAGTGTTTAAGTCTGTGCTTGGCAGTGCTTTCAGCTGGCACTGTCTCACTTTCCACGGACCAGGCCGGAGCAGGCCACACTGGACCTCAAGCCTTCACCGCTCAGAGTGCCCCACACCTTCCGCGTGGCTAGGACAGCAGCCCTCCCTGCGTGGGACCATCACGTCTGACCACAGAGAACCTTCCCACCCTCCGTCCTGCCCGGCGTGACACCTGCCAGGCCGCTGGTTAAGAGCCTTCTCAGGCGTCAGAGGATGGAACCGGGCGGGTTTGCTTAGCGCGCTCTTGCCTAAGCATCCGTCCTGCAAGTTCCCTCTCCCTTTCCTGGGCGGCTCCACGGTGGGGCTGGAGGTGTCTGACAGTTTGCGGGGAGGAGGTGTGTGCCCGGCTCCTTCCCTGCAGTCTTGCTTCAAGTCGCTGTAATGATGGCGATGACCGGCGGCCACACTGGCTCCGCGTAGAGCTGGGTGTTCCGTGTCTGCTGGATCCCTTCACTGCCACTTGAGGTTTGGAAGAAATAAGGGTCAACCGAGCATATTGAAGGGCTGCTTTTTCCTACAGAAAACAAACTTATAGCGCAGGATATTTCAGAGGACAGCATGGCCAGGCCCTCTCAGCGTCCCCCTCACCCAACACGGGACTGTAGAGAGTGTCTGGAGGGGACTGAACTTTGCACTGTTTTGAAGCCAGGATGTCAGATATTCGGGGGACCAAAAAGGTTTTTTGTTTTTGTCTCCTGAGGTAGAGATTATCCTCTGATCTCCCTTTGGCCCCAGAAAGCCAGCCTGCCCTCTGCTCTGAGGAAACACCGCACGCAGTAAAGCAGCCCCGACAGGGGTGTCCCGGGCGGCGATGCCGCATCCAGCGTCAGCCGGGCACTTTACTGGCAGTCTTCCCCTCGGAGCTGGGCTGCCCCATCCCTGAATGTTATTGTTCTCAGGGGCGTGTTCATGTCCAAGAACTCGCCTGTAGGAGTCTGGGAGCTAAAAATGCGGGCAGCAGGGACATCTGGCTGATTTTCTCTTCTTCTGACCCTGGAGGGAAGAAAAGGAACAGTGCGGTGCCTGAGGGGGCTGTATGCCGACATGCTCTGGGTGGTGGTTTCTAAGGCTGAATACGCAGGACGGTGGGCGCTTTTGGACTTTCTTGCTTTGGAGTATTTGATGGACTGTGATTGTCCTGTTCAGCCTGGGAGCCAGACCACGCACTCCAGCTTGGGGGCAGTTTTCTCTGGAAGGGAATGGATGTTCCCGGCCTCAGCACCAGAGGAAACGCTGCCCCTGGGGTGGCATGTCCAGGAAAGAAGGGCTGTCGGCAGTGGAGAGCGGCAGCATTTCTCAGGCGGCTGTGGTCAGGCCCTGCCGCATGGCTGTGCACTGGATCCACGACGGGAGCTTTCTAGGGGGCGTCCCTGCTTAGGCTGCGGCCTGTGCGTGGACCCAGAGAGCAGGCCCTTCGGGCGCAGCCGCGGGTTACTCTGTGAGCTGTGCCTTCCGAATCTCAGGGGCTCGGGGTAAAGTGCCATTTGGGGAGAGGCCCGCCTCAGTCGTGCCGTCGGGCGCTGTGAGCATCAGGTGGTGATCTCCCTAGGGCCCCTGGCAGCCAAGGCGGTGGTGGGAGCCGGGCAATAAACCAGGGCAGTGTGGCAACTCATTCTGACATGGTCCCTGCTGACCTCACCCCGGCATTCATGCCCTTATGAACCCCTCGCCTTGAGTGTAAGCAGAACCCATGGCTTGCTTCTAACCAAGATAATATGGCAAAGGTGACAGGGCACACTTCTCTGATTAGGTCACATAAGATGGTGACTTCTGTCTTGCTAGCAGACTCTGATTTCTGGACTTCTCTCAAGCTCCCATGCTGGAGAGGCCCATGAGCCAGGAGCTGAGCCCTGCCTGCTCCCACTTGAACTTGGTTGTGGGTCTTCCCCAGTGGGGCCTTCAGAGGAGCCCCTAGTCCCAGCTGACCACTGGACTGCAGCCTGCAGGGGACTCTGAAGCCGAGGACCCAGCTGAGCCATGTGTACATTCCTGACTCAGGGACTGTGAAATAATAGATGTGTATTGTCTTCAACTGCTGTTTTGTGACGATTTGTTATACTAAAACAGGTAACCAATATAAGTAGGACCTTAAAAACAGGTTGAAAATATCTGAGGAGACATAATGGGGGCCTTATCACTGGCCATTAGGGCACTAGAGAAGCTTTACTATAAAAATGTGATATTAGAAGGAAGTGCGATTTATGTTGCAGTCACAGTTTGGTGAGGCTAGAAAAGACTGGTTTTTCGAGAAGTTGCGTGTAAACTATTTATCTCTCAAACCTGTGTCTCTCACCCTTTGCTTAGAATCGCCCCCACTCCCACTCTTCTCTCTGGGGAATTCTCCCACTGCCTCCGCCTGGATGGAGACGCCCTCCTTCCCTGTTGGGTCAGGACTCCGGTGGGCCTTGTGCCTGTCTCCGTAGCATCAGCTGACTCCACTGGCTCCTGTCATCGCGCCAGTGACCAGGCGCTGCTCTTGTCCCCACACCCACCCTGGGCTCAGATCTGGGTTAGGGGACCTCATACCCCCAGTGGAGCCAGGACCTCAGAGCCCTCCTGCCTCTAGAAAGGGGATTAGACATGGTATGCATCTGTTCAAGAAGGATTTAGGGCAATTAATGTATAATCGAAGCCAAATGAGTTAAGGACAATAATAAGGGAATATCAAACAACCTTTAAATGTGAAGCCTTTGGAGGACAGCCACACTCCACAGCCTGCTTACTGCAATCTCCCCTTCAAACAGGCTTAAGGATGGAGCATGGGGCAGAGTGAGGGCCAGCCCACACTGGCGATGTCACTTTGGCCTGTGGTGCTTTTACCAGATGTGATGTCTGGGATCCATCCATGAATGGTGGCAATTCCAGGTAAGGCTCCTGACACAAGTGTATGGAAAAAGCCCAGGGGAACTTGGTTATCCAGGGAGTTGCGACCTCTCACCACCATACTTCTCAGCTTTATTCTGTCTGATTGAGATGGAGGTCTAATTTCTCAACGTGTTTTTACTTGGGTGGAATCCAGTTGAAATGGAGAATCTGGATATTTTACTGTTTGAAGTTGGAGTTCAAATATCTTTAATTCTTCATTGCCTTTCAAACTTAATTTCTCAGTGATGGGGCCTTATGGGCATTCCCTTCTTAGTTGTCTTTGTGATGTTGCAAATTCTGCTGACATGCCTTCAAGGTTTGATGAAACACTGGAAAACATTCTGTAATGAACAAAATGCTGTGTTTAGGAAACTACCCACATTTTGTGTCAAAAAATCTTTTTCTTCTTGATTTGTTTTACGTCAAAGTGTTTGGATTAAGTTTATTTTAAACATAAACTTTTGGAAGGAAGGTGTTCTTTAACACACCAGCCACATTTGTACCTCCACATTCTGAAAGACCAAAAATATATCACCACCACCCAGAAATGCAGAAAGATAAAAGGATCCACATGCGTGACCACTTTCTCATGCCTGATCTTCACACAGACGTTCCTAGACAAAGGTTAAATCAGACAATGAGGCCTGCAGAGTAAATAATCTCCTTCAGGTTTTTGCATGCGACATTCATGGTCTCAGGAAGCTGGTTGGTTTCTAGACCAGGAGGGAGGTGGCTGGGGGAACCCAGGGCTGAACAGGGCTGGTGGTGCGGCAGCCTTGGGCCGACTCTTGGGCCAGGTGACTCCCAGCTCTTTGACCCTGATAAACTGAGGTGGCAAACCTAATCCTCATGCCACTGCTGGAGTGGGGGAGCCAGGGAAATTCTGCAGAGAGTGGGTGTGCTCATCTGCGGCAACATGAATATCTAGACTAAGGGAAACAGCAAAGCTGAACTGCATGTGCCCAACTTTCTTTCCTTAATAGTAGGTCTCCAGGGCTCTGGCCTTGGTCTGGGAGCATGGAGGAGGGAAGGGGCTACAGGTCTGGACCTGAAGATCAACATTCAGAATCGATCGGGCAGAGTAGGAAGAGTAGGGTGGCACTGGCAGAAAGTCTGCAGCAGTGACACTGCCACCAGGGACTCTGACATGAGCCAAGACAGTGATGGAAGAGAAGGCTCAGACCTGGGAGACTCTGAGGTGCAGGGGCCTCTTGAGGGCCCCGTGATCTTGTGCCTCAGCACAGCAAAACCAGGGTTCCCAAGCCAGGAATGGAGTTTAGAGAGTTGCCAAGGTGGAAGGGCGGCCAGAAGCTGGTGTCCAATCTGCAGCCTAGAAGTAGCAAGACAGACCAAATTCCAAAAAGAAACAGTAGCGAGTGGGAAGGGCAGGGTTGGAGGGAAGTCTTCGCTTTCTCCAGGACACATGTTTTAGTTTCTGCATTAAAAATCAACCCAGGCATGACTTATGGGTGGGCTAGGTATATTACTGATATATTACCAGGGTCGGAAGGGATACTTTGTGATTAACCTGGACAGTCCTTGCACAACCAGCAATGGAAAAGAAGGTCAGTAGCTCAGGTCAGTTTCATCCCTGTGGCAGGAAAAAGCAACACAAACCACGAAGCCCTCGGCCCTGGGTCTGTTGCCTTCCATTTGCCCACGGGGCAGCACCTGCTTGTAGGAGAAGAGCCATCTTCGAGGATGACAAGGTAGTGGTGGGATTTCATTCGCCTCCTGGAGCTCCAGGGGACAGGCTGAAGTCTTGCAGCTGGAGAAGACAGGTTCTGAATTCTGACATCAATTGGCATTTGCTGGTGCCTATTCAGTGACTGTCATCCAGGCCAAACCCTGGGGAAGTTTCTGACTCTGGAATGCAATGTTCTGAGGATGAGATGCAAACCCACAGGCTACAGGACTCATTTTCCTTTGAGGAATTTTAGCCATTTTCACATTTTCCTTCTTCAAGTTGTTTTGCTGTGAGGGTTTTCTTTTCTGCCTTATTTTTTTTACTCCTTTCCTGTAGGGAAAAGTGTGGTTCACATCTCTCTTGAATGTCATAATCCTCTTTCACCCAAGGGCAGGGATGGATCTGGTTTTGTGGGACTTGAGGCTTACACAATTTGGGAGTGGTCCTCTTTAAGAAAAGGGTTATAAAAATTAGAACAAAAAATTAGGTACAAAAGTGAAAACATGAATTTGGAATTAGAAAAGAGGCCACAATACATTACAGAGTTTTAAAAGCTATCAAATATAAAATAACAGGTCTAGGAAAAGAGCACACTATTTTTATTAATGAGCTTCCTGTCTGAAATACTCCCCCACAATTTTGGCTGCCCATGCCAATGACCTCTTCATACAGCAACAGTTTCTGTAATACTTTCTATAGAGAAAATCAGAAGTGACTTCAGTTCTTTCTTGAGCATGGTTGTTTTCCTACCGAAAGTTTAGAAAGGTTACCTCTAGCTTTTCAA
>JAQQAC010025709.1:7150534-7204103 GCA_029783875.1 Phataginus tricuspis
ATGTTAGCTGTGGGTTTGTCATATATGGCCTTTATGATGTTGAGGTACTTGCTGTCTATACCCATTTTGTTGAGAGTTTTAATCATGAATGGATGCTGAATTTTGTCAAATGCTTTTTCAGCATCTATGGAGATGATCATGTGGTTTTTGTTCTTCTTCTTGTTGATGTGGTGGATGATGTTGATGGATTTTCGAATGTTGTACCATCCTTGCATCCCTGGGATGAATCCCACTTGATCATGGTGTATGATCCTCTTGATGTATTTTTTAATTCAGTTTGCTAATATTTTGTTGAGTATTTTTGCATCTATGTTCATCAGGGATATTGGTCTGTAATTTTCTTTTTTGGTGAGGTCTTTGCCCAGTTTTGGTATTAGAGTGATGCTGGTTTCATAGAATGAGTTTGGAAGTATTCCCTCTTCTTCTATTTTTTGGAAAACTTTAAGGAGAATGGGTGTTATTTCTCTTCTATGTGTCTGGTAGAATTCAGAGGTGAATCCATCTGGTCCAGGGGTTTTGTTCTTGGGTAGTTTTTGATTACCAATTCAATTTCGTTGCTGGTGATTGGTCTGTTTAGTTTTTCTGTTTCTGTGGGGAGTCAGATATGCAAGGGCCGTGGTGACCCCATCTTGGGCTCTCTGACTCCATCTTGAGAGGATGAGTTTTGAAAGTGCGTGAACAGTTTCAGTTTCGATTGTCTTCACGCCAGAGTGTTCCCACTCCAGTCCGTCGCTTACGTCAGAGGCAACTGTGCATGCGCACAACTCGGTGCATGATTGGAGTTTGTAGACTGCTTCATTAGCATAACAGGCAACCAATCAGAAGAAACCACCCCCTACCACACCCCTTTGAATGCTATATATGCTTTGCTGTTTCCACAAATAAACGAGACTTGATCAGGAAACTGTCTTGTCTCCATTC
Organism: Phataginus tricuspis; assembly: GCA_029783875.1. NCBI lineage: Eukaryota > Metazoa > Chordata > Mammalia > Pholidota > Manidae > Phataginus > Phataginus tricuspis. The sequence goes on from JAQQAC010025709.1 coordinate 7,151,456, forward strand.
TTTGTGTTTCTTGTCTCCATCATTCCCACTCCCCCTCTCCAGGTTCTTCGTTGACATCCCGCGGGTCGGGACATGTTTCTTGTTTGGTCAGTCTTAGAAGGTTGTATTTTTCTAAGAAGTTGTCCATTTCTTCTAGGTTTTCCAGCTTGTTAGCATATAGGTTCTCATAATATTCTCTTATAATTCTTTGTATTTCTGTGGGGTCCATTGTTATTTTTCCTTTCTCATTTCTGATTCTGTTTATGTGTGTAGATTCTCTTTTTCTCTTAATGAGTCTGGCTGGGGGGTTATCTATTTTGTTTATTTTTTCAAAGAACCAGATCTTCGTTTCATTGATTTTTTCTATTATTTTATTCTTCTCAATTTTATTTATTTCTTCTCTGATCTTTATTATGTCCCCCCTTCTAGTGACTTTGGGCCTCCTTTGTTCTTCTTTTTCCAATTTCAGTAATTGTGTCTTTAGACTATTCATTTGGGAATGTTCTTCCTTCTTTAAATAGGCCTGGATTGCAGTATACTTTCCTCTTAGAACTGCCTTTGCTGCGTCCCACAGAAGTTGTGGCTTTGTGTTGTTGTTGTCATTAGTCTCCATATATTCTTTGATTTCTGTTTTGATTTGGTCGTTAACCCATTGATTCATTAGGAGAATGTTGTTAAGTCTCCATGTATTTGTGAGCCTTTTTGATTTCTTTCTAAAATTTATTTCTAGTTTTATACCTTTGTGATCTGAGAAGTTGGTTGGTAGAATTTCAGTATTTTTGAATTTACTGAGGTTCTTTTTGTGGCCTAGTATGTGGTCTATTCTAGAAAATGTTCCATGTGCACTTGAAGAAGAATGTGTATCCTGTTGCTTTTGGGTGTAGAGTTCTGTAGATGTCTGTTAGGTCCATCTGTTCTAGTGTGTTGTTCAGTGCCTCTGTGTCTTATTTTCTGTCTGATTGATCTGTCTTTTGGAGTGAGTGGTGTGTTGAAGTCTCCTAAAATGAATGCATTGCTTTCTATTTCCTCCTTTAATTCTGTTAGTATTTGTTTCACATATGCTGGCACTCCTGTGATGGGTGCATATATATTTTAAATGGTTATAGCCTCTGTTGGACTGACCCCTTTATTATTATGTAATGTCCTTTATCTCTTGCAACTTTCTTCATTTTGAAGTCTATTTTGTCTGATACAAGTACTGCAACACCTGCTTTTTTCTCCTTGTTGTTTGCATGAAATATCTTTTTCCATCCCTTCACTTTTAGTCTGTGTATACCTTTGGGTTTGAGGTGAGTCTCTTGTAAGCAGCATATAGATGGGTCTTGCTTTTTTATCCACTCTGTTACTCTGTGTCTTTTGATTGGTGCATTCAGTCCATTTACATTTAGGGTGATTATTGATAGATATGTACTTATTGCCATTGCTGGCTTTAGATTCGTGGTTACCAAAGGTTCAAGGGTTGCTTCTTTACTATTTAACAATCTAACTTAACTTTCTTGTTAAGTTATTGTAAACACAGTCTGATGTTTGTTTATTTCTCTCCCTTCTTATTCTTCCTCCTCCTTTCTTTATATAGTAGGTGTTTTATTCTTTGCCTTTAGTTGGTATTTGGATGGTCTGCTTTCTTTGCTATGATTTTATTTTCTTTGGTGACATCTTTTTAGCCTTAGGAGTGCTTCCCTCTAGAGCAGTCCATTTAAGATATCCTGTAGAGGTTGTTTATGAGAGGCAAACTCTCTCAACTTTCACTTGTCTGGAAATTGTTTAATCCCTTCATCATATTTAAATGATAATCGTGCTGGATACAATATTCTTGGTTCGAGGCCCTTCTGTTTCATTATGTTAAATATATCATGCCATTCTCTTCTGGCCTGTAAGGTTTCTGTTGAGAAGTCTGATGATAATCTGATGGGTTTTCCTTTGTAGGTGATCTTTTTTCTATCTCTAGCTGCCTTTAATACTCTGTCCTTATCTTTGATCTTTGCCATTTTAATTATTATGTGTCTTGGTGTTGTCTTCCTTGGGTCCCTTGTGTTGGGAGATCTGTGGGCATCCGTGGACTGCGAGACAACCTCCTTCCCCAGCATGGTGAAGTTTTCAGCAATTATTTCTTCAAAGACACTTTCTATCCCTTTTTCTCTCTCTTCTTCTTCTGGTACTCCTATAATGCGAATATTGTTCCATTTGGATTGGTCACACAGTTCTCTTAAAATGCTTTCATTCCTAGACATCCTTTTATCTCTCTCTGCCTCAGCTGATGTGTATCCCTGTTCTCTGATTTCTATTCCATTAACAGTCTCTTGCGTCTCGTCCAGTCTGCTGCTAAGCCCATCGATCGCTTGTCTCATTTCTGCATTGTCTTTCCTGACTTCCCTCACTTCCTCCCTCAGCTCTTGCACATTTCTCTGTAGATCCATCAGTATGGTTATGACTTTTATTCTGAATTCTTTTTCAGGAATATTGTGCATTTCCATCCTTTCAGACTCCCTCTGTGGTGTCTGGGTCTGGATAAGCTTTGTTTGTACCATATTCCTCTGTCTTTTCATGGCGATAGAAGTGGTTGCTGGTAGGTGTCACGTGTGTCAGTTGCGCTCTTTAAGGCTTTAAAAAAAGAAAGAAGAGAAAGAGAAGAGAAAGAAAAGAAAGAAAAGAAAAGAAAAGAAGAGAGAAAAAAACACCAAAAAAAACCCCACCAACAAAAAGATGTCCGCCGAGAGTAGATTCTGTGAGGATGCTGTAGGTGGTGCTGTTGGTCCACTCTTCTGCAGCCACGGCCACGCCGCTCTGCAGGGCCTTTTGTAGCTCTGGCTGGGGTGGGAACAAATGGGAGGCTGCTGGTCTCTGTGGGAAGTCTCAGTGCGGCTACTTTTTCCCAGTTGCCAGCCAAGGGGCCCAAAATTCCCCAGGACTCCCAGCCTGCTGGGCTGAGTGTGCTGGAATGATTCTGTTCCTCCAGTGGGCCCCTATCTCTTTAAGACCACTAAAAAAAAGCGTGTGCTTCTCTTTTGTCCCGGGGAGCCAGCTGCGAGGACCCAGTGCCTTCCCAGTCTCAGATCCTGCACCTCTGTCTCTCCAATCTCTAACACACCATGTGATGTGTGTCAGCACTCCCGGCGCAGCTCACCAGGGCTGGTTATTTCGCAGGCCTGTTCTTCCACTCCCTCCTGGCTCTGAGTCCTCTCCTCCCGCCGGTGCTCTGGGGTGGGGGAGTGCTCGGGTCCCGCCGGGATGCGGCTCCATATCTTACCCGCCTCATGGGGTGCTGAGTCCTCTCAGGTGTAGCTGCAGGCTGGGTGCTGTCCTGTATCTTCTGGTCTCTTAGGAATAGTTGTATTTGTTGTATTTTCATAAATATGGTTTTGGGAGGAGATTTCCGCCACCCTGCTCACACTGCCATCTTCCCAGAACTCAAGTCATTACATTTTAAATCACCAGATTAAAAAAAGACCATCAGGAGAATTTAAACTTCTAGTATTTCTAAAATGTCGGATATGTTTAAAATAGGATGTGGCAAATCTGGTGTCATACCTCCAACCTGTTCTCACTCCTACCTGGTGACGGGGGTGCCAGCTTAGGCAGAATGTTCAGCTCTGCGCAGGGTCCCAAGGAGCCTGGAACCAGGGCCGGCACACGCACAGACCGACCCCTGCCTGGCCTCTTACAGATGGTGACACCGCATCCCTCCCCATGGATGCTGTCTACCTGGCCACACGGAGCTTGGATGGGAAGATTCCCAGAGCCACTCCCTGCTTCTGTGGCTCCAGGTTGCAATTCAGGCCTCATTTACAAATTATGTCCTGGTATTTCAGTCTCAACATTTTTGTTGTTTTTAAACTTTCAGCACCAGCACAGAGGAGAACTTCAGCAACTCCTTTGCCAGCAAGAAACAGATGTTTTGCAGAAATGTTTGTTCAGAGGAGAAGGAGAAGGGCTTGGGAGGTAGAGTAGCTGTTTCTCTTCCTTCCTTGAAGATTTAATATGAATAAAGAATGTAAATGTCTCATGAATAATGTTTATATTAGTTGCATCACATTTTTGACATATCCAGTTAAACAAAATATATCACTAAAAATAACTTTTCCTGACTCTCCTTTTTCAAAATGTGGCTGCTAGGAAACGTACCTTATATGTTGCTGCATCTGTGGCTGGCACTGTATCTCTATCAGTGGGACTCCAGCCCGTAGTCATCAAATCCCTTTGAGGGCAGGATCACAATTCAGACCCTGGGAAGAGAAAAAACATTTTCTGGTTAAGAGCCTACAAACAAGAAGATTCCCAAACCCAGTTATTCATTTGGTTACTTAAAGATCATTTATGTAGCATCTATAAGTGCCTCAGATGAGGTGCGGGGAATGCGAAGGTATGAGACAGCCTGTCTGGGAGGCCCTTACAGCCGCCGATGGGGTGGAAAGCTGCTATAAACACAGTCCTCAAGAAGGTGGAGAGGGCAGAGGCTCGCGCACACGGGCAGTCTGTGGGCCACGTATGGCTCCGGGCGTGCTTCCTTTGACTTGAACAGCGTTGTGTGACATTCGTTTTTAAAATCATGAAATAGTTGCCAACATTTAAAAGTCCGGAAAATTCATGCTTGCCAACATTTAAAAGTTCAGAAAATTCATGCACACTCACTCTCTACACACATTTAAAACCCAGATTTCCAATGTTTCTTTAAAACAGGAGATCTAGGGACAATTGAGCCCAGTTCCTGCCAAGCTATGGGTTCTGTTGATGCAATGTGGTGACTATAGTTCACAATATCTATTGTATGCTTGAAAGTTGCTAAGAAAGTAAATCTTAAATGTCCTCATCACCACCTCCAAAATAAAAAAATGTCAGCTATGTGTGGTGACGATGGATGGGTTAACTATTATCATGGTAACATTTTGTAATTTATATGTGTACCAAGCTATCATATTGTACACAATAAACTTATAAAATACTATGTTTCAGTTATATCTCAAAACAGCTGGAAAGAAAAAGAGTGGAGTAGCAACTGTGGGTTTACTTATAAGGGTTTGAGGCCTTTAGGGAATTTGGGAGTAAGATGCTCATTGCTACAGCTGAAATAGGGGGCAATATTCAAGATCCTGAGACTTCAGGGTTCCAGCAGTCTTTAGAAGGCCACAGAACCCAAATGCTAATGGGGAGGATCTCAGTGGGGCCTAGAGGGTTTATCTATCAGCTAGCAGGAGCACGAAAAGATCTCTCTGTACACTAAACTATAATCTATGCATCTTGGGAGAGGGCAGGTTGAAAGCCTGTTGATATAACCCTGACAGCAATGTAGGCTATAATAAATGGAACGGGCCAAGTAACAAAGGCAAATAATTGTATGCCTGAGCTTGAAAAGCAAATCCTGTGTGTATAAACATACAAAATATACATGTTTATAGGACTGGAAAAAGTACAGCAATTTATCCATTTTTCCTGAGGACTTAGGAAAATAAACTGAATCATGTTTCAGGCTCATTATTTTTGGTGAAGTGACATAAATGCACACAGATAAATATACCATATTTGTGACAATTTGAGGTTTGCTGCAATATTTTAACTCTGGAAAACTTTTGGGGGTCCTGCCTCAAGGGCACAATATGTAGGATGGGATGGTGTGCTTATAGAAGTGCATTCGGGGGCACATATCCTCTATCAGAAGGGCCACAAAGTTGGCATGGCTTGGGTATGCCAGCTTTTCCAGGAGCTGGGGACTTGGACCAGTGAAGCCCCCTTCCAGGGCCATAAGACTCTTCACACAGACGACATTCTTGATAGAATCCTACACTATCATCTTTGGAGACCACATTTAAGACAGTTATGGTCTTTTGCCACATTTTCTTAGGGAAAAATTAAAGTAATCAATAAAGTTAACATAGAACACTTCAACCAAAGAACTTTTTAGGAAATGTCTTTAATAACAGAGAAACTAATAAGCTAGGAAATAAATTCATAATATATGGGTTCCCCCAATTCTGGACTCCTTTGTAGGGTTGTTGAAATTGACCATGATATATTTGGAATACAGTAGTGCCAACCAAGGCGTTCAAGGAAAATATCAACAGATTTTACATTTATGTACAAGATCAATGGCTACAACAGAATGTTACCCTAAGATGTAAGGACATCTACAGACCTTCAGTGTTACAGATATTTGATAAATGTCTCTCTCTCGCGCTGCACTATTACTCCATGACAGGCCCCATGCCAGTTCTGTTCCCAGGGCCTAACACAGGGCCTGCACAGAGCAAGCTGTTATGGAGGGCCTGAGTCTTAAATCCCTTCAAATGCTCCTTCCATAGAACAACCACCTCTTTTAAGAGGAAAACACCCACAAAAGATGTCCAGTTAAGTAGTCTTGACCCTTTTTACCATCCCTTCTTCTAATTCTTCTTCCAGAAAGCTTGAAAGAATTTATATGTGATTTACCAAAAAATTAATTGAGCTCTAGATTTCAGCCCCAGGCGTGTGGAATTACTAAATGATGAGAACATTTATTGCAAGAAACATTTTTCTCATTAAGAAAGGAAAATCTATCATAAAGAAGATCTTATCTTGTCTCTAAAGCTCTTTGTAAACATGAAATGTCACAAAGTGCAGCTCTTAAAATGTCTGCTCAGCCTCCACATGGGGAGTTTTTCAACTACTTTACTGATAAGATTGGCTCTGATTAAAAGTGAATTGTTCCTGAGACCCAGTCAACAAAAGAAAACAGAAAACTGCTTTAGCTCAGGACCAGGAGCAGAGTTTCTAAGGCACTGATCACCATCCTCCTTGGGCAATGCCTGGCCCGGCTCCGTCCTCTCTCGGGTCAGAACCAATGCTCCGTCTCCAAACTTGGGCCGGCTCTGCCTCCTTCCCCCCAGCAAGATCTCCCTCTGGGCTGCTGCTTTCTCGCCTAGAAGAATGGTCCCCTGGACGTCCACTCCTCACTCAGGACGCTTTACAATTATCTGCAGGTGGCCAAACCCACATCAAACGTTGCACATGCGTGGCAGGTGCTGCCGATTTGCAGCGGCGGGAGGGGCTCCACAGCGCAGCACCGGCCTCTCCCCCTCGCTGGGGCTCCGACCCTGGGAGGAAAGGCAGTGGCTGGGGGCCCCCGTTCCTTCCAGCCCCACCAGTGCCCCCAAGGCAGCTATTTCAGTCCTGAGACACGTGCTCAGAGATGGCGACTCTGTCCCAGTCAAAGGCGCCTTAGAGACCAGGACACCCCCTACCATGAGGAAGGGAAGGAAGCAGACCCTGGCCATCAGCACGGAGTCCTCCACGCGTCCCTGACCAACGCATTGCTCCGGTTCTGAGAAGAGAGGAGAGTGCTTCTCGGGAAGGGGTTTGCTGAGAGGTCCACGGCGTGGGCTATGGATTCATGCGCACCTGGTATGTTATAAAATCCAGTGTCTACACCCTGCAGGGACCATAGCTACACGGTAGTCCCCGAGCCATCCAAAATGACCTACGGCTTTGATGGCAAACTGCCCAAGAACAGCTTTGTATTTTATTGATTGGTTTACTTGTATTTAATTGGTTGGCTTGTATGTTACATTTATTTGCCTGAAGCAAATGTATGTTCATATGCTCTTTGAGATTGTAGAAAAGATACAGGTCTAAATGAGGGTTGGTTGCAAGGATCTAAAGGGGACAAGGAGCTGCATGGAGTGTGGGCTCCTTCTGAACTGCACAGTCCCTCTGCCTCCCGGGGCTTCCGAGACTGGGTGTCTAGGAGGCTTCACGGAGAATGGGGATGCTGGCTCGGGATTATTGAGGAACAGATCAAGTGTCTTGGGTGTGCGTCCGGCCTCAGCTGTACCCAGGAAGAGGGTCTGAATGGGCAGCTTTGCCACGGCCCGGCTTCCTTCAAAGCCACCTCATGTCCTGCTTGGATCCTGGCTGTCCTGCCTGTGTGACCCCCGGGAGCAAAAGGCCCTGCTTGGGACGGTGATGTTCCCCGGAAGGGAATGGGGCCTGGCGGGTACCAACATTTAACGGAAGCTTCCATTCTAGCACTTTACCTATTTTCAAATATCTTAATTCTCATAGCAAACACAAAGCCAAATATCATTAGAGCCGCTTTAAGTAGGAGGGAGCAGCAGCCTGGGAGGTACTTGGCTGGTTGTGGAGCTTCGGGGGCTTGAAGCAGGCTCAGGCTTACTCCACAGCCCACGCTTTCAAGCACAGTACAGAGCTTCGGGGAGCTTCGCAGGCTGGCCCGTCCTGCCCTTGTTATTCACACACAAGTAACTCAATCTTGTAACCCCCATGGAATTGATGGATTCAATTTTGTATAGCAGGAACTAATTTTCATAGCTGCAAGCTGGGGTGGGCAAAATTTAACCTTGTTTTTTGCAATTAGAATGATTAGATAAATTTGTGGTTCTGAGTCCCATTCAGTTAAAAACTAAACACATTCAGATGTGGTTTTTTTCCTACTCATGCCTGGGAACCTCAGTCAAGTGCAGTGATATATTTTGCAGTTTGGATTTGAGGTGGGTCTTCGCCTTATTTTTCCTGGTCTTCCCTCTCCTGAGTTACACCAACGTGAGCCCTGCAGGCGGGGATAGGCACATCCTGTCTCAGTCCCGGTCTGCTTCTGGTCACAAAGCCTTGCCTGGCCTATGTCATCAGGATGGGCCTCTGACAGGTGCGCGGCTGCATCCCATGCCATCTGTACAACCTGTCATTGCAGATCTCACATCAACGTGGCAGCCCCTTGCACTCTTGAAATGCATCTCTTTGTCCAGGCCAGAGACCTGTGAGCTTGCTCGCTTGTTCTTTCTTCCCACTCAACTCCCCAGCTTCTGTGCCCCACTTGGAGCCATGGAAACTTCTAGATGCTATCCTTCCACCTCCCTCTGGAGCACAGACAACCCCAGGGTGTGTCTCTGGCCCACAAGGCCTCTGGTGCTGCTCTGGGATGGACAGTGGGCTTGCTGCCTCTCCGACTGCACCCTAGAAACACAGCACTGCTCCTTGCCTCCCCCAGAGTCAGATCACCATCAGCCCTACTTCTCCAGTCCTGCTCCTACCCAAGCTCTTCCGAGCTCAAGGAATTGTTATCAAATTTGGACGCCAGAACAGGTGGTAGGGGAAATGATTATGCCAGATTATATCTCCTTCCAATCCCTTCTGTTTTATACCTGGCTCAGGGGCTTTTGAAATTAACAGTGAATAATGTTCCATTTTTGTTTTCTGGCCCCACAGTAGCAGAATGTCTTAAGCTGAGCCGTGTGGGTTGCGGACTGGAGGAGGCTGTGCTGGTGTAAAGAAACCCTCTGGTGAGGGCCGGAGAAGGGGCAGGTTGGCCAAGCTTGGCTAATTTCCACACTTTCAAGTCTCTGGTTAAATAACCACTTACCAGAGGCTTGCCCTGACTACCCCCTGTAGGACAAACCCCCATCACTGCCAGCCATCACTCTTTCCCTGGACCCTATTTTATTTATTTTGTGTCACACTGGTATCACCTGTTCACATGTGTATTTATTTACTTGTTCATTATTGATCTCCCATCCCGCCGCCCCATGTCATCTCTTTGATTGATGGACTTTCTTACGCTCACCGCTGTCTAGCACCCGGAATAAGCATAATATCAACTTTCAATGCATATATCAAATGAATTAATAAATTGAACTCCATAAATTCTCCCACTTCAATTGGTTTTACAATGAAGGCCCAGTGTTAGTCTCACACAGTTACTGTTAGACATGTGCTCTTTGTATATCTCATTGCCCCAAATTCACCAGCCATCCACCTCAAGGCCTTGACAGTGAAATGTCTTTTCTCAGCCCCTTGGGCTTTGGGGCCAGGTTTAACTTTCCTCTGCAGTGCAGAAAACAATGGGTAACTGCAGCCACAGTCCCTTATTTCCATGGTCTTACAGCATCTGAAGGACTTAGCTACAGAATAAGTGGCAGAAATAAAAAGTTAGGGTCAAGCATAGAAAATTCTGCAGGGAGGGGATGGGGGAGAGAAGTTGTTAGAAATCTAGCGGAGGTTTGAACTAGGAGCTGAAAATCACCTTTTACCATCTGTTAGCCGAATATTCTTTCCCATGCTAGAAACATCTCCAAGCCAGTATTGGTGTCAGCGGGTTCCCCAAGGATTATCTATCCATCCATTTCCATGGTAAATACTGTAAACATGGAAAAATAAAGCATTCCAGTTTGAGTAATATGATTAATTTCCTTCTGTTGATAATATTTTGCACAGTTTTAAAGATAATGAAACACTGGATTGACCATGCAGAAAGGCAAACATTATGTGACCATAGTTGCCAAAGGTCCAGTTTTTCCGACATGCAAATTCTAAGGAGTAGCTAAATAAATGGCAGTATTCGAGAAGTTCAACACGAGCCCTTAGCCAAGGAAGCCCCCTCGGTGGGAGTTTGGTTGGGCCGCACGGTTTTCTCGTTGCTTCCTTTGATTCTTACAGTTTTAGCTTAGCACGGATTCCCAGACCAGATCCTGATATTTTCTTGGTTCCTGGCTTTTAACGCCCTGTCAATCACCAGCTCTGGCTCGTCCCCTTGACTGTTGTAGTCCGTCTGTCTTTGATTCTCTACTGCTGCTGCTCTGATTTGGGCTTTATGATTCTCTGTGACACAGCTGTGTGCATTAACTAGTAAGGTCTAGTGAATGAAGGGTCGTCCATGCACAACCTGACCTTGGTTTTTTCAAGTGTTTTTTAAAGTGTTCTAAGGAATTATAAACCCTGTGTCAGACAATGCTTCTTTTGGGCAGTGTGAGAATAGCCACATAATATGAGTAGAAACTGAATACCCAGCATCCATTAAGAATTTAATTTTTAACCAAGTTAAACTGATACCAAAGATAATATGATATAGTTGGGGATATGCATGATTGTTCCCATGCTCTTCATACTTTTGGCATTAATGTTAATTGGCACTTGGCAATAAAATATTAGTAAAATATTTACACCGTCAGCTGTCTGAGAGAGTGAATCTAGGGTGGAGGAAGTAATTCCTGCCTTTGGCAAATAGTTTAGCTCCCTAAACAATGGGGGCACCTGTTCAGCAGGAAAGAGGAAGGAAGGCAGGGAATGGGGAGAAACCACAAGGACTGGAGCCCAGGGACCTAGGTCCCTGTAGCTCCCCCATAGCCGCGTGGGCCGAGAAAGCCCCGAATGCACTCACCACCGTGGCTGTGAGACCAGACACACCTTCAGGGGGCAGGGTGGAAGGGGCTCAAAAATTGTGCAATATTCTAAAATAACTGCTCCGACTCTTTGACTTCTAAAATTTGATGCCCTGGGTCAAACCCATTTCCTACCCTTTGTTATGATTCTGAAGGAAAGAGAGCTCATAGCATGGATGGATGTCTAAAATTTCAAGAGGCGAAATAAGAAGTGCTACCTGGTTAGCTAGCTCCGTGACTCCAAGGCACCTCCTCACTCATGCTAGGTTACCGACAGCTACCAGATGTTATGCCACAGGCTTGGCTTAATTAGCATGGGGATTGCAGCCAAATATAAATAGTAATTTAATTTGGGCTAGACTAAATGACTGCATGAAATTGAGTTCATTATTCAAAGCTAAAAATTATTGATAAAAGAAAACTAACCGTAAGAGCCTCCATGGGCCCTGGAATGAAATCCAATCAAATTTCAATTAAACTCCAGTACAGACCTGCTGCCCTTAATCTTATCATCAATCATAAGTCATGCCAACTGACCAAGCAAGGGTTTCTGATCCCAGGTCCCACGGTGTGAAAAGCATGGCTCCCCCACAGTGGGGCTGAAACCGCCGCTCTCAGAGAAGAGAATTAGCAGAAGACGAGGAGGCTTTGCCTCTCAGAAACTGGACAGCACAGCTGCAGGAAGAGGAAAGGGCCTGTTATGGGCCAAACTGTGTCCCTCCCAAGTCATGTGTTGGAATCCCAACCCCTGGCACCTCCCAGTGTGGCCTTCGGGTCATTGCAGATGTAATTAAGATGCGGTCATCCAATGTGTCTAGTGTCTTTATGACAGGAACGCCACGTGAGGAAAACAAGGTGCACACGGAGGGAAGAGGATGTGAAGACAGTGAGGGCCCGTCTCCCAACCGAGGTGCCCCAAAGACTGCCGGCCAACACCAGACGCTGGGAGAGAGGCCGGAGCACCATTTCCCTCGTGGCTTCAGAAGGAACCAAAATTGCTGACACCTTGATCTTGGGCCTCCTGAACTGGGGGACATTTGTGTTGTCTAAGCCCCGGCCTGTGGCACTTGTTATAACAGTCTGCGCACGAATCCAGGGCCAGTAGAAACTGGCAGGAAAGCAGCTCAGTCCTTGGCAGACTGCAATGCTGTCCCTTGGCCAGGCTGCCCTCCTGACAGCACTCAGCCTGAGGTTAGAGCTTGGAGTAGTGCTGCAGGGGGTCAGAGGTAACTTGGAAATATCACTTACTGGAGGCATTACTCAAGATTGCTGTCCTTATCATTCCTATAAAAGGGAGAATTCGCCAAGAGAAGAGTCAGATTCTTGACTCTGAATTTCTTTAGCAGAGACAACAAACAACATTGAAAGCCATGGCTTTCAGTTAAAGAGCTGGATGGGGGAGAATTTTCTTTTGGTGTTTGTGATTTCAAGCTTGACTGTAAGGAAGAAAAAGATCTCTGGAACTTAGAGCATTCAATGTACATAAATGGAGTGGGGAAGAGTGCTTGAGGATGTAGGGATGGTTTGCCACCCAATGGAAGGGACACATCTTTGCCAGTGATTGGAATAACAGCCCAGATGTGAGGTGGTTTGCATTCAGATGCCAGTAACTTCCTGCAGAGGGCACGCTCCCTGCTTCTGATGGTGGGATAATACAGGGAATCTGGAGAGTGGGGCTCCGGCTGTGTCTCTGAGTGCCAGGAGGGGCAGCAGGCCTAACAGGAAAGGCCCTGCCCAGCTCAGAGCAGCTTTGGTAGAAAGAACGGGCTGTGTGGAGCTCTGAGGCAGAAGGAGCCGGAAGCAGTTGACCCCCACCACGGAGAGGAGGCAAGGGTGCCCTGCTTCCTGAGAGTGCCACCAAGCGGCTGGGGTGGGCAGCCCGAGCACCACCTGCCTGACCTGGGGGAGGGGAGTGGTGTGCAGACGCATTAATCAGGATGCAGCAAGGAACGATGCCAGGGGCAAGAGCCCGTCAGTTGGAGGCCAGAGTGAAGGGACAGGCAGAGGTCACCTTGCAGTGCTTGAATCCATTCAGTAGCAAATATGTCACGTCAACTTCTAATGTGTGCAGGGGTCCATGGGAAAGAGGGGAAAGAAGGAAACAAACGGAGACCCAGAGAAGGAAAGAACAGAAGCCTGCCTTTCTCCTTCTCTGGGATGGGGGCCGTACTGTCTTGCTCCCCTTCCGTGATGGTGTCCCCTGTTTCACACACATGTACTTCATTCAGTTGACCTATGTAGAGTCACGAGGTGAGCAGACCCGGGGAAGTATCTTGTCTGAGGCGGTTCTACTGCGATGCTTGCGAAGGCCGCAGGTGCCATCAGAGGCTATGCTTTGGGCCACAGTGGACACGTGTGTGGAGAGCCCTCTGTCTCTCTAGTTCTTATACTCCAGCAGGCATGAGGCAGAACTCCATGAAGCATCCTGTATAGCTAATTGAGGCCTTACATCTTAAGAAGAGGAAAAAAATCTCTTTCTGCTTTCCCAAATCATGAAGGATTATTGATTATGAGCCCTCTTATGCTATAGTGGATCCACATGAACCTAATAAATGGTGAAAGCTCTTGAAACTGAAAAAAAAAAATCCTTCCAGTCTATACCTTGTATGGCTATCCATTGTCCAAGCTTCTCTTTCTCCTCTTACCACAGTGAATCATTGTGAGATATGTGTGTGCTTTTAACATAGGATATAGACCTTACTTAGTGAGATAAGCTTCGAATATCTGGTTCACATAAAGCGGGTCGGAAACCAAATAAAATGTGAAACAACTAGTTATGGATGGTCTCACTAAGTTGTTCCTGTAGGCATGCTCTCTGCTCAAACTCCAACATAGTTAGAGATTTTGTGGTTAATAAGAATTATTTCAGGCTCTATCCACATGCTCTGTCATCTCTACAGAGCTTTCCTATTTCCTAATTAAAAATTAAGCAGTTTTCGGGGAGAAATCTGCCTCTGGTACTGAGAGAAAGAAAACTCAAGCAGAAGTACTGAGTGCTTATTAATTCAGTTCAATTAAGCCAAGCATTTCCTGAGTACGGTGGGAATTACACTAATGATATGATACAGGTCCTGCCCTATAGAATCTTATTTTTTAGGGAAGGACATTACATAATGATAAAGGGGTAACTCCAACAAGAGGATATAACTATTATAAATATCTATGCACCCAACACAGGAGCACCTACATATGTGAAACAAATACTAATAGAATTAAAGGGGGAAATAGAATGCAATGCATTCATTTTAGGAGACTTCAACACACCAGTCACTCCAAAGGACAGATCAACCAGACAGAAAATAAATAAAGAGACAGAGGCACTAAACAACGCATTATTACAGATGGACCTAACGGACATCTACAGAATGCTCCATCCAAAAGCAACAGGATAGACATTCTTCTCAAGTGCACATGGAACATTTTCAAGAATAAATCATATACTAGGCCACAAAAAGCACCTCAGTAAATTCAAAAAGATTGAAATTGTACCAACCAGCTTCTCAGACCACAAAGGAATGAAACTAGAAACGAATTATGCAAAGAAAATGAAAAATCCCACAAACACATGCTCCTAAATAATCAATGGATCAATGACCAAATAAAAACAGAGATCAAGAATTTATGGAGACAGATGAGAACAATAATTCAACACTGTAAAATCTGTGGGATGCAGTGAAGGCTGTGCTAAGAGGGAAATATATTGCAATACAGGCCTATCTCAGGAAATAAGAACAATCACAAATGAACAGTCTAAACTCACAATTAATGAAACTAGAAAAGGAAGAACAACAGGCCCAAAGTTAGAAAGAGGGACATAATAAAGATTAAAGCAGAAATAAATAAAATTGAGAAGAATAAAACAATAGAAAGAATCAATGAAAGCAGGAGCTGGTTCTTCAAGAATATAAACAAAATAGACAAACCCACAGCCAGACTTATCAAGAATAAAACAGAGTCTACACACATAAACAGAATCAGAAATGAGAAAGAAAAAATCACTACAGACACCACAGAAATACAAAGAATTATGAGAGAATACTATGAAAAATTATATGTCAACAAACTGGATAACCTAGAAGAAATGGACAACATTCTAGAAAAATACAACCTACGAAGGCTGACCCAGGAAGAAACAGAAAATCTGAATAGATCAATTACCAGTAAAGAAATTGAATTGGTAATCAAAAAACTACCTAAGAAAAAAAAGTACCAGATGGTTTCACCACTGAATTTTATCAAACATCCAGTGAAGACCTAATACCCATCCTCCTTAAAGTTTTCCAAAAAGTAGAAGAGGAGGGAATACTCCCAAACTCATTCTACAAGACCAACATCACTCTAATACCAAAACCAGGCAAAGACACCACAAAAAAAGAAAATTACAGACCAATATCCCTGATGAACATAGGTGCAAAAATACTCAACAAAATATTAGCAAACCAAATTCAAAAATACATCAAAAGGATCATCCATCATGATCAAGTAGGATTTATTCCAGGGATGCAAGGATGGTACAACATTCAAAAATCCATCAACATCATCCACCACATCAACAAAAAGAAGGACAAAAACCACATGATCATCTCCATAGATGCTGAAAAAAGCATTTGACAAAATTCAACATCCATTCATGATAAAAAAAACTCTCAACAAAATGGCTATAGAGGGCAAGTACCTCAACATAATAAAGGCCATATATGACAAACCCACAGCCAACATTATACTTAACAGCGAGAAGCTGAAAGCTTTTCCTTTAAGATTAGGAACAAGACAAGGATGCCCACTCTCCCCACTTTTATTCAACATAGTTCTGGAGGTCCTAGCCACGGCAATCAGACAACACAAAGAAATAAAAGGCATCCAGATTGGCAGGGAAGAAGTCAAACTGTCCCTGTTTCCAGATGACATGATAGTGTACATAAAAAACCCTAAATAATCCACTCCAAAACTACTAGATCTAATATCTAAATTCAGCAAAGTTGTGGGATACAAAATTAATACACAGAAATCTGTTGCATTCCTATACACTAATGGTGAACTAGCAGAAAGAGAAATCAGGAAAACAGTTCCATTCACAATCACATCAAAAAGAATAAAATACCTAGGAATAAACCTAACCAAGGAAGTGAAAGACCTATATGCTGAAAACTACAAGACACTCTTAAGAGAAATTAAAGAGGACACTAATAAATGGAAATTCATCCCATGCTTTTGGCTAGGAAGATTTAGTATCAATGGCCAAATGTCAAAATGGCCATCCTACCTAAAGCAATCTACAGATTCAATGCAATCCCTATCAAAATACCAACAGTATTCTTCAATGAACTGCAGCAAATAGTTCTAAAATTCATATGGAATGACAAAAGACCCTGAATAGCCAAAGCTATCCTGAGAAGGAAGAATAAAGCAGGGGGAATTACGCTCCCTGACTTCAAGCTCTACTACAAAGCCACAGTACTCAAGACAATTTGGTACTGGCATAAGAACAGACCCATAGACCAGTGGAACAGAATACAGAGCCCAGATATAAACCCAAATATATATGGTCAATTAATATATGATAAAGGAGCCATGGATATACAATGGGGAAATGACAGCCTCTTCAACAGCTGGTGTTGGCAAAACTGGACAGCTACTTGTAAGAGAATGAAACTGGATTATTGTCTAACTCCATACATAAAAGTAAACTCAGAATGGATCAAAGACCTGAATATAAGTCATGAAACCATAAAACTCTTGGAAAAAAAAATAGGCAAAATCTCTTGGACGTAAAGATGAGCCACTGCTTCATGAACATATCTCCCCACGCAAGGGAAACAAAAGCAAAAATGAACAAGTGGGACTATATCAAACTAAAAAGCTTCTGTACAGCAAAGGATACCATCAGTAGAACAAAAAGACATCCTACAGTATGGGAGAATATATTCATAAATGACACATCCGATAAGGGGTTGACATCCAAAAATGTATAAAGAGCTCATGCATCTCAACAAACAAAAAGCAAAAAGCCAATTAAAAAATGGGCAAGGAGCTGAACAGGCACTTCTCCAAAGAAGAAATTCAGATGGGCACAGGCACATGAAAAGATATTTCATACTGCTAATCATCAGAAAAATGCAAATTAAAACCACAATGAGATATTACCTCACACCAGTTAGGTTGGCCAACATCCAAAAGACAAACAACAACAAATGCTGGCGAGGATGCAGAGAAAGGGGAACCCTCCTACACTGCTGGTGGGAATGTAAACTAATTTAACCATTGTGGAAAGCAGTATGGAGGTTCCTCAAAAAACTCAAAATAGAAATACCATTTGACCCAGAAATCCCACTCCTAGGAATTTACCCTAAGAATGCAGCAGCCCAGTTTCAAAAAGACAGATGCACCCCTATGTTTATTGCAGCACTATTTACAATAGCCAAGAAATGGAAGCAACCTAAGTGTCCATCAGTAGATGAATGGATAAAGAAGATGTGGTACATATACACAATGGAATATTATTCAGCCATAAGAAGAAAACAAATCCTACCATTTGCAACAACGTGGATGGAGCTAGAGGGTATTATGCTCAGTGAAATAAGCCAGGCGGAGAAAGACAAGTATCAGATGATCTCACTCATATGTGGAGTATAAGAACAAAGCAAAAACTGAATGAACAAAACAGCAGCAGATTCACAGAACCCAAGAACGGACTAACAGTTACCAAAGGGAAAGGGACTGGGGTAGATGCGTGGGAAGGGAGGGATAAGTGGGGAAAAGGGGCATTACGATTAGCACACGTAATGCAGTGGCAGGGGACACAGGAAAAGCTGTATTTATAGAGAAGACAAGTAATGATTCTATAGCATCTTACTATGCTGATAGACAGTGACTGTAGTGGGGTATGTGGTGGAGACTTGATAATAGGGGGTCTAGTAACCATAATGTTGTTCAAGTGATTGTACATTAATGATACCAAAAAAAAATACTATGGGGCTGTATGGGAAAGACTTTGTGTAGAAGATTGGGAAAATGGTTTCAAAGGAGAAATGATAATTATGGGAAAAGTTTAAAAGAAAGGATCTCAACAGGTGGAGATGAAAACAAGAAGTTAGTTTCAACCACTTCCCCAGGAATTTCCTGTCTCCTAATCTCATAAATTGGGCTCTGTCTTTATCACTGGAGCCTGTGGTGGTCCTGCATATTGCATCTGGCATGGTGCACTTAGCCCCACTGGTACCAGTACCCATGAATCTGGCCAGGGAAATCCAAGTGGTGACAGGTCTGCCCCTGTGGTTCTGCCAGAAGCTCCCCAACATTTTGCAGAAACTGTGCCTCCCTGGGCTATTGAATGGAAGTGAAACAAGTGTTCTGTTTCAACTCAGCCCATCTGGCTATATTTTAGGAGCAATTCCAACTCAACTCAAATTTTCAACAGGTCGTTTTTTCCTGAGCAAATGTTGCCGTTGAAACCATGTGTTCCAGCTTGACTGAGGCGGAAGCCCTCCTCACCCCCCTCTGCTGGGCCCCAGCACCCCACACCATGGAAGCAGTCTCTGCTCCTCTGGACTCTGACACCCCATGACAGGCCACGTGTGCTGTGTGGAGGCCCTCCTTAACCCCCTTGAGCCCCAGCACGCCATGCGGTACCACACTCCGCTTGCACGTCCTCCTTCCCCTCCTTGGGCTCTCACCCTCTCTCTACTCCACAACTTTACAAGCCAACCTTCTGCACTTGCCCCACAGAGCGTCTCTCTATGTGGCGACGCCACCTCAGGTCACCTGCTCCTCTGTGCTTCCTACGCTGGTGGGACAGGCAGTGTTCTGCAGTGCCTTGACCAGCCTCAGCCGTAGGAAGATTCTGTGTTCCTGGACCTTGTGATGAGATTTTCTCAGTGTTCTTATCCCTCCACCACCTGTCAAGGCGGCCAAACTCTGCCTTGTATCTAGGCCGATAATGATCAGAAGAGAGTCTTTTGACCTTCCACCAGGGGTAGGAGATCTGTAATTATATTGATATAGAATCCTGGGCCCTGGACAGTTCCCATCCTCAGCAATTAAGGGTTTCAAAATTTTTACGGTTGTCTATTTCCCACAGCAACAATGGATCTTTTCCTGTGCCCTGGGGATGACCAGCGTCTGCTTTCCTTCCCTGAGAAGCTCAAGATGTTTATCTGTGAGAGAAGATCCCTAGGTAAGAGGCGAGCCTTCAAGCCTTCTCCGCAGGGGCAGCTCTCTGCTTCCCGACATCTACGCACCGGGAGGGCTCTCTCTGTCTCCTGTCCTGCCCTGTGCTTTTTTATGAGCAACCAGTAGAGTCTGTGGAAAAGATCCTGTGAGTCAGGGTCAACCCCCTCGGGTCTGGAACTTCTATACTGTCGTGTCTGCCCACTATTAGCCTTTAGAAATTCTTTAAAAATATAGCTGACTTCTTTTTACACGTCTATATGGTGATGTATTCCTCCTCCCGTGGTCTTTCTCGGGTGAGCTGGTCCGTGCGTTCTGACTCTTCTGGGGAAGCCTACCCTTCCTCGGGTTCTGGGCTACTTGATTGCCCTGGGAGGTCAGCTCTCTGATGGGTTCAAGAAATGCTGTGATATTATTTTTTTCTGGATTTTTCTCATTATTACATTGGGTCAACGTTCTTCCTCCTAGGTGGAAGCGGAACCCCAAGGAGGCTTTTAAAACCTGAAGGATTCTCATCAGAACTGTGTATTTGAAGGCATAGTGTTAACTTACAATTGATTATGTAATTATGAGGAAGGAGTTCTTAAACCTATGACAGAAAGAATGACAAGATAAGAAGAAGAAATAACCCTGTATACCTTAGAATTAATTTTCTTATATGGCCCAACTCTGTAAAATGATATACCTACATACACACATACGTTTGTGTATAAACAGTGATTGGTTGATGATCTTTGGAAAGTATTACTTTTTTGCTAACTTTATTTTTAAATGATATGTAATGTGGATGAAGAAATTCACATAAGTGTAGAAGTCAAGAGTGTTTTTTAATTTAATTTAATTTTTTTTATTAAGGTATTATTGATATACACTCTTATGAAGGTTTCACATGAAAAAACAATGTGGTTACTACATTTACCCATATTATCAAGTCCCCACTCATACCCCAATGCAGTCACTGTCCTTCAGTGTAGTAAGATGCCACAGATTCACTGTTTGCCTTCTCTGTGCTACACTGTTTTCCCCATGATTCCCCACACCATGTGTACTAAACATAATACCCCACAATCCCCGTCTCCCACCCTCCCCATCCACCCTCCCACACCCCTCCCCTTTAGTAACCACTAGTTCCTTCTTGGAGTCTCTGAGTCTGCTACTATTTTGTTCCTTCAGTTTTGCTTCGTTGTTATATTCCACAAATGAGTGAAATCATTTGGCACTTGTCTTTCTCTGCCTGGGCTTATTTCACTGAGCATAATGTCCTCCAGCTCCATCCATGTTGTTGCAAATGGCAGGATTTGTTTCCTTCTTATGGCTGAATAGTATTCCATTGTGTATATGTACCACCTCTTCTTTATCCATTCATCTACTGGTGGACACTTGGGTGGCTTCCATATCTTGGCTATTGTAAAAAGTGCTGCAATAAACTTAGGGGTGCATATGTCTTTTTGAATCTGAGAAGCTGTATTCTTTGGGTAAATTCCAAGGAGTGGGATTCCTGGGTCAAATGGTATTTGTATTTTTAGTTTTATGAGGAACCTCCATACTGCTTTCCACAATGTTGAACTAGCTTACATTCCCACCAGCAGTGTAGGAGGGTTCCCCTTTCTCTGCATCCTCGCCAGCATTTGTTGTTCTTAGTCTTTTGGATGATGGCCATCCTTACTGGTGTGAGGTGATATCTCACTGTGGTTTTATTTTGCATTTCCCTGATGATTAGTGATGTGGAGCATCTTTTCATGTGTCTGTTGGCCATCTGAATTTCTTCTTTGGTTTCATATCCTCTGCCCATTTTTTAATCGGGTTATTTGCTTTTTGGGTGTAGAGGCGTGTAGGTTCTTTATATATTTTGGATGTTAACCCCTTGTCAGATACATCATTTACAAATATATTCTCCCATATTGTAGGATACCTTTTTGTTCTGTTGATGGTGTCCTTTGCCGTACAGAAACTTTTTAGTTTGATGTAATCCCATTAGTTCATTTTTGCTTTTGTTTCCCTTGCTTGAGGAGATGCGTTCAGGAAGAAGTCACTCATGCTTATATTCAGGAGATTTTTGCCTATGTTGTCTTCTAAGAGTTTTATGATTTCATGACTTACATTCAGGTCCTTGATCCATTTCGAGTTTACTTTTGTGTATGGGGTTAAACAATAATCCAGTTTCATTCTCTTGCATGTAGCTGTCCAGTTTTGCCAACACCAACTGCTGAAGAGGCTGTCATTTCCCCACTGTATGTCCATGGCTCCTTTATCATATATTAATTGACCATATATGATTGGATTTATATCAGGGCTCTCTGGTCTGTTCCATTGGTCTATGGGTCTGTTCTTGTGCCAGTACCAAATTGTCTAGAGTACTGTGGCTTTGTAGTAAAGCTTGAAGTTGGGGAGCATAATCCCCCCAACTTTATTCTTCCTTCTCAGGATTGCTTTGGCTATTAGGGGTCTTTTGTGGTTCCATATGAATTTTAGAATGATTTTCTCTAGTTCGTTGAAAAATGCTGTTGGTATTTTGATAAGAATTGCATTGAATCTGTAGATTGCTTTAGGCAGGATGGCCATTTTGACAATATTAATTCTTTCTATCCATGAGCATGGGGTGTATTTCCATTTATTGGAAAATGTCTCTCATGAGTGTCTTGTAGTTTTCAGAGTATAGGTCTTTCACTTCTTTCGTTAGGTTTATTCCTAGGTATTTTATTCTTTTTGATGCAACTTTGAATTGAATTGTTTTCCTGATTTCTCTCTCTGCTAGGTCATTGTTAGTGTATAGGAATGCAACAGATTTCTGCATATTAATTTTGTATCCCGCAACTTTGCTGAATTCAGATATTAGACCTACTATTTTGGAGTAGATTCTTTAGGGTTTTTTATGTACAATATCATGTCATCTGCAAACAGGGACAGTTTGACTTTTTCCTTACCAGTCTGGATGCCTTTTATTTCTTTGTGTTGTTTGATTGCCGTGGCTAGGACCTCCAGAACTATGTTGAATAAAAGTGGGGAGAGTGGGCATCCTTGTCTTGTTCCCAATCTTAAAGGAAAGGCTTTCAGCTTCTCACTGTTAAGTATGATGTTAGCTGTGGGTTTGTCATATATGGCCTTTATTATGTTGAGGTACTTGCCCTCTATACCCATTTTGTTGAGAGTTTTTATCATGAATGTATGTTGAGTTTTGTCAAATGCTTTTTCAGCATCTATGGAGATGATCATGTGGTTTTTGTCCTTCTTTTTGTTGATGTGGTGGATGATGTTGATGGATTTTCAAATGTTGAACCATCCTTGCATCCCTGGAATAAATCCTACTTGATCATGATGGATGATCCTCTTGATGTATTTTTGAATTTGGTTTGCTAATATTTTGTTGAGTATTTTTGCACCTATGTTCATCAGGGATGTTGGTCTGTAGTTTTCTTTTTTTATGGTGTCTTTGCCTGGTTTTGGTATTAGAGAGATGCTGGCCTCGTAGAATGAGTTTGGGAGTATTCCCTCCTCTTCTACTTTTTGGAAAACTTTAAGGAGGATGGGTATTATGTCTTCACTAAATGTTTGATAAAATTCAGCGGTGAAGTCATCTGGTACAGGGGTTTTGTTCTTAGGTAGGTTTTTGATTATCAGTTCAATTTTGTTGCTGGTAATTGGTCTGTTGAGATTTTCTGTTTCTTTCTGGGTCAGCCTTGGAAGGTTGTATTTTTCTAGAAAGTTGTCCATTTCTTCTAGGTTATCCAGTTTGTTAGCATATAATTCTTCATAGTATTCTCTAATAGTCCTTTGTATTTCTGTGCGGTCCATAGTGATTTTTCCTTTCTCATTTCTGATTCTGTTTATGTGAGTAGACTCTCTTTTTTTCTTGATAAGTCCAGCTAAGGGTTTATCTATTTTGTTTATTTTCTCCAAGAACCAGCTCTTGCTTTTGTTGATCCTTTCTATTATTTTATTCTTCTCGATTTTTTTTATTTCTGCTCTAATCTTTATTATGAAGTCAAGACTGTTTTTTAAAGATAATATCTAATTTCTAAATATATCCTTGTCTTGTTAGAACTTAATGATCATTTTCCATGTAAAGTACTCAGCTCCCACACCAATAAGTAACAAAGGAGAATGGAAATAATTATGTTGTGAATTGAGCTGAATCTGTAATTTCACATGAAAACTTCTATTTCTCAACATATTTTCTCAAGTCCCAAAGACTTCTTGGATAATAGTGAAATCTCTTGACTGTCTTTTGCCAAAAACTGAGTAAGAACAGGACCTTCTGTATTTGGAAGGAAGGGCTTAAGTGAACTTCTCGCATCCTTGCAAACAGAAAAAAATTGCCCCTTTGGTTGGAACTGGGGGACATCAGCTTCTGTTTTCTGTCACCTGGCTGGTGAGTGGGTTATGGAAAATTAGGATTTTCACTCTAAATGGATTTTTGATTTGCCCATCTTCTTCCTTTTAGAACCAAGTTCACACCAGAAAGCCTCTGCTTCAGACTAAGGGTGTAGGTTCTCCTAATGATATTGACCCTGGAAAAAGGACTAGTCCTCTTTATGGGACTTAAACTTCTATGGCTGACTTTGTCCCTTGGAGTATGCAGCTGACTCTGGCTGAAATAGGAGACCTCAGTCCATATTCTTCATTGAGCAACTCCCCTTAAGCACTCCCTGGGAATCAATGTCCCCTAGCAATACAAGGCTTCCTGCTTGTTAGATTTTGTTTTTCAGTTCCTGAGCTCGCCCTCCCCTTTGTGATTTAATTCCCATCAGACCACCAAGAAGCATTAGCAGAAGTTTTAACAGACCTGGTTGGAGCCTATTTACCAATAAGGGCAGAAGATTTCCTTGGGATTCTTCCTTGGGTCCTACAGAGAATTAATCTGTTTCTCTGTTAATTCACTTTTTGTGAACCCATCCAGTGTTTCATTTTGTCCTCTAACACCTTAAAGAAGTTGTCTCCGATTTTCATTCCATGTCAGTGGAATTAGGTAAATTCTCAAATTAGGTAAAGCAAAATGAAGAACTTGAGGTCAGCTTCAGTCTGGAGTCATAGATGTGGTTGTACCTGTAGATAGGGAGGGCCAGGGCCCACACAGAAGGTCTGGCTTCACGACTGGATTCTTCTGCTAGAAGTGTCAAGACAAACCAGGCCTTGCTTCCCTGATGGAGCGGGCCTGGGAGGCCTTGGACTCCCACTGTTGTCTCAGGGGGGACTGAGTCAAGAAGGATGAGAGCTTTCCCGAATGCAGAGGTGGTATATAACTTGTAGTACTCTCAGCTTCATCCAAGCCTGGAGCCCAAATTCTTCAAGGACACGGAAGCCCAAGAATCTGGCAGGTTCTCAGAAGGGTTTAGGGTGTGGTTTTGTCTTCATGCAGAGAAACTGAAGATCTGATTAAGAGTACTCAGTTCTTTTCGGAGACCCAAAATTGCCTTTTGACTTCAGTCCTTTAAAGAATTATGCTTACAGGGATGATTGAATAGCCCTGATCTGAACCTTGGATGAAAGGCTCCAGAATTAAGCTGACCCCAGTCGGGATTTCTCTTAGGGCAGTTCTTCTCCCTGGCTCCCTTATTTTTGAGAAGTCTAGTGTCCTCTCTGATTCTGCCCGTGCTGTCTGATCAGCTCTTATGGGTATTTCCAGCCTACTAGCTCCCAAGTAGGTCTGAGTCCTCCATCACCTGGTCAAGTGTCATTGAGCCCACCAATTTCATCTCCTTTGCTGTGGGACCACTCTCAAGATTGTGGGCACTGGTTTCTCTATCTTCAAGTTAATTATGGTTAAATTAAAGTATATATTTTTCTTATTAGAAGGCAATTATTGTTGATGGTCCTATAAAGGAGAAATCATACATGGTCCACACTCCTGAAAATTACTGGGTAAAGATGTGCAAAATTATAAGGCTTTCAATAAAGTCTCTTCAGTTAGTCCTCTGGGCACCCGAGGACTCATTCTGCTGAAACCCTGAGAGTTCATTCATTCCCAAGAAAATGCTTGTAAGTGGATGCTAATGTCTTTTAAAACCAAATTTACTTTGAGTTCATTCTTCTGCATTAATAACAGTTACCCATGGAGTGAAGAACTTTCTTCTAAGAAGTTTCCATTTAGTGAGTAAGAAAAAATATTTTGGCATTTGGTAAGTCCTTGTCTGATTCCCATGAGGTCTAACCCCATGAGCTCAAATGTCTTTCTAACATAACTCGTTCTCTTTGTTCTGTGTTGTTAAAAAATGGAGATTCATCCTGTGTAAGTTAAAAAATGAACATCCAGTGAAGGGAGTGTTCCCTGAATGTAGGAATTCAGATGTGACTTTGGTTCACATGTTAAGTAACTCATAAGAGCTCTTATTTATGAAGCCCTGGCATGGTGCTGAAGAATATTGTTCTCCCCACAACCCTGTGCGGTGTTACCATCTCCGGTCCACAGACGAGGAAACAATAAGTAAGGCTCAGAGACAGTAAATAAAGCCTCAAAGGTGGGCTAGCTGGCACTGGCAGCCTCTGGGCTTGCTTCCTAGTCAGTGCCAGACCCCACGGCTTGTGTCCTCACCCCCTCCTTC
This sequence comes from Phataginus tricuspis, assembly GCA_029783875.1. NCBI lineage: Eukaryota > Metazoa > Chordata > Mammalia > Pholidota > Manidae > Phataginus > Phataginus tricuspis. Next base: position 7,177,281 of record JAQQAC010025709.1, read on the forward strand.
TGGGTTTAAGCCATCACTCCTGACAAGCAACCAGGAAGCACCCCCTCCCACCCTACCAGGTCTCTGTGTTGTTAGAACCAGGGGCGATGAGGCTCATGTGGAGTTTCCAGTCCCAAGAATAAATAACTGCCCCAAGCTAGGGAGCAGAAGCATGAACGGGAAGTGCGTCTGCCTGACCCCTAAGGGAGCTATGCCCATCTCCTGAAGTGTGCAAGGTGTTAGCAGTGCCTATTAGATTCCTGTCGGAAACCTGGTGTGCTCAACAGTGGTCCTGACTTTAAGCCTCCCCCGAGTTTCCATGGGGCGGGAGCTGCTTCCGTTCAGTGACAGTTTAGGGATTCGGCTTGTTCCAGGTGCCTTGTAAGGCAGAAAGCGTGTCAGCCCCTCCCATCCTCATTCCCAACCAATGCCTCCTTTGCTTTTCCAGTCCTTGGAGGAGTCCACTGCCACCCGCCCAGGCAGGGCATCTTGCTTGTGTCTGGTGGGGGGGACTGTGTGAGGGGGGTAGGGACACGCAGATCTGCCTGGCTGGGTCTGGGCCTCTGCCGGCTCCCTTGGCACTCGCTTCAGAGCCCTGGGTTCTCCTACCGGGGAGCTCGGTTTACATGAGGACTGCATGGTGTTTAGCTTGGATGCAAAGATAAAAACAAAGCTTCATTATGCTGCCCCAGGGTCTGCTTTATAGCTGTCTGTAAAGAGAGAAATTCATTTACTAAGGTTTGTGTTAGAATGCGCCTTAAGGCTAAAGTACCGATTTCCTGGGAGATGTCCTGAGGATTTGCTTTCCAAATTGTGTATCTTTTTGAAATTTCAGTTTTTCTCGTGTGTGTGTGAGTGTGTGTATATATATGTGTGTATATGTATATGTATATGTGTATGTATATGTATATATAAAGCCCACCACCTTTTCCAAGGCTTGAATATCACTTCCTCCCCAGAGTCCCTATTCTAGCACTCTGACGCCCAAGCTCTTTCATTTGCAGTTTAGGTGAAGTACATGTTTTTTCTCTACAGAACCCTTTCAAAACTGCTATTTTCCTATTGCAAAGGTTAAAAACATAAGGGTAGAAGGAGAAGTACATGTATTAAAATGTTAAAAAGGAAAGGCAACCTGGCATTTTCAGTCTTAAATATGGCTTTGGGTGTTCTTTAAATTTCTTATTGTTGTCAAGTCAAGGTAAAAATGGAGGATCACCCACTTCTTTATTCACTAATTCAATCAGCACATATTAAGCATGTCAGTCTGTGTGCTGTGCCCCGAGGATACACAGATAAACATGCCGTGATGCTGGCATTGGGAAGGGAATGCACACGCATGGACGAGAAAGGCATGCAAAATAAACAATTGTATTAAGTGTTGCAAAGCTACAAAGAGAGCACCTTGGGAAGCTGTCTGCAGTGTGGGCACTGTGGCTGCAGGATGCCAGAGCCCCCATCCTGGGTCCATGTGCAGTCCCTCCCATCCCTGGCAACACTTTCCCTCCCCTGAATCAGGCTTCTCAGAAACTTGTTTGACTACCAGGATGCAGCAGAAATAGTGACATACGACCTCTGAGCCCAGAAAGAGGTCCCCCTGTTTTCATTTGCACCTTCTTCGAAGCCAGCCACAAGGAAAGAGAGGCCAGGTGGATGGGAACTGAGCCACCCAGTGACACCATGTGAGGAAGGGTGAACCATTTCCTCTAAGTCCTGCCCAATTCCTGGAGGCAGAGAGATGGCTGCAGTTTGGTGGTGGTTTGTCATGGAGCAATAGATAAATAAAGCAACAATAATGGTAACCTCTACAACATGGAGTAAAGAGGAAATCTGATTAATTCTACCACGTCATCTGGGAATGCTTCAGAAAGGCCATGGGGTGCAGTGTGATAGAGAAAGTTACCGTCACCAAGCTTCCAACCCAGGAAACTGGTTCATACGCAGCAGCAGTGAGCACCTGAGTGGTGCTCTGTCTATGCAGGTACTGTTCTCAGTGCTTTACATTCTGACCCGTCCGGGCCTCACAACAACCGTATGAGGCAGCTGTGCCATTACCAGCACCCCCGTTTTACCAATGCGTAAACAGAGGCTCCAAGTGTCTAAGGACCTTGTCCAAAGTTGCACAGCTAGGAAGTGGCTCCAGGCTCTGCAACACCAGAGTCTAGACTTTTTTAGTGTCTCTGCCTAAAGCCTCGAGTTCAGGACAGCAGCTTTGGTGTTGTCACCTAACTACTCAAAGGATCACTGTCATGTCAGTTAGCTGCTTTAGACCCAGCTTTCAACTCTGTAAAAGCAAGGAGTTGGATTGGATCAATGTTTTTCAAATTTTGACCCCAGTGCTAGAGAGGCCGTTGGGACCAGGGGAAGGTATGTGGGGGGTGCATTTTCTCCTTTCTCCCTACATTGGCCAAAGGCAGCCCCTGGTAGGGGTTCCATGCCAGGGTTCCATTGAGGAGAGGATTCTGCTGGTGAAGACGTTGGAGAACCACTAGGGTTTGATTGGCTGCACCTTCAGACATCAGCACCACGCCCCCCCCCCCCCCACTCACCTTGCTGATGGCTAGAAGCTGTGGCGCATGTGGCCTCCCTTCTCAATGCTCATCCCACATTATCCGTCTGGCCATTTCTAAGCATTGCAGGGCCCAGTGACAGCCTGAACACCCCGTCTGTATGTGATCCTCATGTAAGCAAGAGGAGAAGGGTAGATGAGGGCTTCTTCCAGTAATTTGATCTTTACATTATTGTGCCAAACCCGAAAACAACCTTGGTTAGAGTGCAGTCCTGTTATTTAGTTATTTTGAAGTATTATTGAGATTTTTCCAGGAAAAGGTCATGTATTTACGACCTCATTCTAAAGTGTATTGCATGCTTAAAAGTTAATTTTTTTATTATCAGAGGACCGTAGTAACAGTGGTCTAAGAAACTTGACAGAATTCACTTCTGAGGATCATACTGATTCCATGGAGGAGGCACCCCCACTCACATACTGTTATCTTTAGTGTATACCTAGCAAAGGCCCCGACTTAGCTTAAGTACAAAAGGCTTATAAAGCTTTTGTTCCTTCCTGCTAGCCATTGAAACAGTTCCTCTTCCCCAGAGGAGGGCCTAGTGGGGAAGAGGTCACTCCTCACGGTGACCGACGGTTTAGGGGCCCAGTCTTGCAGAAGCGGCTCAGGACTCACGCAGCATCTGGGGTGGTGGAGTCGCTTCCATAGGCTGCCCTTGGGGTCAGCGTTAGGCCTCCTTACAAAACAGCTGCAGACCTGCTCCTCTCTCGCGTCACTGCCTCCTTCCGCTTCTGCTCCTTTCCCAGTGAGTCCCCGCTGTGGGGTGATGTTGGTTGTGTTGGCCTTTCGGCTAAGGAGGTTTGCCCTGGTTCTGCGCAACCTCCATGCAGATGCAGGGAGAAAGAAAAACAAACCTCTTGACTGGTGCCGGTACCCCTCGCTTCTCAGAGCAAAGCTCTGATGCACTTCTCGCTAAAAGGCGGCCTTCCCTGAGGTGGGGTCGTGGTGGGAGTGGTGAGGACGAAGATCAAGAGCCCCTCCATCACCCCGGCAGGGATGGGCCAGACGCAGGGCGGAGGGAGGCCTGCCAGGCCCAACTGGGTCCAGTCCTGGAGCAGGACGGAGGAGACCACATTTTCCTGCTAATTTTGGGCGTGGCATCATGTGGCTTCCGGCAAGTCATCTTTATACATGTGCGATGATCATACATGTGCGACTCATTGAATAATCATAGGGATTAAATGAGAAAAGGCAAAAGTAAATGTTGTATATCTTGTATACAAATCATGATCATCTCTTGAACAGTGATTACATGTTCATAGGGAGAATTCACTTTTCTGACAAAGCTGTGGCCCTTTTTGTTTTCTGTCACTGTTATACTTTTGGTAAGAGATGAAGCAATGTAAGTTTTAAAATACTGATCTCATGCCGACATGCTTTTCGTGTACACTACTAATAAAAGCCAGTTGGAAATGGTTTACTGCACAGAGAGAAGCAATATATTTGATGTCATAATCTTAAGTTCCGAATCTGTTGATTCCCCCACCTTTCCAGTGAAGGGCTCGTTGCTGGTTCTTGGAAGCAGCCTAGCATGTCAGTGCCCTCAGTTTGTGGGGAGGTGTCCACAGTATCTGCACAGATCCTGGAGAAAGCCCCCAACATAGCAACGGTGGCCGGGAGAGCAGCTGCCATTGAACTCACTGCACTTTTTGAGAAAAAGGATGGTCACCACCTCCATGATAGACACACAAAGACCCTGATTTAACTGGCAAGCTAGAAAGCCCTGGCCCTGTGTGTTCTTTGAGTGAGTCCACTGGGGGAGAAGGCCCAGGACCACGAGGCTTGCATCTGCAGAGGCAAGAATGCTTGTCTGGGAGAAGACAGAGCTAAGGAAGTTTGTGTTGGAAGCTGGAATTGGGACACGTGTTTCTTGGCTTCAAGCAACCCCCACAGAAGGGCAGTTACATGAACCAAAGCTCGCTGCTTTGAGGTTCACCTCCCACTGAACATGTCCTCTTGTTTGAGCAGAAACCTCATGCATCCTGGAGTTGGCAGGAAGGTTGTTCATCTGCTTTCATCATAATTGTCTTACGGGACCAGCGGCAGATGAGGGATGACCTTCTCCCCCGGACCGAACAAGTTTCAGGAGATGCTTGCAGGTAGCTGGTGCCCGGCCATGGAGACCTGGTGTGCCCTGGCTGCCGTCAAGGGCTCCAGTCTGTTCTTCTCACCTGCAGAACTGATTGCAGTGCCTGCTACGTAGAACTTCCTGAACAATTTTAATATTTTGCTGTGCCTAAAAGTCTTTCTTTTTCTATTTTGTGCTCTGAAATACTTTACCATTTTTGAAGATGATGTCTAGATATGGAAAGTTCAAAATACCCTGCGCTTCCCTGTGCTGTCTCTCCACACCCCATGCTCATCCTTCCTTCTGAGGAAGCTGCTGTCTAGGGGAGAAAAGTCTCCAGGGTGTGGAGAAATGGAGAAATACAGTGTGAGGTCAGCAAAAAATAGTAGGGAATGGTGATGTTTTTCCTTTATTTCCTGTATTTTTGCCCATTTCCTCAGCACATTTTCAAATTTGGGAATTTTGTAAACATTGGCACAGAATGCTCAACCCCCTTAATTAGAAGTTTTGACATTGGGGTGAAGTTGGGCCATTGATTAGAGACCCTTCTCCCTGCAAATGAAACAGATGCCATTTGCACAGCCGAATGCCATTCACACTTGAAGCTGGCAGTCTCTGGCTTGTTGTCACAGGGGCAGTTTCAGGAAGGCACAGTAAGTTTCCACAAGACACGTCAGCTTCGTGGAGCTTTGGAAGAGAACCAGCCGCTGAAAGGTGCTGGAGCAATTGGGATGAAGAGGAATGCTTCTGTCTTGCGTTTGCTTCAAGGCAGCTGCTAAAAATTATGTGTTGTGTTCCACAAACACCTATGCAGGGCTTACTGTGTGCCAGAAACTCGGCTAAGCACTTTAGGAACACGAATTCAATTCTTGAAACAACAGGGCAGGCATTATTGGTATTCTTCCCATTTTAGGAGAGGAAGTCCAGACACGGAGAGGTTGGAAACCTTGCCCAAGAACACAGAGCTCCTGAGGGGTGGAGCCAGCCAGGTGGCCCGGAGGCTTGCTCCTCCCACCGCACCAGGAGGCCCAGGACCAGAACCCCCTGGGGGGTGCTCACCTTCTCAGAACACAGACTTCTGGGAAAGGGCCCCAAGAGATGAAATGCAATGCTGAGCAGGAGTTACCCTTATTAGATCTTTTTATTATGTATTATGAACTGTGACTTTCAACCCTCATCATGGGGTTAACACCTAAAAAGAAGTATCAGGTGACCAGCAATGCCAGCAAAAGGGATAGTAAATCTCTGGGAGAGAGAAACCCCAGGTCTTTATCACTTTCTGATATAAAAAAAGGAAGCATTGGCAAAGCAGGGGTGGAGAAGGTTTGCTTCTGTTGCACTCTGAATCCTCAGCTGGAAAGGTTTTCACAAATTGGTTATTTCTTTGTTACTTAACATGGCTCTGCCGTGGGGGGTGAGACTTCCTAGTTTCAAGTTCCAACCACATCTCTATCTGTTGCACATTTCGCACTTCATAGTCTTGCTGACCCCAGACAGTGATGTTTCCTGGGCTGTTCTGAAGCAGACAGTCTGCGCAGCACAGAGTGCTCTGAAGTGAACAGCATGCCTCTGATCGGTGACAGCATCTATTGAAAAGCAAGTTTTAAATGTTGATGAAGTCTAATCTATCAATTTATTCTTTTATGTATCGTACTTCAGGTGTTATAAATAAGAAACCCCTGCCTAACCCAAGGTCACAAAGATTTGTCTCTAGGGTTCTTGTAGATGTTTTATACTTTTTAGATGTTACATTTAATCTATAAGCCAATTTGAGTGAATTCTTACATATGGTATGAAGCATAATTTAAAGCTCTCTTTTCCATGTGGATACCCATTGTTCCAGCACCATTTATAGAAGACTATCCTTTCCCCACTGCCATTGCACCTTTATCAAAATCAGTTGTCCATACATGCATGGGCCTATTTCTGGATTTTCTATGTCTCTGTTCTATATGTTTACATATTCACCAATACCACAGTTGTAATTATTGTTCTGTTATAATAAGTCTTGTAGTTGGAAATAGTATAAGTCCTCCACTTTGCTCCTCAATTGCCAAGTATTTTAGCAATCCTAGGTCCTTTGAATTTCATCATCTTTTTATAGTCATTTTGTGAATTTTTATGAAAAAATCCTGATGGAATTTCAATGGAATTGCATTGATCAAATTGGGGAAAATTGATGTCTTAATTATGCTGAGTCTTCCAAGCCATGATGAGAGTAGATCTCTCCCCTTATTTGAGTCTTTTAACATTTCTCTTCACAATGCTTTGTAGCTTTTAGTATAGTTCTTACACATGTTTTGTCATATATATCCTAAATATTTAATATTTGGATGCAATTGTAAATGATTTCTTAAATTGAGTTCAATTACCAATTGTTTTTTTCTAGTATAAAGAAATACAGCTGGGTTTTGTATGTTTATCTGTACCTTTGCAGCCTTGCTAAACTCACTTACTGCTTCCAGTAGCTTTTTGTGTATTTCATCTGATTTTCTGCAGACGTGACCACCTTTCTTTCCCATCTGGGTGCTTTTCATTTCTTTTTCTTGCCTTATTACACTGGCTAGAACAATGTTGAATAAAAGTGGTGTCTTGTTCCTGATCTTAGGGAGAAAGTGCTCAATCTCTCACCATTAAGTGTGATGTCAACTGTTCTGTTTTCCTAGAGGCCCTTTGTCAAGTTGAGAAAGTTCTTTTCTATATTAGATGTGAGATGTTTTCTAATGTGTTTTTTGTACTTATTCAGATTATCATGTTTTTGTTTTATTAGTTTGTTAATGTCGTGAAATTAATAGAAGGATTTTTGGGTGTCAAACCAATCTTTCATTCTTGTGGTAAAATTCACTTGGTCATAGTAGCCATGATTTTAAAAAATATGTATTGCTTATATATTTCCAGGTTTGATTTGCTAAACATTTTGTTTGCATTTATGTTTATGAAGGATTTTTGTCTATAGATTTCTTTTCCTCTAATGTCTTTGTCAGGTTTTATTATCAGTGCAAAGTTAGCCTCATAGAATGAGTCTGAAAGTATTAATTTCTCTAATTTTCGGGAAGAGTTTTTGAAGAGCTAGTATTATTTCCTCCTTAAATGTTTGATATAATTTACCAGTGAAACCAGCAGGGTCTGGAGTTTCCTTTCCTTTGTGAGGTTTTTAACTAAAAATTCAATTTATTTAAAAGGCATAGGGCTCATCGGTTTATCTTTTTTTTGTTTTTTAATGACCTTTGGCAATTTGTGTCTTTCAAGGAGTTTTTCTGTTTCATCTGTGCTGTCAAATGTACTGACAAAAAGTTATTCATAATATTCCCTCATACTTTTTTTCAGTATCTGTAGATTCTGCAGTGGTGCTCTCTAATTTCTGACGTTAATACTTCGTATCTCCCCTCTCTTATTGGCTAGAAGTTTATCAATTTCATTTATCTTGGTAAAGAATCAACTTTTCATTTCATTGATCGTCCATATTGTTTTTCTGTTTTCATTGAATTCTGCTCTGATCTTAACCATTCCTGGCTTCTGCTTGCTTTGAACTTAATTTGTTCTGTGTTCTCTAGTTTCTAAAGGTATAAATACCTCTTTTTTAATATATGCTGTTAGTGTTGTAAGTTTTTCTCCAAGTACTGCTTTTTTTTGCATTTCCCCAAATTTTGATGTGCTATGTTTTTGTTTTTATTCAATTAAAAACCCTTTCTATAGTGGCTGGACCAACTTATACTCCCACCAGGGTTCCCTTTTCTCCGCTTCCTAGTCAACATTTATAATTTTTGTCTCTATGGTAATAGCTAGTCTGCCAGGTGGGAGGTGATATCTCATTGTGGATTTAATTTGCATTTTCTTGATGATTAATGATGTTGAACATCTTTTCATGTGCCTGCTGACCATCTCTATGCCTTCTTTGGAAAAAAGTCCATTCAAGTCCTCTACTCATTTTGTAATCAGATTGTTTGTTTTCTTGATATTAAGTTGTATACGTTTTTTATGTATTTTGGATTAACCCCATATTGGACGTGTGATTGAAAATATCTCCTCCCGCTCAGTAAGTTACTTTTTCATTTTGTTGATGGTTTCCTTCCCTATGCAAAAGCTTTTTACTTTAATGTAATCCCCACATGCTTATTTTAGCTTCTGTCACCCTTGCCTGGGAGATTGGTCCAAACAATCCTTATTAAGACCTGTGTTAAAGAGCTTACCACCTATGTTTTCTTTAAGAGTTTTACGGTTTCAGGTCTCACATTCAAGTCTTAAAACCTTTTGAGTTCATTTTTATATATGGTGTAAGATAAGCTTTATACACTGTTGGGGATGTCAGTTGGTGCAGGCACAATGGAAAACAGTGTGAAGGTTCCTCAGAAAATTAAAAATAGAACTACCATATGATCCTGCATTCTACTTCTGGGTGTTTATCCAAAGAAAATGAAAACAAATTCAAAGAGATATATGCAGTTTTGTGTTCACTGAAGCATTATTTACAATAGCCAAAATATGGAAGCAACCTACGTGTCCATTGACGGATAGTTAAAAATGTACATATATACACTGGAATATTACTCAGCCATAAACAGGAATGAAATCTTGCTATTTGTGTCAATGGACCTAGAGGGTATATGCTAAGTAAAATAAGTCAGACAGAGAAAGACAGATACTATATGATTCCACTTATATGTGGAATCTAAAAACCAAAACAAATGAACAAAAAATAAAAACAGATTCATAGATACAGGAAGCAAACTGTTGCCTACCAGAGTGGAGAGGGGTTGGAGGGTGGGTGAAATAGATGAAGAAGATTAAGAGGTACAAACTACCAATTATAAAATAAGTAAGTTGTGGAAATGTAATATACACTATAGGGAATGTAGTCAACAACATTATAATAACTTTGTATGGTGACAGATGGAAGCTAGCCTTATTGTGGGGACCATTTAATAATGTAAAAAAATACAGAATCACTATGATGTACACCTGAAGCTAATAGGATATCATGTCAATTATACATGAATAAAAAACTATTAATATTCATTTTATTTCTTTTTTACAATTGGTATTTACAAGTGTGTTATCTATTTTCTGAATAGCTGATGATTTTCCAGATGGGTTTCTTTATTGATTCCTAATTTAACTCTATGTAATTAGAGAAATACTTTCTATGATCTGAATCCATTTTAATTTATTTAGTTTTTTATCAGTGAGAAATGGTTCTATCTTAGTAAAAATTCTGTGCACCCTTGAAAAGAATATATATTCTGCTGTTTTGGGGTTTCACATTCTATAACTATCAAATAGGTTGATTTGGTTGATAGTACTGTTCAGGTCTTCTATAGCCTTCCTGATTTTCTCTCTGTTCTGTATTCTTGAGATGCATATCGAAATTTCCAAGTATAATCTTGGACACTTGTCTATTTCTTCGTGCACTTTTATTAGTTTTTGCTTCATGTATGTTGAAGCTCTGTTATTTTTTACCAATTCTGGATGTATCTTTTTCACTTTATAGTTATGAGTTGAACCCACTACACACAGAACTGTCACAACAGAATAAGTTGTGATGTGAGGGAACATAACTCTGTTGGCAGTTTTCTTTATATATAAGGATTGTCTCCAAGTAGGAAAAAAAATGGGTTAAATCTTTCTGCAGGAATAGTAAAAAGTAGATTTGCTGGAGGTTCTCTCCTATCCCTGTGGGAGAAGAATGAAAACGTTCCATGATTTTGTAAGGACCCCAGGGGTCAGTGTTGCTACTGCAAAAGGTAGTGTGGTCCCTCTCTGAGACAAACCAGGGAGATGTCAGGTTACAGGCACTCAGCAAACCTCCTTGATGAGGCTGGAAGGATGCTTTCAGTGGGAATAAATGACCCGCCATTAGGAAGATTAAGGAAGGAGGAGTTCAGGAAATGGAAATGAGGAGGGTCTAGGTTGGGAGAAGTGACAGGAAATACAGAAAAGCAATGACTTTGAACTTGGAGCATACCCACCAAACATGCTGCTGGCAGTGAAGCCCAGACCTCCAATCTAACTCACTCCAGTTTCCTTTGTTGTTAGAAGTTAGACATGTAAACATAGTGTCTCCAAGGGTGTTTTACTGCTCAGAACATTTGTTTGATTTAACGAGGCACCAGGACACAGACATCTTCCAGCTCAGCCTTCCACAGGGCATGATTTTTCATACCACCAATGTAGATCACTCATTTCAAAGCCAGACAAGGAGAAAAGATCAGTGGGTGGGGCCTCAGGGAGGTCGGTCTTCATCTGAGAGGACAGAGACATAACTCCAGAAGGAAAATGCTTCCTGTTATCCTGTTGTTTATCAATATCCAAGACAACCTTCCTTCCAGACCCACAAAACGTGTCTGGGACTGGACATTTGTAGAGGCCAGTGCTGGACAGATATGAACAGAGTTTTGGAAGTACACCTCATCTTGAAATCTGAAGAAAAAAAAAAGAATGAGTACCTGGATCATTAAAATAATGACAAGTAATAAAAAAGATGTTTGGGTAGATTTTTCAATTGCATTAGACTTCTAGAAAAGTCTCTTTATGTCCTGGAAGATCTGCTGGCCATAGCAGTGTGTTTCCCTTTCCTCTGCAGTTGCAGCTGGTTACCGTGGGCTGCTCTAGGTTGGGTGCTTCTGAAATGATTCCAGATACACCTTGTCATGGCTCAGCTCACACCTTGTCTCCCTATTCAGCTTCTGCTCCTGAATGTCTGTGTTTGCAGAAATGGCTCAATCCTTACCCAGCCACCATATCAAGACCACAGGAATGGCACCACCAAAGGCCACTTTCCAAAAATGCTGAACTTTGGGCCAGAGTCATGTCCATCAGTTTAAATCATTTAGCTCATTTAACTGAACAAAGCTGAGTGGGTATTATTAGGTGGAACCATACTCTGAGATTGCCCATAACTAGTCTTTCTCTCGATACTAGTTCTTAATCCTCACTGCTACTAACTCAGCACTCACTTCTTTGACGACTAAATCAGTATCAAGTACAATCAGACCTAGTGAAAACCTCACTGAAGAGTCATCCTTGGGGTGAAACAGACACAATGAACTTTTCGAAGTACTCTGACAAGTAAGACATAATTTGGGGTAAGTTCCCTCAGTAGTGAATGATGCCAAAGGAAAGACCCTAGAAGTCCCAGTTTGTAATAAGCATGTAAAAGAATGGGTGACTTGATGTAAACACCCGAAGTAAAAGCTTTTCTCATGTGGTGCCCAACTTTGCAACATAAAGCAGATTTCAGGATATCAATAGCCACCCAGCACCCCAGATGTATACTTAATAGCTACTCAGTCAGAAATTTGGCTATGTCAAAAAGGAACACTTAAACTAATTTATATTTTACTTATCCTAACAGCAACTGCATAACATTTGGAAAATATATGCAGCACTCATTGTCTCTATGGCTTTATGGACCTCTTACCCTCTGCTCATCAAAGAGACATTGCCCAGGGTTTGGGGACCACTAGTCTGTTTGATATACTATGGATGACACCACAAGAATAGTTCCTGAAGGACGAGAAGCCTCTGTAGTCATTGGTCCACTTAGGTTAGACCTCCAGAGAAAATGAGATGTAATGCTTCACCTTTGATAACTAGGTTATCTTGGTTGACGCTGACATGATAGTCCTAAGAAACATCCCCTTGAGGCAAAGATAGCAAGGGAAATCATATTTTCTTTAGGCTGTTAATAAGTAGCAACTTCGTTCCTGAAGAATATATGCATGGAGTTTCAAGTATTCCATTTCTAGAAGGAATCCACTTATTCCAAGTCTGAGCAGTGTCGGTTTGTATTTGTCTAAAAATGTTAGGCCCTTCTATACACAAGGCCCTCAGTATATTTGTGCATGAATTGTTATGAAATGGGCTTTGGCAATTATTTACATGGTTTTTTTTTTTTAATTAGGACATTTGTTTTACATTTTAAATTTTGATATCTCATATTTCACATGGAACACCATTATTCAAAGGCCTGACCATGTATATCAATGAAAAAGCCACAGCACACTTTTTTGTTAGTTTGTTTTACAGATCCTAATAAGGTGATAAAAATGGCCAGTGTCTGCAATGAAACTGCTCTAGACACTGTGGACAGAGCCCAGGACAGGAGCCAGGCTGTCTACATTCGACAGTAAAACTACACACACTGCCGGGCCACTTGTGGCCACGTCCTCTGAGATCAAGGAGGCCACTAAGATGGGGCTGGGGCACTGCACTGGGTGCCCCACCAGTAACCGGCCTTGGGGTGAAGTGAGGCCGCCTCAGGCAGCTGCATTCACGGGGAGTGGGGACTCGTGGGCGTTAGATGCCCCCTACACGTGATGCCTTTGGGAACACAGTGAGGGAGGTCCACTGGGGAGACAGCTTTGTAAATACGTGTTCTCTCTTTTCAGTCATTATTTGAGAGGAGTGGGGAGGAAGTTGGAGACGACTGGCGGGGAAGAACAAAGCTGTCTAGGATGGCGGGTGTGCGAGCAGGAGCAGAGAGGCAGGGAGGGTGGTGGGGGGAGGTGATGCCCATTCGTGGTGCTGGGTGCACCGTGGGGGCGGAGAGGGCCTGAGACTGTGCGGGCTCTGCAGCCCTGGGAGAGTGGAGGGTGGGGCCAGATGGGAGGCACTTGGGCACGGCCCCCAGGCAGGGCCAGAGCAGGCGGAGTGGGGCGCCCATGCTCACGTGCTGCGGGGCCAGCGGATGCAGAGCAGCCCCCTCTGTCCACCCTGACCACCCCCTCTGTCCACCCTGACCACCGCCAGGCTAGCACCCAGGGTAGAGGTTTTCCGGCTGCTGCCGGAGGGCTGCCTGCCCATGGAGATGTGCCCACAGGGGGTTCAGCAAGGTGGCCCTGCTGCATCCCCAGCATGAAGGGCAGCAGCTGAACACCTGCTCCCCGCTGTCCTCAGAGGGCTCTGGGGTCTTACAGGGGTGGGGGAGTGAAAAGCCACTGTCCCTAGACTAGGAATTGAATAGGACTCCCTTTTGGTCATAAAAGCCTAGGACGCTCTATTTGGCAGCTTGACCATCCGCCCGTGGCCCCGGCTAAGTGTGTCACTTGTTCTATCCTGTTGCTTTTGGGAGCATCAAGGAGGGAGCGACTCAGAGCTGGAAGGAAAACAGAAGCTCGTTTCCATTGTTTCTTTACTGAAATATTTCATTGTTTCTCACGCCTGCCCCTAGGGCCATGCCTCGTCCCAGCCAGGCCTGGGTGGCTGAGGCTCACAGGCCGGGTGAGTCCCATTAGTCTGTGGAAACGAGAACAGGTTGAGACGTGAGCCCTGGGTTTGGCAGTGGTGCTGAGGTGCGGGTGGGGGGTCCTTTTTTATGTTATGCCAATTCATAGCTGTACAATTCCACTCATTCTTCTAAACCCATAGCAATCAGAACTTCAAGAAAATTTAAAGCCCAGAAGGGGTGGCTGACTTCCTGGGGGTGACACAGCTGTGCAGTTGCAGAGCTGGGGTTAGAACATGCATCTCTTGTCTAGCTGCAGGGCACTTTCCAGGCAAGCCACTGTTTTCCTGAACTAGGTGAGTGTCGAGGGGGCCTCCCCGCCCCCTCTCATGGCCTCAGCAGGGCACAAGGGCCAGATGGAGAATGCACAGGACTCTCGCCTTTCCTGTGCTTTGATGCCATTTACGGAGCTCAGCATCTCTGCCTGCTTTCAAGCACACAGGTTCTGTCTGGGTCCAGCTCTGGTTATTCTATTTCCGATCCTCCCAGTTCTGGGATGCTTTGCAATAACATAATCCTGGGCTGGCTCTGTTCAGGATGCAGGGCTTGTAGCCCACACGGACTCAACATGGATGTGGGAGTGCCTGGCGCCGTCAGAGAGGGGATGTCTCTGCCTCGTCTCTGCCTCCTAGGCCTGCAGCTGGATGCCCTCAGGATCCTGGAGCTCAGGCTGCAGCATTAGGAGAGGGGCCTGGTGGGGACAGGAGGGAACATGGATGTGCACTGGTCTGAACAAGAAAGCAGTGAGAAGAGGGACTGTGTGTAGACCAGGGCCACCCCCAGCACACGCAGCATCTGTGTGGGAGTGCAGAGAAGGTGGCCCCTCCAGGTGGGTGGATTATGCCCAGCAGCTGTGAGCCAGGGACCAGGGCTTGGCGGAGCTGGGGGTGGGGGCGTGGGCTGCAGCCTGTGGTGCCCCTTGACAGGGCACTCTGGTGCCAGGTGGGGTCTGCCTGAGAGCATACGGACCCTCCAGTGATGTAGTCTCTCTCTCTTTCCACCTCCTCCCAGAACATGGGGCAAGAGAAGAAAAATGAGATTAATTAGTGAAGGAAGAATCCAGTAAAACCAGAGGGATACTGTGGCAATTATTTAAAACATAGCAACCTGATTTTTCTGAATTGTGAAACATGATTTGGAAAAGTTTCCACCACTTCAACATAAGCATCCCCTGATCTGGTGGTTACAGAGAAGGCAGCAGGTTCAATCACCCCAGGACAGAGGACAAGGAAATGCGGGGTGCCATGCTCCTCTATTCAGAAAGGACCCTATGAGCACTGTTTCTAAATATTTTGGAGCCCAGGGTTACCATTTTTCATGCAGGAACGCCATTAGGTCAATTTATTTTCTTCTCTACTGTCTGACCAGGCACGAGATTGCTTTAAAACCACCTGCCATCCCTGCTGCTGGGAAGTTCATTCAGTGACTCAGGGCCCTCTTCCCTTTAGAAACTGGTCCCACCCTTCTCATCCCCTGGATTGCACATGCCTTTGCCTTTACTGGCCAGATGGCCTCTTCTGGTGGGTTTCCCAGCCATGGGGCGAGGGGCAGCCTCCGCATTGGAGCACAAGTTCTGGACTTCCCTTGCCCAGGCATCGTCAGCCAGTAGCCAGTGAGGCTGTCGAGTGGACAGGGCCATGGAAACTCAGCTGACGAGTGGAGGTGTTCCAATGTAAATTTCCCTTTCCACCACAATTTTATAGAACTCTGCAAAGACGCACATCAGCATTTTTGCAAGTAGGGCTTTTCTTTGAAAAGAATCAAGCCTGTCAAAGCTCTAAACTTTATGCCGTTATTTTTAAAGGTTTGATCAATTACCCAGCACATTATGTTCCTGTAACCCTATCCTATGCCATAAGAAGAGGGTTGGAATACCAGGGTTTCAGAAAAGTCCGTTGGCCACATCAGCCAGACTTTTATGTAACCCATCCCCAGCTCACTACATTTTCTCCTATGTTCTCAGATACTGACCTTTTTATTTTATGCTGACATCTCATTAGCAGTTTTGTAGTACATTGGAGTGCATTTAAGTTCTGACTATACAAGGTAACATTTCCATGAAATGTCTTTTAGCCTCTGTTCTTAAATCAATCTCCAGGAAAGAGGGCTGGCTTGCTTAGGCTGACCTTAATCCTATAGGATAGGCCTGAAGTGAGAAAGTGTTAACAAAGTGACAGCCCCAGGGAAAAGTGCAAGAGTTCTAGCAAATTCTAAAAATATGTTACAGGCTTTTGGTCTCATTATGCCCTCTTTGGTAAAGGAAACTTATACTGCGCAATTACTTAGCTCTTTTGTCTTCTCAGATGAAAACTCAGCTCTCAGATGGGAGGGTCAGTTTCATTGTCTTGACCTCAACTTTTCAAAGTGAATCAAACAATAGTGAATGGCTAGAACACGCTTCAGAATCCATACCGGGATTTTCCTCAATTATAATGTTTTTTCATCTATGTGCAAAACAATAACTCGATAAGAGGAATTACTTTGATTTAGAGGTATGACTGGTTTTACACAATATAAGCTCTTTGAGTGCAAGACTAATGTGTCATTATCTTTTTGGCTGGACGCCTCAAAATGTAGTTTTTGTGACTGAATGGCACCTAACACCAACCACTTAACACTGGACAACCTCCCAGACCTAAGAGGCCACAGCTGTCCTTGCCCCTGGCCGCGCTCTGGGCGGCCGCCTCCCCGCGCACCCCATCTGCGAGGGCAACACCTGCTCAGCTTTCAAGACCCACCTTTTCCGAAAGTCTCCGAGGCCCTTCCCTCCCTGGTCCCCACACAGAAGATGCGTCCAGACCGTCCTGCCCTTGGGGTCCCCACTGGCAGTCCTCATCCCTGTCAGGCCCCTAACTCTTCAGAGGGGGCTCCCCTGGCTCGACAGTGTTTCTCAACCTCTGTGCCATTAATACATTCATTCTGTGCTGTGGGGCCTGTCCTGTGTATCGAGGGCTATTTGGTATCATTCCTGGCCCCTCCCTACTAGATGCTAGTAGCACACTTACTCCATCCCAGTGACAGCCACAGCTTTGTCAGACAGATGTCCCTTGGGAGGCAAATTTGCCCCAGTTGAGCACCACTGTTCTAGGTTCTAAGGTCAAAGGGTAATGACAGTGTTTTATCTTTAAATTCCTAGCACCTAGCATGCTCCCTACTGTACGGTAGGCATTTGTTAAGTATTTATTGAATTCTGAGAATCAAGGGCATCAATACACATTAATATAGTATTAATACTCAATAAATATGTTAACTATTGCACTACTATTATCTAGAACTATCACCCATTCCCAGTTATAGGTGGTGATGGTAATACTGACTTCATAACTTCGTGGTGAGGGTGAGCTGCGTGGTGTAGGTGCCCGGCACCGGTGGTCTGCAGGGTCACCTGACTCCCAGCTTGGGCTGACCTCTGAGATGGGTCGTGATCGCTGAAACTCTGGACCCTTGCCCACAGGTTTGACGCAGACCTCTGGCAATCCTGGCTTCTGGACCCTGTCTTAGTGACTGACTGGTTACCAGAGCTTGTCTCTGCCTTCTCACTGCAAGCCCAGCCTGGGTCTCCAGCCTCCAGACCTCTCGCCTCTGCTGACTTCTGAAAGGAGTGGGATGCTTACCTGTTGTAGATCTGAACCACTACCTGTTCCTTCCTATTTCCATGGCATCTGTTGAGTTAGCCCGTGTCCCACAGTGACTTGTTTTGTCATTTTGGGGGCCCTATAATCAGATTATTTGCAGACTGTCAAAACTTGCAAGATCTTGTCTATTCACCCTGGCCCTATGTGTAGCATATTAAAGAAAGTTGGGGCTCTAAGCAGCCTGACTGACAGTTTTGTTATCTGATGGCTTTGGTGCTATGTGAACATTGCTTATGACAGAATTCAGTAATACATAACCAACAGTGGTGGCTTAGTTGACTATTGTCACATTATAAAGTCATCACCCCAGAAACTCCTGAGGGACCCTGATCTCCTTTGAGACCCAGGCTAATGTGAGAAAGGTGATGAGCCTGGCCCGCAGCTTGGGCCATATCAGTCTCTGCGGGACGTCTGGTGCTCTCGCTGAGCTGGCAAAGCGACCAAGTGGGCCCTATGCAGAAGGGTGAACTTGGACAAAAGTTGATGTAGTTTATACCTCTCTCCACTTTGCAAATTCCATTCTCAATGATGCTGGCAGAGATGAGAAAAGCTGGCCTGTAAATGGGGCTTTCATTCCCAAGAGCACTTCCCAAATGCTCATTTATTCATTTCCTTGACCACTTACTCATTCGTTCCCCTTTTTACCTGTTTGTGTATGTGCTCACTCAGCAGATACTTGTTCAATAACCAGGATGTGCCTGGTGCCGTACCACCACCTGGCATTCGGAGGTGAGGGAGAATGACACAGTCCCTGCTCTTGTACGGTTTTGGGCGAGTGGGGAAGACAAATAATAATAAATAGTCAGGCAAATATGTATGCAACGAACACTGCACCAATTCTATAGCCAAGTCATGGAAGGCTACGCTGAGGAAGGGGTGCATAAGCTGCATTCTGAAGGACAGGTAGGTGTTCACTAGGCAGTGTCAGAGCCACACAGGCAGCTTAGAAAACATACTTATTCTTAGGAGCTGCCTTTAGAAATCCAAATTCTGGAGGTTTGAGGTGGGCCTAGAAGGTACATTTCCCAAAAGCATGCTTGAGAACTGCCTCAGATTGTGCAACCCTTACAGGAGGGAAGTTCCAGGACCTTTCAGAAAATGTTATACATAATGCCAGCGAGCTTTAAGCATATCAGGGTGGAGGCCAGACAGAGAAAATGCAGGTTAAAAGAAGTCTGATATATTCTCCAGCCCCCAAACCGATCTTCCTAAGCTGGAAGCCCAACATATTGGGATTCTTTTTGACTCCACCCTTTTCAAACATAATTCCCATTAAGAAAAGAATTTCTAATGCTCATCACCTCCAGCCCCAGTGAATGCTGCTTACACTGGTTTCCAGGCCTGCAACATTGGATGTTGGCCGAGTCTTATGTTCTCTTTGCTACTTACTAGTATATGCGTTAGGCCCTTGGTCCCCATGAGAGATCCAGTTTAGAGCTTGGAAAATTTGCTGTGAAAGTTTATCCCAGAAGGGATGTTCCAGAGTTCTCTTTGGTTATTTATGAGTGAGCGATCAAAAAGCAGATTTGATTAAATGATCTAATTTGCCTTTTTTCCTTATATGATTCCAAATTCAAATCCAGCAGGACTGAATCCATAAACGGTGTGATGTTACTAACCTGTAAGTCTTCCCGGCACTCCCCCAGCTGGGTCAAGGCCTACGCGATTCTAGACCCTAGAATGCAGGAAGCAAATCACCAGTGCCTGCTCTGTGGCCATTAAAGCACAAAAATTTCACTTCTCCTCTCTATGCTTTTTTACTCTTATATGAACCATATTTGAAGAATGTAGCCAAAGGGTAAGTTTCACCGGCCCTAATGCTGACCTTGTGGCTTAAATAAGTGCAGGATCCAAAGGGTCTGTTTTATGGCCTTATGATAAATACAGCCCTTGGAAAAGCCTCTTAATGTGTTATTGAGCTGGTGTCAAGAAGAAAATGTCAAAATACTAAAAACAGACTGAATTTAAAAATCTGGCCTCCAAGCTGATGAGAAGTTGATTCATTCCTCTCATTTTATATACACAGAGGTGCTCTCACCCTGTCACACGGTAGTGAGCAAAGGAATATGAAAACCATGAGACGGGGTGCACAGAAGGCCCAAAACCAGGACCTCGTGAGTGAAGAAGCAAACGCCCTAACAGAGCAAAAGGCTGTCTGCTCCAGCCGCTCGCGTTACCCCCCAACAGACGTGATTTCCAGACTGTTGTTGTTATCAATGCCCCGCACAATGGTTTTGAAGCAGACCCAGCTAATTTACCTTCATTAACCTGTGTGGAGCTGGAAGATAATCTAAAGTATCTTTTGTCTAGGAGTTTTTGAAATGTGTTCCTCAAATTGTAATGTTCCTTGAAGATATTCCAGGGGCTTCCATAAGACTGAGGCGGAGGCGGAGGGGAAGACGGTGCGAGTCAGGGCCCGGGTTGCAAGCCTCAGCTTCCACCAGGAACATTGCGTTTTTGTCTGGTATTTATATTAGGTGATGAAATCCGATCACTTTGAAAAAATGCTTTAAAAACATTACACTCCCTAACCCCGTCATGAAGCTCACATGGACAGAAGGGCTGAGAATTGCCCAAGATCCCATAATTAATTAGTGGCAAAGTACCATGGAATCTTGCTCTTCTGAGTTCTCAATATATACATTTTGCAGATTTTAAAATTTCAATCTCAATTTCAGATTTCAGAAACCCTCTGATTAATCTCTCAAGTGTTTCTTTCCACTAGTGTATCAATTCATGCTGTGAGTCGACTGGAAAAAATTCAGTGAAGATTCATGATCTTTTAATTCATTTGTGACCACCCAATGCTTTTCATTGTCAAGCTGCTTTATTTTCTTAAGCACAAAACTTACAAGCACAGACCAAATGAAATTCTCCAGCGTGAAATCCATCTGAGCATTTATGTGATTTATTACAGGGATGGATAAGAGGCTTGGTGAACATACCAGTAATGATCAAAGGATAGTAACTGACTGAGAAAGATCCTGGGGACACCATCAGCTACAGAGATAATGCAGTGATCATCAGCAACGCCGACCATGCACGTGGGGGTGGAGTGTAGGGTGACTGTTCTTCTGTCATCCCCAGTCTCTCCTGAGTACCATGGTTTGGCTTATGAATTATCTTGAAATTGTCCCCTTTTCCCAATTAGATTGTAAGTTTTCAAACTTAGGGACTGTGACTGAAATGCCTAGCAAGCTGCTCTCTATAAATGTAGGTGCTGATAAGTATTAATAAGTGTGATAGAACTGAATTGAATCAATTCAAATTGAATCAATTTGAATTAAATGGTTTACCACCAAAAGGCCATCAAAGTAAAATATTCAGCAAGGAATGCACATTTACTCAGAGGCCAACAATATTTTCAGCAATACCTAAAAACATTCTAGATTACCTTTGACTCTCTCTCAACAAGTTAAGTTAAATCGGCACATGAGTTCTAAAAAATTTTTTGTCCGTAGGGTATTAAAGCATAGGGTCTGGGAATAAAATTAAATTTAAACAAAATTCAATGTATTTTGTAATTGTGCTGTCCCTGGCTCCTTAGTTATTAGTAGTCATAAAAGAATAGGAATGTAGATAATGGAACATTGATTCTTGGACATTTTGAAAAGAATGATTAGAAACAAGATTGGATTATATCACAGGAAGGAGCCGGCCCCACAGAGATCTGGAACATCACGAGGATTAGAGGCTCTCTTCTCTGGGGGTTATTTTGGAGCAAACTGTCCCTTCCCGTTGGGCTTGGTTCCCAGTTTTCCTCAATAGTTTCCTATTCTCAGCACAAAGCAGAGAGTAGAGAATGTCTGAGTCGGTCTGGGCTGCCAAACATGGTACCATAGATCGATGGTTTACGCAATAAGCATTTATGTCTCACAGTTCTGCAGGCTGGTGGCTTGAGGTCAGGGTGCCAGCATGGTCGCATCCTGGTGAGGCCTCCCTTCCTGGCTTACAGACGGCCGCCTTCTGGCTGTGTTCTCATGTGGCAGAGAAAAAACAAGCTCTTTGGTATCTCTTCCTAGAAGGGCTCCACTCTCATGACTTAGTCACTTGCCAAAAGTCCCACCTCCTGATACCATTACACCGGGATTAGGGTTTCAATGTATGAATTCTGGAGGGACACAGGCATCCAGTCCGTTGCAGGGAATGAGAAGAGGGGGGGTCTCGGGCCCACCTTGGGTGCAGTCTAAGCTTTCCCAACTAATTCAAAGAGGGGACGTCAACAAAGGTGCGGGAGAGACTAGGCCACAGACGTGGGAGGGATCTGGGAAGGCGTGGTATCCCAGAGGCCATGGAGAAGATGGGTCCTTCTCCTGCCCCTCACGAGGAGATGGCACCCTAAGGCACCTGCCTGGTCAGCAACAGGTCTTTTTACCTGCACATGTGTTCAATTTGCTTTGCTTGTTTCCTGCATGGGTTTCAGGTATAGAATGTCTCTAGGAAGAAATTACTACACCCAATAGATATATATCACAGTCTAGTATGTGCACAGAAATATAACTTTGATTTTGAGCCTCATTTCCCCACATTCACTGGGTGACAAAAACTGAGTTTGTGTTCATTGGGTCTGCCCTCTTCTTCTCTGGGGTTGTGGCTAAGTTCTATGGGATGTACACTGAACCAAGCCCTAGTGCATACGGGACTCAGACAGGGAACATACTGGCCTCAGTGTTGTCTGTCCAAGCAGGTGTCTGCTAAGATATCCATGTCCCATTGGGTCTGTGGTTATGGATCCATGTAGGTTCCACTGGCCTGGCTCATTGTAGGCCCAGGAGCATGGGTGTTACTTCTATCACTCACCCTGGGACACAGGGATTATTCTGTTCCTGGCTTGGGAAACTTGTCTGTCTGTCTGCTGCCCCCGCCCCCTCCCCGCTGGGTCTAACCACTTGGGCAGGGCCCTTGTGGAGCCACCACATAGATCCCCCTCAGATTCTTGGGTCTGCCCCAGGCCTCACTGCCTTGCTAGGAGGTAGGGTGCATGGCCACTGTCCAGGGGAGGAAGAAAACCATCTATACTTTTCTGAAAGCTCCTGCCATCCAGCATCTTACTGATGCTCCAACCACCTGGTTTCCTACAGAGATGCTGGAAGCACAAACCCAGAAGAGAGTAGGCGCTCCGTTACTCATAGCTTGATCATCAGAACCAAGATCTATGGTAGGCACATGGCTCAACATGTATTTGTGAAATGAATTCATGCCTGAATATGGGTATGAATGGATATACCTGAATGGATATCAGCTCTCACACCACCACATCCCCTCCTGAGACAGGGAGCACAGAAGCACTAGCCTGAGAGTGGA
Source organism: Phataginus tricuspis (assembly GCA_029783875.1). Classification (NCBI taxonomy): domain Eukaryota; kingdom Metazoa; phylum Chordata; class Mammalia; order Pholidota; family Manidae; genus Phataginus; species Phataginus tricuspis. The sequence goes on from JAQQAC010025709.1 coordinate 7,200,054, forward strand.
AAGAAAGCAGGGAAGGAGGATGGAAGCCATAGGTTAATATTTCCAAAATATCATCCCACCACATGTACTTTGACCTGAATTTGTGAGGAATTCAAAGACCAATCTCTGCAATTTAAGATAAATATAGACCCTAAAATAAATTAGACTTTGCCTAGAAAATAGTTCCCTGTTGTCTAGGATTTATAGTTAGTTGAACTCAGTGCTTATCCTCTATGTAGAGAATGTATTAAATACAGGAGATTGGGTGAAAATGCCTTTACCCTTCACCAGTGGTGTGAGCTCCTGGGGCTTAGATTCCACCTTTGTAGGGAATAAAGACTCTTCCTTTGTTCATTCAGCAAATACTGGTTGACCACTTAGAGCTCCAGGCAGTGGTCTGGGTATGGGGACAATGGCTCCCAACCTAGTGAGGTTGTCAGATGCTGAACCAACGCCTGATTACAAAATACACTGACGGTGATGAAGCAGCCCCGAGGACTGTGAGGAGGCCACAGTCCCTCTCGGCTCCGTTGTGTGATTTCTTAGTGATTTTGATTGTTTCCCATTCTGGAGTCTCCACATTCTCACATAGGGCTCTTTTTAGGAAGTCGTTGGCACCATTAAAGGCGTGAAGAGATACTGGGGCCCAGTGTCCTGCTGAGATTCCCCCATGTCTCAAGTCATTTTGTTCTTTTTTTTTCCTGAAAGCCTCGCAGGGAAGATGCAAGTCAGCTGTATTTAAAACATTTTCTTGGATGAAAATGCAGCAGTTCCTAGAAGAACCTTTCACCATTAAATTCCTCCTCTGCTCTAATCTAAATCTTTCTAATTGCATCATAAACCCATCGGCTGCACTCCCTCTCCAGACGAAGAACACCTGGCTGGCAGCCTGTTATCACCACCCACAAGATTCTCAAGGCCAGTTGCTAAGTCACTCCTCTGCCCTCTCTTCTGCAGAGAGAGACTCCCATTTCTGTGGAACTGACTTTACAGGTTTACTTGCTTCCTCATCTAAGTACTCTCCCCCCTGAATTCTTTCCAGGGCTCCCCCAAAGGGGCAAGAACAAAACTAGACCCAATCCTTTGGAAAGGCTCTCACCAAAAATAAAGAGAACTCTTCTTTTTGAGAACCAGAATAGCAGCAGAATAATAGCCATTAATACAGGTAAAGTCAGCTGGGTCAGGGGCCAGCCCAGGTTCACTGTATGATTGATGTTGATGTTATTTTCCGGAAGACAATTCCCGAACATTCAGGAAGAGCCTGAATGATACATGGGCAGTGATGACCAATGTTTATTTTTGATGAAGACGGTCATATCTGTAACAAGGAAGGGCTCTGGGCATTATGGACACCTTTCGGTGATGGTCACCCAGGCCTTACATCATGTGTAGATGACAGGTCTTGACAGATCCAGGTCAACTTCTACAGCCATAGACCAACTCAGAGGGAATGAAAACGTGTCCACCGCTAGGTAGGACCTTTCTACTTTCCCTCTCCCCTGGCCTTTCTTCCTCGGCAGCCTCCCATGTCTCTATGAGGAGCCTCAATGTTTCATTATATCTGCATTTCCTCCTTACTCCAAAAGAGGAAAGAAACTCTGGAATTGACGAGGTTTAAGATTTTCCTCGCAATGCTTCTATTTGGAGGGGCCCTGGGTCCCACTTGGAGCCATGGCTGATGAGACCCTGGCATCTGGTTAGCAGAGAAGACAAAATCAGTTGGTGGTTCTAGGACAGTTGAGTAACTTGGTATGTCTAATAAGTAAGATACTTTATATCTTCTGGTATAAATGAAAGTTACAATTTTGTTCCATATTCAGCAACAGGTTTTGATTATTTGCAATATGAGGAAGCTAATAGAAAGCAGAGATTGAGTTCTTAAAAATCATTTTTTTAAATAGGTCTTTCCACATTCCTGCTTAGTGTCCAGCCTATACACTATTACGTGCAGAATTATGGTAGCTCAGTCTACATGCTCTGCAACAGTTTTTTAGACACCCTCAAGCTGGCATGATTAAATGTAAGTGCCTAGAAAATTCTCCCAGGGCTCAGACCTGGCTACATGCTGTGTTTACAATGCCTAAAAAAGTTACACAAGCAAGAGAATTTTCCTCTAAAAGATGCTGTACAACTAACTTGATTTTTCTATTGCAACAGACATATAACTTCTAATTCCTATCTTATAGACAGATATTTAATTTCCATATTTAAGAAATCATTTTATGATGGTGGCCAAGTTCAGGTGGTTTTCTTTAAGGTGGTTCTGTCAGCAAAATTTGGTAAGACATTTGGACGTCTTAGAGGAGCTTGGTGGCTTTTGTGGGGGGAATGAATCTAGAGAGATGTTTGTGTTGCAAAAACCAGAGAAAGTGGACCCTTTCATAAACTGAGAGCTTCCCGCACTGGCCGAGATCAGAAGCTACTGAGAATGAGCTAGGTCAGAGTTTCAGACGAATTAAGATTTTTATTATTTCCCAGTTACAAAAATATTACTCTTGTTTTTTTCGAAAGGAAAGGACAGTATTCTTGGCTCCAACTGAGGAGAATTTTAGTCAGTGACAAAATGACGATGACAGTAAACGAACGTCACCGTAGGAACCCAGTTTCTATTAATAGGTGGATGGCATTCAGGGTTGCAGAAAGAAGCTGCGCAAATGCAGTTGGTGCTTTGATCAAATCCAAAGCCTATAAGCAGTGGTAGAGTGGGATTCACCACCATAGCATGGCAAGAACCGTAGGAAACAGCACGCATTTGGGGACGTGCGGCTGCCTCTCATCGACCAGAGAACCGAGGGCAGGCTGTTCATCAAAGAGCAGTTGCAGTTGGTTGACTGTTTACTCCAAGCAAGGCACTGTCTAAGCACTTTAAACAGGTCACCTTGCTGAGTCTTACAATGGTCTCTTGGGCAATGGTCCCCGGCCCCCCTTCCTGCTGTGTAACCCTGGGAAAGTCATTTGGTTTTAGTGCATGCAAATGGCTAAGGACAATGACATTCATTCGTTCACCTGGGAGGCAGACACTGTCCCAGGAACTGGGGACATCACAGATCCCTGCCCTTTCGGAGTTCCCATTGGGGATGGTTAATTTTTTGCATTACCTTGACCCTAAGGTATGGGATATACCTTGAGCTAAGGGATGCCTGGAGAGCCGGCAAAACATCATTTCTGGGTGTGTCCATGAAGGTGTATCTGGAAAAGATTTGCATTTGAATTGGCAGATGGAGTAAAGACTGTCGCCCTCACCATGCAGGTGGGCACCCTCCAGTCTGCTGAGGGCCTGAACAGAAGAAAAGAGTGGAGGAAGGGTACACCTGCCATCTGCCTGAGTCAGGGTATCCACCTTCTCCTGTCCTGAGACGCTGGCATTTGCATGTCTTGGGCCTTCGGTCCTGGACTGAATTCCACCCTTCGTTTCCTGGCTTTCCAGCGTGCGGATGACAGATGGCAGGAATTCCTGGCCTCCTTGATTGTGTATATATCCTACTGGTTATGTTCCTCTGGGGAACCCTGACTAATATACCATTCCAGTGGGTAGAGACCAGCAGTAAACAATGAATAGAGTAAGTCAATTGCATAGGGTGTTACAAGGAGAAGGGTGCTGTGCAAAACAGAGAAGGAGAGCAAGGAGGGCAGTGGAAGGAGTGCCGGCTGGAGACAGAGGTGGAGACAGCAGTTTTACACAGGGTAGGGGAACAGGCCTCCCTCAGAAGGGACATTTGAGCAGGGACTTGAAGGAGGGGAGGGAATTAGCCTCACGGATATCTGGAAGATTGTTCCAGAAAAAGAGACCAGCCATTGCAAGGCGAGGCTGACCTGCCAAGGCCCATGCTTTAGAAACACACACAGAATAAATCTGTTGAACACACGGGAGTCTGGGTCCTCGGGAATGTGGTGCCCAGAGCTGGCACAGGGCTGCCCATAACCCTGAACATCTGCTGTTAGAACCAGCGCTGTTTAGGGCCCCGAGCAATGCTCCTCCATAACTCTGGCCATGTCCTTGAAACACAGGGAATTGTGTCCCAAAGCCCCAGTGGTGGGCTGGGCGTTGGCTAACATCAGAGGGCAGAGAGG
>JAQQAC010025709.1:7204113-7228421 GCA_029783875.1 Phataginus tricuspis
TCTGACTCTTAAGTTTGCGTATATATGTGTGTATGCAAAACATGCATAAAACCTTGTGCCAGTTCTTTACATTGACAACTAGATGTTGAATCTTAAGTTGCAAAATAGTTAAGTTTTTATTAAAATGTTTATGATGCTTTAATTGAAATTCTAAAACATTTTGGCTTTACTGGATTGATGTTTATTTAAAATTGTGATATCAATAGTCAGGTTTTGTATTCTTGTCTTATAATTTTAATAGACAACTGAATAATTTAAAAGAAAAATAGCTGTTGAAATGCGAAAAACTGTAAATTTTCAATTATTTACATTTAATTTACATTTTTGTCATGAAAATACCTTAAAATTTTCTATACTTTGACATAACAACACATGTTAATTTTCAACACTTAGTTCGTTACTGCCCATCTAACACAAATTGTGTAAAAAATCATTGTAGCATAATAATGATTTTACTGAAATGTAGGCAAGGAAAATAAGCATGATGGAATGAGTATAAGAGAATTTATGAAGGTCTTTATTTTATTACCCATCCAGACATCTCCAGTCCATCAACAGGACACCAAAGCATCATGATGATTATAAAACACAATCTTCTTTGATATTTTCCAGACTTTCAATCACATAAAAACCATAGCTTTCTATATAGATTTTATTTATATGTATTTATTTTTCACATTTGCCTTATTCATTTTTGCATGTTATTTTTTAATTGTGAGGGTATATCTGTCAGGGTAGGAAACTAGCATAGATTTTGTTTAGAGTTAGTTATGTTGATTTGTAACTTCATATTTAGACACGTGGTATGTGGGCCTCCCTCTGCTCTTGCTCCCTGGGGCCTGTGGGTGTTAGTGGACACAGCCTGAAGCTGGGCAGTCAAGCCTGATCATAACTGCAAATACTTTGCCTGGCAACCTCCCCCCTGCAGCAGGCTGGGTGCAAAGCCAGTGCTCCCCAGTCTCTGAGGAGAGTCGCAGTCAAGGACTCAGGCCTCCCTGACAGGCCACGTTCTTATGCACATCTGCATGCCTGGCCCCAGCACCTCCATTCAGAGGCCTTTATCAGAAGCTGTTGCCAGGCCTTCCCCAAGCACTCCGCCAAGATCTCCTTAGTAATGAATTTTTCAAAATTCAAAGAAGTGTATGCTACAACACATGAATTCTACTTTACATAAATTGTTTAAAAGAGAATAAAAATACTGTAAAGGGAGGCCTGAGTCCTTGACTGCGACATCAACAAATGAAAAAGGCAACCTTCCAAATCAGAGAAAATATTTGTAAGCCAGGTATCTGATAAGGGGTTAATAGCTAAAATACAGAAAGAACTCATACAACTCAATAAGAAGTAAAAATCTGACTTAAAACAATGGACAGAGGATCTGTATAAACCTTTTTCCAAAGAAGACATACAGATGGCCAATGTGTACGTGAAAGGGGCTCATCGCTAATCATCAGGGAGGTGCAAGTCAACACCTCAAACCTGTTGGAATGGCTATTATAAAAAACAAAAAATAACAACTGTTGGGGAGGATATAGAGAAAAGGAAATCCCTATGCATTGTTGATGGGAATGTAAATTAGTGCGGATACTATGGAAAATAATATGGAGGTTCCACAAAAAATTAAAAATAGGACTACTATATGGTCCAGCAATTCCATTTCTGGGTATTTATCCAAAGAAAACAAAACACTAACTTGAAAGATACACACACCCATGTTCATTGCAGCATTGTTTACAATAGCCACGATGTGAAAACAACCTACAAGTCCCTCAATGAATGAATGGATGAAGAAGATGCAATTTTATATGTACAGTGGAATATTATTCCACCATAAAAATGAAGGAAATGTTGCCATTTGTGACAACATGGATGGACCTTGAGGGCATTGTTAAGTGAAATAAGACAGAGAAAGACAAATACCATATGATTTCACTTATGTGTGGAATCTAAAAAAACACACTGAACTTGTAGATACAGAGAACAAGTTAGTGGTTGCCAGAGGTAGTGGGAAAGGGTGGGGGTGAAATGCATAGAGGGTCAAAGGTACAAACTTCCAGTTATAAAATAAATAAGTCACGAGAATGTAATGTAGAGCATGGTGACTGTAGTCGGTACTGTGGTGCATGCTTGAAAGTTCTTAGGAGAGTAAATGCTAAAAGTTATGTATGGTGAGGGACGTAATGGACTTACTGAGTCAAACTCATAGAAGCAGAGAGTAGAATGGTGGTTGCCCGAGGTTAGGGGATGGGGTAATGGAGAGGTGTGAGCAGACAGTAGAGTTTGAATTACACAAGATGAGTAAGTCCTGCAGACGTCCCATACAGTACAGTGTCTAAATTCAACATAGTGTCTAAACTCAACGGTTAATACTGTTGTGTTGTATACTTAAAATTTTGCTAAGAGAATCGATCTGATGTTAAGTGTACATATCATATACAAAAAATGATAATAAAGAGGGGGAGGGAACTTGTGAAGGTGATGGATATGTTTATGACCTTGATTGTGGTAATGGTTTCACAGGAATATACTTAACTCCAAACTCATCAAGTTCTATATGTTAATTATATACAGTTTTTTGTACGCCAGTCACACCTCAATGAAGTGACTCTAAAATAAAACTAAGTAAATAAAAACAAAGAATGAATCTGTGCTTGGGACTTGCTAAAACTGGCTGTTATGGATGCACGTATAAATGCATTAATAATATTGACCTTGTATTTGAACTGTGAACCAGAATACAGACTGTTTTACAACTTAATAATCACCAATTAACTTAGAAATATCCTGACTACAGATACAGCCCTGAGTTTATAGCAAGGAAATCTTCTGGATTGGTCAGTGTTTTGTCCCTCTCAGACCACCGTTCGTTCTCATTGGCTGAAGCATTCCCATGGAGAAGCAGCATTTGGCTCTTCAGCATCAAGAATGGAATGGAGCCCTTGCCACCAAGTAAGTATTTCCTACCCCACAAGGCAACTCAGAAATGTTGCAAATGGAATTTAGAGTCTCAAAGCCGCTGTGCTTCACATGGAAATAGAACAACAGAGATGACAGCACACAGAGAAACAAACACAAAATATCCATTATTTAGGTATAATTTTCCCAATATTTTTTAAAAGTCCAGATTTTCAAGTATTGTTTTCACTGTGACATGGGCGTGAGCTGTTTGTATTTATCGTTCCATGCATACTGCATGGCACCTATTGCCATTGGGAGTTCTTTGGATTGAAGGCCAAACAATGAAGAAAGCCTGACATTGTTTCTGAACATCCCTGTGTGCTGAGGGCACGGGTTGAGTTGCATCTGAAGCTGGAGCCCCCAGGGTCCAAGGTCAGAGTGAACAAGTAGTGCCAGGGAGCTCGGCACCATGCACATTCATTCCTGGATGGATCTCATACTTTTATGAGATCAGGGCTAGCTCCCATATAGAACTTTCAAGGTCCATCTTTGAGTTCCCCAGTGAATTCTCCTAAGTCTTCAACCTAAGGTGAATCTGTAAATTTGCAAATCTTCCAAGGAGGTGGTAGTAGGGTGGGACTTACTGGGATCCTGCAGGGTGGGCAGATGGCCCGGCAGGAGAGCTGGGAAAGGAATGTGCCTGGCTCCACACTGAGACAGCGACAGAGGGGGTGCCATTCTTCTGGCTAGGAGGTCACAGGAGGCAGCTGCAGAAAGTGCCCGAGAGTAGCCACTCCAAAGTCAGCCTGGACATGGAGGAGTGGCATGGATGCTTTCCCCTAAATTTGGCTAAACTTTTGAGGGCAAACACACCTTTTCTCCCTTTGGCTTCCACAGCAGCCAGCACAGTGCTGGCCACATAATGAAAGCTTAATGAATCCTTGGCAAGTGGAACTGAATGAAAACTTAGTGCTGAAGGAAGCCAAATTTGTCATCTAAACCAAAGACTGGACCCTGTTGGGTGGAAAACACTGATTAGTCCAAACTATCATTTTTGCCCCTATTCTGACTGCATGAGGGGTGGTATGTAGAGGAGTAGAAGGTTAGTTCTTGTCAGGAATCAAAAGTAGGAGACAATTCAAGCACAGTGATAGGGCAGAAGAGCACCGAGGTGGCAAGTAGGTTTGGACTTGGCTGCTGGAGCCATGCCATGGAAGAACTGCCCAGGGGTCAGTGTGCATAGGGATGCTCTGGTCAAACGCAGATTCATGGGGAAAGAAATGCCTCGATTGATTAGCAATGTCTGTCAGGGGTCAAGGAAAGAGGGGTGGTGGCCCACGTGCTCATACTGTCTTGCTACTGGTGGGAACAGCATGGCCTGTAAGGAGATCTGTGACTTTGGGAGGTTATTTCAGCTCTAGGGGCTCAGGCCCTTTCCATTTAGATGAGCTTTCTAAACATTGTCCTTGACTCATTTTTGCCAATGACATCATAATGTGCTGAAAGTAACTAACAATTATGAGAAACACATTATCAGTTCCCAGATGTGGTGCATGCTTCTAATTTTTTCTCTCCAGATTTGCTATATTCCCTCCATCCTGCTCTCTGCAGCAAGGTCCACCTGTTTCAGTATCACCCACCTTGCCACCCGGCTTCCATATGGCTTTGGGCAATGAAAACACTGGTGGGAAATAGGAGGGAGGGCAGGAGGAAGGGGGTGAAGAGGAGGAAGCGTGGTGTGGGCCCTTGAGTGAGGTCATCGCTTCTCTAAAGCTGGACTTCTCCATGAGATGCTCCTTCTGGATTCTGCTAACCACTCCTTCCTCTGGCTCTCCACGCTCCTCCAGAGGCAGCAACAGCCCACGGGTGCGGTGTTCCTTGTGGGCCCCACCCCCACATACATTAAATAGTCCCTTTCTTAAACCTCCTTGCATGATCCTAATTTGAATGTGGTGTGTGCTTCCTGTTGGGGTGCCAATTCACCATCACTGCGCTTTTCACAAGTTAATAAATAATAAGTGTTTGCTTAATCAGTGAAATATGTATAAGGCCTATGACTGTGCAGTTGGCTGTATCATTGAAAAAGCCTGACTAAGGTTGTAGAGAGCCAGGACAGGGAAGAATGGCGAGCAAACGTCCTGGACCCAACAAGGATGTGGCACATGTAGACCATGGCTCTTCCTGAGTCTCTACTGCTCTCTAGGACTTTCTCGGTGTCACTGTTGAAATCATGGGGGTTGTACTATCATCTATACCTATCTCTCTCTTTCTCTCTCTCCCATCATCATCATTGTCTGTCTCCCTAAAGGGGATATCCAATGGACACATCTGGGGTGTCCCTGCTCACCCACTAGTTCCAGCATTATTCTAGTCCAGAGAGACATGAGCAGGGAAGCCAACTCTTTCTCCTTCACAAAGGTGCTTGTCTCAGAGAGACCACAGGTGGAAATGTAATTGCAGGTGCACTGAGGAGTCTTGGTCTGTCCGATACAAGTGGACTTCGAAGCCATGACAGACAGACCAGGGAGGCGTGGGAAGCAGGCAGTCAGTACAGAGACCCGTTTCTAGTCTCCTTTCTGCCCCCCTTCCCTGCCTGAGACACGGCTCCCACCCAGGTCCTCCTACGGCCTAGCGTCGCCTGGCCTTCTGGGAGACCATGGGAAGGAGAAGGTTTTCAGGGACCCCTATTCACATGGGTTTTCTTCCCCTGCCCAATATTTGACCCCTAACCGTTAAGTTCTCTTGCTTCTGGACAAAAAGAAAGAAAATAGAATAGCCTTGAGATACCGAACCTTTATAGTCCAGGTTCTATGTTACAATGGCATACAATGTATTCAGGTGTTGAGCCTCCAATTGCTAAATGGGAAAAAAAATCACAAAAACAGAAAACATCGTCGCAGAACTGGAAATAAACTACCTGAAGACCATCGTCAGACCCTGGAGGAGTGAGGCCTGCTGGAGTGATCTTTGGGTGGAAAAGCCTTTAGTTCCGCCTCTTCCCTGTTGCTGTCTGGGCTTGAAGACGGGTGACTACTTGGGTGGGTGGGTTTGGATGGGGGTCAGCAGCCCCTCAGGTGGGACAGGACCAAGATGCCCTCCTTTATGGTGTCTGAGTTTTAACCGCATAGTGGGTCTCCTGAGCTCTGAGAACAGGAAATGAGTATTACTTTATTGTTGCTTTTAAATGGCAAGTCTGAGATCCCATATGCCAAGCGAGAAACCCTTCGGTCTCTGTCCTTACCGGTACTCCCTCCTGCACCCCCCCTCCTCTCCAACTGGCATTCCACTTCTTTCCCAGAGAGTACGTGAGGGGCTCTTCACTGTCTGCAGTCCCCACCTGCCTGGGACAGGATCATCTGCTCTCTTGGGCTCATCCACATTCAGCAGTTGGCATCGGGTGACCTCCTTTGATGTTTTCTGTCTGCGCCAACAGAACGTGATCTCCATGAGGGCAGGGGTCAGGTGTGTTAGGTCATCCTGCAGCCACAGCGTCTCAAAGAGTGTCTGGCACACATTTTAGGTTCAGTTGGCATTTGCTGAGGAATTGAGGGAAGCAGGGATTTGTCACTAACTCTGCATTAGGCTTCCATGGCTCCTGAAGGCAAACAGCCTCCTGCAGCCATGCATGGGAGCAGGCTGGGGATGGGGCGAGCTGGACCATGTGCCCAGGCACGGCCTTGTGGGCTCACCACGGCCACCCCCAGAGTACCACATCCCCAGGAGGCCAGAGGGATGACGCCTCGCAGAAGCCCCCTCATGACTGCCCCATCGTGGGGGAAATGTGTCCTCTACTGCTCAACTGCACCCCCATAACCTCCTTTATGTATGCAGGCTTGTGAAAAAAAAGTCAGAGGGAACATTGCCTTCAGGGCCATCTGCTTCCACCCGGAAATTCCAAAGCCCCTTACACAAGAAGGCCTGGGTACCATTTTGGGGCTGGGAAGGGACAAATCATGCAGAAAAGGATTCAAGAGGCCCCGCTGTCAAGTGCTCCCAAAACGTCGAAGCCGGAAAAGGCTGAGCAACCCTGGGGAGGCAGGCCTGGGAGAGGTCACAGGGGCCAGGGCGGTGGGTGGGAGAAGGATGGAGTGATGGGTGGGGACCTCAGCTCAGAGGGGGCAGCTGTGATGGCAGTGGCTGAAGGGGGCCAGGGCACGGGGAACTGTTTTTTAATATAAATTTTAAAAATGGTTTTAAGATGAGAAGGACTAGAGTGTGTGTGAATGTTGGGGCCGAATCTTTCGAGGGAGACCTGTGGTCTGAGCCCCGTCTGAGCCAGCGCTGGCCGGGAGGGGCCACCTTTGGGGGCCGGTGACAGGACAGGTGGACCAGGTGGTCCCCCACCCGGGCTCTGTCCACCCTAAGTGAGAGCGCCTTGGATGAGGGGGGAAGTGGGGGTGCAGATTGAGTGTGGGGACCCTGGAGATAGCTTGACACTCCACTGTGGGAACTACAGGATGCTGAGAGGGAACCAGAGACCGGCTGGCAGGCTGGGGGACACAAAACATTCACTGATCATCTTGGATTGAAAAACTGCCTTTTAAATTCCTGTCTATATTTTTAGCCGTACGTATACCCACTTGATGAATATTTACTGGGAGCCTGTTCTGTGCAGACTCTGTGATGGGCGGGAGCAGATTGGGGGGCAGCTCAGAGGGTTTGTGGGGTGAGTGTGTGCTGGAGGGCAGAGCACCCTGGAGGCTGTGGGGAGGACTTGGGATCTACCCTGAAGAATCTGGACTCCTCAGAGCTCCCAACCAAGGGCACCCCCAGGTTACCCCAAAGACACTCCACTTCTCCCCAGTCAGTGTTCAGGCCAGGTGCCTATCAGGGCTTCAATAACTTTCCATCTCTAACTAATCCACTATATCTTGTTCAGGAAAATTATTCTGATACTGGTTATTCATTTCTTAGTTGGTCTGATAGCAAAGCTGCAGAAAGGCTATTTGATTGCTTTCTTATTTCTATTCAAAATTAAGAATTTTCCTAGAGCATCTCAGACAATAAAAGGAATGCACTCATTTTTTTCTTTAAAAACATAGGTGTAGTAGAGTGAATCTAGCCCGCCATTTAATTATAAATATATGGAAGCCTCCCAGAGAGCACAGTACTTCCTGAGGCCTCTGCACAAGCAAGGGGCTTCCAGAACAGAAACCTGGGACACAGGACCCCACCACTAAATGGTTCAGGCTTTAGGTGCTGGAAATAGAAAATAAATGCAACTCAAGAGAAAAGAGAACAAAGTCGTATGTGCTAGTTTTAAAATGAGGACTTTGCTTAAACTTTTGAACCCCCAAAAACTCTAATCAATGGGTGTGCAACCTTTTTCTCGTAAGTTAAGATAGTGAATATTTTAGGCTTTGTGAACCACATACAGTCTGTCACATATTACTGGGTTTCTGCTTCTCTGTTTGTTTTGTTTTGTTCACAACCCTTCAGATGAGTAGGAACCATTCTGACATCACAAGCTGAGACATTTCTAGTTATATTTAAGGTTTTTCAGTGATGGACACCTCACTATTTTCCAATGTGGCTTATTTGATAGTTGGGTTCTTCTAAAACTGTCTGTCATATTGAGCCAAATTGCCTTTCCCTTTAATTCCCTCTCGTGTCTACTTCTGACCTCTAGAGCTGGCAAATTCTTTTTCCTCAGAGCCTTTGAAATGAATTTCCTTTTTCTGTAGGAAAACAGTCCCATTAATTTCCTCCTAAGTTGATACAAAATGGTTTTCAGACTCATGGCATTCCTGAGATGTGGCCTCCAGAATTGACACGGTACAAAACTTGATGTAACCACTGTGGACTCGTTTGAACTATTACGTAACCTAATTTGGACAGAATATTGGTGATGATACCACCTATGCTTAGAGGCAGTGTTCTTTTCTGTTCTGGTTTTGGCTGCTCTATCATCTGAGATTTGTAGTAATTTCCATAGAAAATTGCAAACATTTATTTTTAATGAAAGTTCAGATTTCTATAATCAAATACAGTCTAAGGATCCAGGCAGGGTTTGAAAATCATTGCATGAGCGAATGCCAGTGAATTCTTAGTATTTCTGTGAAGTGAGCATAAAATCCTGTTGAGAGAAATGTGTTCTTAGTATATGAAATGAGCATAAAACCCTTGCAGGGCTTGGGGGGAGACAGGGAACATGACCTTTATTTGTTTGAAAAGTGTGACTCGCCAGGGAGAGGCTGCTTCCCTCTCTGTGTTGACCCAAATCCCCATCTCTTCCAAAGGAGGCCTTGTAACCAATACAGGCTTGTAGAACAGGCCAAATGGCCCTTCTCTTCCTGCTAATGAATTATTTATACCCAAGGAAACACTTTTGGGAAATGTGCAACCTGTTGGTGCTCTGCCCATCAAGGCCCTCGTTTTGGCATCTTTCTGTGTTTTCCAACGGCAGGCTAGTGGAGGCCGGAAGCAGACAGAGCTTTGGAGGGCCGGGTGGGACAATAAAGGAAGTTACTTCTTATTAGGAAAATGCACTAGTATTGAAAGATCTCATCGTTGACTTGGCATTGTGCGGTATGTTTGAATGTTAATCAATGTGAAAACAGGTGCTTTTAGGCATCTCTCTTAAAATAATCCACTTTTCATGTAAGAGAGTCCTAAAAGCTATTAAAGATGCCTATCCTGTTTTGCAAACTAAAGTGTAACATATGAGCTGGATATCTAATCTGTCCCCCTAAGGAGTTGTAGCATTTTCCCAGGCAGTCAGAATGCTTGCATTTTCTTCACTGTTGTTTACTGTGGAAAAAGGACTGTGGAATTTGAGGAAAGTGCCAACTACCACAGCCCCATCACAAAGACCCTGCAAAGTTACTTGTGTCCTTGTAAACTTTACCTTCACACCTACCAGACACATCAGGGTTTACTGAAGTACAGCACCAGCCCTGAAAATAATTGATTCCAGGAGCCTGGACTGCATTCTGTCTACATAGGGGAAGAGCCCGTGGGCCCCAGAAAAGTGTTCACGTACAGCTCATTCCCACCACTGTTTCTCCTATGCTGAAACCTGCAGGAAACAAAACAAAGCCTTCATTCCACAGGGCTTCCTGAGGACGCGGAGGAGCTGACACATGGGCAGGACACCATGCTTTACAAAGAATTAGAATAACATGTTTTATGTACACCTGGTCAAAAGGGATGAGATGCTTAAATTTTGAGAAATAGATACTGAGATAGGCAAGAAAGGGAAAAGGAGTTTTTTTAAAACCAGATTGTCTCCTGGAGCAGAAAGCCTTTGGTTTGCAATAGTTCACTGCTGGTATCACGGCATCCCAGGCATTTCCACAGTTCAGCCGCATTCAAAGGAAGAATGCTTCCATCGTTGACATATTACGGAGAGCGCACATCCTTTGGCCACTTCTAAAAGATGTTCATAAACAGCACCAGTGCTCTAAAAGTCCCAAACACATTTGTCTAGTGTACAAGTACAAATTTAGCAATTTTAATCAATGTTCTTGCAGACAAGTGTGGATATGTATATGCATATATACATATATAATCAAAATTGAGAATTTACAAATAAGATTTGATGCATTTGGTCTACTGGTGGCTAAGTCCATGGAATAAATCTTAAGTAGGATATATTTCCTTCGGTGGTGTTTTTAGTAACTCAGTTCTACTGCATCGGAAGAGTTCTGAAGCTTAAATTCAGCTATTTTTGGAGGAGTCCAGTGAGAAAAAAGAAAGCGTGTAGCATTCCATGAAGCAAGCACAGCATGCTTATGCTGTTCCCTGGAGATACCAACATGTCTCAGTGTGGGGCCTCAAAAGTATGAAAATCACATGGAATCAGTGGGCAGGTTTCTTCCATCTCTGTAATGTGCTATTATAAGCAAAACACGTGGAGAGGCGAAGTTAAGAGCAACCTTGAATCCTGTGTGTAGTCCAGGCTAAGAAGAACTGAGTTCCAGGCTGAAGATGCCTGACATGTCCGGCGTCCACCTTGTGGCCTTGTTGACACCCGGGGAAAGTGGAGCTTAGGACACTGTCTTTCTTTTTCTGCTCTCAGCCCCTAGTGCAAGTAAGTCAAAGGGGGCCGGGCAGGGCAAGCATTCAGCGCGATTGTCCTGTAGTTACCACTTCCCTGGAACAGAGACCCCACACTCATACCAGCCCACATAGTAGTAGGGGGTCCCGAAACCAATGTTACCAAAGCTGACTGGTTCCTGGCGATACTGGCGATAGTAGCCTGGGAAGGTAAAAGGAAAGAGAGGGAGAGAAAATGCGTCTGTGAGATTAGGATTTATAATAAGAAATATTTATTGGGTGTCCTTTCCCGTTCCTGGCACAGAGCTTCTGAAACCCTTGGAATTTCCTAAATGAGTACTAAAGGTGTCTTGGTATTCAAAACAAACCCTGTTAGACCTCACCGGAGTTTATGTTAATGACTTATTTTTGGAAAGCACCCAAGGGTGGGGACTGGTCACCAAAGGAACCAACCATGTGATTAGAGGTTGGAACTTTTAGTCCCACCTCTGACCTCCAGGGAGGAGCAGTGGTCTGGAGATTGAGGTCAGTCACCAAGGGCCAATGATTTAATCAAGCATGCCTACTACTTAATGCAGCCACCATAAAAACCCAAAAGCATGTGGTTCAGAAACTTCCGGGTTGGTGAACGTGTAGAGAAGCCGGGAGAGTCGCCCACCCTGAGCGGACATGGAGTTCCGTGCCCTTTCCCCATATCTTGCCCTATGCTTCTCTTCTGTTTGGCTGTCCCTGAGTTACACACTTTTATAATAAACTGGTCATCCAGTAGTAAAATGTTTCTCTGAGATCTGTGAGCTGCTCTAGAAAATTAATTGAACCCCTTAATGGGGTAGCTGGAACCTCCCATCTGTAGCCAACAGGTCAGAAACACAGGTAACCATCTGGACTTGTGACTCGCATCTAAATGGGTGGGGACAGTCTTGTAGGCCTGAGTTCTTAACCTGTGGGGTCCGATGCTCTCTCCAGGTGGACACCCATCTGATGGTGGAGACTTGCTGGTTGGTGTGGAGAAAACCCACACTTGGGAAATTGGTGTCCAAATTACAGCATGAAAAGTGCCCAAACCAACAGGAAAAACTCTCATCCTGACAGCCTCCAGTCCGACAGCAGACTGCTGACAAGCTGCTCTTATGACAAATGCTACTTCCAGATACACAGAACCATTTTTGTGTGGGGCCACAGAGTCTCTGAGGTTTACGCCAAGTGTGAATTGTGGGGGCAATCCAGTCCCCACACGTATGTGACACAGGTAGAGTTTTCATCTGTGCCCTTTCTGTGTCTCTCCCCATGAAGGACATGCCAGCCCGTCTCCAGGGAGCGCTCACGGCAGAGCAGGCCCTGAACCGCACAAGCAAATGGAAGCGAGATTCCCGTCTGGTCCTCCCAGAACTTAGGGCCTCCTGACTTGCCTGGCACCTCAGGCTTCCACGGTTTAGTTCCTGAAATGTGTGGTAGACTTTTAGCTCTTTCAAATAAATGTTTCAAAAGAGAGATTGCTGTAACATTTCTGACCATTTCGCCCTTGAAGCAGAAGTGAAGCCCCAGTCTCAAAAAAAAAAATATTTTTGGCTACTCAACAACTGCTCTGACTCCTTTGACCCTGTTTACTTCTGCCAGATGAGAGGTTAACTGACATTCTACCAGTGTGTGTACTGAATTAACCAGTCAAACCTTGAAGCTGCAGGAGCACAGTGAAACACACATAAGGCATAGTAACCCTGGGGCACAGAAAGATCCTGAAAAAATGAAGAAATGGGATTTATTTTGTGCACTTATTGTGATGGTCAATTTTAGGTGTCAGCTTGGTTGGGCGATGGTATACAGATATTTGCTCAAATATTATTATAGAGATTTCTGTGAAAGTGTTTTTTCTAGATGAGATTAACATTAGATCAGTAGACTTTGAGTAAAGCAGATGACTCTCTATAATGTGGGTGGGTCTCATCCAGTCAGTTGAAGGCCTTAATACAAAAAGACTGACTTCAGCTGAAAAAGGAGGTATTCTGCCAGCAAACTATCTTTAGACTTAACCTGCAGCATCGACTCTTTTCTGAGTCTCCAGCTTTCTGGACACCATGCAGATCTTGGGATTGCCAGCCTCCATGATCATATGAGCCAATCCCCTAAACATCTCTCTCTTTTCTCTTATGGGTGCTATTTCTCCAAGAACCCTGATGAATACACTTATTTTACTGCTTTGTGTATTTACTGTATCTTAATTCTTTGAAAATAGGTAACTTGGGTATCAGCCTAGGGTACTTTTTTTCACACAAAAAAACTGATTGGAACATCTCATTTCTTAAAAATGGCAGATCATTAAGGGTTGAATGCATAATGGAAAAAGGGCTGGACTTCTTTCACTTGTGTTTCTTTGGGAGATTGAGGGAGTTCATAACATATTTCAAGTCATTAACCTTTGTGGTTAATATACTTGTTCTCACCTTGAATGCCATAATCAAAGTTGATATATCATCTCCTCAACTATATGAAGTAACTATATGGTTGGTTTGCACGTTTGTTTATCTTTTCCTTCTCTGTACTTTTGTTCACGTCATTCTCTACCTGAAAGGTTCTCCAATCTTTGCATGTCTAGGTATCTTTATGACTCAGCCCAGATTCTGCCTCTTTTGAAAACCTTTCAGGACAGCCTCAAGTGGCCTGCCTTTCTTGAACTCAGATGGTGATATAATCTGCCCAATCACCTGACAGTAGGACAATCACATGATGCAACTCTTGTCATTATCTATAACTTAAGTTCACTCTTAGTTACTTTTCATGTATTTATTTTCTCTTCCTGGCTAGGGAGTATGTTCCTGAGAGTAGGGATAAAGTCTTCTATTCTTTTGTATCCCTTCTTTTCCTGGGTTCACCCTAATTCCAGAACATGGTAGGAGTATTTGCTGATTCCTTATTTTTATAATCTAAAATGCTGCCAACATCCATATTCAAATGTTAAAACAATGGCAAATCTATGGTGAATTTTCTCCTTATTTAGCCTCCTTTCCCACCCCCCGAGACAGCTTTATTTTCATTACCTTGAATGGTAGGGAGGGCTTCTACATAGGACTGAGGCCCTGTTCTTCCATCCAGGTGTGAGTCCACAAACTGGCAGTGGTCTTCCCCTCTTCCCCAGCTGTCCCCGATACTGTAGAATGTATCTGAATAAATAAATATAATGGGTTACTGGTCTGAAAATGCTACTGTTGGTTTAGGAGTTTGCTCAAAGCCTTGAAGAACATTTGAATTGGGGACTTTCCTTAAACTCTGTGTGTCATACTTCCCATGTTTGAAAAAATGGTGACAATGGCACCAACCTCGTATGTTGTAAGGATTCAGCAAGATCATGTATGCCAAATACTTAACAAGTGTTCAATAAACAGAAACTATTACTATATGGGCAGTTTCAATCTAAAAGTGGTAGGCCTTTCTTTAATAGTCCTTGATTTAAAAAAAAGGAAAAGAGCAAACTGTGATAGTCAGAGAATATATTATTAAAGAATTATGCAAGGCATGAAGATCTAGAAAACCAGAACCTATTTTCATCTATACCTAGAAGTAGGGTGTGTCTGTGGCATTAGGCGCTGTCCAAGGTACTGAACCACGGCTACACAGTTGGGCAGTTGTTTCTCTTAGCCCTGGAATAATGGAGATGGCTGTGCAACCTCTCCCAGGAAGTCTGAATCAGGCAAGGAAAGACGTGGTGGTGGAAGGGAAAAGACAGAGCAGAAAGAAACAAATACATGGTGGGTTTGGGGAGAGACATATACAGATAAATTGCCAGAGTGGAGGATTGTAGGGAAGGCTTTGTTTTGACATTGTCTTTAATGATCACTGTTAGCAGGGGGAACAATAAAATACAGGCCGGCTGAAGGAAATGTTAGAAACTGTGTACTAAAAAACTAAAAGCTGTTCAAGTTTTTAAATGAATAACAAAAGTTTGTGTATTAGGTGGATGAGTCAAAGCCAGCTAGTTAGAAAAGGCATTTTGAAATGTTAGTAGTTCAAGGAACTTACATATTATTCTTTGTTTTCACACCCTCCTATGATGAAAACAATGTGATTTTTATGCAGATACAGAATAAAAATATTGTGGATATAAGTTTCATCGTCTACGTTTTTTGTGTAATGTGGCCACAGCAGGGAGGGTGGGGGAAGGGGACTGTTTCTCAACAGTTCTGGCTTACACTCTTACCTATTATTATTGAATTAGCAAAGAAAATTGGCCTTTAAATTTTCAACAAAATTTTGATGCATTTATTCCTAAAATGTAGCAGATTTAAAATATATGTACTTCTGGGTGCCAAAGTAAAAACCAGTAACTCCCAAGTAAAGCCTGCAAAACTGGTTTGAATTTGAGCCAGCATGAGATATAATGGGTCCACACCTCAAAAATATTCTGATGCCCTAGTTATATCAAGTTAGTACCTGATAAAATAAAGCAATTCCCATACTTCCCATACCACCCCATGCTCAAAGACCTACCTTTCAGGTTGTCACTGAGGTAGATCTTGTACCGCAGTGAGTTACAGAGAACAACTCCCACAAACTTTCTATACCACGTCCGTTTCACGTACTGCCGGCCATGGCAGTCTGTGTAGCCAGGGTCATGTTTGAAAGCAAATGGGATCCAGATGGGCTCGCCACCTTGACAACATGAAACACACCCCTAAGTCATGGTGTTCCACAGTGTTTATTCTTGCACAAAATATCAGAACACTGGACTCATTCACTGCAACTTCCCCTCCTCTCAGGGCTTCTCTGAGCAGTTGCCCATCTCCCCAGTGGGCACACTCTTTCCTTTTCCCCACCTTTCTTGGTGCTGTAGATCAACTAGGGAGTTCCTTTTACCAGAATATATTTAAGGTATTTGCATTTCTTTAAGGGATTCTTGGAGTAAGAAAAACCCTTTTAAGCCTCAAGGAAAATAAGCTACAGTGGCGTATTTGGTCTTTGGGGTCATGCCATCCTACCTCCCCACTCCTGAAGTCCCTGAGTATGGAATCCTACTGTTCTTGTCGCTAATACGACCTACCCTTGAACTTAAGCAATTGGGTTTTCACATTTTACTTGAAAAGCAAAGTAAAAAATTTGTTGTACACTTAATGCATTTTGCTATCTTTTCAGCAATGTAAAATATTCAAAGGGGTCACCTAAATAAAGTTTTATCTATTTCATAGATATTGGCCACCCTTAATATATTTTTTATAAATATTGGCTGCTGTGGTCTTATCAAAAAATTCCCAGGTCATTCTTCTCCCTAGATTAAGATGAAGGGTTCAAGGAAACCATATAATTTGTCAGAAAATTATAAAAATGCAAAAATGGTCCAGCATTTCCACTTGTGAGTAATCATAGCAATTAGCAATTTCATATTCAATATTCAGCTTGATTACTAGAATGTCAAGTTTATCAAGAAAAGAAACTTACCTGGCGGCCTCACAACAAGTAGAGGATTGTCTATAGAATGAAAAAGATATAAATGACTTCATTATTATATTGTCCAACTATGCAACTGTTGAAATGTTTATTGTAATTGCAAGAGCTAACAAAGAGTTATCTGGAATAGATAAGGAAAAATGTAAGATTTTTTGATAGATGTCAGTGTTTTCCTTAGCTTTTACTTTCCAAATATATAATTTCCTTTTGAGAAAAATACTCTTTTCTAGTTTTATCGTTTTGTTATTTATATAGAAACTCTGGGTTCTCGAATATGATAAGATTTTGACTTTTGGTGCTACAAAGTAATTCAATACTCATTATTTTTAAAAAGGTCTATCTTGGGAAAACAGTTTGGTGGTTTCTTAAAAAGGTAAACCTATGCTTATGTGATCTGTCCATTCTACTCTGATAGTATTTATCCAATAAAAATTAAAACATATGCCCATACAAACACATACATGCATGTTCACAGCAGCTTTATTTGTAATAGCCAAAAAGTAGAAACTACACAAATGTCTATCAAAGGTGAATGGATAAACAAACAGTGGCATAGCCATACAATGAAACGGAATTGCTAAGTAATAAAAGAGAATGAACTATTGCTACATACAACCATGCGGATAGATCTCAAAAAGAAAGTGTGACAAAAGAGTTCCTACTGTATGATTCCATTTATAGAAAATTCTGAGAAGTGCAAACTAATCTGTATTGACAAAAACCAGGTGAATGGTTGCTGGACACAGAGGAGAAGATGGCCCAGAGGGAGGGGCGGGGGGTTGGGTTGCATAACAGTAGGAAGAATGCCTTGTGGGGATGGCCATGTTCACTGGCATGACTGTGGGATGGCTTCAAGGGTACAGACATACCTCAAAACTTAATCAGCTGAACACTTTCAGTATGTGGTTTGCTGTGTCATCAATACCTCAATAGAGAAGTTTTTAAAACTTGCAGCCCAAATGATGCCTCTTAAGACAACATGAAACCAGTTTTAAGGAATTCTGCTTTAGAAAAAGTTCATTTTTATAAAATGCCATGGGCTAGATAAACTATGGGTCATTCTCTCTCTTTTTATTTTTGAAAAATGATCATAGAGTAAAACTGTTCTTTTCGGGTAAATATCCTACGAGTTTCATCAGATGTATAGATTCATGAAACGCCACCACAACCAGGATACAGAAGATTTCCATCAGCCCAACTCTCCTTTCTTCTGCCCCTTTGTACAGACCATTCATTCTGACAAAATGCCCTGGCCACAAAATCAAGTGGCATCCATTAACTGTAAGTTAAGGGCTTGTCTGGCTTTCCTGCTTGAAAGTTTTTAATAGTCTGTTGAAAAGATCTCAAACACTGGACGGGAACAATGGAAACAACACCACAAACGACAATGCCTTACCCTCTGTGCGGCCTCTGTCGCGAACATACATTTACTTCATACGCCAGTTTTTATGTTTGCTAAGTGTCATCATGCGGTTACATGATAATTTCTCTGTTAACCTAACCACTTTGATCAGGGTCATGCAAACTGAAGGAGGGACTTGAATAAACCGACTACACAGTGAAGGTGGTCAGAGCAGGTAATTGTCACCTCTCCATGTGTGTGTGAGGGTCTCCGGGGAGCTGACTGAAAGTGGGCATCCGTGGTCCTATTCGGAAGTCTGGGTGGGCTCTGGATTTTCATCACCCGCCCCTTGGAGGCCACAAAGGGTAGGCGGGAGCATGGTGGGACTTTTCTTGGGAGGGGGCAGCAGAGAGTTGCTCTTTCAGTGTACAGATTTGTACCCTGAAGTCTCAGAGATGACCTTATCTCACTTTCAACTATCAGATAGAGTTCAGGCCTGAATTTCTTGATAGGTTTCTAGATTTAGATTTTTTGCTTTTTTCTATAGACCTTCATCATGTTAATTCTGATGGTTGCCAAAGGTCCATTCTAGAATGCAGCCATAAACAGACACACATGCCTCACCTTAGCTAAGGAACCACTGATAATGGTTTTCTCTAACTCTTCTTAATTCCTAATGAGAAGCACACTTCTAAGGTGAAATATGTGAAAATACTTCTGAGGTCCTTTGCCTGCATTTCCAATATATTTTGATTCAGTAGATTTCAAATCATTACCCTGAAAAATACCTTCCAGTAACAAATGTTCTGGGATCAAGCGATATGGAATAAATAAGCTAACCAAAAAGCTAGAGCTCTCTTAGTGTGGGGCTGGCTCAGCTGGGCTTCTGAAGGTGGCCTGGCTTCGAGCCACAGGTAACAACTCTCCAGTATGGCTTCCTATATGGAAAGGCTGCTCATCTGGAACTGTTACCATGGCCAGCTCTGTGTGTACCGCTTCAGACCATGACCACAGGGCCTGGGAGTTCTGTACACAAGCTTCTCCAAATGCAGGGGCAACCTCTAAGCGATACTGTCTGTGAGACTGAATGGTATTTTAACTAAACTCTCCATATGAAGTAAAGATATCTTTGTCTTCTAGGAAGGGAAGCACCTTAAGAGACTGGACTAATTGGAAGAAGCAGTTTCCTCTCAGGCCACATGACAGTTATGCTCTTCGGCTATGTGCAGTAAAAAGTTCTGTCTGCAACCAAGTCTTTTACAGATAGACTCAAACTTATCTGGTCCCACGTGGATGAAAACTAGATTTTTTTCCTTTCATTGGAATTTGACCTTTCAATTTCCCAGACAGTTCCAGTGATGACTACTTTTAATTTTATTAGCCAAGTTTTAACCCGGCAGAAAGAAAACGTGTGTTTTATAAATCCATCTCCAATCTGAATTCACCAAGTGGCAAAGGAAGGATTTTACTTCTTCAGCTTTTAGTCTATTGCAGTCATTATTCCAAATTATTTGTTTTTAAGAAAAGGAGAGAAATGAGAACGTGAAGGCACCATACCTGATTCTGTCACAAATGAGACTGAAGGGCTGATTGGTCCATAGCCATGAGGGTTTTGGGCTTGAACTTTAAAATAATACCTGAAATTGGAAGAAAACCGTTTTTGAAAGAGGAGCTCATTTAATTTCTGTGTATTCAGATTCCCCAACTAGTGAGTACCTGTTTGACAGGGTTTGAGTCCTATTTTTTACAAATGCATACATCACTGCTAGTCTTCCTTTTCCAAACTTTCTCATTTTTGAAGGACTTTCCAAAAATAATACAATTAACAGCATAGACATGTGGCTGTGGGAACCAAAGGGACATACTGGGCAAGTCAGTCAGTTAGCCAGCGTGTGTCCTTTGGGGAGCCCAGGGTGTACTGCCCACTGCAGGCTCATCCCTGGATGAAACGTCCTCTCCTGTCCTGCTCTCATCCCAGCTTGAGGTCCACAGCTCGAGAGGGAGACGTTGGAGAAGCTAAACACTTACAGAGCAGAATTCAAATTTTACCCTAATTCTTTTCACTGAACTCCGTGTGAAAAAGCAGCATGTTTGACCCAGTAAGGATGTAACTCATTGTTGGCAGAGAGATGGTGAACCCATCCAGAGGTTGGCCTCCTCAGTGGAGCTACCATGACGACGATATTCTGGGCACATGACAAGTGCTATGGTTGGCCCTGGAGCTTTAAAAGTCACTGAGTTTTGGAGCTTCTGGGCCTTAAGGGAAGAGAAGCAAGCCTGGGAATGGGCAGTGGAAAAGGCCCGGACAGGTTTGGCTGCAGGATCAATCTTTGTTTTGGAATGAATCTCCAGCGAATGTGCTAGAGAGCTCATCATCCGGATCAGCTAGTTCATCTGGAGGGACACAGGTAAGTTAAGTAAATGGTTCGGAGTTCCAGAGCATCTTGCTTTGCCCTTTTATGAGCTACAGGATAAAAAGTGGTGGTTAGAGAATCCTGGCCACAGCTGCGCCCCCTGTTTCCATGGCCAATCTTTGTGTTTTCCTTACCTGGGGGTTTCCAGAAGTTATCTGTGCTCTCTTAGTCCTTGGCTACTTACAGGTAGAAAAGAGGGTAAGAAAATCCCAGCGAGCGGTGGCCCTCCCCCGTTTTAGAGAGTTCCTAACAAGCCTCGCCCTGTGGCACCAGGCCAGCTGGAGTTATAGGTCAATGTTACAAATTTATTTATTCAATTAAGTCAGGCACAGAGATTTATGCATGAATTAAAATGCACTACATTTTTAAAGGGTGAATTATTGACATTCAGAGAGCAAAAATGCGTATCTGTTGCATCACCATCCTGGCACCAAGCCTTCTGAGCTTCTGAGATCACCAAAGGAGCCCCTGGCCTCCCACTTACACACAAACATCTGACTTGGGGTTTGATTCAATGGAGAGCAAAGAAAAGCCATTTGGTAAATTCAGTCTTCAGTTAAGCCTTCCAAGAAAGTCATTCACATCTCATTTAGGAGAGAATCCTTTTGTAAGTTTCATTTTTAAAAAAAGATAAGTGCAATTAAGAACACATGAGTTTCCAAATATCAATTCACTCAGCAGTTTGTGTTTTCCCAGTAATGCATACTTGTATCAGTGTTTGGGATTTATTTAAGGCAAAACTCTGAAGGTAGTTCAAGCAGGGCGTTTGGCATATGACGCTGGTCAAACTTTACAGATATTTTTTTCTGCCTAAAAAAAAGGAAATCAAAACCTAAGGAATGACACTTCCTTTCAGAGGCTACATGGAGCACTTCTTCTGAATATTTCTCCATCCATCACTGGAGCTGTCCTGATATGACTTCCCATGCTCCCTTGGAAGGCAAAGGAGGAGACGGCAGTTGGCTGAGAGAGACTGTTACAATTTTTTGTTGCATCAATATTTTTCTACCACAGAAACATATTTTCCCTGTCCATACAACTATTTTCTCTGCTGCAGCACCCACACAGCCTAATTCCGAAGGTATTTCCATTTGCACTTCACCTGCTGTGTCAAAGTACACTTAAATATGCTGAGCTGAAAAACAATATGGAATTGTGAAAAAAGTAAAGTCCCTATTTTCAAAAACCCCATTAAACTTTTTCTATGGACTAAATATATATTTCATGCCCTGAATGGCCTCTGCCTGACCCAGGTAACAAGAGCAATCCATGCTCTGTCTTCTTACATAAGCTTTTGGTACCTTCTTTTGAACAGTGCCCACAGTGACAAATCTTTATACTTCAAGTACGGATTAAAACACGTGAACTCCAGAAAGTGATCTGGGGCTGAGCTGGGGGAGTAAGGTGCACAATGCCCATGACAAGTCAAAAACACAATGCAGGGATAAAGAACCAGAGCCAGTTTGTACTCTTGGGTGCCTCTCAAGGTCCTCACAACTGACCTCTTGGTCTCCTGTACAGACCCTACAGTGGGTCCGAGATGTCCAGGACCGTGCTGGCCAAGGGCATCTCCGAGGAGTAAGGGTGCCTAAGCAGGCCACTGGACACGCCATGCACTGGGCCACATGGGGGGCCTAGGAGCAGCCTGCATCAGAGCCACGCTCTTCTGGCTGTTAAGTGTAGCTGCTGTTCTGATGGGTATGGAGGAAATGTGCTTCGGAGGAGCAGCTCTAGCTCTGTGTCCCAGCCAGCACCCCCTAGAAGGCAGGCATCTGGGGGCCAAAGCTACCGTAGCAGCTGCTGCTTCCAGGCGTCTACCGGGGTCTGGATGTTCTACTGGGACAGAAGTCACAGGGGCTCCGGAGGCCTCTGGGACTGGCCTGACCAGCCTCCAGCCCCCTCTCCCTGTCCCACCATATCAGCCTCCTTCCCTTCCTGGAACACACCATGCTTTTGAACTTCCTTTCTGCCTGGAACAACTTAGCTTTGCCCCACCCACTTCTCCAGGTTAACTGCAGCCTATGTCACTTCCTCAGGGAAGCTGACCTGACGGCCCCTCTCCCCACGAGCTCTGGAGGAAGTCCCCTAGTATACATGCAGGGCAGTGTGCTTGTCCCTCGGGATACTGACCTGTGAACATTTACATTTAGGTTTCTGCAAAGCACTCTGTCTCCACCAGATTGTGAGCTCCGCGAGGACAGGGCCAAGGGGTATTTTATGCTTCCCCTCCCCTGTCTTGCCCCCCAGTGGCGAAGCTGGTGCCTCGTGCACAGCAAGCACTAAATACCTGTTGAATGAATTGTGGGCCCTCACTCAGACCTATTGAAAAGAAAACCTTCATCCTACATAACAATCCCCTGACATTAGTCAAAACTCCATATCAACCTGGCAGCAAAAGCTGTGGAAAGAACATTGGCTGGAGGGTGGGGGGTCAGGAGCTGGGATGCAGATTCTCCAGCAAGGAGATATGTCCAAAACACCTCTAAGGCCTCTTCTCGCTTTCTGATACTGTGACCAGGCCATGACAGCAATGCCAGTCTGCACACAGGGAAAAAAATGGGAGGCTGACTCCATTTTCTTTCATTTCACCATTTTTGCTTCCTTTAATTAATTTTTCGTCACTATGGAGGAAAAATACAGGAAAGCGCTTTCTCAGTTTCCTGTTTGGTTACTTGTTTTTTATTGATCAGATCCTGAAATTCGTAATAGTTTATGAAAGTTCCATTCAGGTGACCCCAGATGGCACATTAAAGTGACCTCAGGGAAGTTCTCAGCACCCATGTCTATGGTCCAGTTTCTGTCCCCTTTAGCACTCTTCTGCTTAGGGACAGTATTTTGTTCCACCTTGTCCATGTTCCTCTGACTGTAGAGCAGACGGAAGACCTCGGGCGCCCAGCCACATCTTTGCTATGTCAGTATAGTGGCTTGATGTGACAGTAGTGTGCCAGAGTTCATTTGTGTGGACTTGAGAGAAGGCTCAGGAGTTCTGTAGGCCCACTGGTAGCTTGAAACTGGCCACGGTGGGAGTATTTACACTACAGAAATTGGCAAACCCCAGAAACCAGGGATTCTTTTTTCCCCAGAGAGCTGCTCGACTACCATGCGTTTGGTATTTTGCCCCTGCTCACCCACCAGAGAAGCTTTCCCAATGACCACTACCATCAAAACCAGATGGCATAAAACAGGGAATGCACACTTACCCTCTTTTTACCTTTGGGAACAAGTTTTATATATTTCACACTGAGGGCCATAGACTCTAGCTCCCAGATGGTCCTCTGACCACCCAGGCACTGCCAAGTTTAGAAAGACATGCTTGTAGCCTTTATTAAAGTATAAAAATGCATCTTCTTTGAATGGTTCGAATTTCTACATCATAGGGTTTGAGAACCAGTTAACTAAGGTATTTCTCCAACTGCTGCTCCATTAATATTGCATATGAAGGTTGTGCTGCCTAAAGTGGCCATATGGGTGACTGCAAATGGATCAATTCTCTTTCAACACACAGAACAACCTTTCTTTCAACAAAGGCAGGTAATGTTTGGTCTCTTGAAAATAGATAACAAAACATAAACACAACAGACTAACGATGACAATATATATAATAATTTCTTCTATGAAAAATGCATGATGTATGGTAAATGTCCACTGATCTTCTTTGAGAAGTAAACAGAGCCTATGAAAGAGATCATGAAAACATTCTGATTGATCCTTTCATTTCCAACCTAAGGGTATCTGGAACCACACACACAGGCATCAGTTTTTGTTTGTTTTTAAATGACTGACATCATACCTTGTGTTTGGCTTTAGGTTCTCAATGGGCAGGTGAGTCACTGATGAGGCTTGAGCGGACCACTTGTTCCTGATGAAGTCTTCATAGGATGCACTGTAGACCAAGTAACCTACGAGTGGAAATAAGGAAGAACCAGGTGAGCATTAAGGAACCACATCACACAAGAGGCAGTGGAGGGTCATCCATCCATCCATCCAAATACCCATCCATCATCCATCCATCCATCCATCCATCCATCCACTCATCTACCCATCTGCCCAATCCTCCATCCATCCCTTATCGTCTGTATTCCCACCTATAAGTCCGTGGGAACTCTGAGCGTCTGCCTTGGACACACCTGTTACTACATCTCCCGGGGTGGCTCTGTCCCAGTCCACAATGACAAATGAGTGGCAGCCTTCCATAGCAACCACAGTGATGTTGCGGGGGG
>JAQQAC010025709.1:7228921-7241113 GCA_029783875.1 Phataginus tricuspis
GGGGGGCATGCTGAGGGGGACGGTCACTCTTCCTCATGTCATGTGGAATGATTTCCTCCAGGCTCTCCACTTGGAAGTGATCCAGGGCGTCGGTCAGAGAACACGGGGCTGCGGGGTCTTTACTTAGGTATGTCACATAAGGGGCTGGCAAAGAACAGAGACACCCAGTCAGATTGCTGAAAGCTTTCTCGGGAGGCAGAAACAGAATGTCTGCCCCACAGGTAGACCCATCATTCAGTCTCTCCCTGCCAAACAGGGGCTCCAGGGCCATCAGCCCTGATGCCAGAATGAGCAGCCCATCCCTGGCTCTCCTTAATGGGTCCCCACATTTATTTCTTTCAATCTGCTGATCTGAAAGATCCTATCACCCCACAACATTGATGGCTATGCCCTCGAAGTAGTTTTGAAAGATCCCCAAACTACAATCAATGTAGTGTAAGTTTGTAGCTTTCTGCTATTCCTATGCTCAAACATTTGAAAAAGTGTGAATCAGGCCCAGCTAACTCTTAACTAGAGCCCTCTCAACACAGTTCATTCCCTAGACCATCTTGGGACCAGAAAAAGAATATACACCGATCAAGGTGTACAGCCTCTAGCCTCCAGTCCTGAGCGGCCTTCCCTAGGGCTGCAGGGGCCTCATGAACAGCGGGAATAGTTGCACAAGGCCAGGTCTGAGCAGCCTTCTCCAGCATGACTGCTCAGTACAATAAAAGCTACTCACATCTATGGACAGGTTCAAGCTTTTTCTACATACATTGTCTTAGTGGATACAAGGGCCTTGGGCATAAGGCAGGATGTGGGCTGACATCCCATGCTCCAGCTGAGCCTAATGATGCCAAGAGGGCCAGACGGAAGACCCCCTCCAGCCCGCCACTCTTTCATTTTATGTGCTCTGGGAGAAGTTAGACAGGCCAAGGAATTGTGCTGTGGGGTCCATACAGGCAAGACTCCCAAGGGCTTTCAAGTAACAATTTCTGGAACTTTCTAAATGTTCCATTTTTCCATCTTTTGGTACCAGTTTCTCATTGTCGGTGGCTGTTAGAACTAAAAGCAATTTTTAGCTCCTCTACTTTTCCTCTATCTTTTTTTAAATTTGTATAAAATTAGGCCTTTAGAGCTAGTCCATGGATTGCATCAGGAAATTTGGGGGAACAATCTACTATGCTTTATAGAGCTATAGACATACAGAAATATCAGATAACAGTAAGCCTTTCAGTCTTCAGAATAGTTCTCCGGAAGAGCTAAGAATAGCTCTGAAGGCATTTCAATTGCTGTCATGAAACCACAGAGAAAAGAGTCAGAACATGTGGCGAATCTAGCCAGGCTGCTGAATGCCATGGCCAGATTAAGATTTGCCTCCAATGCTACCTCAGATTAATATTCTTGTTCTTCAAGTTCATTCAGTTTACACACTCAATACTACATCCCAGCCGATACAGCTGTTCCCCTCTTCTGGCAGAACATTTGTTTTTGGAAACAGAAAAGTGTGATATTAGTTTAAGCTATTGCCTGTCTCCACTTAGTAATACATTATTTTTTTCCACTTAATAATATATCAATCTTTCTCATTAGTGAAGTTCATTAAGGGCATGGGAAAAGAAGACTCCTAAAGGGAATAAAACATAGTTTAGTGAAATAGAATTTCCTCTTCAAACAGTTTCAGTAACTGAGAAAGAACAGTAAAAGAAACTTCTTGAAGCTAATGAAAATCACAGGAAATGACTGAAGGAAAGCAGCTTTGGTTCCGTGACACTTTAAGAAATACTAGCAGTTCAGTTTGGTGAACTGCTCGTTTGGGGGAAGAATTTAACAAACCGTGTGCGGCGAGGCCCAGAGGGGTCTCATCTTGGCAAAGTCGGCTACAATAAAAATGCTCGTGTGCCCTGGTTCTGATAATTTTTGGAAGTGTTTTTTACTCGCAGTCTACACAGGCAGACTCTGTAAACTCTACACTGTGGGATCCCGAATGTTCCCCCGCCTGCTCCCCTCTCCTGACTTCTGCAGAAAGCAAGTTAATGTGCGTCTAAACAGGACGGACTCACTGAATCACTCCAAATGGAAACTTCACCCTGAGAAAGCTTCTGTCCAAACGTGCCTCGGTGGCCAGGCCAAGAGATTAGTTATGCATGTCCTCAAAGAACTAAAGTTAAAAACCCAGGTTTCTTTGATTAAGGAAGTTCTATTTACCAACAAATCGTTTCTTTCCAGCCAGATCCAACTCTTCCTCGGGGAAGGAATTGATGGGGCCTTCTGGCGGGATCACCTCGGGGGCGACCGTGGTGGGAGAGGGCTTGGTAGTGGTTGGTGGCCTCAGCGTCTCAAATTCATAATCTGAAAAGACGTGAAGGTTTTGTCCCCAGGCATATCCAGAAAAAGGCGCACGGCTTGCAGGCTAAAGGTACCTCCTTAAGACTCAACGCTAGACTAAAGCGTGTGCACGTATGCCCACTCTGAAATAAATGATATGCCTGAACGTAATTTGTTTCCAAACACTTTGCCCCCCACTGCAGTCCCCTCAGAAAAACAACTGCAGATAGAAGAAAGGAAGGAAGAAGTGAAACATGTGACTAGAAAAATGAGATGTTAGAATCAAAGCTGGGCAGACTCTTCAAACTCTCCCAGCTTGGCTTGTTCCTGTTGCTGTCCAAGGCCATGCTCTGCCTAAATACTTTTCCCTTTTAGAATTATAAAAGGTGCACATTGGAAAATAAACTTGATGTTTTAAAAATTCATCTTCTGTGTGTGAGCTTTTTTTCCTGGGGTGGGGATGAGTTTAATCCCACTAAGAGGACTAATCCTTTAACCTTTAAAACAGAAAATAAAATTGCTCCCTTTTCAACTGCTCAAAGATAATAAGAAAGGTGCTTAGTATTTTCAAAAGACATCTACCATTTTTAAGTCAGTTTTTGTTTGACTACTGTGGGACTAAACCACTACACCACCTTTATTATCGCATCAAAGGGGACATCCTTCCCTCACTGGTGACAGAAGGCCACTGCAGCTACAGGTAAGAGCAGGCAAGGTGAAGCAGGAGAGTGGGACTGTCCTGAGTGGGGTGGGGACAAGATGCCTGTGTGAGGTTCTTCATCTGCAGAGGCGAATTATAAAGCACGCAGAGCAGTCACAGGATCTAAGTGGGTGAACAGCATTAGTTACCGTTCATCAGATAACTGTTCCAGATCCAAGGCATTTTGTATTCTTAGCCTTAAAAGCTCACCCTTAAAAAGATCCTATGATGAAAATTAACTCATCTATGGCATCACATTTTTATGTAATTAGAAAGGGAGAGAAGAAAGAAGAATAGGAAGGAGAAAAGCCAAGAGAGAAAGCTGAGAGGTCGGTAAGACCCAGTGGTGTCAAATATGGCTAAGGGGAAGGCCCTAAGGGAAGGAGCCCCAGGATTTCTAGAGGAAGGCAGGGTGCGAGGGAGCCAAGGGGGGGGCACAGAGGGACTGTCTCCAAGGTGCTTTTGCACGTGGAGGGCACTGTTTGCCCTTGGGTCACATGTGCACGGGGGCTAACGTGGAAGGGTGGGGTGCAGCCCCCCTTCTCTGGGCATTACCACCCAGCCCAGAGTTCTGAAGGAAACAGCAGGTAAGACCATCCACTTAGTAATTAAAATAAGATTCTCTGATCAGGAACAAAATGGCCAAAGAGTGTGTTTAAAACCCATCGGTACCTTCATCATAGATCACGTACGCCTCTTCCGTGGGCACTGCTGTGTCGGCCTCCAACCCTGAGAAACCATCTAGTGAAGGAAGAGGGGAGGAAGGTCATCGAGCGCCCCACCGTTGCTTCTGCATCGTCCCAGAGCCCTGCCAGGGCACAAGGACTGTTTCCTGGAGAAGTGGCCAATGCCGGCCCCCAGCCTGCTCAGAAGGGACTGCCTCAGGACACAGAGATGGAGCCCAGGCTTTCTCTCCTTTGTGCCCAAAAGCCCCCCAAGGATCAAAGGACTGGCGCCTGGCAGCATGCCGACCCCCTGGCACAGCCGGCTCTCTGCCCTCCCTTCCCGCCACTCGGGCCCCCTGACCCCGCCTGCCCGAGCACCCTCGGTGCCTCTGGAAGGGCCCCTGGCCAGTGCGTCACAGGCCTGAGCACAGGCACTCTCAGGGCAGCAAGGGGAGTGGGCGGTTGGTGCTCGGGGTCTGGGAGAGCCCCCCACCTGTGAGCCCCTGTTCATGAGCCCTTCCTCCTCCCCACCCCCTCCCACCCTGTCACTCACTTGTTCTAGAAGCAGGGTGACTTCCTGCCTGTCCTACACCCGACTTGGCAAACCAGTGACGGCACTTGGTGCTCGGGGCTTTGCTGCCACCTTCTAACACCCGCCCTCTCCAGCGGAAAGCCCGCAGCCCCGGAGGCCCGTGAGACACCCCAGTGCCTGCCTCAGCTTTGAGGTACTGACCCTGGGTGTGTTCTGATGGGGCCAATGAATGTCAACAAGTGAGAAGCTGTACATCACTGTACTTTTAAGAAAAACTCTTGGACATAATTTTTCCTTAGCTCATTCCAATGTCAGTATGCCTGGATCCAAGAGGAATTTCTTCCTGGTTGGTTCAAATCAGACACTTTTCAAATTCACACCACCCAAAGTTTGGGGCTACCTTGCCATTGTTTCCCAGAATACCATCTCATTCCTTTGTCAATGTAACATTTTTTTCTCTTTTTTCAGTTATCTACATTATTAAATGCTCACCCCAACTAGTGTAGTTACTGTCAACATAAAAAGTTGTTACAGAATGACTGACTATATTCTCTATGCTGTACTTTCATCTCCATGACTAATGTATATATTATCCTTGAGATTTTGTGCCTCTTTATCCCCTTCACCTGTTTCACCCACCCACCCAACCCCTCCCCAATGGTAACCACCAGTCACTTCTCAGTGTCGATGAGTCTATTACCATTTTGTCCATTTTGTTTTGTTTTGTTTTTAGATTCTACCTATAAGTGAAATCAAATGGTATTTGTCTTTATCTGTCTAGCTTATTTCACTAAACTAATACCCTCTAGGCCCATCCATGTTGTCGCAAATGGCAGGATTCCTTCTTCTTTATGGCTGAGTAATATTCCATTGTGCATATGTACCACATCTTTATCCATTCAGCCACTGAAGAACACTTCAGTGGCTTCCATATCTTGGGTATTGTAAATAGTGTGGCAATAAATACAGGGGTGCATATATTTTTTCAAACCAGAGATTTTCTTTTCTTTGGGTAAATTCCTGGAAGTGGAATTAGTGGGTTGTACAGTATTTCTGTTTTTAGTTTTTGGGAGACCTCCATACTGCTTTCCAATTTTTTCCAATAACATTTAAGAACAAGGTCTTGTTTGTCCTTATTATTGGCTCAGATTCATTTCTTTTCATTATTATTTTTAGCCAGGTCAAAAATGAATAAACTGATTTTGTATCCCAGAGTGAACAAGAAAGGGAAAAAGTAAAATGCTTCCTTCCTCGATTTCTGGTGTTGAGTTTAATTTCTTGAGGTGCTGAAATACTCTGGCACATCAGCAGACCACAGATATGATGCTTTTTACCTGCAGGCGGACATCATTTCTTGATGAGTGACAGTGACGTCTCTGGCAAAAATAAACATCCTGCTGAGTAATTTTTTAAAAGACCAAATAAAGTCAGGCATGATTTTTCTAAATTAGCACCATCTTAACTCCAAATAAATGTAACTTCCAAATGTAATGAAGTACTTTAAAAATATTTTTTAAGAGATATCCATCAGAATCTGTCCCGCCTGAATGCCATTTTGAAGCATTTGGAACTCTGTAAAACTAGATGTTTTGTAAGTCAACTCAGCATCAAAGTCAAAAGGCTCCACCTTTTCTCATAAAAGTAGCTGCCATCCACTAACCACGGTGGTATGGTTTGTTTTCTTGAGTGGTTTAGCCAAATGGTCATGAAAAAAAAAATGAATGTAAAATGTCAGAAAGAATTAGGGCCCCAGCTCCAGAAATACTGAAAAAACGATAAAAAGTATTCTCAGTGGAAGTTAGAAGAGAAGGTAGATGACAGCCATTTGAAACCCAAAGATATTTGCAAGTTGTGTGGTCGGTTGAGCTCAAGTGAATTTTCGATTTATTCTCTTTGTATTGTCTGCCTTGAGGGTGAGCTGTGGCAGGGTGGGACCATTTTCCATAATGACTGATGTTTTTCTGAAACGTGAGTTAAAAAGTGCTGAAGATGTTCAGTTGACTCATAACATTTCCAAACACACATGATATCATCTGATCTGCTGTAGAAATGGAACCTGAAACACAAAGATCCCTGGCTTTTATTTCTCAGCTCGAACACAGAGAATGCTTATAGCTTAGGGGATTGTTGAGAGGGGATTGTTTAGATCAGATGAATAATTAGGTACCAAGAGGAATCTGAGATGAAGTGGAAGACACTGTCTCTATTGCAAGGAGTTCATTATTTAATGGGGAAGTTATATCAAGCAAAAAAAAAAGTGTGTGTGTGTACGCAGGTTTGTGTGTATCTATATAAGGACAGAGAGAGAGGAGCAAAGCAACAACACACAGGGAACAAGCACACAATGAACACCTTTACCTACAGGAACAGACAGACAAACACAGCACCCATAACAAATGCAGAAGCACATAAATACTCCTTGAGTTACTGGGATGATAGAATGACAGCATTATTCCTAGAACGTTATATAAAACAGTGTCTTAAAGGAAAGGGGGAGGCATGATTTAACTTGGGGAGCCAAGATATTGAGATTTGAAAGACGATTTAAAATTGAAGAGCTAGAAACAACACTTTAAGACTTTGCTGACGGAAAGTCATGACAAATGGTCATCTACGTGGGGGATGGGAAGATGGGTCTTGGGAGGACAGGCATTCATCCAGTGATCACAACACAGACCCTAAATCGTAAGCGCTACAACAAACAGTTCAGGCCACTGGGCTGCAAAGTCTCATGGACACGTGAGCCCCTGCACTCGTGAGTGTACAGTAGGGACTGAACTATATTTACTACAACAACAGGAAAGATGCACGAGAGAAAAAACAACCCTGAGAGCAGAGCAAGAAGTAGGGAGACAGGGTACCGGTGGTCCGTGGGTTACACGTGAGGGGGAGCCCTGGGGCTGTCCCTTGGCTGGCGTCAGAGCCTCTTACTGAAAGCATCCCTCGACTCCACATCATTACAGAATTTACAGAAGGTAGTTTGGTGCATCAAGGCCAGTACAAGGTGTTCAACCAAGAAATGGCCAACTCTGTTCTATTTATAGACAATGCATAGGATTTTTCAAAGTAATCTTCACTCTGATTTTCAAACAACAAGCCACCTCTAGAAGCTAATTCCCTCCGAAGATGCTCACTCCTATGCCTCTCTCCATCATTAGCCTGGACATGTTCCATTCCCATGAGGGATGAAATAGGGACCATGCTCTGTCTTCCCAAGGCAAGCAGAGTGTCAGGCTCAGAGTGACATTCCATAAACGTATGTTGAGGTGGACATCTGGATAGAAAGTGCATGGAGGCTGGTGTAAGGAAGCCCAACAAGGAATAATAACTTGAGTGTTGGGCCAATAGGGCCAGCCTAGACATGGAGCGAGTGAAGCAAATCTAAGAAAAGTAACGGAGGCAGGGTCAGTGGGGACCAATGAGACCCGACAATGGGGATGAAAGAGCAAAAGAAACCAAAAGAGACACAGGCTTCCAGCCCGGACGACTCTCTGGGTTAATTGTGACATGATCCTGTCTTTATCTGTCTTGCTCTGTTTTAAAGATGAACAGTCTGGCTTTTGGATGAAAGAGTGAGCTGTTTCTCATAACTGTAATCTCCATTAGACTTTGAGCCTGTCAGAGGTACAGCCCTGGCACTTGCTTTTCTGTATCTCCCACAGGCCTGGTCCAGGTGGAGCAGTGAGTCTTAATCATTTACTTTCAAAATTATGAATGAAGCAAGAAAAACAAGAGTTACTCCATCCTCTTTAAATGACCACATGGGTTTTCTCATAATGAAATCATAGTCACAGTGATAAAGAAAGATCGATCAAACGAATTTACTCAGTTCTAAATCAGGGTTTATCTAGACACAACATTTAATCATGCTCACTTTCACTTTCACTTTAGAGCCAATAAAGTATAAAAATAAAAACTATGTCAACATCATGAATTATTAGGGAACTGTAAATCAAAACTACAAAGAGATACCACTTCACACCCACTAGGACGGCTAGAATCAAAAAGAACATAAAAAGTGTTGGTGAAGATATAGAGAAATTGGAAGCTTCGTACATTACTGATGGGAGTGTAAAATGGCATGACCACCGTGGAAAAGAGTTTGACAGGTCCTCAGAAACATAGTTGAACATAGTTACCACTGGATACAGCAACTCTACTACCAAGTATATACCCAAGAGAATTGAAAACAAGGGGTAAAAAAACTTGCACACAAATGTTCATGGCGGCATCATTCATAATAGCGGAAAAGGTTGAAACAACTCAAATGTATACATAATGAATAAAATGAATATACCCACGTGAATGGGTACACATGAATGAAATGCGGTAGACCCACACAATGGAATTTTAGTCAGCAGATAAAAGGGAAGAAGTACAGATATATTCTACAATTTGTATAACCCTATGGAACAAATAGTGCTAAGTGAAAGAAGCCAGACACAAAAGGCCACATGTTGTATGATTCCGTTTGTATGAAATGTCCAAACAGGTAAATATAAAGAGACAGTGAGTAGATCAGTCATTACCAGGGGAAGAAGGGAAATAGGGAGTGATGGCTAATGGATATGCGTTTCCAGAATTACAAAGTCAAAAAAGCAAATAAACATGCTTTCCTCTCTAAAAGCAGATGAAAGAAACTGCAAAATATTAATTATAATAGCACTAATTAAAACCATATCCATATGTCCCTCTTCTATTTACAAATAATTATTAAGTAAATACCTGTTCTGATTAAACTTCAGTCTTTAGAAACAAACACGATAATGTATAGAAGTAAGAGGTGAAGGAAAGTACGTACTATTTTCACCAGAAATCCGAAGGTAAGTTCCTATTCGTGCTCATTGGGTCAACTGATAGTGTGAGAATTTTCCTCCCAGTTCTCTTCCTTGGTAGATTTCCTTGTTTTTCGGTGTGATTTTTTAGTGTTGGATGTTCCTGTGTATTTGGAACTTTTCTTTGGAAGGACTGGCTTCAAACAGAATTCCCATTTTGGACAGACCATCCGAGTTCAGATTGATTGGGCTTATCGTGGCCAGCGAGGCTGCGTAAGAATTCCGGGCATACAAATGATGCCTGAAATGAAGGGTCTTCACTCTGCATTAGCTTAAAAAGACTTAAGCTTTAGAGCTGATATTGCAATTCATCTCAACCTGAGCAAAATAAATGCACTTGCCTCCTCCGAGCCTGACACAAGGGCAGGATGATCTCAACCAAAAACACTTCAACAGGGAACAGAAAGATGAAGACATGTCAGCGGCACTGTGGCCCGACCGGAAGTGTCCTGGCCTCCCTTCTGTAGGGGGAACAGGCCCTTTTCAGTAGGC
Organism: Phataginus tricuspis; assembly: GCA_029783875.1. Taxonomy (NCBI): domain Eukaryota; kingdom Metazoa; phylum Chordata; class Mammalia; order Pholidota; family Manidae; genus Phataginus; species Phataginus tricuspis. Next base: position 7,238,453 of record JAQQAC010025709.1, read on the forward strand.
AGACGCAGCGGGGGACAGCCCTGATGGGAAATGGTGCGGCCCTACCCAGTGGAAAGCTTTGCTGCCACCAGAGCCCAGCCACAGCAGGGTTCACACTTCCCAAAGGGGGCGCCTTCAGCTGCCCAGCACGCCTGGGAAACTGCTGCTCTTGGAAACTCACAATGAGACTCTTCAATGATCGCACGATCCAACAGTGAGAAATTCATTTAACCCTATTTAAATCACACAGCTAATCACAAAACCTTCTGTTTTTAATATAAAAGGTATCAATCCACTAATATCCAGTGGGACAGTCTGGGAATCACTAATCCAAACTGATCATGTCCCATGTTTCAACTACATTTGTGACTTGTATTGTGACGATGGTTGCCAGATAAAACACAGGACACCCACTTAGATTTGAATTTTAGATGAACAGCAAATAATTTTTCATATCAAGTATGTCCTGTGCAGTATTCTTATTTGCTAAATCTGACCACCCTCACTGTGACACACAGTACTGTCAAACCAACCTTGCAGGGTCAGGCATGTCCCCAGCTGCTCTTCTACTGCAACCCTGCTCACCCTCCCTGCAGCCTTTGTGACCCTGCTCTGAAATGCAGCATGCCAGGTACCTGGTTACCACTACAACGAAGATTACCTTCCTCAGGGTAGCACTCCGGGACCCCTCTTGAGCCCATTATGAGGTTCCCATCTTCATCGTGCCGTTCCAGGGTCCCAGGGGGACAGGTGGGGACAGGGGTGGTGGTGGTGGTTGTCTGTGTAGTGGTTCGGATGGCGGTGGTTGGGCGTGTGGTGGTGGTCGTGCGGCGGGAGGTGGTGGTCATGGGGCGGGAGGTGGTGGTCGTGCGGCGCGTGGTGGTGGTCGTGCGGCGGGAGGTGGTGGTCATGCGGCGCGTGGTGGTGGTCGTGCGGCGCGTGGTGGTGGTCGTGGGCTGAGGGGTTGTCGTGGTGGTCCGTGGGGTTGTGGTAGTGGTAGGTCGCATGGTTGTGGTAGGGACATAGGTAGTTGATTTGATGACCTCCAAGCCCACCAAGGGCTTCCCTCCGAGACTCAAAATGGGCTTATCCTGGGCACTGGCCAGGGGTTTGCCATGCCGTCCCTGCCCAAAGAGGGGGAGGCCGTCAGGGCTCACCATAGGGGTCCCTCCCAGATCTGAAACAAAAATCAAACAGAAGCTATGCAACAAGGTGAAACAATTCAGAGGAAGTAAAAAGCAAGCAGAAAGTGTCTTCTCAAAGCTTATGCATTTGTATATTTTAATGAGCAGAAGGCAAAGGAATAATTAAAAAGGTATCTGCTGCTATCAGAACGTTCTGAGTTTATTATGGTGCACATTACTCTATATTACTTTATAAAAACATATAGATATTTCATCAGTGTGCCCCATTACCCTGAAATAATTTTTAGTTTCTGGGTAGGAAAGTAATTCTTTCTGCCTCTTCATTCCTACACCTTAGGAGGAAAAATGTTTCTTTGGCAAACTTACTCTGTAAAGGGTGACAGAGTAAATATTTCAAGCTTCACACAGCAACTGCTGAACTCTACCGTTGTAGGGCAAAAAAGCCATAGACAGTACACAGCCCACTGAATGCTTATATGCTCCAATAAAACTTGACACTGAAATGTGAACCTCATATAATTTTCACATCTCAAATATTATCGTGCTTTTATTTTTTTGCAATCATTTAAAAATGTAACAACTGATCTGACCTCATAGGCTGTACAAAAAAAGACAATAGAGAGAGTTTGGCCTTCGGGACATGGTTTGCTGCCTTCTAATTCTAGCTGTCCCATCTCAGCGATGAAGCTGAGTGCCCCCTTTTCTATAGGGCAGAGTTGGTAGGAAGAGTATAACTACAGTTTCATCAGGGAAAAGGCTACATTCGGCCCCTTTTGAGGCACTCCTTTTACTGGGCCAAAGGGGCCCGATGAAAATGAGGGGAGAGAGAAGTTACTCTATGGCTAACTCAGGACACTTCTGCTCTTTCAAAACCATTCTCACTTACCCACAATGGTCCGACCATCTCCTCCTAGTTTAACCCGAAGAGGATTTCCTTGGGAATCTTGGAGGTACCGTCCTTCTGCATTCAGTACTAACCCACGATCAAGATCCACAACCTGAATTCATGACACAGATTAAAAAATATATTGGACATTTCAAAATGTTTGCATGAATCCAACAACATGAACACCTGTGTGGTTTTCACTGAAGGACACCATACTATGTGTAGGAAACTATTTTTGTTGGCATCATGCACAAGGCTCAATAAGAATAAAGTATAAAATGGTCATATTTTGTATTATAATTGCTTATCCATATAATATGTAAATTGTTTTAAGTTTCTCAAATATACAAAAGATGTTCAAAATACTTTTACCATTCAGTATGCTGTGTGTAATGTTGAAAAGTAGGAAACAACCTCAGTGTTCTGTGTTTTATCAGATCGCCTTTCAAATCTTCCATCAACTGTTTGACTAAAATAAAAAATAAGTATTTGTACTTTATGTACATTTAAGGTAACTGACTTTAACTTCCTGGGATTAAGATAAACGTTCAAGGGGTTTTGGTGGGTTGAGGGTAATGGACAGAACACTTTATAATGTTCAGCGATTTAAAATATTTTTCCAAAAAATCAAAAAATTATTCGTAGTGGAAT
>JAQQAC010025709.1:7253272-7325676 GCA_029783875.1 Phataginus tricuspis
GGGGCCCCAGTGCCAGGCGTGGGGCCTGCCACAGAAGATGCCCAATAACACGTGTTTAATGAAGGACTGGGGAGGGGGTTTTCTGACGACCAGACCTCAGGCCCACGTTTCTCCAAGTCTCTATAATGTTTAGCCGTTCTCTGCAATGCCACATTTTGAATGGCTTCTCAGATATAAGAGGAATTTAAACTCATCCGAGGATAACATAAGGAGATAGGCATCAGGTAACGAGGCAGCCCTGCTCCAACCTCTCCCTGGGGATTCACTTTATCCCCGGCTCCCCGTCCTGGTGGGGCACATGTCCAGGGAGACCCCCTCCTCCTTCTGACAATCTCTTAGGTCATTCACGAAGGCAAGTTCAATGTTTTTACTTGATGAAAATTCAAAAGCTAACACGCTGTAGCAGAACTGTAGCAGAGTCCCGCGCCCTCCTTCGGGCTGGGGCAGGAACCAAACCCTGACTTCCATTACAACATTTGCTAAAGTGTAGGAGATGCAAAAAAAAAAAACCCTTCTGCTACCCTGCAGTTAGTCAGGGGCTCACTCCTGAGAAAATGAAACGACAAACAGAACGAGTCAGTTGAAAAACTTGTCAACATTAAGTGACACTTTAATGTGTGACGTCTATGAAAGACTCACAGAATGAAAACTTTCCACTTAAAATGCTCTCCAGCACTATGAGAAATGCAAAAATGGCGACTCTGTTCTTCTGCCAATATTCCAGGTAGAATTTGGCCTGAAACACCAAAACAGAGCCATATAACCTGCACAGGACCCCCACTCAGGGCGAGGGCTAGGCTCAGGAGTGGACAACCGGATCTCCAGATTATTCTGCGGCCCCAGGTGACTAAGCCTCTAGCCTGAGGTCTCGCTGCTAACACTGAAGGCGTCACAAAGCATAGACACCTCGGTTTCTCCACTTGCTCTGCAGTCCCTCATGGTTTCTTGAGGCAGAGAGATGACTAGCTTCTTTCAGCTGGAAAAGTCTGGAGCCTATGTCTTGAGATGTCTTCGCTGCTCTGCCTGGCTCACTGCTGCGTGTGCCACGGAGAGTCCACAGAAAGCCCACTGAAGGCCACAGCTGACCCTGTGCCATGAGCACCCGGTAGACTTTTCTTTTCCAGGAGTCTCAGCAGGTGGCTGACTGGGGACAGCACGGTGGGGACAGCACGGTGCCTTCTGAGGTTGCGTCCAAGAGGCAGCCGGCCTGGCTCTCCCCACAGTGTCTCCACCAGCCCAGATCTGCCCCGGTCAGTGCCTGCCACGCAGCCCAGGGAGCCGGCCTGGGAGCCCCGGTGTGGGGCTGCTTGTCCAGAACGCGGCGTGTCTGTGCCTTAGGCACAGTGGGGGCACCCGCCGGCCTTCTCCCCACCGCAGGCCGTCCCCACCCCCTCCTCACTGGGCTGCTGCCTGAGCTCCCCCTGAGGTCCACCACCGTGCAGCTCGGCCTGGGCTCCTTCCTCTGGCTGTTCCCACCATTCTCCTGCCCCTCATCGTGTCTGAGGGAAGATTTCACCTTGATAACGAAGGGGGCGCCACAGGCACCATTCTGGCCGCAACACACAGTCCTTCAGCTCGTGGCCTTTGCCTGCAGCCAGGCCTCCTTCATGTCTCAGGTGCTGGAAGCTGAGCCCCGCCTGCAAGTGCAGAGCCCGCTGGACCCTACTGGAGTCTTCCGGGAGGGCCCAAAATATGACACCCTCTTCTTTGAGTGCTGATCCAATTGGGAAATGACAGGAAAGGAAGCAGGGGGGCCCAAATTTTTATTGCAGGTGCAAACTAAATTGGAGAACATGGGGGCAAAAATACTTTCTAGTACTGAAACCCCAAGTTGCACGCCTTGCGGCCCCAGCAGCTCTGGGCTCTGTATGACTTGGGGCAGAGTGTGTGCTCTGTGGCTGGGCTTCCCCCAAGAGGAGATATGAAGGGGCCAACCTGGGCTTACCCAGTGCCTCCTGCCAGACTCATCAAGTAAATTAGCAGGTACAACGGAAGAGGGAGTGAGTCAGGAGCATTGTAACTACTGGCGCTGGTCCACACTAAGAAAGGGCTGAGCATGAGGGATGAACATTGCCCCTCTGGACCACGGCCTAGTCCACTGTCCAGGCCTGTCAGCGAGTAAGGTCAGCAAGGGACAGGCCTCGATCCAAGCTGGAACAACGTACATAATCTCTCCCACTCACAGCAAATGTTCCCTTCAGTGTTCCAGGGCCAGCGCCCCTTTCACCCAGTGAGGGTTTGCAAAGAGGGAGGAGGGCAGGCCTGATCTGCAAGCGGCCTCTGCCGCCCCCACATTCCATCTTGATGGCAGCCATCCGGTACCCCAGGGTCTAAGACAAAGTTTGAAGAGCAAGACAATGAGAGCCGAGCCAAGAGAAGAACAGTGTTCACCCCCTCTCAGGTCCGGAAAGATGGCACTTGGAGGGCAGCCTTGCCCTGCTGCTAACTGAAGGTTAAAAGGATGGGGGCACGGACAGAGGGGAGAATGAGGAGTACAATGCTGAATAATTGTAATACCTGGAAAATGAACATTACAACTGAAATGCAATGATTTTTTATGAACGAGTCTCTAAATATTGAAATGATTGCAAAACATTGAATGTCAAGAACATTGAACTCACCCAGCTTCTTAATTTCATGCGTTCGCTCATCTCTTGTCAGTGGAACGTAATTCATCTTCCGGCCACTTTCTCCATAGCCCAGAAGAAAACCTCGTGATCTGCGTGGACTCTTGACTCCAGACAGGCGTGGTGCCCTCCACGCAACAGACAGTCGGTCATCTGAGGATCGGACTCGGACACGCAAGGGCTTGTTGGGCACTTCCTTTTCTTAAAGAGGACACGACACAGAAGCGATTACACACCCCTTAGAGTTTACCATCGAGAATAGAACACCTGTCTAAAGACTGAGACTTAGCAGTTAGTAGCTGGGCCTAAAACATGTGTTTTTGGGAAGTGATTCCAGTAAGAACATTTTCTCCCCAAGGGTATCGACACTCCGTGTACACGCTCCGCCCCTCATTTCAGACCAAGAGGTCTGAAGAACTTAAAATGAAAACATACCATGCATGAGACCACCAGTCAGAAGTCTTAGATGTTTTACAAGCTTTTTTTCCATCTATTTCCTTTTGCCTCCTTAAGGCCAAAACTATATATTCTGTGGTGAGAGCTACAGGTCAGCAAAAATATATAGCAAACACATTTGTGTGCTATTTATAGCTGTGTTCCAAGAAGTGTTTCCACTATAAGGTTGAAAGACAGGCTTTCTTTGTCTTTAAGGTGGATCACTAAAGTCTAAATGTTAACTGATTTCTGGTTTTGATCTTGATTTTTCTTACATGTCTGTCTTGCCCCTCCAGTCAAACCATGCTGCTATCCTCAACCTCTATTGTTTCCTTCTTGCTAAATTAATCCGTTTTGAGAAATCCTTTTGCTAAGTGACTCAATCTCAAGAAAAACACCCATTGTAAACCTTTCAAAGTAACGCACCCTAGTGGCACATACTTAGTGTTCGAAGTTTTGCTTTTATATCAATGAAGAGCTGATAGGTTTGGGAACATGGACCATGAGACAACTACGTTGCCCATTTCTGATGGGGGTTCTCGTTCCAGCCCTTATTTGGAGATCCAGTTAGGCTAACGAGCACCTCTCTGTTAAGCGAGCCGGTTACTTCCCAGGCAGTCTTCCTCCACTATATACATTACCTCCACCATCAAATCTGATTTAATTTTATCAAATCTAATTTTATTACACTGGAAAATTCCCAGCTAAAAGACATAAAAACAAAAATCTAGTGTCATGAGTTAGTGTGAGCTTCAATTACTACATAAATAGCCATTGGAGATTATTATTCTGAAAAACCACACACCTGGCTGCATGTCCTGAGTCTAATCAAAAGGAATGTCCTTTTGTACATTATAGGGAGTTACCTGATCGGTCACTGGGCACTCCCATTCATAACAGTTACTAAGAGAACACTGTTATGGTTCAACAAATATTTTTCCCAATATTTAAAATAGTAATTATTAAGATTTTTTGTTTTTAATCCAATAGCATACACAGTGGGCTAACTATATGAAACTTCACCTTGCATCCTGGAGTTTTGAGTGTAACCACTTTCACAGGTTATACTAAACTGATCTCAGTTTTGTTCCAAGTTAAGAGTTGAGTACTCAATTTCAAGGTCTAGCCTCTATAAAAATTAGGGACCATCCAGCAGTTATGGACATAACATATATGCTCATTTATAAAGTTCAAAAGTAAATAATTTGCCTAAAGCGTTTAGTTCTAAAAGTCCAACTCATTGGTAGCCCAGCATTGATTAATTGGATGGGTTAATATGGATATTAATCTCATGAGTTAATAAATCCTTTGAGTTACTATATTAATCTTCTGATTTAATTATTCTTATGCTTTCCCAATGGGGATCTCTTGCTTCATACTTATAACAACGTGATGTCCACTGTTTCTAGAAATCCAGCTGCCAAATCTTAAGTGTCTGGGTTGCTCATGGGTGACAGCATCACAGAAGTGGACATGAATTTTCTCCATCAGCATGTGTCACTTATGAGTAGAACTTGCGTGGGGTTAGGGTAAGAACAGTTTCTTTTTAATATTGAGGAAAATGTGTTGTAAAACCTACTTAAGAAAAGCAGAATGTGGACAAGGAGCAGCATGTATAGTCTCACTTATCAACAATGACATTTTGGTTTGTGTTTTAAAGTGAGCAGGCAGATTTCTGGAGGACATTCATCAGAACAAAATACATAACCAAGTTTAATTCTGCAGAAATACTGTTCACTCTCAGATTGATGCAAAGTTATGAAATAGACTTTACTTGAGCCGAGAGCATGGGGATGGATGTTGAGAGGAAAAAAAACTTAAAGGAAGCAACAAGCTTGGCTTTACTCTGTTTTTACATCTTCTAAGTCATTTTTTCCCCTCTGTATGCTTCCAATACAAACTACCACCTCGCACACAAAATTCAGTTTTAACAGAAGACCCTCTCATGGGTGATTCCACAGACTGTCTAATGGTGAACCACCTGAAGTTGGGGTTTGATCTCATGGGGTGCCCAGCTTTGGCCGAGGGTCAGAACTATGTTTCCAAAAAGTCTCTAAGGTGAAAATGACCTCTGCCAACCATACATGGTGTTTATTTTACTTTTATGAGCAGCTCATACCTCCTCATGGAAACCTGCCAGTGATGTGGGGCTGAGACGTGACCGCTGCTCAAGCTGCCCCGGGCCACACACGCGGCTGGGTGCTCAGGTGCAGTGGACAGGGTCACCACCCAGCCACCACTGCCATAGTGTCTCCCGAGGGGCAGCAGGGAACGGATCAGACGTCCATGGCGCTGTCGTTGGCTTGACCGTCCTCAGAGTCACCCTCCGCAGCTCTGTTCTATAGCCCTTTGTGGCCCACAGCCATGCTCTCCCCCACTGCAGAAAGCAACCCACAGCAAGGGGGTTCTGGGAGGATCTCCAGCAAAATGGGTAAATTTACTGATGGGTAAATTTACACATGGGTCTTACAGGAGTCAGCTAGAAAATATATGATTGGACAGAGATAGTGTTCTCTGCCTTGTGGCCCTGCTCCAGCCCTGGGGTGCTTCCAGGCATGTTTTCTGCCATGGAAAGTGTTCCTGGGTGTGCACTGTTGCTGCTGGGCCCTGGGGAGGGTTGCAGGTCTCTGCTCCAGGGCGAATGATGCCTGACATGCAACAGTAAAATGCTGAAACAACAGCACAGAGGAGAAAGACCACTGGAGTGCCCTCACGTGGCAGGGTCCCTGAGGAGGCAGAAGGGGATTGGTTCCAAGGACATGAGTGGGGTCCCGGGTGGCACAAGTTTGGTTGTCTGAGGTGCCCAACCTCTGACTCTGTCCTAACCCATGCCAGGTCCACTAAACACCGGCCACATGGCCCAGTGGCAGGGATGGTAGCTGCCCCCTCAACTTTAATAGCTTCTGAATTTGGGTTTCCAGAGGTCCTGAAGTAAGGGTGTGAAAGAGGCCACCCCAGGCCCTGGCCTGCGCTCTGTCCACTCCACATCGGGTCTGAGAAGGCAGCCAGGCCTCTCTAGCAAGTACGGAAAGAAGGCTGAGGCCAGTCCCTACGTCCAGTCACACACACTGCCTGCCTTATGGAGCATTTCAGTTCGTCACAGCCCTCACGTGGCTTATTTGTCTTTACAAGAGCTCCCAGTTAAGTAGATAGATGTCGTAACCCCCATGAGAAAACAGGTTCAAAGAGGTGAAATGACTGACCCAGGGCCACACAGTGAAGTGCCAACAGGGGCCTGAATTCCACAACCATGAGCCAAGTACCATTCGCCTCTGACTAGGCCCCTTGCATTTCTGCTCTTCCCCTGGGTCCCAGTCCAACAAAGCGTCAGCAGAAAGGTTCTGCCTGACAGCCCTTCAGAGTGGGCACACAATGCCTGGCACAATAGGCATTAAATTTGTGTATTTTTTAAAATGGGCCAGACAGTATACTCGGCAGGTGGGAAATGAGCAAGAGAGGTCCTCTTGCCAAGACTGCCCCCAAGAACTGTTCCCAGGCTGCCCGGAGGTCACTGACGAAAAACCACCCAGCGAAGTGAGAGGACCATCCCTCTAAACACAGCCTTCTTTCAGGCCTTTGGGATTAGAAAAGCCAGCCACAATCCTTTTTTCCAAGCACTTGGAAAATTTCCTTTCTTTAACATTCGGGGTTATACATACCACCAGACATCTTTTATAGATCATCTGGTAATCCTCTTTTAAGCCAAAGGGCACATTAAGGAAAACTATCCATATGGTTCAAATTCACTTGCAATGAAATTATTTAAGTATTTTCTCTAAGTCTCATGTGATAGCCTCACAGAAGCCTTCTGAAAATTTTCCAATAAATCTCTCTAAGTCTTTTATCTTGAAAACAGGAAGTCACAACTGCCAAGAGTAATCACGTTCACATCCACCAGTGCCAAGTATATTTTCAGTTTGGGGGAACACATTCCCTCCATCACTCCTGGTACGACAGAATCAGGTACGACTTACTCAGAACTGGTTAGTAACCAAAGACCTGCAGGGATTCATGACACACCATCCACGTGGCAGGTCAGGGGGTGAACCAGTCACCATCTAGCTTCCAATGGACATCAGCAAGCCAGGCAGGATCAGAACATCTCTCCTGATTTGTACCTCCAGCTACGCAAATTGGTAAATACTCTGAAATTGTATGCAATCAAAATATGTCTTTTCCACATAGGAAAAAAATCCAAAGTTCAACATGATGCTGGTCCCATTTATGATTCAATGCTAGTTAAACATGGTATCTTCTGAGTTGGGCTTCCACAGGTCAGGGCCTGAATGGGAGTCTACTGCTCACTGGCCATGTACCTTGCTGACCTGTTTTGTCCTCTGTAAAATGGTGGGTGGCATATCAAGTTTGTAATATCATCTACATAAGGGATTTAATGCTGGGCTTGGCATATAGTAAGCCATTAATTGCTAGTTGTGTTTGTGGTTATGATAAAAATGAAATCCCTCATTCATCAGGGTCACTGGAGGGGCGGGTGGCTCCCTGTCCATGGCCACCCCACAGAGCTTACCTCAAGGACTTTCACACAGGGGGTACGTAAGAAGTGATGGACTTACTGCCAAAGACTCTGTACACTGAAAACCTCCTCAGATAAGAGGTTGTCTCTATCCAGGTGACTTCTTTTGCACCAGAAGCTAAAAGCACTATCCTTTGTCTTCATCAACATCTAACAATGATCAATTGCTCTGAGCGAGCCCCTGTTCTCCTGGGTATAAAAGAATATGGTGTCTGCTCTCTGGTGACCAGGGATCTCGGCTAACAGGACATTCTTGTTGTCCAGCAGCATGCGAGGTATCGCTCAGTGTACGGCTGGGAAGAGCGAGTGGTTTGTCCACTGGCCACCCTGACACCCCACTGTGCTTACCTCCAGGCTCCACAGAGATGGCCCTTAGCCTCACCCCCGTGGCATGACAGGGCAGGCCTGCTCACTCACCGAGTTCCGCTCACCCATCTCCTGCCCCAGGAATGCTTCCCCACCATCCCAAACATCAAACGTCAAGGCAACCAGGGACACTGTTCTGTAGGGGAGGGGGAAGTGCAGCCCATGAGGCTAGAGTGGTGGCCCTCACACTGGAGTGTCTCTGTCAGGCCAGGAGAGATGCCAGAGCTGACGTGCACAGCTGACAAATAAGCATAAGGACAGGGTAGGGGGTATATATTAGAAAAGGAGGAAGGTAAGCTGCAGACTGCCAGAATAGACAGGCTGTGTGCTTTGCTGTCTCTGCTCTGAGTCTGAATCCCTGACCCGGATGTGGGCCGAGGCCCAGGGCTGACTGACATCTGCCAAGGTACTTCAGCAAACACCTCACCAGCTCCATCTGCCAAGGGCTCCTTCTTCCTGGGTGAGTCCTGACACCTGCTCCTCCCGAAACACCTTTCTTTAAATGATTCACAGAACTCTTCTTCCACACACCAGTATTTGCAATACTTATCTCAAGTCTCTTGTCCATGCCACACTTTGCAATAAACAACCTCAATACTTTTAGCTCCTGAGTTTGTATGTCATGTTTGAATAGGCCCAGCTATTTCACAAGAAGGAGAAAGAGGATCTTATTTCTTTGTTTTGGAATAGTGTCTGCCACAGCGTCACCAACCTTCCTAGTTATTGGATCCCTACCAGGTATAAGGCATTTGGCAAATATCCTCACAATAACCTGTTAACACCCTGTTTACAGACAAAAAAAGGGAGGCTCGGAAAGCATAAGAGAGAACTTGGAAGCCGGGCAGCAGTAGATGCTAAGCTGGAACTGGAATCCGGGGCTGTCGGTCTGTGGCCCTGCCTCTCCCTGCTCACTTTCGTCCCAAAGCTCCTGGCGGTTGCAGAGCTCTGTGGCCAGCATCCACGCTGTGGCACAGGCATGGTGCCTGTCCCGGGAGAAGGCCCCCCTGGTGCCTCACAGACCTCCCTGCGAAGGATCTGGTCTACAACCCCAGGAGTCACTGTCCAGAGCTCCATGCCATGTGGACACCCACTTGCAGAAGAGGTCTGTCAAGTTCCCCAGGACCTGGCGCCCTTCAGGGGACGTCATCCCCCTGTTCCATCTGGAGCCACTCATCGCACTGTTCCCCTTCCTCTCATACATGTTCCAGTGCTTCAAGGAAAGACCATCTGGTGAAAAGCCAAGTACCCAGTCGGCCACACCCATGGCCCAGATGCCTGGGAAGCTGTCAGGACCCTGCAGAGACAATTAGTGCAAATGCACACGTCACCATCCTTTGGGAACATTAGAACAGCACCCCTCTACCAACACCTGCACTCCGTAAATCCTTGTTGCCTCTCAGAGTTGTGAGAAGATAGTTCTTAAAAAGAAAAAAAAAGAAAAAACCCTTGATTTTCCCCAAGCTGATCAATGCCAATTCCTAATAATATTACAGACTGCGGAAGCCCAAAGAGCCTTTATAAAATGCTTAAAACCAACTCTTCAAACAAACTAACAAACCTAAATGCCTTCAGCTCAAGATTTCTGCTGCCCACTGGGCCTGTCCAGTCCTTTACACTCTTCTTTCCTACTAGCTAGGGTCAGGCAGTGGTGTCCAGGCTGTCACCCAATGAGGAAGCCACAGGGAATCCTTCCTGACATGGAGTACAGAAAGGGACAGAGGCCAGCCCCACAGGCTAGGGTGCAGAGGCCAGCATTTATGCCCCAAAACGTGGTCTGCAAAAGTCCGAGGACTGTCGCCAAACACAGCAAATACTTGCAGCCATCCTCAAACCACTCAAGTCTGTCTGTTTTGTTTGGCTGTTTGCTTCACAAAAAATGCTGCACCATTTTACCACTTAACAGAGCCCTTCAAACATTTCACCAAAGCTTACTGAACAGCAAAGAACAGGAACTCAATCCCCAGAAGCCCGGAGCATGACGATTTATTCATAATCTCAGTTTTATCTCAAAACTTGTCTTTGCATTTTGTAGAACACTCCTTATTATTTTGGTATTTGTTTTAAAGTAAAAAGTAACATTTTAAATGACTGAGGGTAAAGAAAACACTTTCCGTGGGATGTGGCTAGTTTATCCAATACCTTCCTGGACTCCGGGAAATGCCATGTTCTCCCAAGTCCTAGAAGCCCAGTTTGAGAAGCTGAGAACGACCACGTCAGGCAGCTGTGGGATGTCATCCAAAATGTCCATCGGTGGCAGACTCTGATGCTGGTATTGCTATGAATATTATTTAAACTACTTCATACCATTACTTTCAACCCAGAAGACAAGGGCTGCAAAAGGCCAAGTCGCCCTGAGATGGGGGCCAGCACCCCATTAATAACATAGGAGAGCTCTGCCCAAGTTGGCCACAAGCCTGCTACCAGCGCAAGAACTAAGAGCTTCTGCAACTACGTGCAAAGACATGTCCTCAGTTCTCACAGAAGAAGCCCTTGAGGGGCATCTCTCCGTACGTTAACCCAACAGTCTTACTCCACCTGTGTGTGGGCAGGGCCAGGATCTCTGCATCCTACTCATGGCTGTGGCCCATCTGTAACCTGGAAGACCAATACTGACGTCCTCGGCCATCTGCTACAGGGGCTTGAGATGGGCCTCCCGTGGCTCACTGACAGTCTGGACAGCTGGGAGCTTCTCCAGACGCCCAGCTGGAAGGTATCCTTCACTGGTGATGTCGAAGTGCAGGCATTAGAGCATCTGCTCCAGACCCACGGGTGGTGCGGCCGTGGTCAGTGGCACTTCCTGGGGACTCATGAGGGCTACAGAAAGCAAAGGAAGCTATCCCCCTTTTCCCCTTCAGTGGCTGCAGACAGCTGGCGTTTCCTCACATAACACAGAGGCGGCCTCACAGACTGGGCGAGATAAGAGGCAGGAGGGTTAATGTCCTAAGGAAACTGCCTCCGTTTGGTGGTGGTGTTCTAAAGTTCCTCCACAGTCATCTCCCTGGAGAGAATAGCAAATTATGCACTTGTTTTCTGGAAATGAAATCCCTTGTTTTGTTAAACAGCAACTGATTAACTCAATTTTTTACTGTTGTGCAGGGCCACTCCCCGAATCAGTGGCTGAACTAGACAGAGGTGACCTTGACTTCTGTCTTGACAGACAGCTCTGCCTCAAGTCCTGTACCGGGGCACAGACACGAAGAAGCCTCCAAATGCAGTTCCGCTTAACAAACTCTCATTGAGCACCTACTGTGTGCTTGTCCCAGGCTTTGGGAGGTAAGATGAGTAAATCAAAGCATCCCACCCTTGAGGACCTCACCATTCAAGCCATGAACCAGAAACTGATTTTTGCCCTGCAAATTAGACACTTAATAAAACTCATAATTGCATGAGAAAGTGACTGAGAAAATAATGCCACAGACATTATTAATTCCCCATTGGCCAAAGACTTTAACTGAAACTAGTATGTGAAAAGAGGACAGTCTGATTCATAATTCATTCAAATTTTCTGAACACTTTAAGCAAAAAGCAGGCACACAGCAGCTCATGGGTGAGGCTCCAGGATTCCCTGATGGCATCCCTGAGGCAGGACTGGGATTTGCCCATCGGGGCACTACGCCAGCACCTGGTACCCAGAGAGATGCTGATATGTGTCAGTTTCAATAAGGTAATGTGGCTATTTCCCTGGCTCATTTGGCAGAATTCCTACCATCGCGTATGGTGAAGCAGAGGGTGGCACAGATGAGGGGGCCGCTGGGAGAGGTCCTCCCAGTGTATCACTGGGGACAGTTCTTAATTCTGTGCACCTTTGTGGAATACCCAGAAACTACAACTCAGTTTCTTCCTTCTCCAATATGATTTTTGGATTTGCTGACCTAAAACATTTAAAGTAAGGTGGAGTAAAAGACAGGTAGCCATTTCTCAGTAATCCAAATGGTTCCCGGCTGCTTGCAAAGCTTAGGCTCGCTCATTAAAAGCAACAGAACTGGTCCACTTAGTGCCGTAAGTTCTCGAAATTTCAAAGCTGAAAGGGACCCTAGAACCTTAGATTTTGACTTGAACCTTGAGATGGTTCTTGGCAAAGGGGCCTAGAACCTTCTTGTCGAGTCCCAGCATTTTGTAGCTGAGAGATCTAAGCCACGAGAAGACGGGGTCTTGCTGATGGCCGAGCAAGCTTCTTGTCAGGCCAAAGCTGGAGCCGGAGCCAGGCGTGCACATGTCAACAGTGGACATGACCGTCGCTTGATGGATTAATGATGCTCTTACATCAGCAGATTCGGGAGGGAGCCCATCTCAGGACACCATGGTTAGAGTTTTCAGAGTCCACATCAGTCGCATTTAAATAAACAAACTGGCAAGAAAATATTTCCCAGGGTTGGTGCTCATTTTGATGAACTATTGCTGGAAAAGTAATTCATGATTCCAGCTTATGAAAATGCTGTTTCTCATATGGCCATAGATATTTCCTAGGAAAGGAGTGCCAGGAAAGAAAGCGAAGCCAAACTGTGGTTTTCATAGTTCCATTGTTTTGCTGTCAAATAACTGGACCCCTGCCCAACAGGAGGTATCAGCTTTTTGAGGGAGGTACCGGGGTGAGCGGTGGCGCTGCAAAGATGCATCCGACCCAGACCTGCCCTTGGGTCTAACCACGCTGGCACAGAGGCTTTAGGGATATGAAGTCAGCCTTAAAGAGAAGCGGGGATGACAACTTTCGTCAGAGCCAGGAGGAGGAAAGGGAGAGAAGAGGGTTTCGAAGCCATAAGAAATGAGATGGGGGCTGTCACGCTGATGATACTTATTGCTAGAAGCGAGAGGAAGGCAGGTGGAGGGAGGAGCCTGAGCCAAGTGGCAGCGCCCTGAACTTCCCGCTGTGGAAGTAAGACAGGGTGCTGAGCGAGGACAGACAGAAGAATTGTCAGGCAGCTCTGAGGACCCGGACGGAGTCAGGAAGCCAGCCATGAAGAGTTATAACAATGCCGACCGGCTTAGCTTTTTATTTCTCCCCAGCGCTCAGCAATTAGCACGTAGGAGGGAAAATCAGGCAGGGTAGGCGGCCCTGGCCTGGGAACCAGCAGGCCAGCGAGGCAGTCCCAGCGGGGGTGGGGGTGAGTGGCTGACATGGGAGTGGTTGAAATGCTGGAACGTGGATAAAGTAAAGAAGAAACGGACCAGAAGACGGCTTCTGCACTCCGGAAATGGGGAGGGTCTACAGATCTAAGGCCTGATGAGGTCTGAAAGCAAACCGATGACAAGGAGGGGGCTGGAGAGGTGAGAAGGGGGGACTCTGAGCTTCTCCGTGGTGGAGAAGCAACTCTATCGCAGGTGAGAGCAGAGCAGTGGGAAGCCACAAGGTGAGTTCATCAAACAGGCCAGTGTCACGGAGGCCAATGGTGTCCAGGATGCTGGCAGGGATGCACACGTTATGAGCTAAGTGCCTACATGCTGTTTGCACTTGGGGAGCAGCTGGGGGTCAGGGGGTGACCAGGAGGATAGGAATGGCTTGATCAGGCCAGCATTGCTTGAGAATGGCCGAGAATTGTGAACTCTATGCTGACCTGGAGTCCGAGCTCTAATTTAACTGTCAAAAACAGTAACAAGCTTCATGAACTAAAACATAATGTAAAGAAAATATGAGACAAAATCTGACTTCTATTTCAGTGCTGTGCCTGGTTTGGGCTCCATACTTAAGAAACACAAACAACTGGATTTTTAGAAAACCGTAACATTATTAAAAATACGTATGACCCTATTGAGAGCAAAAATTTCCCAGATGAGGAACTTGGTGAAAACAGATTAGCTACCCCACTAAGTCCCCAGGCTGGTTGAAACAGGATTGGGCCGTGACCTTGTCCTTCCTCGGCCCCCCCCCCCCCCCCGCCCAGGGCCTGGCTCTGTACATCCCAGATAACCCCATATCCAGTCGCAGAAAAAAAAAACTAGAAAGATTTCAGAAAAGTCTACAGAAAAGGTAAATAATAGAATTCCAGTATCTGAAGGGATATTCCCGGGGGACAAAATAAAAGGACATGGGCTTTATATCTCAACAGGAGGGATTCCGCGGTTCAATACAAAGAATACTTTCTAGCTGAACAATATGAGATGAGCCACCCAGGGATGAGGCCAGAGCTTCTGCTGGGGAGTCGCCGCTGTGCTCAGTCCTCATGCTTTCTGAACGCCAAGAATTTTTATACTTGGGTGCGTGACCAGCCTGAGAAGCGCTCCAGTCCTGCCAGCCTACTGGACTCCCTGCCTGCTCGTCATCCTCCTCCCGTGGCCCAGTGGCCTCAGCCTGGTGCCACCACTCACCAGTGCCTCCCAGGGGTCCCACCTTCTTTATTCTATATCACGGTGTTGTTTGTTTTTCAAAGAACTGATGTCGTGGGCTGAACTGTGTCCCTCAAAATTCCGATGTTGAAGTCCCAACCCCAACTACCTCAGCATGTGACCGTATTTGGAGATTGAGTCTTTTAAGAGGGGTCAAGTTAAAATGAGACAGACCACAAGGGGGGCTCTAGTCCCATCTGACTGGTGTCCTATCGAGGAGAAGAAATTTGGACTCACAGAGAGATACCAAGAATGAATGCTCAAAGGGGAAGACGGACCAAAGAGAGACCTCAGGACAAACCAAACCTGCGGACACCTTGCTCTGGGACTGCTAGTCTCCAGAATTGTGAGAAAATAGTTTCCATTGCTTAAGCTACCCAGCCAGTGGCATTTTGTTACGGCGGTCCTAGTAAACTAATACGGATTCTCTGCATGACTTTCTGCCCACATGCTGATCGTCTTCCTTTCCCACTAGCGTGTGGTCTTCAGGAAGCAAGCCCTGTGTGTCTTATTCACTCTTACATCTTCAGCACCCAGACCTGTGCCTGGAAAATCACAGGCACTGAGTGAATGAATTAAATAATAAAATCCTATTTTTAAATAAAGACAAGGAGGTGGAGATAGATCTCAGCAGCAAAGGAGGCCTTCTGGGATTTGAACTGAAACCACTTCTTCCATTAGAATAAAAGAGTGGTGTTTCTTCTGGTTTCTAATGAAACCTGGAAGAATATGAGGTGATATCAGTCAAAGCACAAAAGCAAACCTTGGGGCTTTACACCAGGTGCTGATGCTAATGTCAGCATTTCAAGGACAAAGGCTTACTGTGAATGAAGATATTTGTAATTCAGAATACTTTTTTTGCTTAACAGGATAATCATATATAGTAACCATTCCTAAGAACAACAGCATAGCGTATTTCCCAAGCCTTGTGAAAACGTATAGATGCATGTTGATCACTTATTGATAATTCTCATAAATCATTCTTATTTTTGTTAACAATGAAATGTAATTTCTTTCTGGAGAACTGTAACCCACTCTATGCATTCTGGATATTCAAACTTTTTTTTTTTAATTTGCTTTATATCACATGCTGCAAATAGTTTCAGCTAGCAATTTCTTCTAGAATCTTTTTTATCCTTATGTATGACAAATATAGAGTTCTGTATCATAGCAGAGCGCTCTTTGACAACTAGGGCCTACAGAGGCTCCTGTGGAGAAAGGTCAAATGATCTCACGGTACATAAAATCAATAATGTGTTGGAGAATGACTGTTTCTGATGCCTAGTTCTCAGGGTTTCTGTAACACATGCTACTCAGAAAGGTCTCACACACATGTTTCTATTAAAGAAGGCATAAGAAATTAATTACTTTTAAAAATTTAGAAAATTACTTTTTCTAAAACTGTCATTCGGAAAACTATCAGGAAGATTATAAAAATAAAAATGGTCATTTAAAATACCAAATACAGATTCAAATACAAGGTACAGAACGTGTGTCAGTAAAAGGTTTATGTAAATGTTGACCTGTGCAGACAACCTCTGAGTTACTCCTTTTCCTGTTGTGTACATTTCCTGGGTGTACTACCTTGCTGACTACTTTTCTGCCAATGTCCTCCCGCGTTTGATCCTTGGTATTCCTCCTGTTTCTCCTAATTCTCGCTCACTTATATGCTACCTCTGCTTCAACTCTCACTCTGTGGCATGACTCCTGAATCCATGTCTGCTTCTAACTTTTCTCTCCAACTCTCCTCCCCTCATCACGAATCACCTATAAGACATCTCAAAACAATGCCCGTGGTCTCCTTAAATCCAGCATATCTGAACAAGAACATATATCACTTTATCTCCAAAGCCAGTTTCCTTTTCTGTTTATCTTGCTATTACACCTCCTTTTCATTTAAAAGGGACTTTGAAAACGACCTACACCCATCAAAACGGACCTAAGAAGCAGATTAGGGTTGCAGTTTCAAAGTACTCACCTTCCTCTCAACAATAATACCAGATTGATGTATTTAAAAACATGCTTCATGAAAATAGAACATAGCTCCTCACCATATTGCCTTTGGGATATTGCCCGACCACGCTCTGAAACAACTTCATTCATTTTGCATTATTTTTTCACCATGGATTAAATATATTCAAAAACCACACATGAAATGTCAACACTTCTCAACAAGTAAAACAATATGACTGGACAACATCGACATCCAAATGATAAAACAAATATATACAAATATGGAGCAGAGATGGAAGGCAGGTATGTAACGCATCACAAACTATCCCATGGTTATAAGAAAAGAGAGCAAGACTAGATGTAGCATATTAGCCAATAAAAGCCACTGTTTGGTGGTTCCGTTCCATTATGCCAACCACAGGTTAGCCTCCTCACCAGGCCAGGACTGCCATCTCAACCACCATATTTGCCTGTTAACAGCACAACAGAATCCCCAGATGTAGACGCAGACAGTTCCCCACGCCAGGACATGAAAGAACAGTGAGAAATGAGCAACACTGGCTATGGTCTGGTCCATCAGGTGCAGAGCAGATTGACCCAAACCGTGTGGCACGTGTGTTAGTTTAGCGATGGGAACTCGATGAAGGTTTGTGAGCACATGTGTGTGACAGAAGCACAACCCTCTTGAGAGATGGTGCTTCAGTGAAGACACGAACCAGATGAGCAAATAGTACCTGTGATGGATTCATTAAATGGTCCTGGACCCTTAATGGAAAAACCATCAATCTTGATCCATTCACCTCCTAAATTAGGAAAATGCAACTTGATAGTTAGAAAGGAGAACTATGGGATTTTCCACATTTCAAAGCATCCCTAACATATATTTAAGTGGTCTTTTTCAAGAGTCTTTAAAAGGATCTGCTCAGGCCATACTAATGGCTGAGCACCCAAGCTTTAGGAACAACACATCTTTTTGATCGTTTGCAAATGGGGTGCTAGTGAGTACACAAAAATTTAGGACAAAATGCTAACAACCTACATAAAAATTACTTTAAGAGAAGGGATAAATCTCTCCTACTTTTCGATCTTTCAACTTGCTATACAAGTCTTAGAGTTTCTTACACAGGAACTCTTTAATGATTCTAATATATTGACCTGAAGAAGCAAGGAGGGATATTTCTCTCAATCTAAGTAACAAATATACAGCGTCCAATTCTAGATAAGACTTACCGGGTGGACTTTCAGCTCTGTAAACTGGACGGCTCACTCCACTGTGGTTTTCTGCAGTAACCAGCACAAAGTACACTACCCCCGGCTCTGAAACATATGGTTTATATGAAGCCACCGTTTCAAATCTCCAAGAACGACAGTTTGATTCACTAACTGTCTTCCTTATACCAGATATAACCAAACATAAAAATCTGAATTAAATGACAAATCTAGTTGTAGTCTTCTCTTTTTTAAAAAATCAAAATCACTAACATTCCTCTCATGCAACTAAAACACACCTGAATAACAGAACACAAAATTTATTCAGTACAAAGTGCACAGCATGTGTGATAAACCTGGGTCCTTGAGCAATTCCACAAAAAAAGGCTTTTGAGCTTTTTAATGTGAAATCAATGTAGGAAACAGGAATTCATTGTCTACTATATAGGGGTTTCAACCTACAGTGTTAGTAACTACAAATAATACTTCCCTTTGGAAGTTCCAAATAGAAATCTCAAAAAAATAGGAAGAAAATGTCAATACAACCCATAAAATTTAGTACATGGAATATCTTCATTGCAATATATAAAGGTTTATGAAATTTTCTCCTTTTCACAATAAAATATTCCCCTTACTATGTCTGTATGCTGTCTTTGACTATTTCAACAAAAATCTAGAAAAACAGTTCCTGGAATCTTGGATATGCTAACCTTGAAATAACTGGGCTTCACTCTTTAACTGGCATCTAGGGGTCAAGGTCAAATAGCAGTGGTCTCTTTGGCTGGGCTCCTAAAGTTGCTGGGGTACAAAAGGAAACCAAGACACCAACCTACGAAATGAGTGTACCCTGAACTTGCAGCTTCGAAAAGCACAATTCTTGTGCTGCTGGATTTTGTCCAGATGAATCACTATCCCGTGAAAGGTAAGTGAAGCTGCAGTTCCTTGAAGACCTGAAAGCTTGCAGGCATTTGAGGGGACAAAGGGCTGTAGAGGTAAGTTACTTGTGTCAAAGGCCATAATGGTAAGTGCACTTCCCAAAGTGAGGGGTGTTCCTTTAACAAAACGTCAGTTTTCAAGCCAGAGGTGACCAGCTGATGCCATGTCAGATGCCTGCTGTGCTCCAGGCAGGTATGACTTCTGCTGACGGCAGGGCATGGTGGCGTTTAGGGTTTAGCACAACCTGCAGACTGACTGGGACATGCCCTAGGTTCCGACAGAATGCAAAAGCATGCACTTTCTCTCCTCGTTCTGATCATACTCAAAGGAGTTTAATCCACATGTCTCTGATTCCCATTCAGTTAACTCACCAGTAAGTTGCTTGAGAGACACTATTTGTTTTCAGTGAGTTCTAGGCTCTCTTTTTGCATGTGCTTCTCCTCCAAAGTAATCATAATGGTCCAAGGTTTGGACAAGCAAATATGATCCTGTTCATGCCTTCAGTCTGACAGAACCTCCCTTTAACTTCACAGCCTGACTCTGGGGCCACATGATGTGAGAGAGACTCAGGATAACATGTTCAGCAGGAACCATGTGGAAGGGAATCTGGTCCCCTTTACCTCCTTCCTACATACTTTCTGCTCTGTTACTGAGAAAGCCTAATATTTCAGAGCAGGAGCTGGAGAAGAAGTAAGTGTGGTGGACCACGGCCAGGCATCTCAGGAGCCATGAGTGGTTTTGGAGCCATGAAAGGAAGGTGCAGGGAGACCTGCTTGTCGCAGACCCTGACTTTTTTTTTTACTTTCTTATGATCCATCTCAAGACTGATCCGTGGGCTGATGGTAGAATAAACAGAGTTTCTGGCTACTGGGATCAAAACAGCAAAAGATAGAGCAACCCTAGGAAGCTACTTAAAGCTTGAGCAAAACCACCTATACCTGTGCTGATAAAACAATGTATTTAGGAAAGATTTAAAATACTCCAAGCTTCCAGAGTCAGATTTAATGGGGGAAAAATGTTATCTTTGAACCAGATGTGGCTAGGCATAACATAATCACCCACACCTTTAAACGGACATTTTACTTGGGTAATCTCTAATTGCAAAATGGTTTATCAATTACGAATCTCAAGGTGAGACTACAAAGTTGTCCACTAGTGAAGTTTCTATGAGACTAAAAAGGACCAACATATTTTCCAAGAGAACATTCAGAAACTAAAAATCATTTCCTACATCAATTTAGAGAGATATCCAGGAATACTTGAGTTCAAAGGCAGGATGGGGAGCCTGGGGCGAGATGAACACTATTAAACAACAGCCTCCTGACCTTGGCTGCCTATTTTCCGAAGAACCTTGAGTCTGGCCACACTTTGCCTCACAAGCAGTCATCCTATGGGTGCAACTGGGGATGTCAGTGTACAGTTAGTTCTGACTGGGAACAAGACTAAAGTGTCACTTACCCACATCCTCAATAAGGAAGGAGTGTGTCTCCGCATTCACCTTGATGTATTTAAGACTTTTCATTGACTTCCCATAGGCAATGTTGTAATGCTCCACAGGTCTACTGGTAGCATCTTTGGGTGGGTCCCACGTGACTTTCAGGCCCATTTTAGTGGACAGCAGTTTCACGTGCCTTGGCTTCAGTGGGTGGTCAGCTATGCAAACAGTGCAACTATCAACTTATGGGAAGGGCAGACTGGGAAAACGAATATTTTTCCAATGTTCTCTGATACTGCTACGAAAAGAGCACATGACTTTTAATCTGTCTGATCGTAGAGTTTAAGTATGGTCGTGTTTGGACATCGTTACAGCATGAGAGCAAAACAAACATGCCAAACCCACAAGCTTTTATACAGTTTGGGCAACTGCGGGTGGTGAATTTACAACAAGAGTGAAACAAATCACAGTCAACTCTAGGCATTCTCCAACTTGATTGTGTTGCCTTGCTAGTGCAAGAATAACGAATTAGTAACTTGACATAGTCTCCAGAGGCATTCATATATTAAATAAGTTTTTAGTATTTTGTATGGCAAGGTAGACCATCTTCAAAACACCTCTGGGAAGGATAACATCCAGCTCCCATGATCAGGAGGGACAGTCACTGCATCCAAAAGTGAGATAACAGAAGCATTCGTCCCACAAAACAAAACAAAAATGCAAGATCATCAATACCTTAAGAGGGAGGTAAACCTCTGGTTTTCCTGCATGTAGCTAATTCAAGTGTTTCTATATTTTGTCTCAGAAGAAGAAAAACAAGTTATTAAAAAGCACAATTACACTTTTATCTTCAGTTATGAGATTTCATAAAAGTAGTCTTGATTTTCAAAAATGACCAAAATGAAACAAAACATTTTGTCAAACAAATATCTCTCTTCTCACACTGTAACAGATACTGCAATGTAAAGTAATATAAAAATATGCTAAATACACAACAGTCAAACAGATTTTATGCAAACTTGGTTGGGAAACTGATTATTCAATGATGTGAGGAACTCTCAGGAAAGAGAAAAGTTACCTTAAAAATCCAGAAACTTTAAACTTAGTAACATTAGGAAAGATGCATTTGGAATCTCGGAAGGAAAGAGGGGAAGGAGAGTTTCATGACGCCATGTAGATTAGTTAGTATTCAATTTTAGTACAAGTGAAAATCCTGAACAGAATAACTACAGATGATTCTTACACACATCACTTAGTCCTCCTAACTTTTCCACTGTCTCACAAGGAAAACCATCAGAAAAGTAGAAA
Source organism: Phataginus tricuspis (assembly GCA_029783875.1). Taxonomy (NCBI): domain Eukaryota; kingdom Metazoa; phylum Chordata; class Mammalia; order Pholidota; family Manidae; genus Phataginus; species Phataginus tricuspis. The sequence continues at coordinate 7,274,397 of JAQQAC010025709.1, forward strand.
ACACCTGTGACCCCTCTTAGAGGAATCCAATGATCTTTGAGACACTAGAGAAAGAATGTCCATTTGGGAAACAAAAACACGATGTCAGACTCTGGGTGCAGACCAAATACACAAAGCATTGCCTCCCCAGTTTCAGAGGTGAGGTTCTTGTGAACCCATGACAGGACATTTTGAAACCTAATGCTACCTGGGACATTCTGAGTTGAGAAAACTATAAAGACAGCACACCAGTGACTCTCTGGGCACTTAAAATTAATTGCTAATCATGGCTACTTTTCAATAATTCCCATTTACCCTTCCTCATCTCTGTTAAATTCTGCAGGATTTTCTTAGCCAGACGACTGGGGTTCCCTTCCTTTATTTCTCCCAAAGTTTCACTACAAAAACCTCTCCTCCTTCTCTGCCACCTGTTTGACTACCTTTTCCCAGTTGCAATCCCTATTTCCCACAACAGCAGAAATCAATCCCAGGAATCTGATATTTCACACTGACCAAAAGGCGTGACGAGGCAGAGGAAGGTCTCCAGAGACTACAAAGGGAAGCTCACGGTTGGGCAAATCTCCCAAGGAAGAAAAAGAATGAATGAATATGTGACAACACCTCTCATTACCATTCAATTCCAAATCCGCATTTCGGAAAGTTAGATCTTGGACAGTTTGAAATGAGGGATCTGTGAAGCCCAAATACTGTCACTTTTTCCACTGTCCACTTGTGATTCGATCAGTACACAACTGGCTAGGCCTGAAAATGGTTTACTTTCATTACTGATATTCTGAAAAGAACAATTTATAAATACACGCATTGTTCTTCCCTGTGTCCAAGGATAAATGCTACGCCTTGCATTTACCCTTGGATACAGCATAGAATAATTTCTAACTCACATGAGAATCCACATGCAAATGGTTGCATCAGTTCAGCATAAGACATTCAAAACCTTCAAGGAGCTCCAGTAAGACGAGCAAAAGGAGGAAGGGTAAGGGGCAAGCGCCTCGCGATCGCCAAGACCTGACGAACATTGTTTGATTCTGCTTATGCAATCAGAGTTTCCAACTGTGTCCATACTTGAGTTTGTTTGTTCTCCTCTTGCCAGTGATCATGTACCATTAAACAGTGTGTCTCAACCTGCTGACTGCCTGAACCAGCATTTGGGCTGAGAAAAGGGCCATATGGTGTGAAAGTCCTTAAAGTACATAAAAATGGGGGAGTGCAACTGACAGGAAAAGGGGACTTCCCGAGTGTCTACCAGCTGCCACCCGCTGCTCTCAGCACGTTGCATGAGACCCTCACGACACACACAACCAGGGAGCTCTTATTTACTCCCCCCATGTTACAGGTCAGGAGGAAGGCCTGTGGCAAAGAGGTTCGGAGAATGGCTGAGTCACCCAACTGCACCAGCCATGGAGCCAAACACAGACCCTGCTATGTCCACCCCCCTGCCCAGCTCCTCCCACAGCTCGCAGACCTCAGAATCTGTCCCTGCTCACAAAATGACCCATAGACATACCTCCTGCAAATAAAGTTAGGCAGCCCCAACTCCTAAACCAAATGTGAGGCCTCCAGAGCCGAGTTTGCCTTTTCTTCCACTTCTACCATCTACCCCACTTTCCCCTCTGTCTTCTTTTCTGGGGGACGCTCCTGCCCCCACCCACAGCCACCCCACCTCTCTCTGGAAGGGATCGAATAGTGAATGAGGTACTTTCTCAGAGATATTTGCATTCTGACATCTAAACCTTAGACCAGACAAACGTCTTTCTAATAGGGACCTTTTTAGGCCTTAGAGATTTACCCAATGAAGGTTGTTTTTGAACACAAGGACTATCAGGGAGCCCAAAATCCCACCTCTGAGGCAGCCTTCAGGTCAGTCTCCTTGTAAGATCAGTCCTCAGTTGGACTTCCAAAGGTCCTGAGTAGGGTTTTCCAAAGGCCTTAGGCCAATGCTCCATAATCCCAGCCTCCCAACACACAGAGATTAGGCCAGGTAAACAAAGCACCACGGTGACTTGACTAGGAGGTATTTTCACTCCCTGGATTCTCATCATCTTGATTTTTAAAACTGATGTCATTTTTAATGCTACCGAGTAAACACCATCCATACCGAGTAAACACCCTGCTCAGAAAGAATTGGCAAAAAGGGGAAGAAGGTTGAATAAAAAGCAATCCTGTCTGTCATCCCCGACCCACCCTGGACCCCCGGTGCCCGAGCTTTGAGTGAATCCATCAGACCAGCACCTCTCTAAGGAGTAACCATTCCGGGCTAACACTGTGCATGAACTTGGATTCGTTGACAAAGCTTATTCTTAGGGACAGAAACACGACAATTTGTTCTGTTCCTGATCATTGTTTTATAGGCCCCATGATTTCATTCCTTAAATGTGAAGTAAAGGCATAAAGAGTATGAAATTTGGCTTAGGGTCTACACACTGCCATCTGGGTTCTGTATTTTGTGGGATCTGCATTCTGGTAGCACAGAGATGAAATATGACACATTGGGCTCCTTATCTATTTTAAGTGTTCCTAGAAATTTAGAGGAGACAATCCGCTTGTAAAAGTCACCAGTATTTTCATCTAACGAAGATGATACTGGGTACATTCTTGAAAGCTATATATATATCCCATGAACTGCTTCTCTAAAGAGGGAAAAGGACAAATCCAAAGTCAATACAATAGGAATTAATAAGCCGAATGGAGGGGACATTGGGAGGTAACCTCACAGAGTGCACGTGAAAGGTTAGGGCCATGCGAAGATGTTTTTTCTTCTCCACAGAGTGTAAAATGAGGAAATGAACTTAATCTGCAGCCTAAAGGATCTTAGGTTAAGCAAAAGGAATTTCCTGTCCACGTCCTTCCCCATCTCTTCCTATTCAGGGCTGTCTTTGAGTGGAGACCAGATGGTAAGGTGCTTCAGACAAAAGGAAGCCAGTAGAGTCTGCTGTGACCCAAACAATTTCATAGCAAGACAAAGTCACTTCCACAGTTCATAGGAGTAAACGTTGTCCAGGTCCAAGAATATTTTTCCAAGTGCCAAGAATAAAAATGGTATTTGGTGACCTTTCAGATACCTGGCAACTGCCAGATTAGGCATTTTCGTGCCATGGCTCCCAGGAGATGTCTACTGATGTGATTGGGAATGGAAAATAAGGGTGCAGTGCTGACCTGGAGTTCTTACTTTGGTCTAGATCCAAATTTCAGGTCTTACCCAAGAGGGCCCTCGGAGGTCAGTTTGATTCAAGGGTGGAAGTCTGGATCTGGATCCGTTCCAGGATGGACACAAAACCCCCCTGGCTCTGCAATGTCTGTCCTTGGAGGGGCTTCAGCTTCTGCAGAGTGACCTCAAGGAAGCCTCAGGGCTGACAGATGCCCTCAGGAAGCCTGAGTGCAGAGCGAGGTCACAGGGCCAGCCTGGCCTGACCAACATCTGCAGGGCCTACTTTTCATAGTGGACAGGGGCACAATACCTCACCCGCCCTTCCCTACCCTCCCACTCTGGCATCTCTCTTGGCACCGGGTACTGACTGCACCCCCAGTGCTCACTTAAATGGCTGATAAACTGAAGAAGATGTTAGGAGGATTTAGATTAACGAGGTCCACAAAGGGTGTCCACCCCAAACACTTCCAAGGACCAGGAAGACCAAAGAAATCATTGAAGACTTATTAAGGAGTATGCACTCTGTGTAAAGGCACAATTCAGTTTAAGTTTAGGTACAGACCTGTTCAAGGACTCATACCTCACCCCAGACCTCCCTCCCTCCCTCCCCAGGAAGACCTAAAGTCTCTGAAAGAAAAAAAATGGCCTGGGCTCCGAAGGGGTCAGGAAGATCCATCCCAGGACAGCTTCGGGAGCCTGGGAGGTTAAACGGGGTCAGCTGCAAGCAAAACTGAGCACTTCCACATGTCCAGCTCTGGCCTCACCATTCCAGACAGTCCCTACTGCCTGTTAATAGTCCCATGGGAGTTCCAGACTCAACGTGTTCAAAACATTAATTCTCTTACTGCTCACTCTCGTGGTTCAGACATCATCACTCCTTCTTAATGTACAGACTTACACACAACGGACAAAAACAAGTATGTTCTAGAAAGGGAATCCTGTCAAGGGCTATGTCTCAGACCAAAGAGAAGGGAAGTTCAGAATAAGCCAAGAAAATGAACCAGTGGTAGAAGTAACCATAACATGAATGACTCATGGAGAAAGAGTGCTTAGAAAACTGCGATTCAGGCGCAGAGCTGAATCTTCCTGGATCCAAGGTGCTGTTTTGGCTTGTTGGTTGTTTGTTTGCTTTGTCTTGCTTTTTAAAAAAACCACATATGGTTACTTCCTTATCTTCCCCAGACAGGCACACAGAGGAAGGATGATGGAGGGGTGGTGGACAGGAGGAAAAGGGGACGTTAGGAGACCCAGCGGACGAGGAGAAACTGCAGGAGCCGCCTCGTCCTAGCACGCTTCCCTCAGGGCTCCTGAGGTCGATGATGTTAGCCGAGTATGCTGCGCACTGGAGGGTCGGCACTGGGTCGGAATTCAGGAAATATTGGGTGGATGAGTGGCTGCTTTTTTTTGATATACAGTCAACCTGCCATCTAGACACAAAACAGCCGCTAATAAACACACTTAAATCTTTTCATCCCTGAGATTGCCCCGAACAGCACCAGCATTCACATATATTGCAGACAGACCGTGAGGCTGAAACCCACAAGCGAGGGAGGAAAATCCACTGACGAAATGCTGAGTAGGTCGAACCACGCGTTTTCCGAAGCCGTAACTGATGCAAGGGTTGCAAGAAAAATAAAGGTCATTTCTTCTTTGGTTTCTCGCTGGGTACTTCCTGAAGACGATTACTCGAATTAAATGCCAGTTTGATTTGATTTGAAAATCAAGTTTGAAAAATAGATTGGGACCTCAGAACTCCTGGCCACAGTGTAGTACATGATTCATAGACTCTTAGAACCTCCGTGTGAGCCCAAAATAGCAAACGGAATCTATGTGGGTGAGCGATAGAGGGCCTCACTGTTTCTAAACGACAAATCCATGACCAGTTTGTTTCAGGTCACTGAGTGGTGTCTGCAACAGATGAAGCAGATTTCCCTCAGTCGGAGGCTTGGGCCCCAAATGTGCTTATTACGATCATCTGCATCAAAATCGATTTGAGGAAACAGGTAAAGGAGTCAGAAATCAAGCTATCAAGGTTTGTTACTGGTAAGGCTGGCTTGGAGAGGGTGGGTCTAACGTGTGACCGCCCTCACGCTTCCTGGCCCCGCGCCCCTCTGTGACTCCAGACCCCGGAGTGAACTAGGCAGGGAGGCCTGAGCCTGCCGGACACACACCTGAGGACACTGCCTCACAGGCGGGCGGCAGCAACAGGCCTCGGCCTCAGCTCAGCGCCCTTCCTCGGGGAGCAGCAATGGAGCCCTTTGCAGCCTTCCTACTGGAAGGCCGACAGAGAGAGAGGGGGAAACGGAAGGCCCCGTGCTTCACCCCCAAAGCTTCCCAGCAGGAGGACCCCTGGGTCCGCCGGGCAGGACCATCAACCTGAGGCCGACTTGACGAGGCTGCCTCTTCAGAGCGAGGCAGGACCACAAGCCCTGCCTTCAGGAGCCTCCCTCAGCACTAACCACTGTCCTACCAAGTGCCTCCTGCGTTACAGGTGGGAATCCGCCCAGGGCCCAAAAGACTCTGAAAGGATGAAGACCCTTAGCCAGCTCCAAAGGCAAGCTGACCTCTGGGCTGACGATCCACTCCTGGCCTGCTGCTCCCCAGCTCAGGCTGCCCAAAACAGCCCGCCAGGGTTTACGCAAGGAGATGAAATGACAGCACACAGATATCCTGATAATATATACCAGCAATAGTAAGAATGCCCCGATTTCAGTAAGTCCCTTCCATTACAAAATTCCCAAGGAAAATCTAAAGTCCAAGAATGACTTTAAAATCTTTGAAGTCTAAAGAAAGTCAAGCCTACATTTCTACATTTCTTTCCTTTCTTATTTAGGCTGTTCAGCCTCAGCCTGAGGAGATTCATTCAATGCCCAGATGGGGTCAGGGTTGCCTCAGAGACTGCAGTCCCTGCCGTCTTTCACTGGACTTTGTGTCGCTTCCTGGGGATATCCTGAAGGAAAAATCATTGAATCCAAAGTCTCCCACTTGCCTAAATTCTTAAAGAGTCCTGAGATCCTGAAACCTCTATCACGCAGGGAATCCAAAATGTGCTACAATGGACACATCCGGTGTTTGTCTACCCAGTGAAGCTTCCCCGGATTCTTCTGGTGAGAGACCTGTGGTCAGGTGGCCCAGGCCGGCCCAGGGGACTTCTCGGACATCACTCCCCCTGGAGCTGGGCCCTGGGTGCTGCCTGATTTCCGGCCTGGGGGCTGGGAAGGCAGAATCCTGGAAATCACTGGGGACAGCTCTCCCCGTCACAGGGAGGGGGCTAGAAGTGGAGAGAGTCTGGGTGGCGGGGGTGGCATTTAGAGCCCAGGCTCTAGGCATCCCCACGGCCAGCTCACCCCCAACGCTTCCCAATGATGGCTTCACAAACCCAAGAATTCCGGCATTTAAGTTAGTCCAAGTTGGGTTTTCGCCACTCGTCGTCACACCCTGATGGATTAATCAGGATCTTCTGTGATCAGTCAAAAAGTCAAAAAATAACTTTCTGAAGCCACCCTAGCAGCCAATACGTTCAGTCACAGAGGCTGCCAGTGCAGGCACACCCAAAGAAATGAAGGCGAATCCCAGCCGGGGCGGGCTGCCATGCCTAGCCGAGCACTCTGTAAGACCCCCAGCCTGGCGGTCAGTACCGAGGAGCAGGGGAGGGTGACCTGGGTCAAGACGACAGCCCCCAAAAGAATGTGAACAGCTTTTGAAATAAACGAGTCCCTAAAAACCCCAAGAATGCTAAAACGGTTTCTTAAGTATACCAAGGCTTGCTATTTAATGCAACAAAACTTTATGTTTATGTAAGTCTCCCTACTTGATCTTTGTTTAAAATTCAAGTCTTACTTTCCACTGGAAACTGCCAAATACTTCCCAGACTCTGAAATGAATAAAACACAGATCTCAGTGTAACCACGAGCATTTGACCAAAACTCCAATCGATAAGTCAAAAAAGGTTAGGATGTACTAAAATTGCAGTATAGGTGGGGTGGGAGTAAGGGGTAGGAATCAAGGTGATATGCAACTTTGAGACTATGTCTGAGGAAAGGTGGAAAAATTCAGCTATTGTCCATAAGATACCAGACAGCACAGGAATATTCAGAAATGTGGAAACCTCCAGATGGTTGGCAACATGTGGGCGAAACATTGAAATGACTGAGTGAGCTTTAAATAATTTTTAAAATGGATGTTGGAATTATATTTGCCAAATAATGATGGCCCTCCCCCAAAAAAATAAAATAAAAGGCAACAGAGAAAGTACAGGTTGTTTTGCAATTGTGTGAAGTAAAACTGACACTAGGAAAATGGATAGATGCTTGACTGCATTTTCCATCTGGAAGGCTGGGGCTGGGGAGAACGGTCTCAGTGTTACAATGATGGCCTGGCTCTTCTTCTGACATTTCACAATGTGCGTGGGGTTCAGTGAGAGTGTTCTCCCCAGTCGGCATGGTTCTCCAGGGATAACCATATAAAATGAAACCAAAAGGTCACCGGAGCCTTCAGACTTAGATACACTCCAGGGAGCTGAAAGAACTTTGCAAACAGAACCTCTGACCCCACGACGGGGAAGCCACGTAGTGCTGTCCTCATGGCAGAGGGAAACACCCAGGCAAGCAGATGGCCCTGGTCCCTTGGGCGGTCAAGGGCACCGGGTCTCCCCAGACTTTATTACTGGTTCACGTTCCTCAAACCCAATCAATTTGCCTGAGTCACTGTCATTTAAAGGATTCAACTGCTATGGCCAAAATGTGCTGTCATTTCTACCCCATGAGGGTGCACACGAGGACAGCGGGAAGCTACACAATTCAAAATGTGCTGGCTGCTCTTGTGTGTGCCTGGAGCTCCTTGCTGCCCGGCTGGGCCCTTGGGCTTCTGCGCGGTCCTGCTCGCCTCCCCCTCGGCTTCAGCTAAACCTGAGGCCCCTGTGCTCGCTTCCAGCCCCTCAGGCATTTCCCAGTATTTTTTGATAACAACAAAGCATCATTTTATTCAGACTAAAAGGCCAAATTCACATGTGTACATGCCAATGTGCTTATGAGGGTGCTAGATGGTCGCTGAATACAATTGTGAATCACATTTTTTCTCCATCAGCTCAAAGAAGCCGTATGGTGAAGCCTCCAAATCTAAACTTAAGTAGAGTTGGTCTGAGTCGATTGCCATCCTCTCAGACCATTGGCCGCTGCCCTGATTCCTCTGGGCAAGCACCCTCCCCCCTGGGCGAGTTTCAGGGGGCCCGTGTCATGTCCCCTTCTCCTCAGGACTCGCCCCCCAGTTCCCACCCCAGGCCACTTGCTCCGTCACCACAGCCACGACCCTGTGGTACTGTCATTCACGGGCTCTCTCATTCCCCCCAAGGGTTAATGGCTCCCTATGGACAAAGTTTGCCTAGAACGTTCTAGAGTCTAGGTTATTTATTTGTATTTGGAGAGAAACTGGGGTGAAAAGAGAAAGACTATTTGTTTACCTCACATTTTTCCCTTTCACTAGCTTCCTCCTTCCATCCCCCACCCCCAACTTGGGAAAGATCTACAAAGCAGAAAAACACAAAAATGGACAACAAAATGAAGCGGCAAGGACTTTGGTTTCACCCAAAGGATACTCTTTAAATGAATCTGCCTCCTCCCTCAGGATGTTTTCTGAGATGTTTCAAGCTTTTATTAGTCCCATTCGAGTCAAGTTTCCCAACTAAGTTGTAACATTTTAGCAGCCCACACTAAACAGACGCTGCCGTGGCTGACACTGTGGGCTGGGAACCTGTCCCCAGCTGCTTCCTCCCTGGCCTTCTACAGTACAGGCTGGGACACTAAACAGTCAGGACCCTCAGCCTCCCCTGGTGCTAGGGGTGGTCGTGTGATATAGTCAACCAATGACACGTATGAGGAAGCTTTATAAGGTTCAGGAGGACTTTATAAAGGGGTCAGGATCTGCTGTCACGTGCTCTTGGCCTTCTGTATCTTTCTCCTTTCCCCACCCTGGAATGTCAGCATGATACACAGAGGTGCCATCTCGGAACATGAAGTGACAAGCCCTGAGCATGGTGTCCAGGCCCGGAATGGCAGAGTGGAAAAATGGAAAGATCTGGGTCCCGGCAGCCTCTCTGCTGGCCAGTTTATTGGTGAGGGAGATAAACAGTTCTCTTGCCTGTCTGGTCACATGCTCATCAGGTGGTGTGTCATCAGCAGCCCAAGGTCACGTGTTCGTCAGATCGGCACCCCAAGCCATTGCTACCTGACGTCATCATTTCTGGATCCATAAAATCAAGTCACATTTTCTCTTGATTCCTAAATGAGACCTGCTTTGTTTTAACTTGAATTTCTTTCTGTTTACTGTTTTTAAGGGATCTACTACGGAAATTTAATTTTGACGATGTTGATGCTTTATTTGTCAGTATGCCACTGACTTGAGTAAGTACATCTGTCTAGAAAAGGAGCCAGCCAGAAATTACAGTGAACTTAACCGGCAGAGCTGGCAGAATTTGGTCATTAGGATTTAAAGTTTGAAAGCTCTTGGCCATTTTGTCCAGGAACCAATGTAAGCAAAAGCTACTGTCCCAGAGAAGAGGCAAGACCGGTTTTCCCCATCTGAACGGCCAGCTTGCCAGAAGGGCTCAGAAGGCAATTGGAGGCATTCCATTGATTTCTTTATTTGTGACATCAACAAGAACACAAGGGGACCCTAAAGAAAAAAATATGTATGATGGGAAGGGAATGAATACAGAACTCATGCCTGCTGTTGGCCAGCATCAGAGACCCCACCAGAAAGTACTTCCAGGTTTCTGTGGGATTTTTTTTGCACATTCTTCAAATTCAATTCCCTACTGAGAAATAGTTTAAAGAATTACCATTGTTTGCTGGTCCAGCTTAAACTCAGCCTACTAGAAACTGCTTGAGATGCCAGCCAAAAAAAAAACTCCCTGAAAACTCATTCCTTTTCCCAAAATGTGAAAGTCATTGTCTAACTATGTTAAATACGTGGGCATTCCTGTCCCTGAAATTACCACTCATCTTAGTCAGAAGGCTCCTTGAAAAATACCCTTAGAAGACAAGCCGAGCAAATGGTGAGAGAGGTAGGCATGGAACAGAGTAAATGAGGCAGAGATGCCCAGACGTCAGGCGTCACGCGGACCCAGTAACAACCCAGACGAATGATCATTATTTTTTTTGTTGTTTTTTTTACTTTTTTTTTATAATTTATTTTGGTATCATTAATCTACAATTACATGTGCAATATTTAAATGTTTTATATGTAAATTTTGTTAACATTTCAGATGACCACGTAATAGTTAAGCATGGGCATAGGCAAATAATCCATCAGTGAAGAGGAAAAAATGCACAACACACCTAATGAGCAAAGAGTTTAAGTTTTGCAGTGGGACCATTTGTGATAAATACAAAATACATAGAGAAGTGAAGAAGAAAGGAAGTAATCAGTTTGAAATGCCAGCCATCTCATGACTTCCACAGTAGATATCTGTTGAGTATCTCCTGTGTGTGAGATTCTGAGCTGGGCACTAGGGATCTGGAGGTGACTAAAAAGAATTCTACATTATTGCAACTATTAGCTCTTGAATCTCCGTAACAACCCTGAAAACTGTCTTTGGTATCCCCATCTTTATAAGTGAGGAAACTGGTCTTAGAGAATTAAGGGACTCACTAAAAGCATACAGCTAGTAGGTGACAGTGGTCAAACCCAGATCTATCCCAAACCATGGATCATGCTCTTTCTACTATACTTTGCTGTCTCTCAGCTGTAATTATAATTAAAAGGCACAAATGTAGGCCTGGAGATAAATCAGAACCAAAGGTATAAAACTGAAAGCAATCAGTGGATGAACGCACGGGGATATGTGACCTCACTATACTGAATGAACTCCTTTGAACGTCAGGAGGACTCCATGTTGCTAAGCGCCCCTCTCTTGGACTTGGACTTAGTCTGCTTCCAACAACAGCTGAGTGCTTTCCTGGAAGCACCTCTTCACCTGTCTTCCCTGGCCCCACAGCCCCTACCTTCCAGGACGCTGTGCTCGCTGGTTTCTCTCCCACATCCTTAGTCTTCTTTGCCAGGTCCTCCTCCTTCGCCAGAACTCGAACATCAAAGGGCCTCAGAGCCCAGCTGCTGGCCCTCCCTCTTTGCATGCACTCTCTGTTTCTCTCTCTACATTAGCGCCTCTCATCCTTTGACTGCAAATACCACCCATGTGGGGATGGCCCCCAAATCCATAACTCCAGCCCTGGCTTCTCCTTGGAGGTCCATTGTGCTCAACTGTCTACTTGACATCTCCAGTGGGACCAGAAAAAACACAGGAGCCTGAAGGATGACTGGGGAGGGGACCTTTTAAATCCAAAATGTTAGTGATAAAGAGAAGAACCAGAAAACAAGTTGCCTCATGGAAGACAGGAATGGAGCGATTTTCAGGAAGATGGGATTGTCCATCAGTGTCAAGTAAAGGCTGAGAGGAGCCCTTTTCTCTCCACTAATAATTAGAAAATGTCCACCCCTGTTCAAGGCCCCCCCAAAAAAGCAAATGTGTCACCAAAGTTTCTCTCCACACATATAAAATTTAATTAGTTCCTTTTCTATAGCTACCCTCAAAGGATTGATACAAGAAAAAAGTGCGGAAGAAATCACAAAACACTCAACAAACGTGAGATAGAGTAGTGGGACAAAGAGCCACAGAAGGGCTGATGTCACAAATTAAAAACCCAATAGAAAATGATCTGGCAGGATTCCCAGTACCACGGCTCTCAGACAGTCCTCCTCAATAGCAGGATTGGCTTTGGGTCCCCATATTCCTCAATTTTAGGAAACGTACTTTGGGTTAGAATTTTAGGATCTTGAGAGTTGGAAGGAAACTTAGGTAATCTGATCTACCTTCCCCTTCCCAATCTATCAATTCTGTGTCTAAAATGATCTTTAATATTTTCCAAGACAAGACAGTTCCACCCAGTCAAATACAACACATACCCCACCTCCAAAGAAATTTCTATGAATCTGATACTCAGTTGGCTAACAGAGAGTTACTAAGCAAGGCATTGATCTAGGAATACAAGTGCATTAATTCACAGAATTAAGAAAGGGAATGGCCTTCAATCTCCTGTGTGAAGACAGCTCTTGAAAACAGCAAGGGTGTCAGACATTTAACATCAGCTGAGTGACGCCAACAGTAGACATTTTCAGGGCAGCAAAGGCTGAGGAAAGGAATCCCTTGAGCTAGGGTGATCAGAGAACCCGGGGTGACATTGGTGGGATTCAAGAAGGGCCTTTGCTAGAGATCTCCCCACTCTTTGCACAGACCACTGCTTTCCACACCTTGAATTCTAAGAGGGTTTTTAATCAAGCCTTTAATTCAAGCCAGAACATAAAGAGTGTCAAAAAGAGTCAGACATTCTGTGGGAGAACAAGGCTGCCTCATCTCATCACCCAGAAGTCTCCACCAAAGGATACAACCTAGATAAAAGACAGAGAATGGCACATCCCAAATTCTACTGAATAGGGAAAAAAATGCAGATTGCGTTAACATCAAAGTGGGCACACCAGATGAATTTGGTGATTTCTCTTGCTGATCTTACAATTCTATGTGTGTCGGTGTAAAAACATCCAGAACTTAACACTGTATCTGGCAAGGAGAGTCGACTAGAAAATACTAGGTGATCTACGTTGCTGCCCTTATCACAACCAATGCCATTACTAATTCTACATCAGTCCCAACTTTGTAGCCTGTGCCTGGGACCCTAGCACAGTGACTCGCCCACAGAAGATCTGAGTTAGTTACTTAATTACTCACTTTAGGAATGAAGGCATGAGAGAGGCTTGAGCTGTGGATTAGGCCCACAGAATGTGCATGGGTCTTTGGAACTCTGGGTTGACGGGTCAACACACACGGTGCAGTGCAGTGACTCATATCTTCCTACACCTCAACTATGGCCTAGTGTTGGAGGCTTCATGAATTCTTTCACCTAAGTGAGAAGGAATCATGTTGGTAGGCATACCATTTGTTATGGGTTGAATTATGTCCCCCAAGAAGATGCACTGATCCTATCATCCATCACCTGTGAATAGGATTTGGAAATAAGGTTTTTGCAGATGTGATCAAGAAAAGGTCATGCTTGATTAGGGTCGGCCTTGATCCAATATGGCCAGTATCCTTATACGAAGGCACGCAGGGAGAATACTAGCTGACACTGGGGACAGAGACTGAAGCGACCCATCTAGCAGTCAAGGAACATCGAGGATCCCTGGGAACCACCAGAAGCTAAGAAGAGGCAAGGAAGGATTCTGCTCTTCAGAGAGAATATGGCCCTGCCCTTCTGATTTCAGATTTCCAGCCTCCAGACCTAAATTTCCGTTAAAGAATAAATTTAATTTACTAAATTTACAATGGGATAAATTTCTGTTGTTTAAGGCCACCCAGTTTGTTAGAGCAGCCCTAGGAAAATGGCATACCACATAAATATAATTCTTCATTCCAGCAGCAGATTGAACTTCCAACACCAGCCAACACTCTTCAGAGCTCATATGCTGACCCCACAGAGCTAGGGTGAGGGAGATGCAGGAAGCTGTCTCACACGCCACCCCCACGTAGCCTGCTGGTGTCAGGCCAGCAGACATAAATATGTGTAACGTACATCACATGTAAGTAACCCCAGAGAAAGCACATCCAATCATTCAGCAAATACCTACTCAGCATCTACTCTTTGCAGGCAGCATTCTAGGCAACAAGGAGACTTCAGCGAATAAAACTAATAAATGCCCTGCCCTCATGGAGTTTATGTTCCAGTGGGAGAAGACAGGCAATTATCAAATACAAAAGTGAAATCCTCAGGTGGTGATAAAGGTTGTGGAGAAAAATAAAGCTGAGGTAAGGAGTACTGGGAGTGGTAGGGATGGGGTCACACTGTTAAATGGGGGGAAGGAGTCAGGTAAGACTTCATGAGAAGATGATGCTGCCTAGAGAGCTGAAGATGGTAAGGAATCAACCCATAGATGTTTACGGAAAGTTGTTCAGACAAGAGACCAGTAAGCGCAAAGGCACTGGGGCTGGAAGGCGCCTAGCACATTAGAGAACAAGCAAGGGGCCGAGGGGCTAGAGTTGACAGGGAGAATGTGGTGGAGAAGATGGCCATGGGCAACCTTGAAAACTTGTTAGGACTTCAGTTTTTACCCGAGAGCGATGGACAGCTACTGGAAGGTTCTGTGACTTCATGCATCAGGAGAATCACCGTGGCTGTTGTTTTGAGAATAGAGTGCAAGGTGGGGGAGGCAGGGTGAGCAGTAAGGAGATTATTGCAACAATCCACGGGAAGGGTCTCGGGCCAGGGGGGCAGGAGTACCTCTCTGCTGTGCCAAATTACATACCATGAAATCTTAATACATCCAAAATACTTGCCAGCTAACTGCAGTGATCTCAAGCAGAATGGGCCAAAATAAGCACTTGTTAAAAGCAGACTTTTACCAATCTCAAAGGTTACATTTTGTACAGTTCCATTTATCTGACATTCTTGAAATGACAGATGAAGACCAGATCAGTAGCTGTCCAGGGTTGCAGCAGAAGGATAGAAGGAAGGTGGACGTGGCTGTAAAAGAGAAGCACGGGGGATCCTTCTGATGCAATGCTCTGTGTCATGACTGTGGGGCCCGCACAATCTACACATATAACACAACTGCATAGAAACACACAAGCTTGCAAAACTGGTGAGATCTGGATAAAATCAGTGGATTGTGCCAATGTCAGCTTCCTGACGGGGATATTGCACTGTGGTTACATAAGATGTTACCTTTAGGACACACTGGGTGAGGGGCCCGTGGGATTACAATTACATGTGAATCTACCAGCATCTCAAAATAAAGACTTTGAAGCCATTTTTTAAAATAGCCCTTTATGCCTATATTGAACCCCCAAGCCCTGACCTGTGTGCCTCGGAGAAAAAAGCACACCAGAGCAGACTCGTATAAATGATGGCTTAAAACAGTCTTTGACCCTGAGCCACAGTAAACCACAAGGTCTCCGTGTACGAAAGGCACACCTAAGGTTTCCATCTTCTAAGCGGGAGCTTCACTGTGACCGCGGCACAACTGTACCACCACTAGCCCAGAGAGACTGAACCTTCTCGGTAGAGGAATTTTACCTTATAAATTTTATCTTCCTCATGGCCTGTGAGGAAGAGGTGGCACTGCCCCCATGAGCTCATGCCACTAAGGCAGCTTGCGCCTCCATCCTGCCCTCAACAGGAGCCCCTGGCCTGGTTCTCCAGAGTGCAGCTTACCGCGATCACCCGCCCTGGGCCACCCTCACCTGGCCCAGCTGAGATTTCATCTCCAGGCCAACGTGGTGTCGTCTCAGACTGGGAGCCATGATTCCACAGCCTGCTCAGATTGTTGAGCACATGCTGACTGGCTCCCGCCACAGCATGTGTGCCCAGGGAACCCACCACCCACCCTCCCTCCAAGAACAGCATGGGTTCATGCCCAGTCTGCGTCTGCTGGCTTTAACCAACCGTCTGTCCACAACAGAACAGCTCTCAAACCTGAAATGAGTCCATTTATAGGTGAATGCCGAGT
This sequence comes from Phataginus tricuspis, assembly GCA_029783875.1. Lineage (NCBI taxonomy): Eukaryota > Metazoa > Chordata > Mammalia > Pholidota > Manidae > Phataginus > Phataginus tricuspis. The sequence continues at coordinate 7,290,094 of JAQQAC010025709.1, forward strand.
GGAGCCTCACTCTTAAGACTGTAAAGTCTACATAAACTATATCCATTGATGTCCTCTTTAATCCAAGTTACTTACCACTCCTGCTCCCCATGAACTCCTAAAGTTACACAGTTTTTTCCCTTAGAAACTGCCCTGAATTCTCTCCATAGACCTGCCCTTGGCCCTAAGGCCATTATACACCTACCTTAACTATGAAATCTACCAATCTGCCCATGTGTGAATTCGTGAGACACACGGTACCCTGAACCCACTCCAAAATGGATTGTTCTAGAACATAGGAACCCTTTCAGATAGAACTGAAGGTAAAAAAAAAACAATAGTTAGGAACCATTAGCTTGGTCTGTATTGTAATGAAGGAGGCCTCAAAGCTCCAAAAAATAAGCATATATGAAAGAACCCCCGAGCACACTGGGTGGAGCCTTCAGCTGCCCCATTCGGCCTGGGGCCAGCGCTGTCCTGCACTCAGCTGCCCGGGTGACCTCCCAGCAACCCAGGGATGTGGCGCGCGGCAGACCCTCCTGTTCTGGCTTACAGCCAAGCCCCAAGCTTCCTGAGCTGCCCAACGACACCCCGGCCCCACGTACCCCTGCCCCCCTGGGGACCACCTCGCAGTAGCCACCTGGAACACTGCTGTTCCCACGCGTGTCACGGTGCTTCTTGCCTATGTGCCTCCCACAGGCAGCAGGGTGTTGGCGCTCCTCCTCAAGTGTTCTTCCTTCTGTAACTAATGCCACCCTCCCGTCAAAACCCAGCTCCGGCACGGCTGTCTAGATCTTCCAGTCTGACTCCCCCCAGGCACTGTCCTAACATGCCCCACATTGTCTGTCTCTCCCCCACCCCAGCCCACCTGTGCATCCCCGCAGGAACAGGGTTTGCTGGACTTTGCAGCCCCGTGTCTAACACGTACGAATGCTTGCTGACTGGCTGGATGAGTGGATGGACAGACTGCGAACGGAGACTCACACAGTTAGAGCCAGAAGGTAGGTGCCTTAGCACCTCTACTGTCCAGTCCCCTCACACAGTGCACATCAGTGGCTGGGTCAGGACGTGTGACGTGGATGAAGAAGTGTGACACGGTGAAATAGTCCCTAAAAGCAAATCCCAGCATTAAAATGACACATTTCTCCTGAGACGTTCCTAATACATTAACTATTAGTTTACAGTCCCACCACTTCTGTGAGAAGTAGGGCTCTGTCGGCCCCTAGATTAGCAATTGCTGTTTCTCAGCGTGGTTCCTTGATTTAAATGGTCCACCGCAAACAAAATTGAATTCTGGGAGCCTTCTGGCTAAAACAAGGCTGACAGGTTCAGACTTCAGAATTCCATCATAAGGATCAAACATTCACAGAGAACCACCCTGTTAAACATGAAGGGTTTATGTGACGAACTAGACCCAAGCCCCAACGTGAAGGGCATGTTTTCACAGGACCCGCTGAGCAAGGGTCTTGCTTGTACCCAAAGGCCAAGTGCATTTTTAACAGGGAACAGGGTTTGCTGCAACTTCATCTTAAGCCCTACTTGAGTTCAACATGCTTCAGTGTGTGACAATCATTTCTCAACAGCCAAGGGCAATGTTACGAGGGTGTAGAATTGAATCATCCCAAGCAAATTAGAAGTGGCGTCGCCAGCTCCCACTGCCAGCCTAGAGAAGAAAAGGGAAATATTTAAACGCCCACGCCAACGGGATCCCGGATAGTCTGCAGGAAGAGTGCAGAATTATGTTGACTGTGTAGAATTATGTAGCTTTGCAGAAATACTAGGGGTGCCCCAGCAGCTAAGGATGTGCTGACCCAGCTTCTGGTTAAGGCTTCAAATTATTTCTCACCAGTTACCAGTTGAAAATTACTAACATGCAGACATTTCCACTCTCGGTGAGTGATTTGTCCTTCCTGCTTGATATGAGTAGCGAAATTAGAAAAAGTCCCATAAATGAACGTCTGTCCCAGTTTTCTTATCTGAAGCCACCGCTGCTGGGGCGGGATGCCTGGGGCCAGCGGGCAGTGGAACCGCCGGAAGGCTAGGAGCGCCCTCTATGGGCCGCGGGGGCGCCAGGAAAGGCAGGAGCTGGGAGAAGTGCCTTCCACAAGAAGTTGCCTAACAATCAAAAGTTCTAAATTTTAACCATCTCCATATCGGAGAAGTTTCCTTCATGAAATAATAATAATAACACGATTCCCATAAATTGAATTAAATTCGTATTCTTTGTAACTAAGACAAGGATGACTTCTAGAAAGAAGGAAAAGAGGATATTTGCTCATATGGATAACCAATACCTCCCTGACCCAACTGCTCTGATATATGTCAACTAAAACTGGGTAAAATAAATAATGAAATGCTATGCCTTCCTACCCCAGACCCCAGCTATCCAGTTCTCCCCGAAGGCACCTAAGGTTTCAACTCTGCATGCATCCTAATATGAATATATTCTGGGGATTTACACGTATATATATAATAGTTCCTAATAAGAAGTTTAATTATAATGCAAAAAATCCTTTAGTTCTACTAGGAGCAATGGAAGAAGGACTGATCCTAAATCAGGGAAGGATGATGGGACCTTTCCTGAAATGTTCACAGACTCCCCCATCCACACCCTCACCCCCTGCTGTAGCAGAATGATGGTCCCCAAAGATGTGCATGTCCTAATCCCCAGACCTGCAAATACCTGATCTCATATAGCAAAAGGAACTTTGCAGATGTGGTTAAACTAAGGATCTGGAGATGGGGAGATTACCCTGGTGTGTCCAAGGTAATCCCAAGGATCCTTAGAAGTGAAAGGGGAGACAGAGAAGATGACGTGTCAGTGGGAGTGGGCTGATGTGGTTGTGGGAGAGGGCCATGAGCCAGGAACTGGGCACCTCTCAAAGCTGGAAAAGGCAAGGACCATATTCTCCCCCAGAGCCTGCAAAAGGAACGCAGACCTTTATTATAGTCCAGTGAGACCCATTTCAGACTTCTGACCTCCTAAACTATAGATTAATAAATCTGTGTTCTTTTGAACAAGTACATTTGTGGCCATTTGTTACAACAATAGGAAATCCCAACTGTTTTCAGAGAATGGGCCTTCATGACTTAAATAGAGATTTGAATGGTCTTGGTAAGACATATTGATAATGCTCTGGAACTGTCCAGGGACATGAATTGTCACTGCAATTCTCTTACAACCTCTAATCCCATAGTAATAAGTTTCATGCTCAGCTGATGAATAAAACAGTTCTTTCACTGGGTGGCACCAATGAGCAAGATAAAAGGAAAGTGTTTTCACCTCCTCCTCTCAAAGAGGACAGAAGTAGGAGGGAAAACTGTGTAGAGCTGGATGTAGGTTGAGCCACAGAAAAGCCTCTGAGGGCTTCTGGAGATGGAAGGATTCATTCCATTTGCTCTGTCTACTGGAGATTAACTAACTGGCCCAGAGCCGCATGGCAGGGAATGACAGCACTGAGACTCGAACTCAGGCGTCTTGATGTTCCCCTGCTTCCCTTCCATATGCCAGGGGTCGTCAAACTATCTGTTCTCCAGATTCCTTCCTACTCTTAAATTAATGAGAACCTCATGCATTAGAGGTGATGTTCATGTGAGTTTTATCTATCGAAATCTACTTACCAGAAATTAAAACTAGGAAGAGGTTAAACTATGTATTTATCAATTCATTTTAAAATAGCAGTAGTAAAACATTAAATATTGACATGAAAAGGCTGTATGCTATGAAAAATAACTATTTTCCAAAACAAAAAGAAACAGTGCAAAGAGTGGGCGTTGTTTGCATTTCAGCAAATCTCATTAATAGGAGAAGCAGGGTCTCCCCCAGGCTTTTTTGGGTGAAGCACCTGAAGAAAATATGGCCTCACACAGATATGTAGTTGGAAAAATATTTTAACAGCCATATGGATTTTTGGAAAACTTTTGATACTACACCAAAACTCATCAAGTAGTAGTTTCTTAAAGGTTAGTTGCAATGTAGAATCTGAAACCTTACATAAAGAATTTTTCATATTTTGTTACATTAAAAACCCATTGGGCTATCATGCACTTTGGATGGGTCTTGTAGCCAGGCAAGATTTTGCAACACTAAGTACTGGTCACTTGGATTTACTGGTACACTTGGTTATGCAGACCATCTAAGTGTTGACACACTTTACACCACAGTATTTAAAAATCACATTTATTTGTATCACCATCTATCTTGATAGATAAGTTTTTATATATGATGTAGCTTTCAACTTATGATGGCAGAAATAACTCAGCAAAATTCCAGTTTTCACTTGAAAGCTCAAATTTTATCACTGGCAAGGTATACTAGCCGCTATCTTACTAGAAGTGATGGGCCCCCTTTGTTTATATTCGAGAAGATGTCTGCCAGATACCCAAGTTTGAATAACTAATTTGTCTGTGCTCACGCTTTCTGGTAAATACAGTGCTTCCATGAAAAAAAAAAAAAAGCAGTTGGTTCTGCTCATAACTCAAACTATCACATAAGTGTTTTTCCTCAGGATTGCCACTGAACTTGGGTAGTCAGCAGACATGCATCATTTCTTCACACAGAATATTAAAAAGATATGCATTCAAGGGTAGAGGTTTGGTAAAATGAGTAATTTTTACTGTTGCACCAAGGACATTCTTCATTCAAATTGGCATATCTTTTCTCAACTAAAAGGCCTGAAAAATTCAAAGACTACTAGTTCATTATGGTGCCAATGCCTTGAGTGACACTAAAGTTCCAGCAGTTTTACCCACCAAGCTAAATAGTATCTTAGTATTTCTTTGAAAATAGTTTTGACCTTGGGATTCCCTGAAAAGGGTCTTTCACCTTTAAGGAAAAAAAATTAAAATCACCCATAATCATACTAAGATAACCATTATAAATGCATGTGAGTGTATGTGTCCCCACGTTTTTAGAAAAATGTATCCTATCAAACTGGCAAACACCATCATAATTGGTTGATAGTAGTTTGTTATAGGGATAGATTGGGGGGTGGGAAGACATCACTTGCTTACTTTGTTTTACATTTTAATTGACTACTAAGTTGAAGGGTTTATTTAGCTCTTCAGCATGGCCTACAAATCACCTCTGTTTTAGGGAAAGTCCCTCTGAGCTCTGAGGGTCTGCCACTATTAATGTGGATCAGGGTGACTTCATTACAGGGATTCTGGCCCCAAAGATTTGGTGGATAGGAGAGGCAGCCTGCTGGGCCCATGCACGGGTTCAGCCAGAGAGGGGGTAGTGTGCGCATGCCCTCACTGTCAGACCCAGAATACAAGTCTGGAGCAGTAACTCTAGATACATGTGGCAAGACAGACAGGAAGCCTTCTGGAGGAGCAGATGAAATAAATTACACGTCCCATTTCTTGTACAGCAGTGAGGAGCGCTCCACAGGTTAGTCTGTTTCTTTCCTTCTATTATTACATTTAAATGCAGTAGATATTCATTTCAAAAGGTGGTTGTCCTCTTTTGTCCATTTCAAGTCTGGCCATCATTTAACTGCAAAACCCATGTCAACATAGTTGAGAGAAGTGCCAGCAAGTGTTCCAGCCACAACATTCCACAGCCCAGTGATTTACAGAGCAGAAGGCAAGAGAAGGAAAAGCAGGGAACTCAGCAGGGGTCCGGGAGCTATCACAAACAGCCCTCACTCGACACACTCACATGTAGCCCATCGGGCAGGTGGCAGTGGAATCACATAGGAATAAAGCTGTCATCATCAGGAAGCCAGTTTAGCACTGGTTCCATTGTCAGTCCACCTTCTGAAACAGAAACTCTCCCAACATTCAGAGACTTTTAATTTAGAAGGGGAAAAATAAGTGCCATGGGTTGTAGGTTGGGAAGCTGAAAAGCTTTAAAATTGTTTTATTCTTAAGTACTGTTCAAAATAGTCAGTGAACACTATCCTACAGATGGCTAACAGAGAAGAAAACAAAACCCTCAACTGGCACGGGCTTTTATGAAAAGGTGGCATTTGGCATCCCAGCCCTTGGTGCAAACCTGAAGCAAACGTTATACACACGCCAAAAAGAGTCAAAGACAATGTGACCCCCAACTTTACTCCCTTTCGCTTGTACTAAGAGGGCAATAGAGACACGAAATGGCATCATAAAGCAAATAGCCTTCGTTGGAATCGCATCCAAATTTTCATACCCCAGCTGGGAGTGAATAGTATCAACAAAAAAAAACGTCAACTTCTTGGATTCCTACAAACAGATGACATAAATAAAAGCCACACAGTTTCAAGTGTGAAAATGCCTGCACAGGAGGTGGGAACAAGGGCCACCCGAGGCTTAGGGATGAAAAACCCACCACAAACTTGTTTTGTCTCTGCGGGAAACGTCCAAGAAATCTGAGCGCAGCAGCTGGCATTTTCTGAAAAGCGTTGCTCACATTTCAGCCCCAGGGAAAGCATCTGTCCTCAGCCTCAGGGCGAGGGTGAGCTGCTGCGGAAAGCTTTCCCACTTCCCTGTCCCTCCTCTCAAGACAATTGTCTTCTAACAGCTCCAAAGTTCCCACCCGGACGCCCCGGCCTCGGTGAGAGCGCGGCTTCTCCTGGGGCGCCGAGGTACCCGGCCGCCCCGGCGGCCCGCAGCCTCCGCTGGGCGCTCCTAGGACCGTCCAGCCTCCCTGCCTCCCGTCTGGTGTCCTGGGTGCCGCGCTCCGACAGGCTTCCTGACTTGGGGCAGGTGAGCTGGAGAAAAGGAGGCCCTCGGAGAAGTTCTGGGCGAAGGAAAGGCGCTCCCCACCCCCGCCGCAGCCGAGAAGCCGCTTTTCTTCTCCTTTTCCTTTTTCCTTTTTTTTTCCCCCCCCCTTTGCCTGAATCTCCCCGGGAAGCTGGACTCCTCCGGGCTCTGGACTGCGGGACATTTGACGGCAAAGTTGAAACCGAGGGCGCTGAAGTCCGCACGCCCCGACGGCCTCCCCGCGCCCGCCTGCCGCGCGCGGGGCGCCACGTGCCCAGTCCCCGCGTCACCCAACGCCCCTCCGCGCCCCGACCCTCGAGCAATGAGGACACACAGGTTAGAGCCGGGACACGCACAGGGCGGAGCGGCGGTCCCGAGCGATAGGCAGGGTGGGTGTGCGCGGAGGGCGGACCGAGAAGCAGCGGGGAGGAGCGGAGAGCCGGGCGGCGGAGCGGGGCTGCGCGTACCTGGAGCCCCCGCCGACGAGACGACGAGCGCGGCCAGGAGCAGCAGCGCCGCCCAGGGAAGCGGGCGCCGCGCGCGCGGGGGCTCCCCGGCCTCGGGCGCCATCGGGAGCCCGGGGTGCGCGGCGGGCTGGGCGGCACGCTGGCCGGTGGGCGCTGGGCGGGAGAAGGGCAGCGAGCGCGGAGGCGCAGCTGGCGGGTCCCACCCCCGGCGTGCGGGTCTGCGCGCTCTGGGCCGTGCCCGCCGCGCCCCTGCCCCACGCCGATCGCCCCGGCGCGCGCACCGACCGCCGCGCTCCGCACTGAGGCCGCCGACCACCGGCCGCGCCTTTTAGCCGCGAGCGGGCGCCCCCTGCTGGCGGCGGGGCGGCGGGCCGAGGCGGGCGGGGCGCGCGGCCAGGGTCTGAAAATTCGGGGATTCCTGTGCGGAAAACGCCCAGGGAAGTACCTCTTATGGTCTAACCTCTTGTTTTCTGGCTCGGGAAATGGGTCTGCGTCCAGTGGTTGCCAGGCCCAGTAATGCCCTGTGTGTCCTTAAATAAATACCTCTGGTTTCCACGTTGGGAACGGGAGCCACGCCCCCCCACCTCTGCGCATCGCCGTAGTCGCTGCCGCTCAGCCTGGCCCTCCCCGCGCCCCGCGCGCCCTCGAGAGGGGGGTTCGTGGCCCCAGACACCGCTGCCCGGCTGTCATCTCTCTAGTCTCAAAGGAAGAGGCGGACTGATTGGCCTCGCTTCTTCCAATTTCCATGATGTTAACGCTGCTTAGACTCCCCTACTCCGAACTCCCACCTATATGTTGTCAGCTCTCTGCCTTGGAAGCCTCGCCACTGCTCCAAGCGGGCTGGGGGGCGCCCCTGGAGGCGACAAGGACGCCTGGGCCAGGCCGGCGGGCCATCCTGGTGCCGCGGGCTTCCCTCGCACCCGATCCGGCTGAAGCGCAGCGCTGACACTAGTCCGCTCTCGGTGGTGATAGCCCAAAATTTGACCAGATTTGTGGCACTGTGCACAGAGGAACAGATTGTTAAATGAATTGTAGATTGATGAAAAAGACAGCATCTCTTTTCTGAAACCACCACCACACATCCAGGCGTTAAATCCTGGCGGGTCCCTGCCACCCAGTGAACATCCACGGAGGCAGAGCCTTCCTTTCGGTGCCCAGGGAGGGTTCCTTCTTCGTTTATCTCGCAAGTTCTGTGAGCAGCAGAGCTCATGTAGTGGGCAATCACTTCAATGTTTAAATAAAGACTTCCTTGCTGTAATGTTGCGCTGTTTCCCCACATGCCACATAATGCAGTCATGGCTTCCGTCTGCCCAGCCACCTCCAAGCCCTGCTCTTCTTTCAGAAAGTAGCCCCTTCCCCAACTCCACCCAAGGAACTCCAGTGGAATCTGCCCCCTCCCCACCACCCTTTTCCCCACTCCAGCTGGTCCAGGGATCCCCAGGCGCCCAAGCTGGGTTAGAGTTGGACTTTTCTAAGTGAGATGGAGGGAAAGTCTTCTCTTCTTTCTCCTGTGACTCATGGATGTTGAAGGATGGTAGCTGTGGTAAGCTGAAAGATGGCGCCCCAAAATGTCCATGTCATAATTCCTGGAACCTGGGAATGTTACAGGATCTTTGCATATGTGATTAAGCATCTTGCGATGGGGAGACATCCTGGATTATGTGGTGGGCCCTAAATGCCATCACATGCCTCCTCATAAAAAGGAGAAGGAGATCTGACGTGCAAACAGACGATAATGTGTGCACAGGGCACAGGGGCAGCGATGCAGCCCAAAAGCCAAGGCACACCAGCAGCCAGGAGAAGCTGGGAGAGGCGAGGAGGGGTTCTTCCCCCTGAGCTCTGCTGGGAGCGCAGCCCTGCTGGCACCTTGATTTCAGTCCGGTGGAACTAATTTGGGGCTTTTGGCCTCCAGAATTGTTAAAGAATACATTTCTGTTGTTCTAAGCCCACAAATTGGTCATTGTTACCACAGCCACAGGAAACTGGATCAGTAGCCAAGAGGGGCTTGTGTCCCTGGCTCCTGCCTTGAGGGCCACCATCCAGAGAGAATGAAGCCGATACGTGCAGAACCGGCAGATGGAGAGAAAGCACCCTACGGATGGGCAAGTCTGGGCCCCAGCCCTGCCTTCCTGCAGATTGCTGTTGGGAGACTTAACGCCCTTTGCTAAGTTGGAGCGGGATTTCTGCCCCATGTAACTGATGAGTCCTGACCATGAGATGTCCCCCTGTCCTTAAGAGGGTGCAATTTACCCTAATTTCCTATCATCCATCCAAAAGAGTCCCTCGAAGTACCAAGCACACAGTAACTTCCAAGCAATGCTGACAGGTTAATTGCCATTCATTTGTTCATTCAGCAAGGATTTACTGTGTACCTACCCCCTGCTCGACAGCACTCTACAGAGGCCCTGGGATCAGTGATAGTAAAACTTAGTGGAAGATAAGAGAGATGAGGAAAAGCTGTGATAAAGACCTTAGAGGCCACAGTAAGGACTTAGGCTTTGAGAGGGTGTGGATGATTCTGATGGCAGGAGTCACAAGATGGGCATGCTGAGCTGTGGAAGCAGGGAGATCAGTAACCAGGCTCATCCAGAAGAGAGGAGGAAGTGCTTGCACCCGAAGTATACCTGTAGAGGGGACGAGGACTAATGCGACTCAGGTACCACTTGAACGGGGGATGATTTTCTCACTGATCGGACGCAGGGGGAGAAGAGAAAGAGAACTGGCAATATGCTAAGTCACACCCTTTTGCCCTGGTCATTACCTCCCTGTTAGGGCTTTGGTGATTTCAGGATTTCTCTCTTCAATTTAGTTTTAATGACATTATCACATGGCAGGGTCTGCAGAAGGCCCAGCACAGGGTAGTGTCCTTCCTTCCTTGGGAAATGTATGTGCACTCACTTCCCCAGCACGGAACTTACTAGAGCAGCTTTTGTACTGGGTATTTCAGAGTGAAACACAATGCAAAATTAACTCCACCTTCAGAGTTTGGGTGACTAGATTGGAACAGTTGGCCAGGGGTTGTTAGATATTAAATGAGACTACTAACGCTTATGAGTCTGGATTCTGATTTTAACTACGAATTTGAAAGTGTATTTCATTTTTGAAACTCCTAAAGGAAACGTCAAGACTATCATTACTTTTAGGTTTAAAAGACCTCAAAAAACCTTACCTAAGAGTAATAGTCATCTGTCCTGATCATCTGAAAATAAAAGTTTTCTTCCTTCTAGTCAATGTTTAGTTCACTCTGTTGCTACTATTCGCCTGATAGATGTTACTATTTTTTCACATAATTCTTAAGTTCCTGGTTATTGCTTCTATTTTGTTGATCAAAACAGAAAAGAGTTGATGTGACTCTTGGGCTAGAGAGATCTTCACTATTTAATTATGATGCTTTTCCAGCTTGCCTCCAAGTTATTTCTCTGATTTATTTCTAGCTTTACTAATCGATCTGTGTCCACATATACACTACGTCTGGTTCTAGTTATTTTTTAAATAACCATACGTTCAAAGAGTTCAACACTCTCCATACACATTGTCATGACATTCCTATGTGGTAGAGTAGATTAAAATGCTATTCTCATGTGGATACATGGAAACCAAGTTCAAATGACCATCCAGCACACACTCCAGTAGAGTTTGGAAAGTGCGTGTCTCACACCATCATCTGGCATAAACTCTTGTTCAGGCTTCAAATTGGCTCACGTGGCTCTTTAATTCCTTTCTAAGTGACATGGTTGACTCTATCTACATGCTGTGACAGCAGCAGGGCATTATGCAATCCCCATCACACAATGGTAATGTGCGTACTTTTAAAAGAATGTGCATAGAAGCAGAATAAAGGAGAGGTAGTGTCCACAGTGCTTGGAGTCATGGGGGAGTCGGGGGAGGGAGATCAGTCATTCAGGCACAACGGATCTCGAGGAAAATAGCAGTCTCTAGAATTTCATAAACAGAGGAGAAAGGGGAAAGGAAAAGGAAAATACAGGTAGGCAAGTCAACTGCACCTTGACATGGAGAAAAAAGAAATTGCTTCTAACCAACAGTCAAATAAAATAACGCTTTACTAAACTTGTCTTGAGCAGTAGCCATCTGTTCTGATTCATACAAGCTTAGAGGCACTGCTCTGTGTTTACAGAGAGAAAACCAACACTCCGCAAGGTGGTATGGCTCACTCAACCCACGCTAGTGACTGGGGAGGGTGAGAGTCTCACCCAAGCCTCTGACTACAGGTGTAGGTCTTTTCCCACAGCACATGGCATTACCAGCATCTACCAGATTTTCAATAAAAGTGTCAGGATCAAGGCTGAGACGGCAGGTAACAGTATGTTTTACACGCCCATGTCCGGTATTCCCTGTCATCCAAATGTGAGCCATCCTTCTTAGCAAACAGTTACACAAGGCCTCAGTATTAATTACATCACTCATCTTCTCGGGGTTTGGAAGTGTGGGAAAGAAATGGTGCTCCTTAAAAATCTGCCATAAATCCATCATTGCCTGAAACGTGCCCCCTCTGCACAGTTCTAACTTGTTCCTACTGCAAGGCAGCACCAAGGCAAGTTCTCTTTTGTGCAAATATACTGGGAATTAGTGAAACATACAGGATTAAGATGTCACACACCTAACGTGGCATATGGATTGTTAAGGATTCTAGTTGAGAACGTTTCTATTGCCATGCTATATAAGCCTGCAGACCTGTTTCCTCAGCTTCTGTCTGGTGGCCCAGGTCAGAAGGCATGCATACTGCAAACAGAAGTAGCTAGATATTCCAGGGCTATCGTCTACCACTTAATGGGCACAGGGCTCGGGCTCTATTGAGAGAAGTCATTCATTAATCTATTCCTCCATATGACATTTGTTGAACACTGATTTTTGTGTCAAGCAATGTGTAGGATCTGGGGAAACAAATGTGACTGGGACCCAAGCAGCCATTGCCTCAGAGAGCTCACAGTCAGAGTGAGGGAGAAACAAACCAAACCAAACCAGAACAACAACATCCACCTTCCAGAGTGGGCTACGTAGGCCATGAAGCTTGCTGGAATTGTTCTACATGTTGTCTATCTCTCCCCTTCCCTTATTTTCTTTTTTCCCCAAGGAGATCTAAACCCTATGGGTACTATCTATAGACGTAGATCGGGGTGCATTCTCTCTAACTCTGTGGAATAAAAAGAGCCCAATTTGGGGAGGAAGCACTAGTAAATCGGGTGGAACAAAAGCTCAGAATGCGCAATCTTCAAGTTGCAGTTGGCAGTTCTAGCAGTTGGCCCCAGCCTTATGCTAGGAAACACATGTCTGGCTGCTGCATTTGCCTGACCGTGCCTCCTGTTGGGAGCAGACCCCTGCGGCCAGCAGTAGGCACCCCAGAGGCCTTGGGAACAGAGTTCTGTGCACAGAGCCAGTCCCCAGCCACACACCTCAGACCCTATGCATGCTGACAGGCACTCATGCCCAAAATGGGTACATGACTTGTTCATTAAGCCTTTAATGAGCTCCTATTGCATACCTGGCCTGTATTCAGGGGCACAGACCTGTGGTCACTTCCTAAATGGTATCTGGGACAGCTGACAGGGGCTTTGCTATCAGCATCCAGGAGCTGTCCCCAGGCAAGCCACAGAAGGGTTCAGTGAAATCCTGGTGCCTGGCAGGGCCCTTCTTTCCCAAAGAACACCTGCCTCTGGCTGGTAGCAACCTGCTGCCTGGTGTAGCCTCCAGCCCCTTTCCTCCTGGGTGGCATCCCCTCTTATACCATGTACCCAGGCACCCAGTACCCTTTGGTGCTCATGTTTGCATCCCCCACCCATCAAACCTTCCTTCAAGGAAGGCTCTGATCACTTCCTTTTGGCTGAAATCTGAGTAAGTGATTGATAAGGCTTCAGGCAGGCTTATCTGTAAGTAGGTGGTCTTTGCAATTCCCGAAGCATGATCTAATTCATCCTCATTAACCATGAAGGAGAAAGACACGTTGCTCTGCCCATTTTACAGAGGTAGAAACTGAGGTTACATGCCAGCCCATGCTGAGACAGAAGTGTCAGGGCCGGGAGGCAAATCCTGACACTCCGTCTGGAAACCGAGGGTTATAGGCCAATGGAAAGAACAACTGGGTGAATTAGCAGCAACACATTATCAGCACTTTAGGACTAGGGTCTCTCATACTTGCACTTGGATTTCCCTGACTTTAGAAAAGGCACCATTTTCTGCATCAGCATTATAACCAACTCAGGCCGCATTTGAGAAGCAAAATAAGTCAACTTTCTTTACATCCTTTAGCATCTACCCCCAAATAGGCATCTAGGCAAAATCATTCTATGATTTTGTACCATTCAAATTTGTGTGCATCTCCAGAGTTACATTTAATAATTACTTATATAATCTTTTGAAAAGTGTATTGAGCTATTTCGCAGGTTACCTCAATGCTGGGAAGGTTCCTGCTCACCCTACTTCCATGGCCCTCAGCAGCATTCAGTCCCACCACTTCCACCTTCCAAAGGTATTCCTTCCTTTGCTCCTGACCTTCATCCCTGTCCCAGCTTCTCTTCTGGGTCTTCCACCACTCTGCCTCCATCTCCTTTGCAGTCAGAGCCCTTCTGTCCTCTCCATCTCATCCCTCATTAGAAGACCTTATCTGTGCTAGGGGCTGCAATAGCTATGGGCTGCGTTCCCCAAGCCCCGACCTGGGCTGCCTTCGGTCCCTGAGTTGCCATGCTGCCTCCTCCCACAGGAATTTTGCACCAGCTGATTCTTTCCCCTATTCCTTCCTGCCCTCTTTCCCATCTTTCATAACTCAGCTCATAACAAAGTCTCCCCTGACCTCTGTGAGCTGGTAAAATCACCCCTCTACATCCGCTCAAAGCACCGTGCAACTTTCCTCTGCAGTCCTTCTCGTGGCTGTGTGTTTGCATTTATCTCTCTGATTAATCATCTTGCATCACCATGGCTTGACTGTAAGCTCCACGAGTGCAGAGACCATGTCTGTTTTTGCTCACTCCACAGCCCAGGACCTGGCATAGGACCTGACTCATACGGGCACACAGCAAATGCTTGTTGAGAGCGCATAGGCATGCATGAGTGTCTGAAGGCTTTCTGTACTCGGTAGTACAAGTTTGGTAGAATTGGCCTCTGTAAGAATGAAGTATAAGCTTGGGCCTCTTCCTTACTGCCACTCCACTCCCACCCAAATCCTGGCTGTGTTGAATACCCTCCACACATAACCAGCAAGTCAATGAACCAATGGGCAGATGCCCTCAGGCCAAGAGACCCTCCAACAAACACAATTTAGAAATACCAGGCTTCCCATTCACTTCGCTGGTGCAGTGAATCTGGTCATACGCAAGAGGATTCTCATTAATTGTTTCCAAGGTGGCAAAGCAATGAGGGGCAAGTACTTTTGTAACATATTCAGTTTTTTTTCATTAATCGGTGGTACTCACCCTGTTTTTTGTTCCTTTTATTCATTCAACAGATAGTTATCAAGTGCCTTGGGATTTGCAGCACTGTCATTTCTCTAATCAGATCATGCAGATGGTTTGGTAAACACAGTCAGAACCACTGCTGCCAGGAAGAAAGTCCACAGACTGATGTAACATCAGTGACCAGCTGGGCCAACGCTGCCATGTAAGAAAGGCACAGATCGAGGGACACTCTCCAGGTGGTCTTCTCTTCTAGTCCATGAACAATGGATTACTCAGGGATATGACAAGTTTGCTTTTTGTGTTTTTTCCCAGAAATAGTGTGTTCTAGTTATTCCAAATATCAGTGACTGAAAGCGGTGCTCACGTATTGTCCTTCAGAGTTTCTGTGGGTCAGGAAATCAGAAGCAGTTTGGTTGAGCTGTTCTAGCTGGTGTGGCCGTCAGAATGTCAGCTTGGGCTGCTGGCATTTGAAGGTTCGACTGGGGCGGAAGGACCCACTTCCAAGGATACTTGCTCGCATGGCTGGCAAGTTCATGCTGGCTGTCGGATGGGGGTCTCATCTCCATCTGGGCCTCCTGCAGAGCTGTGTGTCCTCAGAGCACAGCAGTTGGTGTTTCCTGGAGCAAGAAGGGCAGGAGTGTCTGAAGGCTTTCTCAAGGCAGAAGTGACAGTGCCTTTTATGACCAGACTTGGAAGTCACCCTCAGCCACTGCCACCATGTTCTATTGGTGACACAGATCGACCTTGATTCAGCTGGGAGGGGACTACACAAAGGTGTGAATACCAGGAGCTGCAGATCATGGAGGGCCCACTGGGGGCTGGCTAACACCGGCTGATGCTGTCCATGTGGTGGTACCCCTGCCTTTGCGCACATCCTTGGGTTCACTGACCAGTGGTTTCTTTCTCTTGAATCTCCCCTGCAAGCTCACTTACCCCTGTTTCGGCTGAGGCCATGCTGCTGGGAAAGCAGATGACCTTCACAGGCCCGAGCATGCTCCTCAGTGTCACAAAACATGGCATCCTGCCCACCCTTGCCTTCCCCTCTTATTTATGCCCTTGCCTCTACTGCCTTTTGTTCATGTGTCCCACTGTCCTAGATCCCTGAGCATGTTTTTCAACCAGATGATGACCTTTTGGTTTGCTTTTTATAGCAAGGACCCTTCTCGTGTGTTTATGAAACATGACATGTATAGCAGCTTATAAATTCTGTGCAGTGGTCCATCCAGGATTCCATTTGCAGCCTCACTGCACTTCATGGGGCCCCCTATAGAGCATTGCAGTGTTTCCTCTTCACTGTTCCACAAGGCCACCGCTCTCTCACACACCTCTCTTAACCTAGAGGTCCCCACCCATTCTCCCCTTCACCTAATCAGTTGACTTTAACAAATGTTTTTTGCAGCATGTATTCAAATCAAATCTTCTGCTACCTCCCTCTGGGAGCATCTTGACTAGACCCTCAAAGAATGTTTCCCTGCAGATTTCTTTAGTACTTATGGTCTGCATCACACAGTTTATAATCACATGTTCTTGTCCCTGGATTGATGGCAAATTCCTGTTCCTTTCCACTATCCCATAGAACCATGAAGAATGTAGAGAACACGAAAGGCCTTAGAAAATCATTTTTAAATAACTTCATTGATTTCTCAATAAACATTCATGGAACACCTAACTCTGTGTCAAACACTATAATAAATACCGAAAGCACAGACATGAGTAATACAGTGTCTGGAAGATCTTTCAGAAGAATGATATTTTGGTAACAAGAAAGCATAATGTCCAGTCATGTATCATTCACTTCCAAGTGTGATTTATCTGTGTGGCTCAGCAAACTTTAATCAAATAGAGGTTCCAACCAAGTAATCAAAATGTGGTCGTTTTGCATATCGTGATGGTCAGCAAACTCCCTCACAAGGCTAATTAATCAAGCTGTACTTTCTCTTTGAGCACTTGTTAGTTTGGTTTGTAGAGCCTAACTTGAAAATGTCATTGGAATGTATTTTTTCAAGTAAGATGTCTTGTTGTAACTGTTAGCAAGAAAGAAAATATGCAGTTTCAAGTATCAAAAGAAAACTTGAAATTGCTGAACCACCAAATCAGGTGGCCATTAGTTTCTCCAAGAAGAAGACTTCCTGGGCTTCTCAAAGGAGCCGGGCGAGTCGCCGTGGGAGGCATGATTCTCCAGCAGAGGGACTAAGGACCGGCTCCCCTCATTGTGTGCCCCGACCTTTGCTCTGATACCCTTCTGAACACGGACACTGCTGCTAGCCCTGGGATCCACTCATTTAGTCATTCTTTCCACTCATTTCCCCCTCCTTTCCATAAAAAACACAAATCACTAGAAAGCCTTTTTAGTCTTTTAGCTCTTCAGAATTAAGTCCCTTGAAATGATCCACCGAATACACCCAAATTCCAGTCCCTCCTCCATCTCAAAAGCTTTCGGGGAGCCTGTGGGCATAGTTATGCAGGGCTCACCGCCATGGCCTTCTCAGGGGTGTCTCCACTGTGCTTCCCTTAAAATGCAGAGGATCCTGTAAGTGCATTTTACCTTTACGTTGAAGAATTATTAAAGATGGGGTTTGAGTGAATAAAAAGGAAATTGGCCACAAAATGAAGCAGAGAAGTGAATTCCTAGGCAGGATACTGTGTGGTGAAATTAACAGAATGTGGTATAGGTGTGATTGGAAAGAAGCTTTTAAGGGGCCCCATGATTAATCTTTGAGCTTACCACAAGGCAGAGACTGAATCTGACCACTCTCCAACCTCTGCACCAGCCTGGACTCCTGAGTGCTCCAGATCAGAGAACTCGTCTGTCCCTGGTCGAAGGGAATATCCCCAACTTAGGCCCTCAGGACTTCCACAGTTTAACACTAGTCACCTATGAGATCATAAGCCCTCAAAGAAAAACACCAGGAGAAGAGTCAGCAGAAATAAGAGTTGGGCTGCTAAGTGCTTTGGAGTTAGACTTATGAAGTTCAAAATATAAAAGAATTATACATCATATGTTTAGAGAAATAAAAATATATGAAGATTTGAGCAACAGCTAAAATGACTTATAAATGAAAATATATTCCATGGATAATAAAAACTGAAGTGGATGGTTAAATAGTAGATTAGACATGGCAGAAGAGAAAATTAGGTACCTGGAGGGTTGGTACAAAAACCTTAACCAAGAGTGCAGTACAGAGATGCAAGCAGGAAACTATAAAGAAAGAAAATTTATGAAAAGAAGAATTGAAAGGTCTAGCATCCATCCAAAGTCCAGTCCCTCCTCCATCTCATTTGGGTGTATTCAGAAGAAAAAAATAAACAGACTAGAGAAGAAGCAATATTCAAAGAAACAGTGGCTGAGGACTGATGAAAGACATAAATCTAGGGATGTAGGAAGCACGGCAAATACCAAGATGGATAACGACAAAGAAATCCACACCTCAGAACATTATAGTGATGCTGAAAGCACACAATGTAGAGAGATGATTAAACACAGCCAGAAATAAGTGAGAGAAGACCTACGAAAGCGTAAAGTTAAACAACAGTCTTCTCAACACAGGAGATTGGAGATGGTGGAATAATATGTTCAGACAAAATTACTTTTCAAGAACTGGGTAAAATAAAGGCATTTTCACATAAATAATCTTTCAGTGTAGTTATTGCCTACAGACTTTTTCTACAGGAACTTGTTACAGTACTTCAGGAAGAAAAGAATGACCTCAAAACAAAGGTCTGGGATACAGGAAGGAATGGTGAACAAAAGGAAATATGTCGGAAAATCTAAACAAATACCAGTTATACAATATTATAAAAATAATGTCTAATCATGGAGTTAGAAAAGGAGACAACTAAAATGGTTCTCAAAAGAGTAAAACTGAGTTGGGGCAATCATTATTAGGAGTGTTAAACTGAATTTGTATTGTTCAGGAAGAAGTTTGGAAAATTAACTTTGGACTTTTTTATTAAGTCTGCAAAAATTTTAAGAGTAACAACTAAAAATATAGAGTGTATAACTTCTCAACCAACAGGAGAAGAAATTCCAACATTCCTTCATCCATTGTGGGTATATAAATCAGGTAAAGTAATAAATCTATTAAAAATTTGGACCATACAATTACCAAGATCGATTTAGTGCTCATATATAGAATATACAGTATTCTCAAGCACACATGTGATATTTATCAAAATTGGCTATGAATTACTCAAATTTATCAAAATTGACCATATGAAACCATCTCAAATTTCAAAAAAAATAGGTATTCTATAGACTATCTCTTGCCATACTGTAATGAAGTCAGAAATCAAAATCAAAGCAATTTTTATCTATTTTTGTAAATTATCATAGACAAAATCATAAAAGAAATTTTTAAAAGCCCAGAACTGAACAATAATAAATCTTGTACATATCATAACTTGTAGGATGTTGCAAAACTGGAAAATATATAGCCTTAAATATTTATATATGAAAAAAATATATAGCCTTAAACCCTTGTATTTAAAATTACAACATTGAAAATAAGCTGACTATCCAATTAAGAAGTTAGGAAAAGAACAAGAGAAAAACTCTTTAAAGGAAGGAAGGAGAGAGTGAAGAAATGAGTAGGTGTTAATGATAAGAGACATGAAGTTACAACGCAGAGCATAATCCCCCCAAAAACTGACTCTGAGTAAAGACTATTACAATAACCAAATCTTTACTGAGGTTTATCAAGAAAAAGGAAAGAAAGCACAAATAGAGTAATAGGAATTTTTTTTAAAAAAGACACAACTACACAAACAGCAGATACTAAAAGGAAAAGAGAATATTATGAAGTATCATAATTGCTTTATCTGCTCATTATAATTACTGGATCTGCTCATAAATATAATTTAATAAATTTGAAATCACAAGAAATAAGGTCCTGAAGAGTTATAACTTACTAAATGACTCAAGAAGAAAGAAAAGGTCTAAATGATCCCACAATTATTAAAGAAATTTAGTCAGTAGTTTAAAAACTTCCCATAAAGAAAACAGCAGGTGCAGCCAATTTTATGAGCAAGTTCTACATAACTTTCAAAGAAAAATTGTTCAGTCTTCTAAAAGATGGAAAATGAGGACATATTCTCCCAGTAGCCTTCTGTGAGGTTAACAGAGCCTTGATGCCAGAACTAGACACAGATGATATGATGAAAGAAAATCACAGACACTCTAACTGGTAGACATTGATACAAAGCTCCTAAACTACATTATCAAACTGAATCCAACCAAGCATAGAAACAAAAATACATCCTGTCCAAATTTGCTCTATCCCAGGAATACAGGGGAGGTTTAAAATTAGAGTAAATGTAACTTACCACATTAATAGACTAGGGGAGAACAACCATCTGGTCTACTCATTTGACTCAGAAAAAGTATTAGATGAAATTCAACATCCTTTCATGTCCAAAAAATTCTTAAGAAGCTCAAAACACAAGACGGATTGCACGAGCAGATGAATAGTACCTGTAAAGAACTTCCATATGCAAACACCTTTCTTAATTGTGAAACAAGAGAAGCATGGGATGACCACTCTCACCTGCCCCCTAACTGGAGGCCTCAGCAACTAGCCTTTATCTGCTTCAGGCACTTGGCAATTTCTTTTGGTGGCACGTGAGGGAAGGCAATCTTTTCCATGTATCTTAGTAAGAGAGCAGCACAATTTTATTTACTTAGGTAATCTTCCTTTCTAAAACCCAATAAAACATGTGGTGGTAATTGATTTAATTTTGCATTATACGTTGATTTACATTACCATACTAGCTGTCAAATGTTTTGAAATAACACTCTAGCTCTTATGCAAAACCTTGCAAAGCCCCTGTTCTAACATTATAATTCTCTCTTTTCTGGAATTTTCCATTTTTCTTTAAATTTCAGCGAAAGTAGAAGGAGTGAAGAGAAGAGATAGAAGTCAAATGTATACATTTCTTTCCCTTATTCATGCTGCAGAAAATATTTCAGAAGCTGGTAGTGGGCATGATTTTATTTCTCCTTACTCTCCCTGGTACACATAATTCTTAGTGATCGAGTACTGACTATCATTCATCTTTACAGTTCCCATTGTCCATAAATCCCCTGAACATTTTTCTTTACACAAAGCAATGAACCTTACATGTATTCCTTTTAATGATTTGCCCAGGTGGAGAATCTGAATTTTTTTTCATATGCTCTCAATTCAAATCACAAATTGTTCTACTTCCAGAGCCAGTTTTTCTAACACATATAAAAAGTAAGAATAAAGTAATTGGCAAACATGATATTAGTTAGAACTTTTTGTAGCATGCTTGACTATTGTTTTTGCTGGTATTTGACAATTACATCATTATTTACAGTTGCTAAGGTGATCATGTGAGAACACTTAGTTTTGGAATACTTGGAGTCCAAATTTGTGGCTCATATCCTTGTGAATCACTGCACTTATAAATAAAATTAATTAGACCTTGGGCCATTTCATCAACTATACCTCTGGCAAGCTAAAACAAGCCAGATGTAGGCTAGCAATAATAAATGAGCTATTTGTTGGCCAACCTGTTGCAAATGATGTTTCATTCATTTAGAAATAGAATCACTCTATCAGTAAATCAAAGTGGTATTGTATTAGGAAACCTGAATAAAAGGAGACTGTCTATGCATAACACCACAGAACTTTTAAAGCAAACTGAAATAAAATGAAGTCCACAGGTTTCCAACTGTTAGTGGCAGTTTAAACTGCTACCTCAGATTGGAGGGCAAATGGAGGTATCTGCCGAAATATTAAATGTACGTGTTCTTTCTATCATTGACAAACAACAGAGACTCACTCAGGCTAAAGTAAGTTTCAGAAAAACCCACAACGTTAATGGAATAAGGGAGTCATTCACTGGATTGAAGAAAAGGCTGACGAATAAGGTCTCAAGGAAAATAGGACTCAGGACTCCAGGGCAGAAACAGTCAGCCAGCTTCTTTAAAGCACTCTCTTTGGGACAAATCTTCTCCAACTGCTTCCCATTTTTTGTGACGCTGTCCTGGGAGGGAACACCTGATTGGCTTAGTCTGGTCACATGACTTGGCTTCCCCGCAAGAGGGCAGAATGCACCTTTTCTTCCCCAGAAAGGACAAGCATTGGCCCCACTGTACTTGTTTAAAAAAACAAGAACACAAACAAACAGCAGAAGACAAAAGTAAAGATGTTCTCTCATTACCTCTGTATTTCCCTGAAGGACAACAAAGGTGCGGTGGTCAGAAAGGAGGGTAAACAGGGTAAACGCAAGCAGCCCATGGTGCAGCTTCCCCTTACAGCAAAGCTCCTTGGCAGATGGAAGTGACAGGCATGGCTCAAGACCTGGCCCCTGAAACATCCCACAGGACCTCCAGGCTTTCTCTGGTGGACCCCGTCCCAAGCTCCATTCTCAGCTGTAGGTAAGAGAGAATCCAGCAGAGGATTCTGAGGCCCTTGGGGATGGCTGGGCCTGTATGTGGGAGGATCCTAGTTCCCAGAACAACCCAACCTGCGTTACACTCTGATAGGAGCAAGAAATACATCTTATTAGAGTGAACCATCAGAATGTTGGGGTTGTTTGCTAAAGCAGCTAGTGTTTAATCTACTCTGATTAACACAGCCAGTTCTGTTTCTTAACTGGGAAGAAACACGTACTTCTGTCTGGACCCAGTGAGAACTTTAACCATTAGCATCCATCTTGGAAACTTCAGTTTTCAATCACAAATACTCGTATGGTCCTGAAATAATTTTCTCAGATATTTCAGAATAAATGTAGTCTTTCTTTCTAAAAATCAAAAAGAATGTTTTAACAATATGACTAATAAGACTTGCTATTTGATACATTAATCTGGCACTTCTGAAATTATAATCATTTATGTGCATGGAAAATCAAAGAAGGAGAATTAAAGAGAATTAAGCCCAGGTACTCACACCAGTGTGACAATTTTTGACTATCTACGCGTCTTCAACTGACAGGAAATCGCCACACTTGCATAGTCAGGCAACACAAAGGCAGAAAGAGAACTTTTAAAAACCACTTTTGTTTCCAAATTAAAGTAAGTACTCAGAGCCAAAGTACAGGGAACCTCATTACAGTCAGATTTCATTTGGTTACATTTCACAGTCAAGATTAGTCAAAAGCTCACTAGCGATGCACTTCTGAAACATCAGGTAACCAGCAGTATTGATTAGCATGAGTCACAGTGCACTCAATCATTGTTGTTCCTTGAAAGAGAAAAAGTGTGATTGAAGGAAAATATTCCCAATATAAAGCAGAAGTCGACATGCAATAATTAGCAGGCTCATCAGATGCTCTAGAAGCTATATTAACCTACTTCAATGCCCCTCGACCCCCTTTAAAGCAATTAAAGCTGCTGAATATAGTTGCAGAGGTTGCCCATGGGATATTGTTCCAAATATATACAGTGGACCCTTGCTTTCAGTAAAATAAAAACAATCCAGTCTTTTAGTCTACTATCTTATGAGTTCCTGAGAACAAGAAAGCCATTCTCTTCATCTTTGAATCTATAACCTGTAACAGAGTTTTCCCATAACCTGTGGGTGCCCGATAAAACGTTTTGGTCTAAACAAAAATCTAAAAATTTATGAAGTTTAGCCAAATCTGTATTGAGTAATAAAGCCAAACCAAGCCATCTATGCTTTTGTGATTAAAAAGAAAAACCAAGAGAAAAAGTAAGTGAATAGTCTAAAAACAGTAGGTAAAGTTGTGAATGTAAGAATATAAGGTAAATACATAAAAATGAATAGTTTTCTCATATATACCAGCAATCATCTATTACAGATCAAAATGCAAAAGATTTCATTTATAAAAAAATCAAATCATAAATTACCTAAGAATAACTTTAAAGAGGCCTACATATGGGAAACTATAAATCTTTTTTAGAACTTTGAAAAAAGCCTTGACTAAATGCAGAGATCCATCAAATATGCTTTGGAGTGTCGAATTACCATTAGTGTATGTAACACTTAGAAAGAAAGAAAGCCATTGCCAATTAAATTATGAAATATCATCTATGGTAAATAAAGCCTAATTTCAGAGATGTTATACTAGGGAAAAGAAGGGAGTCAATCAAATATACCATGTTCTCAGATATGAAGACTGAATATGATAAAGATATTGATTCTTCCCAAATTAATGTATGGATTTAATGTATTTCTGATGGGAGTATAAATTGATGTAGCCTATCAAAATATTTTAAACATATTTCTACATATTAATATAGAGCAAATGACAAAGTTTTTCCCATTATTCAATTCCACAAATCTATTTTAGGACGTAATCAGGTTTATGGAAAAAGAGGTCCAACGTATCATTATTTACATCACTTCAATACTGGAAAGTAAGAAATTATCTAAAAATCTAAGAATAGGGAGATGATAGTATAATACTTGTTACATGTACACAATCAAATATTCAGCTATTACAATTCAGTTTACAAATAATTTTTAAAGAGATGAAAAGATAATTATGAGGATATAAAATTGTGTCCAAGGCTATGAAATTGTGTATGAAGAATTACTGCATATATTTTACACTATACACAAAAAGAAATGGAAATATATGTACTAAAATATTATCACTAGTTATGTTCTGGACTACAAAATGTATTTGCCAGAAGACACCAATGGACACGCTATTTAAAAAAGTCAAAGTTAACTTTGAAAGATCTTGAAAGTGAGAACTACGGGAGTCCTGAGACAAGCGTTACTCCGAGGCATGATGACGTGGCATAGTGTCACCGTGGTTGGGCTGAACTACATTCCCCAGAATTCCAGGCCACTTCTCTAATCAAACCCTGACCATATCTATAAGAGGCTTATCAGTATTATTGTTGTCAATACCACCATCAACATTATCAACCATAAAAGCATTGGTTTTCTCAGGTCATAGTCTATGCAAGACAAAGTCTTTAGAATCGTTCATTGCCTTAATAATTAGCAAGGCAAATATCATCCTCCCCATTTTACAAACAGGAAGAGAAATTGTTAACAGAAGTGCTTTGAATAGCAAGGGTCTGATATACTCATCTTTAATTCCACAAGTTACCGTGAAGGAAAGACGAGGAGGAGTAACAAGTGAGGCAAACAAGTTCCCCACCACTGTTTAGCCTGTTGAGCCTGAAGAAGTCAAGGGGCCACCTAAACTCTAGGCTAGATTAGAGACTCAGCATGTGATGCATTTGTGTGCTTAACAACCAAATCCCTTGAATGTTTTGTTTTTAAAGGGCTGACCTCCCTCTGCTGTGTTAAACAAAACTCTTCTGATGCCTTCCAACCAGTCCTGAATTGGGGATTACTTGGCCTTTGGCAAGCTTAAAAGCACAGCTAGTCGAAGCAAAACATAAAGTGAAGGACTGATTTTGTATAGGGGTTTTCCTATTTATTGGTTTAACCAACTCTGACTCCCATGAAGGTCTAAGATATTAGACTTTATACAAGAAGACACACACAAGGCAGAGCCTCCTGGAACCCGAGAAGGTTTCCCGTGCTCAGTGCCATGGGACTGCCTTCTGCACCACCCATTTGGTGCTGGCCCCATGTGTGTATCGGGTAAGGGTCTCGGTCCTCTTTTTCCATATGTACTTCTTCTGGATTTCTCTTTTGACACCCTGTCCTGCCAAGGTGAGGAGAAACATAATCTTTCAGCTCAGGGTCTCTCTCTCTCTCCTCTCCCTGGAGTTGTGTCTAAGTTTAGGAGTGTAGAGGGTGCTTCGCCTTTGGGAGACTGCCAGCTGGCCATCGTTTCATCCGCCCTCATGAGACCCCTCTGAGACATCGCATGCTCCTAAGCACACCAGCTTTCAAACTGGCCGGCTTCCTGGGCCTTCCATGTGACAGTCAGGACATGTGTCGCTGCTCCAGCACACCACAGGTGGTCACGAACCGCCTGAAGATGAAACCATGGGCTAGTATGTCCAAATAACATCCTGTCCCCATGCATTACTAAACTCAGTCCTACGTGTTTTATAAGATTTTGATTCCCTCCAGGGGAATCAAGCACACCCCAGTACATTTTTGTTGATAACAGTCCTGTGTAGATGACATATATTCAGGTACGTCTGACGGCTTTCCCATAGGAAGACGCCTCCCTGAGTCAGAAGTCCCCGGAGGGGGCTCCGTGATGAAGATCTGTGTGCAGGTGATGTGTTGGTTATGAAAGCAGTGTCCCCAGGTCAACGGGGCAGCGGGAAAGGCAAGACAGAGGGGCCTTGGAGGATAAATTTCACCTCAGCGTCTCGAGCTGGGCCCCGTGGGTGTTGGGGCTAAGCTGCTTGCATCACCCTTTAAAGAGCAGTCCTTTAAAGAGGGCCGGGGAGCACCCAGACATGGCACGGGAGGGCCCACGGGGATCTGGGCAGAGCCAGGTACAGCGACGCCCACCCCCCCAGGCACCACTGACTTGACAGGTGAGGCCAGAGCTTCTGAAGGCGAGGACGGAGAGGAGCGGACCCCACTGCAGCCCCGAGTCAGGGGCTGTACATGTTAAGACAAACAGAACAAAAGAAGAAAATGTTTTAAAGAACTCCAAACAAGGGTGTGCACCCCTCTGGTTCACTGAGATTCTCTAGCGTGTCATGTCAGCAATACTGTGACTTTTTCAGCGATGGCTTCAGGCCAAGAATTTATCAAATAGAACTGCAAAAATCCCACACGATGCAAATAGCGATTGTGGACCTGTACAGAACGTCTGTTGGCATACACCAGGACACAGCAGAGACCTGGTTTTATCTGAAACGCAAGGTACAGGTATTTGGAGGCAGTAGGCATATTATAGTATTTATTCAGACAGGCGTGCTATATTGTTTAAGAAAAAATGGTCCCATAAAAATTCAGGAATTCTTTTATAAAATTTTGGATATGATATTTTAAAGGAACACTTACTCTAGAAAATTTGGAAAACTTGGGAAGGAGATCATTATTTCTAACTTTGAAGCACCTTTTTGCTTATTTAGAACAGTGGTTCTGACAACGTGTTAAGTGTGGTTCCAGACCAGCAGCAGCGATACCACCTAGAAGTGTGTTAGAAATGCAAGTTCTCAGGCCGCATACCACACCAGCTGAGTCAGAAGGTACAGGATGCAGGACCCAGCCATCTGCATTCTCAGGAGCCTCCAGGTGATTCAAGTTTGAGAACCATTGATTTAGAAAACCAAGTGCACAGTACAGAAAGGCAAAAAGGGCACAGGAAAGAGTTCTCATTATGAACTTAAGAGTTAAGTTTCTAAGAAAACCTTATTGAGGCAACACGCAAGATGGATTTTATTTTCAAAATGACAATACCTTTAATGATTTTCTGATTCCAAAAATTTTCATGTTCATTATTTTAAAATGTCAGGCCATATTTCAACAAATAAAGAAGAATGTAATGTGCCCTCAAATCCTACCATTTAGGGAAGAAATCCCAGTTCTTTTTAGCATATGTCGTTCCAGACTTTTCCATGCACAGATATACATAGGTACACTTTTTCACTTAAAAAAATAAAACCATACTAGTCATGTTGTTCTGAATAGTTTTTTTCAAAGTGCTTTTTCATTTCAAAGTACATCGTGGATATCTTCAATGTCAATAGGTAAGGGTCTGCTACATTGTGTTATGTCTGCCTAGTATTCCGTTGGAAAAGAAATCATATTTTTTAACTACTGCCTCATTATTGAATGTAAAAGTGGTTTCCAGCAGCTCACTATTATAAACAATGCTGCCACGAACACTCCTGAACTAACACTTTGTATGTTTAGTTGAGTAGATATTTTGCCAATCTCCTTCCCAAATTATATAGTTCTAGCCTACACACTCCATGCTGGAGCGCAGAACTGTCGGCTCCTCTTCCCCTGTCCCCGCCACTCCCTCCCGCCCCTCTCCTTATGCAGAGGCCTGAGGAGTAAGTAAGGAGAGCGCCTGCCTCCGTGTTCTGCCTCTTTCACTCACCTGATGCCAAACCTACAATAGATGCGGGGACTCGGGCGGGCGGGGAATGCTCCCATGAAAAAGGTTATGTTAACACTCCAGTTTCTCATCCACCTCCTTGTATTTTGTCTCTGTCTCTGAGGAAGATTCCTGCCTGCCCCTCTGGAAGACTAGCCCATGATTTGTCCCGCCCCAGCCGACCCGCCAGGCAGGCCTGGTCACCACTCTATTCCTGGTTCATGAATGGGACTTAGTGCCCGAACGGCTTCTTCCCCTTTTAGGGTAAAGCAAGAAAAGGGAGGGAAAGGAGCAGAGGGGGAGATGGAGGAAGATCGAAGGAGGAGGAAATGAAAGAGGAGAGCAGGAGAGAAGAGGCAGGTGGGCTTTTTAGAGCCCCCTGTGGTTTGGACGCAGGAATCGGGACATGGCTGCTCCCCCCGCCCGGCCCATGGGCAGCACAGATGGCTCCTTGCAGAGAGGCCCTGGGCATTCGCCTTCAGGCCACTTTCCTTTACAACCTCCTCTTTACAACCTCCGACAAAAGTCTGTTTCTGCTACTATGGCCGCAGGCCATAGTAAATGTATCTCCAGCAATTTCAGCTCTTAATGTTGCCAAAATCCTGGTGCCAAATTTAATCCAAAAAGCTGAAGTTTCAACCGCTCCAGCTACAAATTTTAAATGTGTTTTTCCTTTGACCATATGATTGGGATAAGAAGGGTAACTCCCACAGAAATGTCAACATGCATTTGTAATTGAAGAAGGATTAAATAAATTATCCTTAGATTAGTGATATAAATTGATCTGCATATTTTCCATTCAGCTATGTCGCTTGCGTCAATAAATGCCAGAAGAAAAAAAAAGAAAGAGGGAGAGAGTGGCACAACTTTCTGGTAAACTTGTGAGGGCTATTATAAATAACATTTGGGGTCACCGGAGCAAGCATGTGAGACTAACTAAAAATAATATGGAACCACCGCTTCTGTAACAATGTCACATCAGCTGTGGTGGTGGTCTCGTCTGTCTCCTCCCCTCCTTGGGACCCTCCGGTTCCACCTCAGCCCCCCGCCCCATCCTCGGTCACCTCAAGCTCTGCGTCACTGCTGGGGTCCCTGTCACTGGGCTGGAAACACCTGCCCTGTGCAGCCCCCACAGAGGCCTCCACCCACCGCTAGGGGCCACTGCTGGGTTTACTCAACTCTGCATCTTTGCTTTTTGCATATGGGGGAGAGTCCCACCAAGTCCTCAATCCCTTGACCCCTGCTCTTTGCAACGTGACTCTGCAGCTACGCCCACCTCCCATGCCCCAGAGGTGTAGTGGACTCCCTACCCCCTTGAAACTGGGCTTGGCCATGTGACATGTCTTGGCCAAAGGGACATCAGCAGAGGTGACAGGGACCTGTGAAGGATCCCAGGCCAGCCAGACTATCGGTCCAGCTGGTCTAACCCACCCAGAGAAAGGTGAGAAATAATAAAATGCCCTGTTTGAGGCTTAAAGGATTAATTCGCATGTGAAAGGCCTGGGGGCTGTGCTAGTTCGCCCTCTGTCCCCCCTGCTTACTCACTGCCTCATGTTAGAGCTACCGGGCTGTGTCCATAGTCCCAGGAGACGCTGGACCACACTTTCAAAGGACACTTTCTGGGTTTATAGCTAATTAGCTGGAATTAATTAGGAAACACCACACGCCTGCGCCTGGGGATTTGGGGTGGAATCGCATCGTCTCTGGGAGTCCACAGCGAGTAAGGAACACCCCAGTCCTGACTCCAGCACCCCTCACTGCCTGCAGCACCCACACTCCACCTGGAAGCCGACCACCTGCACACCCAGGAACCTACGTGCGCACACACACACACACACACACACTTCCGTGGCCACAGGGCTTTTGGTATGCGCAGCCCCACTGGGACACTGGGGACAAGGACTGGTGGCCAAACACAGCGGGAGCTTGCTGCTGTCTTAGCAGGGACAACAGGGCCATGCCCGCAGCAAAGGGACCGCCCCTCCCAGGGAGGCCAGCCCACCTGTTCCCGCGTGTGGCCCTGCTGAACGCTCCGGGCCCTTCTGGAGACAGGCGTGGCGGCCCCAAAGCCCAGCACATGCGCCTGAGGTGCCAAGGGGGGTGGATCGTCCTCAGCTTCCTGGGAGACTTTGCAGAAAGGGCACCGCTGAGATGCAAAAAGGAAACACCGGGCAAGTGGGACAGAGGGGGCAGCATGCCTCTCGTTTGCTGTTCATCTTGCCGCACAATCACGAATTATTTTAAAATCCCATGTATGTCTTTCCCCACAATTTAACTTTAAACTGCTCTCGGGCAAGAATCACATGTAAGATATTTTATGGTACGAAGCAACGTGCTATGAATAATGTGAAATACATTTTGACTTGAATCAACATTAAAAGGAGCATCACACCCCAATGTCTTTATGTTCAAATGATTGTTGATTAACATGAAGTGAAGAACAGATTTTATTTATACTAAAACAGATTTTTTTTTTAACCCCGATCATTCAGATGGTACAATGGAGAGAACCCGGGGCTGAGCTTCTGGAAGTCTGACCCCTTGTGTGCATTTCTGGTTCTGCCACCAACTGAGCAAGTCATGCTGGGAAAATGACGTCACCCCTCTGAACTTCAGTTGCACCATCTCGACAAGATGAACGTGTGAACCACTTTAAGAGAAGAGCTAGGCTTATAGCTGGCTCTTAAGTATCATCAAAGCACATTAAACATTTCAAAAAATAAATGATGACACTGTAAGTCATAGAACTCAACTGGCAAAACTCACTTGGCCTGACCTTCACTGGGCCTCCCTTGGCAACTGATACAGGAACACCTGCCACCAGCCTGACCATAAACACAAACACAAATGAGAAAACAGAGTTGCAGGACAGTGCGTGATTAGAAAGTGGTCATGGACATCACCCAGAATGTGCTTAGATTTTAGATTATCATCGAAAGTCAAAGTTTTAATCTTGTAAAGAATTCAGAGGCTATTCAGAATCTGTCACAACAGTCCAGCTGAAGAAATACTGGAATCAAAACCATCCAAAAACTCTTAGAGCTTTAACAGTCCATCCTGTTTAAATCTAACTGCATGGGAGCTTCAAAACTATTAACGACGATGCACGGATCTGCCACCAGAGGGAAACAGAGATCCATCACGGTAAAGACGAGGTGGCGCTGGGGACAGCCGCCTCCATGCGGCCAAGGGCCTGGTGCCAATAGATACCATTGTCATAAAGATGAATAGTCCAACCCAGCTATGCACAGGAAGATGTGGAAATAATACAAATTCAGATGACTCAAATCAGAGTGGTTTTCTCCTATTACTTTGTGTATTTGTATTTCTTGAACAAACTTTGAGTGCCTACTATGCGCAAGAAAAAGACACACTCCCAGGACTCAAGTTGGTCACGGAAATTCTAAAAAGACTTCTAAGATGAGCTGACAGTCCTCAGAGATTCTTTCTGCAAAATTAGCCTGTTAGGCTCTTCACGGGGCGGATGGATTCTGGGGCGGAAGGACAAAGGAACACAGCGTCTGAGCACAGCGCAGAGGTCAGAGCCGGGGGGGCCGTCCTGGGACAGAAGGAGCTGTGCCGCTCTGCTGCCTGCAGGGATCATCTCTGCAGGAAACCACTCTGCTTTCTGAGCCATTCCTTCCGCTAACAAACAAAAAAATGTGAGACCAGGTCCCCATCCTCAAAGAACTCACTGTAAGCCGGCGAGTGAACAAATGTAATATGTGAGAGCATGAGAGAAATCACTGAACTGAGTAGTGGGGAAAATAAACGAAACAGGAGTTGGGAAGGAAGGAAAGACACCATCATTAATCATGAGCAAAGGGACACTCGGGGAAAACGTGGGAGGTGAAGAGAAACGGGGAACACCGCACCCCGCCTCCTGACGCTAGGATGGGGCTGCGTCAGATACATCTCTATGACAACGTGACTCTCCTGAAAGCCATGCCCCATGTGGAAGGAGGTGTCCCCAAGGCCTCGCCAGGCTGGCCTCTCTGCCCTGCCTCACAGCCTCTCCCCGCTGTGGCTCGGAACCCCAGGGGTGTCTGTGTGGACCAGGAGTGAAAACCCTCCTGTTTGTCCTGCGCACAGAGTGCGTGATGGTGTCACCACCATGGCCACCTGTCACCCCGCATGCTCCCACGCCATGTGCCCTGTGCTCCTTGCTTCTCAGCTGGGCACAGGGTAGGGGGGGGAAGAAATGGCCCCTCAGTTCTTTGGGGGACTATACCCTTTGTGTGCCCAAAGCAGGACCATTTGTGCCCCAGCTCGTGAGAAGCAGCTCCTCATGACCCCACCAGCCTCCGCCTGCGTCATCTCCCTCTGGAAAGGTCCGCAGAGCCATCAGCCTGCTTCCTGCAAACCCCCGCCCACAGGCTCCTGGGTCCAAACCTCCTCTTCTCCCCTTCATCTCCATTTAGCACAGGAGGAGTGAAAGAGTGTCTTTTGCCGTGGGACCCTGGGGGAAACCACTGGTCCTGGATACTGTAAACGAATCTGACTTTGCAGGGAGGCTGTGCCCCAGAAGGAGGCAAATAAACAGACAAGATGAGGAATGGAAACACTCACCTCCTTCAGAACCTAAGTGCACGGAGCCACCCGCTGCTAGCATGGCTTCAAATGATGTAGTTTACTTAACAAAGTTTTGCATCAAGAGAGAAGTCCTGCCCTTTGGGTAGGAAAGTTTGGTAATATTTAAATTATCGCGAATCATGGTTTTGCTTCTACAGTCCTGAAATTTCCATTCCCTCATGAGTTCCCATCCATCCATCCTTTCAAAAAAAGAAAAAAATACTCTGTGCACCTACAAAATATCAGGCATCCTGCCCTGCCTGGAGCCACAGAGAGAAAGACCTCATGGTCTCCGCCCTAGAAGAACTCAATGGTCACGGAGCGGAGGGAGACATCCACAAATCCTATAAGTCAACCAAAAGGCTTCGCACGTATGTGTTGCTACGTGTGTGGGCTTGTGTTTGCATGTGTAACATAAACCACAATTAGAGACTCTCAGCACACCACTTTCATGGGGCTGGATATTTTTATTTCCTAGCACAAGATTAAAGATACTAGAGATGGAGATACCACCTTGGGGGCACAGATAAGAAACAATCAAAGACAAGAAAGAGACAAAGGACCACACACTAAATAAACTGTAACTGCAGCACCTGAGGAGGCCAGAACAGAGATTGAGGGGAAGGGGCGCCAGGGACTGCTGGTCAAACCTGTCACATCTTTATTTAGCACTTAGGGGAAGGGGCAAAGGTCATGCTCATCCAAACAGCAAAGGATATCAAGAGTAGCTGCTGTCAATACCAAGGAAGACAGGGCTCCTAGATCAGACCTGGGGATGGGCGAGCATGCATGGAAACCAGAAATGCTGGCAGCCTGGGTTCTCCCGTGGAAGATGGCCAGGGAGCAGGTCACGCTGGATGGTGGCTGGTCTGCTGGGGCTGCCTCAGCAAAGCACCACCGAGGGGGGGGCTTAAACAACAGACTGGGAAGTCCAAGACCAAAGTCTCAACAGACTTCCCCTAGCCACCCAGCTTACTTGATTTCAGGAACTACTATCTTGTCATTGTGAGAATGTAGACACACGTTTGGGGACTACAGAGTCAGTTCACAGTGACACTTTGATCTAGCACACTGACCTCCATCTCTGACATTTTGGGGCCCACCAATCACCCAGGGACCCCTGACTCTGAGTGTCAGTGAAGATGGCCTACAGGTTTAGAGTGGTCATCCTGTCAAGACCAAACTCATTGTCAGCACACATCACATCTGCTGAAATATAACTATCATATGGATAAAGGCGTGAAATAAAAATGAGCACTGCTGCTAGGCGGTTATCTGAAATCCAAGAACAGCTGACTGAAACTCAGAATCAGCCTACGGTGCTTCAGAAGGATGGCTCTGCAAATCCTAAAGGGGAAGACCCCCAGGCTGCATCTTCATGAAAAGAAGCCATATTTTGTCAAAGTCTTCCTGATTTACAACCCCAGTGGATTTCATAGCAATGCCACATGCCATCAGGGAAGCAGCGTTGAGTGACAGGCACGTCTCTGCTCCTGTCTCACCGCTGATGCTCCAAACATACCGAGTTCGGGAATTCCTGTTGTCGTGGAGTCTACCTGGCAGGGCATTCGCGAGTCATGGGACAGGCTCAATACCCCAGCAATCCTGTGAGATTGCTGATACACAGGGGCTCGTGGACCCCCTTTGGTCGCAGCCTGAAATCACCCACCGCTAAGGATTGTTTGTTCAACGGTAAGAATCAACCTGGTTCTCATGCCAAAATTGTGACTTCCTAGAAATAGGCTCTGCATGAGAACTGCGGCCCTGCCCAGCGAAATCACCCATCTCTGCGCCTCCTTACAATGAGCCTAAGATTACACACAGGTTGCTCATCTGGAAGCTTCGTTTTGAATGAGGCACAAAACTAAGATATAATTTAAGTGTAATATTCCTTTGGTTACTTGTAACAAATTTGCTCAGTCTCTTGCTAACAGAGAACCAAACAGTGAAATGAGAAGCGAGCTAAAAGAAAACAGAGAATGTAATTCTTTCCATCAGTAAGTTTTTCAAAAAGATAAACCTACCATTCAGCATCTTTATAAAATCTCCAGTGCATACATAGTCGTCACTAAGTGCAGAACACTGTTCTAAGCACATTCCCTAACAACTCCATAAGGAAAGTACTATTATTATTGCCATTTTACAGATGACAAACTGAGGCAGAGGCTAAATAATTGCCCAGGGTCATGGCTAGTCCTTGGCAGAGCTAGATATAAACTTTTCAAGGCATAGGCTAACTATGCTATCCCGGCCCTCTTTTAATGGTAACTAACAAAAGAATCAAATATTATGAATTACCCTGCGACTTTGCAGAGTCACAGGCAACTCAAAACAGCCATGTCCTCTAGAAGGACCCCCTGGGACAGCAGACTGAGGATGTCCCTGACCACTCACTCCGCCTCATGGCCTAGACCCTGGCCCCCAGGCCACCAGCCCGCCTCAGGATTTCCAGATTAGCCAAGTCCACACCGCCCTCCTCGAGTTATTTTCAAGCACTCTGACTCCTTTCCAAGCAGTCATTCTCTGTGTTGACCCATGTCATGGGGCAGTTGGGAGGGACAGGACCTCATCAGACTGAAACTCTCTAAGTTGCAACTGACCTGTGTCTTTAGTCAAGTGTTTGCCTTTTTAAAGAGGTGTTTCTCAACTCAGATGCTTCCCTGATGGGTAGAAATATACATAATGTGCCAAAGAGAATAAAGAATTCCACATTGTATAAGTGACAGTGTTTTTAAACACGCATTTTTAGTGAGATATAATTCATATACCAAAAAGTTGTACAACAAGTTCCAGTACATGTTCCTCGCCCCCAAAAGAACACCCATGAGCCACAATTCCTCACTCCTCCCACCTCCTGGCAACCACCACCTCAATAGATTTGCCTCTTCTGGACATTTCGTAACATGCAGCCATTAAATATGTGGTCTTTTGTGACCGCTTCTTTCATTTAGCATATTTTCAAGATTTATCCATGTTGTAGCCAGTATCAGTACCTCATTCTTTTTATGGCTAAGTAATATTTCATTGTAGGGATAGACCACATTTGTTTACACATTCATTAGTTGGCAGACACTGGGGTTGCTCCATTTTTTGGCCATTGTGAATAATGCCATGAACATTCCTGTAAAAGTTTTCGTGTGGACATGTGTTTTCATTTCTCCTGGGCACACAGTAGTGCCCCCCCTTGCCCATGGTTTCACCTCTGGCGGTTTTAGTTACCCGCAGTCGGCCCCAGCCCAGAAGCACATGATCCTCCTCTGACCTATGGTCAGAAGGTCAAGGGTAGCCTAATGCCACCCCGCAGCGCCTGTGCCGCTCACCCCACCTCATCTCATCACGTAGGCATTTTATCATCTCACTGAATCATAAGAAGAGTGAGTGTGGCACAATAAGATATTTTAAAAGAGAGAGGGAAACCACATTCACTCAAATTTTATTACAGTCTATTGTTATAATTGTTCTACTTATTGTTATTTCTCTCTGTGCCTCATTTACAAGTTGAACTTTATCATAGGTATGTATGCATAGGAAAAAACCACAGTATACAC
>JAQQAC010025709.1:7326176-7436627 GCA_029783875.1 Phataginus tricuspis
GAAAAGGATGCAGTTGTAAAATTAACAGATCGGTATACCCAGAAGGCTGTTGCTGAGATCACCGATTCTCAAATTTGGCTGCATATTGGAATTCTTTGGAGAGTATTTTTTAAATACTAATGTCTGGGTCCCATCTCCAGAAATTAGAAGTTCACTAGTATAGGAAGTGATCTGGATATTGGGGATTTTTTAAAGCTCCCTAGAGGACTTCAGTGTGCAGCAAAGGGTGCAAAAGACTGGTATTTAACTTAAAACTGCCGTTTCTCTTTTGGCAAGAAATATTCAACTAACACTTTCTTGTTCTGTCTACCCAGTCATTTGTGTTGTACAAATGAAAGGATCATGTTACACACATACACACACACACACACACACAGGGCATGTTCTGGTAGATGACACTAAATGAAGCTTGCCTTCAAGTGTTTAGGGGTTTGCAGAAGGGCATTTTGAGGAGAGTTGAGCTCTGTCAATGGGGAACAGATACCCAGTAAACAGATGCTAAAGCTTAGAACAAGCTAGTATAACTTATGGTCCATTTGGTTTCTTTAACCCAGGGCCACTCGAGGTGAGTCACAAACAGGGAAATAATCACATTTATTTGAAAAGAAGTGAAATTAGCAAACCCTCTAAGCAGTGAGAAATTTAGACTCTTACTAAGTCAAGAGGTTAGATGTCTTTTCTGTCTTGCCATCATTCTGACCATGAAAGTCGGCATGACTCCCTTGGAGTAGCCCCAACTTTTTAACCTGATAAGAAACAGCCTTGAGT
The DNA here is from genome assembly GCA_029783875.1 of Phataginus tricuspis. NCBI lineage: Eukaryota > Metazoa > Chordata > Mammalia > Pholidota > Manidae > Phataginus > Phataginus tricuspis. Next base: position 7,326,945 of record JAQQAC010025709.1, read on the forward strand.
GTAGCCCTCAGGAGCAAAAAATGTGTCCCAGTATCTGATAAAAGCAGAAGCGTAACTTCTCACTAGGGAAGCTGTCATTTTACTCATTCTTAAAAATGAACATCTGTGACCATCCTGGGGCCTGTCTCAGGGTGCCAGGAGGAAGTTCTCTCTATCTCTCCTGCAATTCTGAATGATAAGCACCTAAGGCTAATTCAGGGCAAGACGCATATGCTCCAACGCCCGCAAAGCACTAGAACTGTGGAGTAACTTGGTGATCGTACGAATGTCACTAAGTCAATCACTCCAGTGCCCACGAAGCAGGAGTCAAATGTGTTTACATTTTACCTTGTCATGTTGTCATGACATCTCAACAGTAGCCTTTCCAGGTGTGGTCCCCAGACCCGCTGTACCAGCTGAGCCCAGGAGCTTGTTAGGAATGCACATGCTTAGGCCTCTCCCAGACCAGCTGAAGCTCTGGGGGTGAGGCCCACAACCTGTGCCGAGACGAGCCCAGGTGATACTGATCCATGCTCAAGTTTGAGCCCCACTGTACAGCACATTCGAGAAAAGGTTGCCCTTTAACATTTACTGAAGGCCCCACAACGGATGTAGCTCAGGGAGATGGCATTTGGGCTCAAGTCTGCAGGCAACGTATGTAAAATTTAAGAAAGAGACAGGAATTTTTAGAAACACATCTTGTGATTCCTAGCATTTTGTATGTTTTATGACCCAAAAGCAAGAGGAAAAATCTTGTGATTCTTTTTTCTGTAGGAAGAGCCCAGGAGCAGTGGACTAAAAAACAAAACAGGGGCCTGGCCCCTTCCACCCACTCCGGTACAGGAGGGCTGAGCGATTATGAATAGCAGCTGTGATACAGATGACAAGACAGTCTTCTATGACCCGTTGTCTTCTGTCCTCGCTCTCTCAGGTCATTTTCCTTCAGCCGCCTTCCTCCACGGGAGGCTGAATCAGACTTCCCCGAACCACCGTGCCTTTACCTTGCCCGCTCCGTCCAAAGTCTTTTCACCTCAAAGATCATACAAGCTTCACACAGCACCCTGGGAATTGGCCCTAGGATATAATTCAGAGCCAGCCTGGACTAGTGCATCAGACAGTCTCCCATTACCGAGAAAAGAAAGCAGTGACGGCGCCAGCCACCGAGGGATAAATGGACATCTAGCTAAGTGGTTGGTCGCTGGACCAGAACTAAAAGTGGAAATGAGAAAAGAAAGCGGCCCAGTAGCACGTCCCTAGTCGCTGATGAGCCCATTCGGGCCAGGTTGGGGTTTGGGTGGAGAGACCTGTGGGCAGGAATCGCATGGCCCACAGACAGGACACCTCTCTGACGTCCGGCCCTGGAGCTGGGGCCACCGTCCCAGGCCAATGCTAGCAAGTTTTCTCAGGAGACACCAAATAAGCCACAGTATCTGAGAAAGGGACTACATGCATTCAAATGACAAATACTTTTCTTTTTAAAATTTAAACAGGGAAGTAAAAGCCCTGGATAATTTTTTTCATGTGAAAATGAAAAAAAGCACTAAGTAAAAAGAAAAAAGAAAAAGAAAGTAAACTAGAGTACATATCTCTTTAAAAGGCATTTGGGAAGCATTGAGCTAACTACACATTTTTCCTTCGTTTTTACTTTTTGCCTGGAGTTTTTGTAAGTGCCACACATGAATTTTACAGATTGCAAGAAGAATCTCCATTTTCGGATTTTTCTTTTTCTCTTCAGAAAATACTCTGCTGAATTATGTTGTCGTGAGGGGATGTGTGGTTGCTGACGTTCCCTTTTTGACATCGTGTTTTCTTTGTGCAATTTGGGGGGCCAGAATCGTCCGAAAGGAAGGATTCTTTAGATCTTAAAGTGATACCTGCAAGTAAGCTGGAGCATCGCCTATGACACTATCACCAGCCAGTTTACAGATTCTAATCACCAACCTCAGGATGTTTTATTTCTAATTCTTCATCTTGATCTCAGTAAGTGGGGAAGGCAAGTTAAAAAGAACATTTTGTTCTAGCCTTCCTTAGTGTTCAAGCCAACGTTCTGAAAACACAGAGTTCTTCAAATATTATTTTATGCTGAGGCTATTTTGTATTCCAATACAAAGATAAATTAATCATCACAAAGATCGAAGAGGTCAATTCAAAATCCATGCATCCACCACAGAAACGTAGGCACCGTGGGTAGAGGGCATAATTCTGCAAGATTCAGTGACAAGCCATGACACCTCAGAGATGTTCAGACAACCCTCATGCAATACATGATCAAACTTTGGCTGGACAACAGGAAACAAAATGACCTCAAAGGAGGGGGACTGGGCCCCACCTATCCCGTGTACTTGGCTCAGAGACGTTAGGCTGTCCTTCCAGCCCTGTCCCACACACCCACAGACGTCCCTTGAAGTTTCTTAGAGGGGAGGCAGGCAAGGAGTTTCCCTGCTAATTCAATATAACCAAAGTCACTGTATGAAAGGAACTTAGCAGAGTGGGGTGCTTGGCAGATTACCCAACCCCATGCCCCCATTCAAAGGTGAGAACTAAGGGCCAGTCTGGCTGGAGGACTTGTCAGGGCACAGCAAGTCTGCAGCAAAGGAGGCCAGCCTCAGGCCGCAGATCACCTCATTGTCTTCTCGGCTCTTTCTCAGCCCTGGTTTCTAGGCCTCTTCAGCCTGCACACAGCGTGGAACACGGCCCTGGGACAGCCAGGCGTCTGATCACCTGCAGCAGTCACTAGAGGGTCCAGGATGGGACCACCAGGGAATTTCCTCCTCTGTGAAGTGGGAAAGGCTTTGGTCTGTGGAGGTGGGAGATGGGCAGAGTCAGCGGTTCAGGCCTCCAAGTCCACCGGCGGAAGTTACCAGCCAGGACTCCCCACGCTGGGACCTGCTGTCTCCTTACTTCAGGCAAAACCGGGAAGCCCACAGGCCTAACTCTGAAATGCTGGTATAACTAAGCCAGCTGGTCAGGAAGGCAAGGACGGGAGGCCTCAACACCAGTGGCATCCCACAGGGACAGTCACTGTTCATCACAGCAACAAGGTCTTTCTCAATGAAGCAAAGACAGACAAAGTGAGATGCAGCGAGACTGAGATGTTTTCATCTGGCAGCACATCTTCACTGTGGAAGATAACGTTCAGGAAGTGCCTACTCTGTGCACAGTACCATGCCAGCCACTTGCAGTGATAAAGGTGAACACTGGCCCCTGCTTTCTGGGGGCACAGGGTGAGCTTCTGCTGCAGAACCAGGTAGAGAGTTTAATTCCTTCTGCAAGAACCTGTAGGACGCTTCTCAGAGAAGCTGGGACTTGAGCTGGACTCAAAGGGAGGAAAGGGTAGATGTCATGAGCAGCCTTCCAGGAGGAGGGAACAGCTTCATCAGAGGCCTGGAGATGCAGGACTGCACTTGTAGGGAATGACAAGAGACCCCATGGCTAAAACATATGACAAGATGGGGGAGCAGGGGGAGGTACACTCAGAGGAAAGGTTGGATTCCTTTTTAATTTTTTTTATTTGTAACTTGAAGAACTTTCTAGAAGATCAATGTATTAATCAACCATTAGGGAGCCAGGCACTGGGGTGATACAGAAATCTCCAGGAAATTGTGACTTTTCTGGGAAAACAATCCTCTATGTGGTAAATGGTTGCTATCACTCCAATTAAGGAATGTGGGGCTCTGGGTCACAGGATGGTCCAAGGGAAACAAGGAAAAGTGAGCATGGAATGAAGAGACTCTCCTCAAGTCAGTGTTCCCACATGGGCAATGTGAACATTGCACAGTCCACCTGGAAAATACAGGGTGAATGACTTAGAAGTCCGTCAGGACTGACGTAGTAAGGGAGGCTTCGTGCAGGGGTGTCCTGAGCCAGCCTGGAAGTGGCGGAAACCCCACGTGCTCCTGCAGCACTAACAGAAACACACACCAGCATAGCCAGCACAGTCCCTGTCACAGGGTTTATTGTCTAGACACTCGCCAAGGTAAAAACAAAGCTGTTTTCTTCCACCTGACCATCTGCCTTGTCCATTTCTGCCTGCTGGCAAAAACCATTTATGTTCCTTTCCATTTTCTAGAAAACTGTTTTTCAAAAGAAATGGTAGGAAGGAAGACTGAGGGACTAAAACTAATCCTGCTGTTCTTTTTTATATGACTGCTTCCAAATTCCACACTGCAGTTACTGACATTTCACCTATTGTTCAGAAAACTTCATTCAAACTTATTCTGAGATTTTTCTGAATCGGAGGGCGCAGGACCTGTCCCCTCCACTCCATTTCCATAACATATGCTGGACAGCGCAGCAAGAACAGTGGGAGAATGTGTCCTCGCCACCAGGACCGGCTCCTGGTGGTAGCTTTCCATGATTTTGCTCTAAAATCTCCCAGGAACACCAAAGACGGTGCTCCCTTCGTGGTTTTCCCATCAAGAGTCCCGTCCCTACAAAGATCCAAAAGATACTCCTGCTTTAAAAAGGCTATCTTCTTAACTTACCATTTCCAACTGCTGTATTTACAACCAGCTTTCAATTCTAGTCTGGCACTACCTTCCCCACTAAAGTGGGGCTTGGTAGGTCCACGGAAGAATTACAGACAGTGGAAAATGCTGGTGTCAGCGTAACCGTTTCTGCAGGTTGCCGAACCTTTGGTGCTATGTATTTTTTTAAGATGATATAAACTATATTCTATTTATTTTTATTAATGAAACTGACAGGAGGAGATTTTAGAGTTTCAGTGTCAGGCTGATGCCCTAAATCTGACTCTCTCTGCTAAGCAAGACCTCCCTGTAAGGATCCACCAGGACTCATATGGCATAAACTCATAAACCAGGTCTAGACTTCTGATTTCCATCTTCAAATGAATCACTTGAAGGATTATCCTCTGGAGAAGTCACGGAAAGAGGGCTGGACTTAGCGTCAAAAGACCCCAGCTCAAACCCAGCCGAGGGGACGGGGAGAGGAAACTGAGCCACGAGGACCAGGATGACGTGCTCTGAGTGCTGTTTTCATAAGTATGTCAGACGAAGTATTTGAAAATAGCTGGCACAGTATATGGCACATAGTAGGTATTAAATAAGTCAGTCTCACCACCCCAGAATGCAGAGTTGATGATGGGTGTCAAGAAACAAGAAGACGTTTCAAAGAACATCACCTACTGGGATGATGAAGGCACTGAAGTTGTTTTGTGTCAATGATAGTTTTTTTGTTTATTTGTGTTGGGGCTAAGGAGTGGGGGTGCCAAGGGGTAAGTAGAGGAAGCTGAAAGCTGTATTCTACCAGAAGAGAATGGGATTTAATCAGGAAAGTTTTGGAAGGTGGGCTCCACTTTGACAAAGCCAGGAGCCTTCTGCCCGACTAGGGAATGGTTTATTCAGAGCAGCATGAGAGGATTTTGAGAACAATCTTAAAGATTCGCATTGGGCAGAGGGGTTGCTGTAGAGGCAACATCAGAATAGAGGTAGGATGTTAAATTTTTTGCTCACTTGAAACCCTTTCAGCACTTAAGTTCATGTCAATGAATGTCCATGTCCAGTCCCATAATTTGTCACAAAAAGAAGAAAAAGAAGGAAGGGGAGGAAGAGGAGAGGAAGCAAAAAAAAAAGAAACTAGATTAAGGGAATTTTTTTGTTCAATATAATTTATAGCATTTGCATTTTAATCATTTCTTCCTTTTAAAATATCTATATTTACCACTGTATCAACAGACATATAATCTATTATTCCACTTTTCAAGAGTTGTTACTGAAATGAACATGTTTATAAAGCCTCTTTTTCATTATATTTTATAATTAATTTAAAGAAATGACCCTCTACATGAGAAAAAACTATAGCTCCAGCAATATCCAAATCTCACTTAAAAATTCAAAAAGTTTTAGGATTAGATATCCAAAGGGAAATGGCACTTTTCTTATGTCTGCCTAACTTCCTCATTTTTCTCCATTCCCATATTTTGACAGCCGAGTTTATAGTAAGGGATATTTGTGTCATTAGAGGAACTGAGAAGGAGTGAGGTGAAGTGGCCGCCATAAAGAACACACAACTCAGAAGTGGGGCAGAAGGTGAGGACACTCGGGTCAGCTGCTGGCCCAGGGTCCTTGGGGAAGATGGAAAATCACAATGCAGCAGATTTAAGTGACGAGGAAGCCACCTTTCTCCACTCTAAGATTTGTCAAAACTGTTACTAAACACCACGCAATGCAGAGTAGTGGGCTGTCAGACAACCCACCTTGAAAAGAATTTTCTTCGAAAATAGCTGTGGCCATAAAGGTGAAGATATAGGTAAATGTGAATATACAGAATTATCGCACATGCAAGAATGTGATGCAGATTCAGCCATTCTCAAACTTTTGGGTCTCAGGAACTCTTTACAAAATTATTAGCAACGCTAAAGAGAATTCATTTATGTAAGTTTGATTTACCAATACGTATGTTAGGAGAAATTAAAACTGAGAACATTTTAAAGAACAAGAATATACAAGCCTGCATTCCCACAGCGTCAGGGCATCCCACACAATGTAGCGTCTGGAAAACTCCACTGTATGTGCAAGAGAAGAGTCACAAGGCAAATAGCATATTGTTATAAACTAACCTTGACCTCGTGGATGGTCCTGAAGGGCGCAGGCCTCTCTGAATGGCTTTGAGGACGGCTGATATTGATGGGGCCTGTCAGTGTTCAGGTCTCCTCAGGGGCCCCCCAGCTTGGCTTTGTCAGGAGAGGAGGCAAAACAACAGGCCCATGACTTCCCCACCCTTCTTCCACTGGAGAAACATACTTTTAAAAATGTATTTTTTACATTTTTTATATCAGGATTCTGGATTCGTTTGCCTTCGAATATAAAGTTCCATGGAAAAACCAAAAACAAACAAAAAAACCCACAACTTTTAAACCACTAGTAGAATACATATTGTATAGTTCATAATAAGAGAAGAAACCTTAAGGATTAGCAAAAAGGGCTTCATTTTTACAAAGAGGGAAATATTCCGGTTGAGGATTGATGCATTAGTTGTAAGATCAGTGGAAACATTAAATTTCTTAGAAGAACTCAAAAGGATGTCAAATGAAAAAATATTCATAAAGTACATGTTAGCGAAGAATATACACTATAGTAATATTTTAATAAGTAAATGTATTTATTCAGAATTTGTTAAGTACCTACGCCATGCCTGGCTCTAAGTTAGGTGCAGCACAAATGCCCTTTTTGATTTTTTTTTTAATCTGTGAGCTGATTTTGGAGGTTTGTAGAGGCAGGAGAGAGAGGGTGAAAGGGCAGTAGCATCTACAGATGCCTGCGGACGCTGTGAACTCTGGCACCGTGGCAGCATTAAGAATGCGAGCCTATGGCTGGAAGCCCCATCTTTTCCCAGCTCTGTCCTTAGGTCACCCGCTGAAACACGGGGCTACAGGGCAAATATTAACTGCTCTGTGCTTCAGCTTCCAGAAGAATGCCTAATCATGACCCCGTTCAGCATGAAGACAGTAGAGTTAGCAATATGAAGTCCTAGAATAAAGGTACTGCTAATGAATCACGTCAAGGTATTTTTAAATGTTCTGTTGAAGGATAACATCCATACAGAAGTGTGCAGGTAAGACTAGACGTGCCCAGATCAAGGGATGGACAGATACAATCCCTCTCCAGCCCACTGTAGTCACTAACCCCACCTCGGACCCTAGTAAAGTAGCACAGATTGGCTTTGAGCTGCATAGATGACTTCTGTTGTTTTTGTGCTTTGCACATAAAGTTGCACTGCTGTCCGGCTTCCTCCACTCAACATGACATGGTTAAGACCCCACCATGTTGCTGAATGGAGTCACAGACAATGCATGCTCAGTGCTCTGTGATACTCCGCTGTGTGACTCTGTCACAATTTATGCACCCTTTCTACTCCTGAGGGCTTTGAGTCATTTCATACATAGTCTTTCTCCATAGAAAACATCGGAGATTCTCATTTATCCAAGAGGGATCCACAGGTGAATTTCACCATCTCCTTTCTATTTTAAATTGCTCTGGTTAAAGGAAGTTTTTGTTTTCCTGCCATGTCAGGATTAGAGCTGATCTGACTATGAATTAAGTATTAATAATTTTGAGGAATTAGGGAAAGCAGGGGATTAATCATTGAACGGCCGGCGCTAGTGGACTCCCTAATTCCAAAGGAAACAGACCTGGCCCTTGATGGCGACTACTTCTCAGAGGAGAGAGCATGCCTTGGGCTTGTTGGAGGGACGGCATCCTGCACCCAGAGGCTGCCGGCCAATGTATGGCGACCGATACACAGAGCAGATGGTGGGTGGGAGGGGAGACGGCACCCAAACAGGATACCAAAAATTTCAGTACCTGAAATCGCCACTTTAGAAAATAAAACGGTGTTTACGTACAGAATAACATAATGTCTCATTCACACATCCCACCTATGACATTAATCAGAGCCTTCACCTAGGGGCCGTATGTCATCTTTTCCAAGCCTAGAAGTGCCCAGATTCTTTACTTTGAAGTGGAATAAGAAAACCCCCGAGCTGCCCTGAAAGGAATGCGGAAGTGAGGGCCCTCCGCGTCTGGCCGGCTGTGCGAAGTTCTTTCCGGCCCCAGTGATATTCTGAATTTCCACCTGCCCGCCCCCTCTCGCTTATAATGCAGAACACGTGAGGTCAGCGCGCTCAGCCTCCGGATCTCCACCAGCGGACTAGTAAGAGCGGAGCGTCATGCTGTCTCTCCTGTTTTCCACAGTTCACCGGAGGTAAAAGAACTCTGCCTGGAGGCCCTCCGAGGGTAAGTATCACAAATTCACGTGACTAGAAAGTAAGCTGCCTAGCAGATCACGGGTCCTTGGGATCATAGCCACCAGAAAGCAGCTCCATCTGGGAATAGGCAACAGTGTGTTAAAGGTGCGGAACACAGAAAGCTTTGCTTCAGCGGGAAGCCTGCGCTTTTGGGGCAGAGGAATTCTGTCAATGCTATCTTTGTTTTATGTTTACCATAAGTGGCATCCTGTGAACAAAATTTTTTTTTCCTTTTGGGGTCAGATGAGCTAATCCTTGCAAAGCACTTAATATGGTATCTGATAGCGAGTTGTCAAAAAACACGTTAGGTGTTATTGTACTTAATACGCAGGTTCTCTCTTGATGGGGATGTAATAAGTAAATAACAAAGTTTGGCATGGTGAAGATACCAGGTTTAAATAATTTAGAAATAAGTGCATTCAGATGCTGTTCTTAATAGCATAAGACATCTGATAACATATAACTCTCTTTAAGTGAGAACTTTTCTACCTAATAGTTTCGAACTTTGTGTTTTGGCAAAGTGGACTGAGATTGGCCAATTTATTAGCATGCCCCTCCTAACTCTTTCCCGTTTGATTCCTCATAAACAAGGCTACACCGGAGTGAAATTCATCACTGGACTGTCAGCCCAAACTAATGAAGTTGATAAGCAGCTGCAATGCTGTATGTATCCTTCTTATATTTATTAATTCACATTTTCTAGAAACGAGTGAAAAGATGCTTACCGAATTTAATTATTTTCTCTTTTAGTCAAAAACACTAAATGCCAATAATATGGATACATTAATTGAATGTCAATCAGAGGTAAGAAAGCAATTTTTAAAACTTTATCTCTACTGTAAGAAGATGGAAATTTTTCTGTTTTAATTGAATGTTCGAATTGTTTAATTATCAGAATAGAAAATTAACATCATCAATGCACTAAATTAAATGCATTAATTGTGATCTTATATTGATATGACTTTATTGATTCTAGAAGCTAGAAAAAAATCAATGGCCTCTATCAACTAATTTTTAATATGAATAAAATGTTGAATGCATATTTTCTGGAGAAGGATGGGATAGGTTTCTTCAGTCATTATATTAATTTAAATAAATATATTTTTAGGAGGATATCAAGGAACATCCTCTGTTGGTATCATGTGAGAGTGAAGATAGCATTTGTCAGCTATTTGGTGAGTTTTGAAAACATCCTGATCTTTTATGTGCTAACAGCAAATGTTCTTGGTTTGCAAAACCACAGGACTTTACTAGGAATTTTTTTTTTACAAGTGTTCTTTTAAAGACCGCAGAACATTAACACCTAAGTGGCAGGCAGGCTCTGGCTCACTAGGGCATCAGAGTCCCCTGTAGAAAAGGCCCTCTCTATACCCACCCCAGCTCTCCATAGAGTACAGGTCTCCTGGTCATTTGTGTTTTGACAATTAAAGCATGCATACATTTCAAAAATACACAGTTTTCTTCCTTTTCTGCTTTCTTCTTCCTCTAATTGAGAATGAATCTAAGGGCACATGAAGCAATTCTTGATGATCTGAAATCCCAAAACCCCACCACTCACTCTTATTTTTTTCACATTGCATTTCATTATCACACAGCCCTGGCTCAGTTCTCATGAACTATACTGACCAGCTACTTCTCTATCCATCCTCTTCTATTCGCCAGTATAAAATGTACACAAGCATACACCACTGCATTTAGAAAATACAGCTTTTATAATTAGGAAGAAAAGAGAAGGAAAGAAAGAAAAGAGAGAAAGAAGGAAATTTGTGAGATGCAATACCCATTGCACATATATCTCCAGGATATTGCAAAGATAAAATACCTTGGTAATGTTTTACTGATAATTCCCAATTGCCAAGTCAAGGTTCAAGCCTTTCTGCAGCAATTTGTGCCTGCCCTGTCCTAAAGCAGCCACCGGGGAAACCCTGAAGGTGACTTCAGACAGACTGACGTAGCTCCCTCTAGTGTCTGGCTGGTGCCTGCGATACTGCATAGGTTTAACAGCCAGCCCAGCGAAGTGTCTTCAACGCGATCTTAAGCAAGTCACTTCCTCTCCTTATAAGTTTCGTTTTCTTCATTAGTTAAAGGAGGAAATCTGAATAACCTAATTCACATCAGAGCTGTCCATCATAGTTATTAAGGTCAATATGTTATGATGGTTGTTTATGACCTGCACAGTTAGGTTTTGCTAATTTTCTGTAGCAAACAGCTGATGAAGGGCAAAAACAGGAAAGGTGGAGACTTTGAGGAACCTTGGTGTTGGTGTTTAGGGGCTGATTGCCCTGGTAACCATGTGGTTGTTTTTCGGGTTAATTTTTTCTAGATTAGGATTCACACCCTTTGCTTTCTCAGTTTTTCAAAATTATTTACCCCACATGGCATTCTGTAGATGACATTATGTGGCTGACGATATCCAATGTCTTCTATGGATCTTTGTTTATGAATATTTAATCTAATTTCTCTCTTTGCCTTGTTTTCTTGGCTACAGAAAGTAAGAAGAGAAAGAAGGTGTTGTCCTGGCCATTTCTCATGAGAAAGCTTTCTGCTGCATCAGATTTTTCTGGGGCTTCTGAGACAGAATTGAAAGCATCACTATTTGATCAGCCCTTGTCAATTATCTGTGGAGAGGATGATAAACTCCCCAGACCCATCCAGGTAGGCAGGCATTTACTTATAAACCTATTTCAGTTTTCTATCCGATGTGAAAAATTCTTGGGAAATCTGAATGTCATTCCCATGCTAAATTTGTTGGAGCCAATCTATAGCTTTTTCCACTTTTGGAAATGGTGTTTCCACCTTATGGGTGCAGTCAGGAGAATACCTAGCTGCTTACATTCTCAAAATTAGCCGTATTTGCCAATGAACTGAGATTGATGGACCCTCCAGCCTTTTGACTTCTTGGAGTTAAGAATGATGAAAATGTGTAGCTTCTGAAAAATCAGTGGACAGAGATGCTGTATCGAATATATGATCAGAAATCTGATGTTTATATGGAATGGCTTGAAAGGAGGGAGGCCTGAAATTTTTTTAGAATGTGCAAAATGAGAGCTTTCACAATGTACCTCTTAGAAAAAGGGCAGGGTTAAGGGAGATAGTTAATAACATTGGAAAAACTGACATTTGCTACAATGTGTGTGTTTAAACCGAGGGTAACCATTTCCTATTCCTACACCTGTTTCCTATAGGACATTCTCACTATTCTGTGCCTTAAAGGCCCTTCCACTGAAGGGATATTCAGGAAGGCAGCCAACGAGAAAGCCCGCAAAGAGCTTAAGGAGGAGCTCAATTCAGGAGGCCTGGTGGATCTGAAACGTCTCCCTGTGCACCTGCTGGCTGCAGTCTTTAAGGTGAGTTCATAGCATTGGTGCCAAATAATCTGCCACTGAGCTCTGATACATTAACTCTCGGGAAATAAGAAATGGGCTCTTCTCCCGCACAAAGTAAACTGATCTTGGAGTTTAAATTTCTTAGTTAAGCCTTTTATTTATTTATATAAGCATCTCTGCTTCTGGGATCCCAAATTGCAACAGAAGTGATACATCAAATTACCCCCACATTTTGATGAAAAAAGGCATTAGGATTGTCCTGTGGCCAGTGTCCATCCCCCAGGATCCAGTGGCCCCTTGGATGATGGCCTTACTATGGCCATTGTTGGAAGGTTGCTGAGAGAGATGTCCCCAGACTAATCAAGGGCAGGAAGGGAGGGTGCAGCCTGTGGCAGGATGAGCATAGCATCCCCGAGATGGAATAACCAAGGTGAAAATGAAGACACTGGTACACTATTTAACAGAAACAAGCCAAATCTTCTCCCTTGCACCCTCAGGACTTCCTCAGAAGTATCCCACTGAAGCTCCTGTCATGTGACCTGTTTGAGGAGTGGATGGGCGCCCTGGAGAAGCAGGACGAGGAGGACAGGATGGAGGCCCTGAAACAGTAAGTCAGCAAACTCACTCCCGGGGGCCAGGCCTACATGGCCTCCAGCTTTTGATTCTTTACCTACCTGTCAAAGTGTTTCATGAAAATTGTGAAGTGTGGGGAATCAAGAGTGGAATCACCCATCTACTCTCAGGCTAAAAATCAGGATGTACCTAGGGAATTTTTAAAAAGTAGTTTTGCCAAATGAAAAGAAGCATTTCTTCAAATGGTGAAAGTGAACTTCAATACTTAGAAATCACAAGAAGTAGGGGAGCTTAAAAATGTAAGTGGTTCAAGGATAGAAACGAAGTCATAGATGAAGCCTCAAAGCAATTCACTAGCCAAGTAGAAGAATTTGGGGTTATCATTAACCTGTATAGAGGGTATCGAGCAAGACAACAATTCTCCCATAAAACATCCCTGAACACATGGTAGAATAATCTCGAAGGGATTGTTTTGATCATAAAATTCCATAGCATATTGCATATTCTTATATTAAAATGAAAACTATATAAAAACAAATTCCAATGACAGCAAAAATAATTACATATATAATGAAAGTGTGACCTGTCAGTGACTAGAGAATCCTAAACACCTAACCTTAAAATATCAGCACTTCTGCCAAGTCCCATGAAAGTCTGTCTATATATTATGAGTGTCCCACATGGCTAACTATTTTCAATGAAGCATCTAGTGAACTGAAAATATCAGAGTTAAGACTGTTTTACTATCATGTAGTAAATTGAAAATGCAAACTGAAAGTACCAAATTGAAAAATCCTAAGATTATCACAATAAGTTTCTACTTAAAGACAAAGCTCTTTCATAACAGTAATTTCTTATGAGAAATGAAAATGATTCCTATATTATTAGAGTTACCATCTCATTTTTGGAAAAATGAGGCTTTAGAAATTTAATTTATTATTGTTAGTACCAATGTTACCATTCAAGTGCTACCTTGACCATATTTACGAACACGGCCTTATAAATGGATTTATTCTCCATAAAGATATCTCAGAGTGGTACAAAAATGTGTTGTCTTTGATGCCCACAGCTCAAAGAAAGGCAAATGACTGTATTCCAAAACATCAGTCTTGCAGTGCTAGAAACAGAAGGGCATTCGACATGGCTAAACGATTACTCAACAAAATGTATTAAATGATGGAGTTCATTGCAGAAGCTAGTGCTTCATAATTTAAGATCTATGTAAATAATAAAGGATTGTGTTATTGGTGTCCTAATTATAAAGACCAGTTTCTGAGGTTTTCAAGATCTCGTGGTTAACCAGTTTCATTCCGAGTCAGTTGCCCATGGAAGTGTCTGAATGAACATTTCACAATGTTGCTTGTGAAAGTGTACCTTCCTCATTTTAAAGGAAGGCTGGGTTAGACATAAATTTCCAACTTGCTGCATGGAAGCTAGATAGACCATGAGCCTTCCCTAAAACTAGCTTCTCTGCCCTTCATTCCAGGGTTGCAGATAAGCTCCCTAGGCCCAACCTCCTGCTGCTCAAGCACCTGGTCTCTGTGCTCCACCTTATCAGCAAGAACTCTGACATCAGCAAAATGGATGCCAGCAATCTAGCTATCTGTGTCGGACCCAACATGCTGACCTGGGAGAACAACCAAAGTCTGTCATTCGAAGCCCAGAAAGACTTGAACAATAAGGTTCGTTCAGGTCTATTTCTGAGAAACTCCCAATATAGGATCTCACTGTTTGTCTCTGAGTGTCTCTGACTCAAGATCATAGTGAAAACATGAAATGCAGAATGCTTTTGTCATACACAGTTCTACTCTCTCAGACGTGTGTGTTTGACGAAACTGAACAAGCCCAGGCCTATGTCCTTTGTCATCCTACAAGACAGAGGATGAGTGCTTCTAGTTTTTACATCACTGTCTCCCAGGATAGAAAAGCCCCATCAATTTTTTTCTTTTGTGCATACTTAGTCGCACTATCAATTTGGGAAATTCCTTACTTAAATGAAAATTTTAGTTACTTTAAAGATTTTTTTTTACTTCTCAAGTAAAAACATTCATGTCTCAAAAATAACTGTAATACATATGATTCTTACAAACTTTCTGTATGCTTTCCTCAGACTTAAAAATTTCTCTTAAGCTCATTTGGCATTTCCCCAGCAGTTGACCCCCACTATGTCCCCGTTCATCTCCTCCCCTTTGAAAAAAATAAAGATGTCTTTAAGCTGACAACTTGCTTATTCTTCCACACAGGTTAAGACTTTGGTGGAATTCCTCATCGATAACTGCTTTGAAATATTTGGGAACATTCCAGCACATTCCAGTATCGCTTCTGATGACTCCCTGGAACACACAGACAGTTCAGGTACAGAATGTGCTCTCAATTAATTATGGTTGTGGGGAAAAGTTCATGCCAGTCTGCCAGTCCACGACAGTAAAGTAACCCTGGTATTTGAAGCAGAAGTTACCTCCACAAATCACCAAGTCCGAGGAGACTCAAACCCACAGGGATGTCATTAAACATGGAAAACTTTGCTCTTGAATTTTCCTGCAACATCTCTTAGGACTGCAGACACTGGTTCAGCTTCAGCCCAGGACTTTTCCCTTTCCTATTCTAAATCATGAAGGACTGCTGTTTTCTCAGTTGACTTTAGCTAGAGGGTTGTTACCACAGGATGGAACATGGGTCCATTAAAATGGAAATGGATTCAATAAAAGAGCCATTCAAAGGATGAATTTTTAAATTCAAGTTCAGTGAATTTTCAGCAAAATGCTGTTTTGTCTCTGTTCTCATTCTCTCTGCCTTGTATTTCCTTTCACCTACTCCTCTTCTCCACCTTAAACTAGATTTGGAAAGAAAAGTTTTAATGTGGCAAATTTCTTCCTACGACGCCCCAACAGAGCTTCACCAAATTACCCACTGCTGTACTTGATATAAGTAGGGTGAACTGTACTAGCGTTTATTTCTCAAGGAAACTGAACCAAATGCTCACCTGTCCCTTAACTTCCCCCAGACATGTCAACCCTGCAGAATGACTCAGCCTATGACAGCAATGACCCCGATGCGGAACCCAGCAGTGCAGCCAGCTCTCCAAGCAGGCGACCCCTGGCGCCCACGAGGACGGCTACTGGCCTGGAGTCCGGAGGCCTGCAGCCCAGCTGGGAGTTACGCCAGGAGCCCATTGTCAACACTATGGCCAGGATGAGAAGCTCCCTCAGCCAGCCAGACAGGAGGTACTCTGAGCCCAGCATGTCATCCTCACAGGAGAGCCTCGAAAGCCGGAAAACAAACCCAAAACTAACTCGAAGTGAGGATAACGTCACCGTGGCCCTGGCAGGCTCTCGTTCTGAAAGTGACGAAGCTGAAGACCCATTTCCAGAGGACGTGTTTCCTGTAGTTGGAGACAAAATCCAGAGGCCACAGGACCTGAAGGTGCAGAACTCGCCCCAGGGTTTGGTGCAATCGTGGGGACTGGCCCCCAAAGCCTTCTCCAGTGGCTCTCTGGATGCTTCCTCCGACAGCTCACCCATGGCCTCCCCTTCTAGTCCCGAAAGAAATTTCTTCACCAGACATCAGTCTTTCACAAAGCCTGAGAAAAGTAAGCCCAACAGAGAAATAAAAAAACACTCCATGTCATTCTCCTTTGCCTCTCACAGAAAAGTGCTCCCCAAAACCCCCAGCTTTGTGTCTGCAAAGTCCAAAGACTATACCAGAAACCAAGTGAAGAAACCTTCTAAAAAAGAAAGCCAGCTTGCTGGGCGGATCGTCCAGGAAGACTTGTCTGAAATCCCCGGCCAAAGAGCTCTGGACTTCAGCTCGAGATGCTGTGCCCTCTCCGTCGACAACGTGTTCCAGCCAGTTGGCCAGAGAAGCCCTGGGAGCCCACCATCTTACCAGGAGGCCATGCGGTGCCAGGTGTCAGAACTCGCTGCCTATGGGAGCCAAACGGTTGGCAGCATGAGGGCCAGAATGCTCAGCCTGGACACTGGGCTGCCACCCCTCCTGCCTTTTCGTCACGGAGGCAGCTCAAGAAATATATGCAGCCAAGAGCCACTTGATGGACCCAGACTCTCGCCAAGGATGGAGAGTTGGAAACAAAGCAGGACTGGCTGTGCTCCGGTGGTAACATCAGCACAAGGGACTGTCACAGGGAGATCTGAGCTGCATCGGCTGAGAACCATGTCTGAGTCAAAACAGGAGACTAGGTGGGCCCACCTGGTGCGGAGATGTAGTCAGCCAGTCTTTGAGGCTGACCAACTCCAGTACGCGAAAGAATCCTACATTTAGGAAGGTGGGCCTGACACCATGACACAGCGGTGGTATCTCTGTAAACGCATGACTGCTTTTAGACTCTGTGTTCAAAAAAGTCGAGAATAAGCTGAATTAGAAGTTGGGGAGAGCCCTCCTCAGAGGGGACAGCTACACGGTGGCATTCAGGCAGCGTCTGTGTGTACCTGAATTTGTGCACATGTAGCAAATGTATAAAATGTGTAAAACAAAGCATTTGTTTGGTGGGAAGATGTCTACATCAATACGTGTATATATTGGTGAACTTGCGGTAAGCTGTGCCGCCGTTCCCTGTCTCCTGCGGCACTTCCTGTTGGTTAGTGTTTAAAAATAATTTTTTCTTTTTTTATGTTGCCTTAAATGTCATGCCAGTTTTCATATTTCCTGCAAATTCCTTTTAGGAGAAAATGTTCAAGTCCCTGTTTGAAGTTTACTCCAGCAAGCGGCTTCATGATAGCCAATCTCCACAGAAAGAAAGAAGCAGACTGCCAGGAAGAGAGTTCAGGGTTTGGTGTCATCAAAGGTCTTATAAACTCCAGTAAAAGAAAAGGCCGTTGTTAAGATTTGTGAAAAATACTTATATATGTCCTTTTCATCATCTAATTTTAAATTTGGGTAGATGAGTGAAAATGCATTACATCAATATTAACTGATTTATAGCACTTTGAGTTAATTTGTACTTCAGTGATGTCTTCTCCAATAGTGTGGAGAAAATTACTTTAAATGCATTGGGGATCATATATAAAACTTCAGTATAATCTCATTACAATAAATGCCTTTCTTACTGCAAAGTAGAAATGTTCATCCTTTGCTGATATGTTGCCTCCTCGCCCTCAGTTCCTAGAAACCCATCGGAAGATCATTTACACATTGGTTTATTCAACAAGCATTTTTTACTAGATATTCATTATTCTAGATTAATAGACAGGCTGAGGATCTTGGGTTTAAGAAGAAAAGACAATCCCTGTTCTCCTGTTGTTTGCAAAGCCATAAAAATGGAAGCCATCTTTTCAGCAACCACTCAGAAGCCAGAAAATTCAGCATGCAAATACAGGGTAATTAAGCAAATATAATGTTTCCTGCTTTAGTGAATTAAACCTTTCTGTACTTGTACAAGCCTTATTTTTATGATGCTTGGTTTGCTTGATTACTAGCAAACATAATATTAAAATATCATATATTAGAACTTTAGTGCTCAATTAAGATATTTATCCAGGATCTTAGAGATGATTTAATGCTCAATGATTAAGATGTTTATCTAGTATCTTAGAGATATTGGACTTCTATTTTCCTTATTTTATTAACTTCTTTCATAAAATACTGTACATGTTTTTGATGTATTACAGAAATGCTTTTGTATTGGCTAGCCACCAGATGGTGAAGACCTATTGTTCTTTTCAGAAGTAATTTATTAATAAGGTGGTGCAGAGTTAAATGTGTAACTCAGATTGCTCAGGACCTCATAATATCATAAAATATACTTTATTAAATGCACCAAAAATGTATAAACTTCAAGAGGCAGGCACTCACCCTCTAACTGCTAACTGAAGGAAAATAATCTTTTTCCAGAGTTGGACATTAATAGTAATAGTCACAATTTTTAGAATCTAACACCTGCCAAGCACCATGCTAAGTATTGCAGAACTGGAAAAAAAAATTCTCTATTATGTTTTTAGCAACTTCTTATTGAGAATCAAATATTTTTCATCAAGAGATGACTCAGATAATAAGCTAGGAAGGCTCCAATCTGTTCCACTTTACCCCCGACCTGACTTCTGTGTGATCCAACTCAGATCATGGAAGTTACACCAAATCTCCTTATTTTAAAAAAGTAGGAGTGAGACTGAAAGTCTTCTACCTATTACATGTAAGTGGTACATCTTGCTAACACGCGTTTATGAGCTTCTTGCAGTCCAGCAAATGTCATTTCTGTTAAATGTCTTTGAACAGTGAAGAGAAAGGTATGGTGACTATTTCAAACACTGTAGTGTCATAATTCCACTTCTTTGCACATGGCCCACTAGGACTGCTCAGCCTCGTTGCCGCGTGTATTAGTCTGCTAGGGCTGCCATAACAAAGTATCACAAACAAGAAGCTTAAACACCAAAGTGTACTGCCTCACCAATCTAGAGGCTGGAACTGAAATCAAGGTGTCGGCACGGTTGGTCCCTTTTGAGGGAAAAATCCTTTCCAGGCCTTTCTCCCTGGCTTGTACGTAGCTGTGTCTCTGTGTCACTATACATCATCTTCCCTCTAGGTATGTCTGCCCCCAAATGCCCCTTTCTTATAGGGACACCAGCCCTAGATTAGGGCTCACTCTAAAGTCCTCATTTTATCTCTTTAAAGTCACATCCTGAGATCCTCTGAGTTAGGATTTCAACAAATGAACTAGAGGGGAGCTCAGGATGGGGCACAAATCAACCCATACACCAAGTTTCATAGACTAGCACTTAACGATAACTTTTAATAGTTCACCATAACCAGAGTTTCCAAGCTTACGGTGAGATTTGGATGATACTGAAATGATATGTTAGTCAAGGACCCAGGAACCCCAGAGTTCTGTCCTTGGACCTCCTAAGGGCCACACAATCACAAATGTGCCTGACGCCCCAATGCAAGGTGTGTGGTAAAACCAGGTTGGAGGTCATGGGCTAAGCAGGGGCTTCGACCTAAATCCAGGCCTGATCCCCAGCCTCCAAGCCACTGGGCCTCCCCAGCACCCATTCATTACCTGCCTGGGGCCAGCTTAGGAGGACCCTGGCCTTCCTACTAAGTGAGAAATGCAGACGCATGTACAGTTAATGTGCCCATTGGCGAACATCCAGCATTCACTGTCCTGGAATCTGACTGTACAGGCTGGAATTTCTTCCTTTTGGGGAAATTTTCTCTCCTACAAAGAAGAGGAGGGGTGAGATGCCACATGCTATTACCAGCATCCCACACGATACCCTGTAATTACCTCTGATTGACACACGGTGCACATTCCCACTGCAGCACCACCCAGGACTTGGTCCAGAAATGTTGACTTGTGGATGTTAACCAAGGCTGGGCGTTCATGCTGGAACTGAGCAAAAACTGCAGTCACCTCAGAGCTCAAACCCAGTAAAACCAATACATAGGTTACACTGGGGTCCCTGAGTAGCTGAAGTGTCAGCCATGGACTGTAGTGCTAATAAAACAAATTACAGTTAATGGACACAGCGCTTCCCAAGGCCATGGATGAGAACACCCAGAAGGTAATAAACACTGTTTATCCTAATGTGCCATTAAAAGAATAAATTCTAGCTGAATTTTCCTGATTGTGATCTCACTGGAAGGACCACCCGTACTTGCCTTCCCCCTGAAGGGTTAAGGAGACAGAAACCCTCATCAGATGGGATGGCACATACTTTGAATTTCTTTTTTAATTGAGTTATGTAAGATCTTAACTCTTCATCTGCAAAGGAAGAATTACTGAGGAATCAAACTATAAGCATTTTGCTAGAAATGGAAGGGAGTCCCTTTTTGGCAATATTTTAAATGTGGACTGAGCCCCTGCATCCTGTCCAAACCAGAATGCAGATTAAGGGAGAATGAGGGAAAGCCAGCGGGATGAAGTGCCACCCTCCTCCTGTGATAAGGGGGCCATTGTGAGACCAGAGAACCTGCAGAAAAAGGAAATGCAGATGATAACACCTCTGCAGGAAAGAAAGACTAGCTGGCATGGTGGCTCCGTGACATCCTCTGGCCGAGGATCCCTCACACCCAGAGCCAGTTTCATGGCTGTGCAACCGGTGCAGTCCCACAGAGCACAGTGCAGGGGGAAATGCTCTGATGTTGGCATTTTTAAGTTATTAATAACTGTTGAACAAGGACCCACGTTTTCATTTCACTGCCCCCTGTAAATTAGGTAGCTAGTCTTGCTCACTGTTTCTAGCGTTAGTTCACTAGGCTTTCTGTGAGTGTGGTCCTCCTGCTTCAGCCTTGCCCTCCAAATTCCAGGCTGCATAACTCCTCCCTACATCCAGCTGCAGAACTTAGACACACGGCCACTCTTACCTGCAGAGGAGTCTAGAAAATACGGGTTTCAAAGACACCTTGCTTACCCCAACAAAATCAAAATCAGATTGTTTTTTTGAAGGGGAGAAGGGAACATGGACAGCAAGTAGGCACTATTAGCCCTTGACACAAAAAACAAAAGAGACTGCGGATATGGTGCAACACATACTAATTTCATTGCTCTAATAACAGAAAACAGGATAAAGCACAGATTAGCTGGTTAGTATAATGAGGCAACTGAAAAGGTTGAATATGACTAGGGGTAATATAAAGATAAGGTGGATGTAGAGATTTTTTGGAGTATTTCAATCATTCGTATGCACACTATGTGAATTGTATGATTATACAAGAATAGTTTTAAGTAAAATACATTAATAACAAGTATGAGTAGTGATTCTATAGCATCTCACTACACTGAGACAGTGACTGTAATGGGGTTGGTGGGGGGGACCTGATGAAGGGGGTAGTTTAATAACCATAATATTGCACATGTAATTGTAGATTAATGATAACAAAATAAAATTAAAAAAAAAATAACAAGTATGAATTGACCTCCCCCAATATAAGAGATATTGTACTTATAGAAGGAATTTATGTCTGGTAGAGAAGAAATTCACCCTTGAAGGCAAAGGTAAGCTCCGAATGAGAGATGACCCCCGAAAGTGCTAGAGTAGAAATGAATGGCTCTCCCATGGTCCAGGTGATTTTAGGATGTTCTCCAAATTTACAGGAGCTTCCTATATGAAATCCCCAAGTCAGTAATGAAAGATTTCAGCCCAAACCGACACCCAAAGCAATCATGAGAGGTTCCAGGTAGGCATTAATTAATATGATTGGACCGTATCATTTCTGAGAAAAAAATAGGTAAAGCCTCTTTAAGAGTTAGATTCAAAATCATAAATATGTCAAGTTTTCTTAAGTTAATTTATAAACTTAAGGAGATCACAGTAAAAGAACCAACAGGAGTTTTTTGAGGGTGTTTTGGTTGTTTCTTTCACTTACTGAGACTAAAGAGTGAATCTGAAGACCATATTTTAAAAATCAGTAAACACTGATGGGAAAGAGAACTCTGGAAAAGAGGAGCATGAGAGAAAACTAGTCCTGCTTGCCTTTAAGCCATACTCAGTGTGTGAACGGGTGGGTCCTGGAGCAGGTAAGACAGGAAGCCAACCAACAGATAGAAAGCTCAAGAACAGAGGCAAATACATGGAGGTCTTAGTACTATAAAGGTGGCATTTCAAAGCAGTGGAGAATATAAGGATAATGTAATAGTTGGTGTTGGCATAAATGGGTGGCCATCTGGAAAAAAATCCTACGTTAAGACAGTTTGGCAATAATCTACTAAAATTACAAATGCATGGATCATTTTTCTAAACAATTCTCCATCTAGGAATGTACTTTACAAATATGTCCTCACATATGCAAAATTAATGCGAATGAGTATATTTGTTTTAGCATATAATAGCAAAAGACTAGAAATGACATAAATGGGCATCATTAGGGAGTAATTAAATTATGGTTAATTACATTATGACACATCTATAAACCATAAAAATTTCTATGCAGCTGTAAAAAAGAAATGAGCAAGCTCTTCAACTATTGATAAAAAAAAACCTCTCCAAGATATAGTAAGTAGAAAAAAGCAATGTGTAGGTCAGTATAGTATGCTCTAATTTATCTTAAAGAAAATAAATGAATAGTAGTTTAACACGTTGGGTACAGGAAATGGGACTGAGATGAAGGTCCAAAGAATAATAACATTTCAATAATACCTTTCTATATTTTTGGTTTTTGAACTATGTAACTATATTACCTATTCAGATATTAAATATAACATAATAATAGCTAATGTTAAGTACTTATTCCATGCCCAGCAGATTCAAATGACCTGGGAACTACCTGCCTGGGGCTAATGTTTCAACATCTGCATAGAGCTGGAAAAGTGGATCAGAGAAAGATTTGGGAGGGTCTTGAATGTTCTCCAAACTAAGATTCAAAGCAGAACAGTGGGGGCCACCCAAGGCTTTTGATGAAGCGTATTTAAGGTGATTAACTGCCAGGATTACATAGAATGGTGTGGAGGAACAGCAACTGGAGGCAGAACAGCTGGTTCTGAGGTTTTCACCCAAACATTAGGAAGTGATTATGACTGATCAATAGGAAATCGGGCAGGGCAGCAGCAGTGGGAAGGCGGAGGAAGAAAGTGCCCACACAATGCAGGGTGGACAATATCTGATCAGTGGAAAGGGTAGGGCGTGAGCTCCAGGAGGACAGAACAGGATGCACGAGGCTGGCCTACGCAGGGAACAGGGAAGACTCCAGTGCTGGGAGGATGGGGCAGGGGCAAAGGGTGCAGACTCCCCAGACAGGTGCCATTTGCCATCTAACCTTGGACACATTGTCTAATCTCGGTGCCTGCATTTTCCCATGTGTAAAATGGGGTTAACAATACTACCTACTCCATAGCGTCGCTAGAACTAAATGCGATAATATGCCGAAGATCCTTAGCTAATAGGCCAAAGCACATCTGGTGTTCAGTAAATGCTAGTTTCCTTTGTGAACATAAAATTTAGGTTATTTCCTATAAGCTCACTTGTTATGTTATTTGTGTCTCATAAACTCAAGTACCCAATGTAAATTCAGATTCAGATTCACAGAGGAAATGTTTAAATTTCTCCAACAATGTGATTTTTGGCTACTTGAACATCCATGCTCTTCAGAAATATAACCTATGCCATTTAAGCCCTTAATGTGCACAGTTAAGTACCAGAAATGCTGAAAGATGACATGATTTAACTTCATTTAAATAATAAAGGCTGGTGAACTCATGTTTAAGTAAGAGCTCTTCCCTTGAATTATCTTTCACTTTTTCTTACAGTGGTATCTTAACATTAACGTCAATCATAATGTGACGACAGTTCAGCACATCTGTAATTTCAAGATGATAAAATTCCCTCTTAAGAAAATGTCAGATTTCGATACCAAAATAAATTATAAATAAAAAAAAGAAAATGTCAGATTCCAATGAACCTATTTTTAAGCCCAAGAAAAACATAAAGAAAATAAATGTCAAGTATATCAGAAATAGAAATCTTACAAATAAGCTGAAAATAAATATTGACAAATGTACATGCTACTTCTCAAAAGCATTGACTCAACACATTCTCTGCATTTCCTGATTCGCACTAAATTCTTTACATACTTTTCATCTATCTACAAAATTTAAGTACTTTCCAAAGAATACTCACTTGTAATTTCAGAAATTGACAGGAAGTGATGTACCCAAAGTTCTCACTCACATCCCTTAAAGGTATATAGCACAAAACACTCAAATTTTCTATTCAAAATATATCTATATATTTCAAATTGACTGTTAAAATTAGGGAAGAGAAAGGAAAATGAGGAAGCTATTTTAAACGATTTAAATTGTTCACAGTTAAAAACAAGTCATGTCTCCAGTACTGTGGGGAAGTGTTTTGATGTCACTGGTCAGGACAAGACTAAGGGTCTGGATTACAACAGCTCTATTCTCAGGACATGTATTTCCCTTCTTGTTTCTTCTTCTTCATTCCAGCATCCTGTTAGACTAGCAGTATGGTCTCATTGGAAGAGAAGATTGGCTGGGTTGAGAACGAAACTCTGATGCTAGCTGTACTTACTGCGTGAACATCAGCTTTAGCAAGTACTAAGCCTCTTGACATCTATGGTCCTTCATTGGGAAAATAACTGACATTATTTGACCATAGGCTCTTTTTAAAATCAGCTGCATTGAAGTATAATTTATATACAATAAACTGTATCCATTAAAAATGTTCATTTTGATATATATACCTATGAAAATACCACCATTGTGAAAATATGGAACACCATCACTAATACTTGCTATTGTCAGATTTTTTTCTTTGTTTCTTGTTTAATCCATTCCAGTGGATATGTAATAGTATCTTATTGTGGCTTTAATTTGCATTTTCCAATGGCTAGTGATATTAAGCATATTTGCATGTGTTTAATGGTTATTTGTGAAATATACAATCTCATGCCCATTTATTTACTATTATATTTTATTGAAATATAGATATGCCCATATTTTAAAAATTGGTTCTCTTTCTTTTGAGTATTGAGTTATAAGAGTACTTTATAATTCTAGATATAAGCCCTTTGACAGATACAGACTTGGAAATATTTTCTCCAAATCTGTGGCGTTTTTGTTTTCTTACCTATGTCTTTTGGAAAGCAAATGCTTTTTATTTTTGATGAAGTTCATTTTCTTTTCTTTGTGCTTTTTGTCTTCTGTTTAATAAACTTTTCCCCACCCAGTTTCAAAAAGAATATTTTTTCTGTTTTCTGCTACAAGTTTTATAGTTTGAGATTTTACGTTTAGGTTTATGACCCATTACAAGTTAATTTCTGTGTGGATATGAAATAAAAATCAATGTACTTTCTTTTTCCATAAGAAAAGAACTCTTCTGTTTTTAACTGATATATATTTGACATATAACATTATATTTGTTTCAGGTGTACAACATAACAATTCAATATTTATGTATATTGTGAAATGATCACAACAAATCTAGTTAACATCCGTCACCTACATAGTTGCAAAATTTTTTTCTTATGATGAGAACTTTTAAGATCTACTCTCTTAGCAAATTTCAAATAAATGTAAAGATTTTCCTTTCTCCACTGAATTGCCTTAGTGCTTTTATCAAAAATCCATTGACTGTATATGCATAGATCCCTTTTTGGACCCTCTGTTCTGTTTTATTGATCTATCCACCTGTCCTTTTGTTTATGCTACACTATCTTGATTTTTGGAACTTTAGAGTAAGTTTTGAAAGTGGAATTGTTTTTTCATTTCATTTCACAATTGTTCACTGATAGAATATTATAATAGTATTATTCCTTTAAATTTTAGTCTTAAATACTATGAGCTTATATAATCATGTATTACTTAGTTGTTCTGTAGATCCTCAGGATTTTCTATGCAAACATCATATTAGTTGCTGTTTAAGAAAAACTCAGTTTTCCTCCTGTATTTCTACTTTGTTCTCATGCTACTATCACACTCACAACATTTCTGACACCAAATTCCCCACAACGAGCAATTCCCTGTGACACCAGCTGGATGTCCTACGATTTAACTCAATTCTGACATTATCTACCTGATGATAGCACCAGATCAACCCCACAGATTAAGGGCCCAGTCTCACAACAAGACTGCCCCCACTTCAGATATCAATCACCAGTAGTAGATCTCTACGTTCCCATGGCCTCCTCCCCCTTAGATTTGATTATTTGCTCTAATGGCTCACAGAACTCAGGGAAACATTTACTTATGCTTACCAGTTTATTAAAAGATATGATAAAGGATTCAGATGAATAACCAGATGAAGGGATATATAGGAAGGGGTCTAGGAGGGTCCCAAGCAAGGAGCTTCTGTCCCTGTGGAGTTGCAGTGCATCACCTTCCCAGTACATGGATGTGTTCGCCAACATGGAAGCACTCTGAACCCCATACATGGGAGATTTTATGGAGGCTTCATCATGAAGGCATAATTGATCATTAATTTCATTTCTAGCCCTTCTCATCTCTTCATAGGGAGAGAAGCCCTCTCCAGGAACTTCCAGAAGTCATCCAGAAGCCCACTGAAAGTTGCCTCATTTGAACAAAAGATACTCCTTTCATCCAGATTACAAAGGTTTCAAGAGCCCTGTGTCAGGAACTGGGGTCAAAGACTAAATATTACAACAAAAGGTAACCTTAGTGCTGTTATTACTTAGGAAGTTGTAAAGGTTTTAGGAGCTCTGTACCAGGAAATGGGGACAGAGACCAAAATATTTTTTTCTATTATTTACACTGCAAGTAAAGACAGTTTTGCTTCTCCTTTCCAGTATTTGTCATTTTGTTTCTTTTTCTTTTTCTATTGCAATGGCTAGGACCTCCAATTCAGTGAAGTGGCAAAAATGAGCATATTTGCCTTGTTCCTGATCCTAGTAGAAAATAATTTAATATTTCACCATTAAAGTATGATGTTGGTTGGAGATTTTTCATAGATGCTCTTTTTGAGTTGGAAGAAGTACCCTTATATTCTTAGTTTGGTAAGAATTTTTCTTAGGAATGGATATTGAATTTTGTCATTTTTTTTCCTTTATGTATTAACATGATTATATGATTTTTTCCTTTATTCTTTATGTTTAATTACATTAATTTTATAATATTAAACAAACTTTTAGAGAGGAATGACATCATCAACATGGTGGAATAGGAGTTGCCAGCATGTGTTCCCTCACAGAAATTCAATTAGAATAACTATCCATTCACAAAAATACCTTCACAAGAGCTAAGGACTCCAAATGAGGGATTACAGCAGGATGGGGCCAGAAATAAGAAAAGATTCATTGAAGAGGGTAAGGAAAGACAGTTTCACATTTCTCCTATCTCCACCCCACAAGCCTCAGTAGCCCAGCATAGAGAAAGACAAAAGAGAGTTGTGAAGTTTTCACTTGTCTTCTATTATATTTTTTAAATAATATATGTAAAATTGGTTTTGTTTCTTCCTTGTATAGGTCTTCCTGGTGACAATTTCTCTTAGTTTTCTTTTATCTTAAAATGTCTTCATCTTGCTTCAATTATTCCAGGCTATTTTTGCTAGATACAGAATTCTAGGTTGACAGTTTTTCTTTAAACACTTCAAAGATTTTATTCCACTGTTACCTGGCTTCTATAGTTTCCCATAAGAAGCCCACCTTTATTCAAATCATTGTTCCCTATATATTTATGGTATTTTTCTCTGGCTGCTTTCAAGATTTTCTCTTGTTTTTCAGCTGTTTGACTATGACATGTCTAAATGTGTTTTTCTTTATATTCATCCTGTCTGGGATTCACTGAAGTTATTAAATTTAAAATCAGTAAATTTAAATATTTCATTAAATTTTGGAAGTTCTTAGCCATCATTTCTTCAAATACTTTCCATCCCATTCTTCTTTTTCTTGCTTTCTGGAGTTTCAACTATGTCAGCCTTTTTGATATTGCCCCACACATCCCTCATCCCTGAGGGTCTCTAGAATGTGTTTCTCTCTTCCTTCTCCTTTTTTTTATTCTTCTCTTCCTCCTCCTCTTCCTCTTCTTTGTCCTCTTCCTTCTCTTCCTTCTTTTTGGAAAATTGATTGGATTGGACAATTTCTATTGCACTATCTTCAAGTACACTGGCTCTTTCCTCTGTTGTCTCTATTTTGCTACTAAGGTCTATTTAGTATTTTATTTCATATATTACATTTTTGAGTTTATACATTTTCAGTTTCTCTTATGAGATTTCCTGTCTTTTTATTTATTAGAAGCACTTCTCTTTTTACCCCACTGAGCATAATAGCTACTTTAACTATCTTGCCTGATAATTTCAGCATTTCATTCATCTCAGCCTGATCTCTTTTGATTGTCTTCAAAATAGGTCACATTTTCCTGGTTCTTCATATTTTGAATAGTTTTGGGTTGTATCCTGGACATTGTGACTGTTATGTAGTCAAGACTCTGAATTCTTTTGTATTAATCCCATTGTTGAAACTACTTATTTAAGAGGCAGTTGACTTGGTTAATTGCAAATTGCAAACTCTGTCTCACTTGTGGTAGGTGGCAATTCAAATCTCAGTTCACTACACCAAACCTTAGCTGCAAGATACTTTGAGTCTACCTTGTGCATATGTGGTTTGTGGGTCAGCTAGAAACAGGAGGAATTCAAACACAGAATTTAGGTCACTCATTCTTGGAGAGATCCTGCAGTCTGTCATAGTCATGATTCCTCAGGTCAGTAATATGCCAGGCTTTCTATTGGAGTTCTAGCCATACACATACACTTTGCAACCATGGCCTGTCCTTGGGCCAAAACAAATACCAGGAATCTAACACCCTCTTCCAAGATTCAACTACCCTCTGCCTACTTTTGTTCACTCTTTGCATCCCTTAGATAGTTGTTTTTTGTGGTTTGTGTAGAGTTTATAATTGCAATTTGTGATAAGGTTGGTCTTTTAGGAGCCTATTCCACTATAACAGTAGGTATGCTTCTTCTTCAATACTATATATGCTATATGCAATACTTAGAAAAGAGCTTTTAGCCATGGGCTGGTGACGTTGACCGCCAGTAAGCTTTTTAAAAGGATAAAATGTTTTGGCAAATTATTTTGTCATGTTAAATGTACTGATAAAGAGGCATTTAAACATATATAGAAACTGACCAGTTTCAAAGATGCAATTATGGCCCAAGCAGAAGCTAAAATACATATATCTTAAAGTCTTAAGGAACCAGAAATATGTCAAGTTGGGGAGTGGGTGGTTCTCGCTGTAGGATGATAGGGAAGCCATTTGGTCATTTCATTTATGACCCTAATTAGTTTTAAATATACATCTGTAGCAAAAATTGATGATATTTTCATTGTGATTGGAAATGAAAAAAGGTGTAGTTTGGTTCCTGGTGAATTTGTGGCGATATGATGCTTGAGTTGCTTGCACTGAATTCCTAAGAAAAATTTTATAGATTTTATAGATTTAAGACTTACATGTTTAAATCTAAATCTTTAAGAGACAGCAAACATCCACAGGCCTCAGAGCACATTGAAATGAATATAATCTAAATTCATTTCTTTCAGGATTTTTAATTGTAAAGTTCGACAACTCCATTAAAGGTAGGGATTATTTGTCTATTCAGTGACCATTGTAGCAGATCCAAGCAGCAAAACAGTCTGTAAAACTGGTCATTTAGCCCCAAAAGAGATCCCTTCTCAAACTGCTAAACTGGTGTTGCTAAATCTAGCAGTTCTTGCCTAACAATGCTCACAGGTGTTCATTTGCATGTGTAAAATTCCTCCTGTTACATCAGTTTTTAAACAAGTTGTTAAATCAGGTTTCAAGTTTATAATTTGTGAGCACTGGTGCCTGTCCCTCCCCATAGCAGATAGTAGTTTTTCAAAATGTCTAGCTATTTCTAGAGATTAGAGTTAGATAAAAGAAAGGCAAAATTTAAACTGCAATCTTCTGGTCCAAGCCCATATCAAATGCTCTCATTTAATAACTTTGCCTTGACTGATGTCCTCTTGCAGTTATGCAGCATAGAGTGATTTGAAGCCTCATCTTCCAAACCCCACTTCATCGTGTTTACCAAAACCTTCAAATACCACTCTCTTGCCTCACCCACTAGAGGATGTCTATTTGCTCTTGGAGTCCCCTCCACAGCCTTGTCATTACTCCTGGATGTGGCCCCTCCTAGCCTTGCCAACAAAGCGTGGCAGGCCAGGACCTCCATCATCTGACCCTGCCTACTTCTCCAGCCCAGTGCTACCTACACCCCACACCCTTACCTACTTTCAGCTCACACATACATGCAACGCCGGTCCACACCTGTGCCTTTGCACATTCCAGTTGCTCTACCTGGACTATGGACACAGCCCACACCCCCCACCTCTGTTGCTGTGCAGACAACTTCTCTCTTCCATCAAGCACTCATTGAGCCCACCTCCTCTCTGATGTAAAACTGACCTGCCCTGTTCTGTACTCCAAATTTTAATGTCCTTATTTTTTTCATGCTTCTCTGCCCCCCAAAGACTATAACCTCTTTGAGGGCAAAAATGGGCTGCATTTTTCCTTGTATTCCAGAGCCCTAAAATACTTCCTTACACATCTTAAGTGTTCGTATCATGTTTGTTGAGTTAATGAACAAAAAAGCAAATAAATGAACACGTACTCTTTCATTCAACCAGGAAAATATGATAGTGGTTCCCTGCACATAATTCATCTGCTTATATATAAAAACCTCAGCTTTAGATAAAATCTTCTCTGACCT
The DNA here is from genome assembly GCA_029783875.1 of Phataginus tricuspis. NCBI lineage: Eukaryota > Metazoa > Chordata > Mammalia > Pholidota > Manidae > Phataginus > Phataginus tricuspis. The sequence continues at coordinate 7,357,733 of JAQQAC010025709.1, forward strand.
AGAATTTCCAAACTGTAATCACTCATCTTTCCACCACTTCCTTCAATATTCATTTAATTCAAAAGTACTATGTTTTAATCCTCCCCCTTTGATCCTTCTTTTCTGCTATACTCTAGATTCCAAACTCCTTAAGAGATTTAAGGTATTATCCTCTTTTACTTTAAACATTTACTTAGCTCCTTCTTGGTGCTAAGTGCTATAAATGGATGGGGAGGTTTTTTTAATGTTCTGCTATCTCATTTAATTCTCATAACTTCATGAGGGAAATATTAATATTCACTTTTTATAGGTAAGAAAATTAAGTAACTTTCCCAAGGTCACACAACTAATGAGAGAGGAAGTCAGCATTAGAACATAGATCTACCGTATTCTGAAAACACAGCCTTTTTCTCTATCCCAGCATGGGGGATAAGGGGCAAATATTCTAGGCTGGATAGTAGGACATTTATGTTTTTTCTGTAATAAATCTGCTATATTTCACAGGCTTGATATATTTTAAAACCACAGTAGTTCCAGCAAAATGCGTGAAGCTTATCTTTGATAAGAGACAAAGACAAAAAATCTTCTGGCTTTAAAGTAAAACTGCATATATGCTAAAGTAATTATATTACCCAAATCCATTGTTTCCTGTGTTCTTAAACCACCAGACACCCAGGCACAGTGGGTGTAGAAGAGGATAGTGGAGGGGCTGCCCCAAGAAATGAAATCATAGACTCTGGGCCTTACCACAATCTGCCAAGTTCATTTAAAAAATGTATTGAAGTCTCAGAACCTTTGACAAAACAACTCTTATTTTCAAGAATAGGAAGAGTTTGGGGGTTTTATATCAAATTAAAAGAAATTTCCATCCACTGGTTTTAAATTTTACTTTTTATTCAACAGTACACAGTGTGTTTTTATACTGAAAACTTCCTAGGAAGCTGAGAGCCAGTTTCTCACACTCTGAGTCATGGTTTTACTCTAAGTAAACAGCATGCATCCTTAAACTCTTACTAGAAAGAACCACTGAAACTTTGTAGATCAAAAAGTAATGATCTGTAAATACTTCTCTGATTCCGAGTTCTTCTGTAGGAAATGGAAAAACAGAGAAGCCACAGTCCTAAATATTAGCATCAGAGTCAAATAACAACTTTGCGGAAGAACAAGGATTGATCTGAAACTTGTGCTCCTTCAAGTCAGATCCAGGTTTTGACTTATATAATGTTGAAGGCCTTATGTAAGAAAAAGAATGCAAACTTATGAACACAAAAATTTATACAGAAGAAACAAGATCACAAATTACAAATTTAATGAAGCCAACATCAAATAAATTATAAATGTAATGATAATTTACATTTATGTAAACTGTGGTTTGTTTGACAACAAACAAAACCCCCCCTCAAAATTACATAAGATTTTCATTAACAACCTCCTATAATTTCACTAATGCTCCTTTTTTCTTCAGTTTTTGGCTGCATAACCTTTTTATTCACTTCTTCCTATAAATAAAGATTTTGTAATATTTTCTGAGAAGAGAATAAAAGTTCCATTGTGGCTTTTTTTTAGCTTACTTGATTAGAATTTGGAGTTCTCTTCAACATTAATAGTTTAGAATAACTTACTTCAGCTTCTCAACTCATTATTTTTAACGTCGTGTACATTTTTAAGATTGTTGTCAAATCTGGAGAAATCTCTACCAAGGTTCTTTCATATAGGAGTTGTAAAATCTGGAAAAAATTTCCACAGTCTACCTTCTGGCTTCATACATTGCCAATCTTGTTTCTCCTCCTCCATCCACAGACTTCCAGAGTTAGGTTCTGTAAAAGCATTCTTACATGTGTTCTTGTGTGAGTCGTAGGCTGGGGGCGTAGGCACAGTAGCCAAGAGAATATTTCTGGAAGCTTCTCCTGCCCCAACACAGCTATGACTAACGTAGCTCTTCAAGGAAATGACTGCAACCCATATAAATAAATCTCACTGGACCCCAGTTAAAAGTATCCATAAGTTAACTTTCCCTTAGCCCAACAAGGGGGGCCCCAAGAGTGGGGAGAGGATGGTCAGAGCCGAAAGAGATCACAGTCTGGGTGAGAGGCCCTTAGCTCAGGCTGCCCTCGGTTCACAGCCTAAGCCACTAGTGTTTTATGCCCTTGTTCTCCCACTAATAAACATGCATGACCTCTTAAAGAACTGTAATCTTCCTCCCACTTCCAAAATTAGTCATGGAGGTTGGCAAACAAATTGTGGAGGGTGGAGGTGGAGGACTGTTTATTAGGCACAGATATCAGGCACCAGGTTAGTGGCTTCACGTGTATTTGTTCATTTATGTCCATTGGAATACTGAATAATGTTTCCCCTGCATTCAGATTGGGAAACAGGTGCAGAGCCACTAAGCAGCAGAGAGGGACCCAGGGCACCTGCTTCCTCCAGGCTTTCCTATCATAATCAAAGTAACACACACTCATTATAGAAAATATCCTAAGTATAGAGATGAAGAATGAATTTTAAAAGTTGCCCATAGTCACATTACCCAGACACAAGCATAGTAAGACTTTTACACATTTCCATGTTTTATGGAGCATAGAAATTTAAATTATTACATTAAATAACTTATTATCCCTTGTTTTTAAAGAAACACATGTTCCTTGTTAAGTATAAGAAAAATATTGAAAAGAATGAAGATACTAAACACCATCTGTATTAGTTTTCTAGGACTGTGGTAACAAAATACCACAAAAATGGGTGGCTTGAACAACAGAAACTTACTGTCTCATAGTTGTGAGGCCCGAAACGAAGGTGTTGGTGAGCTAGTTCCTCTGAGGCTGTGAGGGACACTCTGTTCCCTGCCTGCTCCCCCAGCTTCTGGTGGCTTGCCGGGGGTGTTCGGCATCCCTTGTCTGGTAAAATCAACCATTAATCTCTGTCTTCATGTGATCTCCCTGTGTGCAGGTCTGTGTCCCTATTTTCCTCTTCTTAAAAGGACACCAGTCAGACTGCATGAGGGGCCCACCTCACTCCAGTATGACCTCATTCTAATTTAACTAAAAAGAACTCCAAAGACCTGTTTCCCAAAAGGTCACATTCTGAGGTACTGAGGGTTAGGACTTCAACATACAAATTTGCAGGGAGCACTATTTTAGCCCATAACACCATCCCAAAACCTATGAGCCAAAGAAAACCAAGGTTAGAAATGCATTATGAGGTAGGTTAAAAAATACAGCCACAAATTCTTTTGACACTCCCCCCACTGAAAATAAGATCTATGCCCCCTTTCCTTGAGTCTGGGCAAGTGGCAACCACTCTGCTCAGTGATATGAGTACTCAAGTCATCACAGCCCAGGCACCAGATAAGGGAGTGAAAGACATTCCAGAAGTTTCCAGTCCCAGCCATCAAGTCATCCCTAATTTTTTTTTTTTTTTTGGAACTCCTTTATTTTTTTTAATAATTTATTTTATTTTAGTATCATTAACCTACAATTACATGGGCAATACCGTGATGATTGAACTCCCCCCATCACCAGGTCCCCCCCACCAACCCCACCACAGTCACTGTCCATCAGCGTAGTGAGATGAGAATCGCTACTTGTCTTCTCTGAGCTGTACAGTACCCCCCGTGCCCCCCCCACCCTATGTCTGCCAATCGTAATGCCCCTTTTACCCTCTTATCCCTCCCTTCCCATCCATCTCCCCAGTCCCTTTCCCTTTGGTAACTCTTAGTCCATTCGTGGGTTCTGTGAGTCTGCTGCTGTTTTGTTCCTTCATTTTTTTTTATTTTTTTATTTTTTCTTTGTTCTTATACTCCACATATGAGTGAGATCATTTGGTACTTGTCTTTTTCGGCCTGGCTTATTTCACTGAGCATAATACCCTCTAGCTCCATCCATGTTGTTGCAAATGGTAGGATTTGTTTCTTTCTTATTGCTGCGTAATATTCCATAGTGTATATGTACCACATCTTCTTAATCCATTCATCTACTGATGGGCACTTAGGTTGCTTCCATTTCTTGGCTATTGTAAATAGTGCTGCAATAAACATAGGGGTGCATGTGTCTTTCTCAAACTGGGCTGCTGCATTCTTGGGGTAAATTCCTAGGAGTGGGATTCCTGGGTCAAATGGTATTTCTATTTTGAGTTTTTTGAGGAACCTCCATACTGCTTTCCACAATGGTTGAACTAATTTGCATTCCCACCAGCAATGTAGGAGGGTTCCCCTCTAAGTCATCCCTAATTTGAGCCTTACTAGCTGAGGTCTCTAAAGACAAACCAACCTCACTGAACCCTGTCCCAATTCCTGACCCACAGAACCTGGGGGTGTAAGAAAATGGTTATTGTTTAAGCCACTCATTTTGGGGGGAACCAGGCATACAGCAGTAGTGACTAGAAATGTTATGATTTTTAGTCTTTTTTTCCTGTGCGTTTAAAAATACATCTCTTAATGAAGTGAGTCATTAACTTCTTAGATCAAAAGGAAATATAAAATCACTTATCTGATCCTGAGATTTTCTTTAAGAAACAGATAAGCTGCATTTCTAACAATAGCATCATATGTACATAATGAATATACTGATTCCAAACCGTAGGTAACAACGGGACATTCACAAATCCCAGGAGGAAGAGGAGGTGAAGTGAAACTTCATAACTCAGTGGCTGCTGATACATGGTTAGTCTTGCCCAGTTAAAAGTACCACAAATCAGGTAAACAATGGAATTTAAAGATGCAGAAAATACATGAGTCTCCTGAAGATAGAAATGATTTATATGCTGTACTGTTAGTTAAACCCTCATTTTGAGGAAGAGGGAGTGCTTAATTCTTCTGGACATCGTATCTCAACCAGATAAACCAGTGAAGCCAATATTAACAGATAACAGAACCAAATCAGTTTTAAGTGGTCATCCAACTTGCTAGTTCTCCTGAAACATGGGGCCGCATGTGGCACAAGAAATACATCTTCTGGGAAATGGGACCAACCCCCGCAGAGCAGCTCGGGGAAGTTCCTCAGGCCGAGCTTCACCCTCCGGCCACGGAACCCATCAGAACATACCAAGGCCAATTGAAGAGCTGCCTTTTGGTCCGGAGTGAGTAAGGTTGGTCTTGTGATTTCCTCATTCCCCTGAGCTTTTCATTTTGACTGCTCTTTCAGGTAGCAGAGGTTTTCCCATTTTCATTATTGAAGGGACAGGATGGTCTATCGTGTAAGGCCTTGCAAATCTGAAAGTATATGCCACTTGGGTATGAGGTTTTTCCCAACATTTTCTCCTAAAAACTCTATTAGATGTTTATCCTTTGATCTTGGGTGTTGCAAGAAAGCCTAAGGCCAGTGGGATTCTTAGTCTTGCTTCTTTTTGCCTGCATGCTTATAAAATCTGTTTCCTATATCCTGGTACTATAAACATGTTGCCGTTACTTTTTCTTGGAATGTGAGGAACCCTTCTAATGTGTGTATTCAAGTTCTTTTTCAACTCCGGAAGCACTTGATGAATTAAGTCTTTGGCAGTTGCCTCTGTTTTCCCATAGGAATACGCATCTTAGGCTGAATTGTTAGCCCCTCTCCTATATGTCTATCATCTCCCATGCTGGGTCAAGATTTTTAATCCTTTCCTGTAGATTCTGGGAACATTTCTTTAAATCACTGATTGGACATTCGACAACATCCTCTAGAATGTGGATTTGACTTGTGCCACTGTATCTTTAATGTCCTTTTAATCCTTTATTTCTTGACACTCCCTGCTCCTACTCTGATTCAGACACAGGGAACTCTCAGTTCCTCAAAATTCCAGGCATCGTCTCACCTCTAGGCTTCGCACAGGTGACTCTTCCCCAGAACACCTTCCCCGTCACTCCATCTGGCAAACTCCTGCAATTCCATGTGGTCTGAGCACCAGTGTTCTTTCACGCAGGAGGCTTCCCATGACTCCCCAGGCTGGACTGGGGGCACTGGTGCTCCTTGCGTGCCCTGTCCAGCCTTCTTAGCACACGTCACATGATATCGGAAGGGCCTGTTCCCTGGTCGGGCTGCCCCAGACTCGTGAGGGCAAGAACCATGGCAATTCATTTATCATTATCTTCTCAGCCCCTTGCACAGTCCCTGACACTCAAAAAACATTTCTGCCCTAATATCACTGCCTTTCAATCACATCTAATCGTCTTTCTCACTCTCCAGAATCCTTTCCCTTCTGACTTTCTGTTCCTAGCCGTGGGTGGTGCATGTCTTTAGGGATGCCAAACGGCTCCCCTTCTAGAGATCTATCTTCCTCTGACTGGTTAAGTGCATGTTCCTTCCTCCTGTTTGGCAGCATTTTTTCATAGATTTATATTTCTTCTCTTCCTCCTCCTCTTTCTCCTCACTCTCATCATCCAATAAGGGAAATCAATCCATAGCTGGTGTTTGCCAAGTGTGGCACAACTGCCACACTTCATCATCATTGCCCCTGGATGTCGGCTGGGTGCCTTTTAAATCCCCTTCTCAAGCAAGAACACAGGCTGCTTTGCACAATTCCTGGCCCCTGCCCTTATTTAAGTCTGCCATGCCCTTCTAGGCAGAAATGGGACAGATCTTATCCTCACTGCCTTGGGTAGTTAAGGAGGTGGAAGAAATCCCTACTTCAGTCAGGGCTGTTTTAAACCAGGAGTCCCTGACCCTGTCTTTTTAAACAAATCTCAAGGATGAGGACATTATTAATTTGGGGAAGTATCCTTGAACACACTTTAGAAGTACCAGTTATATCCTATATATTAGAGTTTCCTATCAAAAAGATCTAAATACATAATGCTCACATATGCTGAGGCATATACACAATAAAGCACAATTGTACAATTGCTATTAGTATTTTCAGACACCAGATTTCAGCTGCATGGAGAGGAAGGAAACACAGCCTCCCGGAGGAAGGCAATGGTCTCCTTTCTGTTTTGGAGATGTTGCCCTTTGGGCAGGCAGGGGACCTAACTGCAGGCGTCTCCAGCTCCTGATTTCAATATAACCTCAGGGCTCGGAAGAGATTCCATTCATTCAATATAAGAACATTTACAAAAACTTGCTTCTGCTCGCTGCAGAGGGAATACAGGTTAGGAGAATTTATTTTCAGATAAAATGTCACAAATAAATAATGTGACTTGTGATTAATTAATGCATATGCAGGAAAAAAACATTAGTAATGGTTCTAATTAACTTTTTCTTTGTTAAAACAATTAACATCTTTGTTGGGGTTTTAAAAAGTTAAATATATAACAGCAAGACCACCTCATAATAGTGTGATACGTTCCTGAAGAGTTTTGTAAACAGAGGCTTTTAAATGAACATATACTTCAGATCAGAATGTCTTTAAAAAGAATTCCATTGTGAAATGTTTTAAAAGGAGATTTCTGTTGCAAAGAAATTAAACCTTTTTATTTTGGTAATTTTTCATTCTTTTAAATCTTTGATTTCTTTAAGTTAGGTACATCTACCCTTTTATCCTACCCTTTTACAATGTCAAGTTATTGAAGAAAAGGATTATATAATGCAACACTGTCATATTTTTAAGAAATAAAGACATGCAAACCCATGGATATTAGATACTCAAGAACATTTTATTTGCACTTTATTTTTTAAAATTTGAAGATCAGTATAACTGATAGTGGCTTTCATAAATTTGAAATTCATACTCTCTTCACCAAAATCAAGGTAATTCTATAGCACCTACTTCTCCAGCTCTGGCTTCTCATCTTCTCAACCTGTAAGATGTTGTCATGTGGAAAGCCCTACAACCTTCATAATATAAAATGTTTCTTCTTAGGTGATGAAAGTAAGTTGGAGTCAAAGAGAATAAAGACATCAGACAGTAGCAAAGAGGAAAGTAGGGGGTGCACACATTCCTGTCTAGAAGCTCCACTTCCCCCAAGCCCCCTCTCCCAACCTGCACCCCAGCCCCCTGCCACCACCATCCCTTGGAGACACTGAACTATCCTTATAAACTTCAACACATTCCCTTTTTGCCAAGCAAGTTCAAATTGGGCTTACACCATTTGCAACCAAGAGTCTTATTAATATAACTGCTTTATGTAATACCTATATTACTATAAAGTTGGACATAAATAATTTTTATAAATAATGTTTAACTATATTTACAGAGCACTTCATGATTTTCTAAACACTGTTATGCACATTATTTCTTCTGATTTGTTCAAATAATTGGGTGAGGTGGGTACAGGAGCATCTGCTATATCTGCTATTTTAAAATAACAACAAAAAAATGTCTTTGTCAATCAGCCAAAGAATCGTTTAAATGGTGCTTGAGGCCACACTGCTAGCAGCGAGTCAAAACTGGAGTTGAACTCAAGTCTCCAGACCCTGTGCTCTAGATCCACAGCCCTGGTCTGCAGTCCCCCGCCTAGTGCTCCTGGGATACTCTGCACCCATGCATGTACCTCAGATGTGCCGGAGACCAGCTCCGGAAAGGAAACCCTTCCACGGTGTAGATAACTACCTTCTGACTGGTCTATTTTGTAATACGATTTGTACAGTAATAGTATTTCCTTAGTGTAAGACTCACTTGGGCTGTAGTCATTTTCCTCACTGAAAGCTAACAAAGAATTAGTGACACCTTGTGGTAAAAACTTAATTCGTGTGCTACCACCACCCATTTTCAATTGAGAGACTTGTCCAAAGGCCTTATGCACTTCACCAAGTTGTTAAGACAACAGCAAAACTTCCAGAAAGAATAATCTAAGGTTACAGACTCCACTTTTCATAACTAGATCTCTCCTCAAATTATTCCACTTGGGTGTCAGTCCCAAGCACTTCACAGAAACTGCCATTTTTGTCAAGTTCCCAGATGACTTCCATGTTGGCACCCAGTGGTGCCTTTGCAGCTCTCATCTTACTTAACCCCTCATACGACCAGGTTGACCCCACTGCTCCTAAAATTCTCGGTTTCAGCAAGACAGCAGTTTCCCTTCTACTACTAAAGTCTTTAAAGCCCTCTGAATGCTCATGAGTCCAAATGTATCTCTAGCCCAACCTTTCCACTGAATTCCAGACTATCATCTCTACCTGCCAACCTGACACATCCATTTGATGTCCAATTGCATCTCAAACTTAACTTGCGCAAACCAGGGTCCTGGATTTGCTACTTCTTGCACCCAGTCCACTGCCTCTCTGTATATGACAGGATTACCATGTCATTTTTGCTCCGGCCAAAAACTTCCTGGTCACTTTCATTCCTCTACTCCTCTGCTGCCATCTAATCAGTCAGTAAGTTGTCCAAACTCATTCTCCAAAATATCCCACAGGCATTCATTCCTCTCCATCTTCCCTACAACCACTCGGACTCAGACCACATCCCCTCGCCAACCTGCAACACCTTCCTGACTAGTTTCTTACTCTTCACCTCTTACAACCCAGTTTTCACACAGCGATCTATCTTTGCAAGACATTACTCAGATTGTATCATTCCCCCCACCTTAAAACCTACAACTGGCTCCCCACAATCCAAATTCCTCCCCATCCTACAAGATGCTACATGACTGGACCCCTAACTTTCTTTAAAAACTCACTTCCAGCCCCTCTCCCCTTGCTCTCCAGGTTCCACCCACACTGGCCTCCCTTCTGCTGCTTAAAATGTGGCAGCCTTACCCGTGCCTTGGGGACGCCCTCTGCCAGTTGCCTGTGCTGTTCTCCCAGAATATGACATGGGAAGACAATGAGCTTTGTTCCTTCTCACGTCATCCAGACCTCCAGTTAAAGATGACCTCTTCAGGCCTTTTCCGTAGCTACCCTAGAGCAGCTGGCTCAGGCACTCCCCATCAAAACACCTGCTGGGTTTGCACCACTGCTCTACTGTTCCCTGAAATTTCCTTCTTTCTCTTTTATTTGCCTATTATCAGCCTCCCTTCACTAGAATGAAAGCTCCATCACATGTAGCTCTTACTAAAGTACCTGGTAGAAGGAAGGTGTTTGATGTTTGTTGAATAAAGAACTGTTGTAAGTTTTCTCTTGCATTCTCTGATCTACGCTTAGAAATACTTCAGAAATAACAGCCATTCACCTACTTCTTTCATACTATAAAAGGAAAAGATGCTCCCTTTTCTTTTTCTTGGATAAAATGTAAACCTGTGCTGGTCACTCAACAAATGATTATAGCCAAACATTAAGCTATGTGGTAGGGCTACAAACATGAATAGGACACAATCCCTATGCTCAAGGGACTCATGGCCTAGTCGTAAAGGCAAACATGTTAACAGGTCATTATAAATGCCATATGGTAAGTAAAAGATGGAAATATGGTTGAGGACTATGGAAGCCCAAGTTAGAGGCATCAGAAATGTGTTCCTGGAGTAAACAACAGGAGCTCTGGCTTGAAAGATGAGCAGAAAACAGCCAGGAAATGGGGTGAAGAGAAAGCATAGATCATAGACACAGAGGTAGAAAACATGATAGTTTGTGCAGTGGAACTGCAAGGGCTCAGCTTTACTGGGAAAAAACAATTCAGGGAGAAACTAACAAATTTGAGACTGGAAAAATCGACGGTAACTAGATAGTGAAAGACTTACAGCATGTTTAAGGAGCTTGAAGTCATAGGGCAAAGTGGTTCTAGAAATACTTGGGAAGGGAGTTGGCGTGATCAGAGTTGCCCTTCAGTTGGACCACCCTGGGGTTGCCCTGATCAACTTAGCTGTATGGATCAGATCAAAGGCTGGTAAAAATATAAGGATGCAAAGAAGAGGACTCAGAATCAAGAGACATTTAGGAGGTAAAATGGGCAGGATTTGGTGATTATTTAGGACTTGGAGAATGAGAGAGAGAGAGGAAAGAGAAACAGCAAAAGAGGTGTAGGAGTGGGAAGACAATGAGCACACGAGCTGATACTACAGTACACAGGTTCTAAAATCAGGAGAATAAGGGTTCAAATTTTGGTTTCGACACTTGCCATATGAATTTGGTAAGTCAGTTTAACTTTTTTAAGCTTCAGTTCCCTTGTAAATTAAAATAGAATTAATCTAAGAACCTACCTCACAGGGTCACTGTAAGAACTAATGAAATCATGTATGCAAAGTGCTTAGCATATTGCCTGATATATCAGAAACATCCATTAATTATTAAGGAATTAAAAAATTATTTCACTCTACCTGCATCTGGTCAAATATCTATTTACCTTTCCTCCTACTACTACAGAGGAACTGTTCTGCTTTTGGGCAAGGCCAACCCCTCTTCTTGTGCATAGAAGCCCACCCCTCCTTGCTGACATCATTCCCTCAATCCTTCCCTCTCTCCTATATCATCAGTTCTGCCCTCTCCACTGAATCACTCCTATAAAACAGAAACATATACATACATTCTCCCATTAAGAAACATAAAATCTTCTCTTTACTCAATTTCCCACTAGCTACCACCCTTTCTTTCTTTCCCTTTGTGATGAGTCACAAATCTCTGTCCTCCCATTCTCTTCTGAGTCCATAACTGATCTTTCTCCACTGGGCACCTTTTTCTAGATCATCAGTGATCTCTATGTGGCTAAATCAAATGTTCACATCTTGCTTGCTCCATGAGTAGTATTCACCTTGTTGATTAGTCCCTTCTCCTTAAAACACTTTTATCACTTGATTCCTGGTGACCAGACTTTCTGCATTTTCTTCCATTTCTCTGGTCTTTCTGTTTCAGTCTCCTTCGCTGGTTATTCCTCATCTTTCTAATCTCTAAATAAGCTCAAGGGCTCGACTCTCTTCTCTTTAAACTCCCTTAGTAATCACATCAAGTCTCATAGCTTTAAATACCATTTTTATGCCACTGACTCAAAAATCTGTATCTCTACTCCCCCCTGAAGCCCTAGACTCCCGTATCCACGTGTCTACTCTGCATCTCCATGTGGATGACTAACATGCCTCTCAAACTCAATGTACCCCAAACTGAGCTTCTAACATTCCCCACAACCTGCTCCTCCCCATGTTCCCTGTATCAGTAAATGGAAACTCCATTCTTGGTGTAGCTTCTAACTATGACTGAGCAGCTTGAATCAGAGCAACCCTCTTACAGGAATAACTGTAAAAGCTGGAAAGAAAAATAAAAACAAGACAAAAAAAAAAACCACACAGGCTGTTTGCAGGTAGTAGAGAGCAACGCAACCAGTGAGGACATGAGGGGCTAGGATGCCAGGGAGAAGGAAAACACCTGGTGCTACAGAGATTCTCCATTGCTTTTCCTCCTGAGCGTTGGCTGAGTTTCTGAGCAAGGCATTATGGGCAAGCAGAAAGCAATGACCTAGCGGTGTCGGAGTCTTTCAGATCTTGGGGAGATAAAATTCAGAGCTGAGAATTGCAGACAGGACTTGAAAGGACAAGACCCCAAAGGGGGATCACAGAGAAGTAAGCCTGACAATTTGCTTGGCCTTTATCCTTAAGGCATTTGTGGAATTCTAAGCTACAACGGCACTAGAAATCAAGGAATCAAGCAGCTAGTGAGTGGCTAAAAAGCTAAGTAGACCTTTCAAAAATCTCAGAGATGGGAATACAAAAACTGGAGTTCAAGATCCCCCAAAGACGGAGGCCTATTAAACAGCCCATGCTTTCTGTTGAGATTCCTAAAGGCCTATGCTCTGGGATGAGAGCAAAACAGAAAGCAACCAGCCATCCCAAAGTCTAAATCCTTATTAAAGGTCATCTTCTTCTACTCTGGCAGCTGGAATAAATTTAAATCTTCTGGAGAAAGATAATATCAGCAAGAGCCTCTCTGCAACTTTTTCTATACAATGTCCAACATTTCATCAAAAACCTCAGAATGATCTTTGACTTCTTTCTCTAGTGCCTCACTTCTAATCCATCTGTTTCTATCTTCAAAGTAGATCCAGGATCTCTCTGGCCACTTCTCACCCCTCCACTGCCTAGTCCTTGGTCCGAGTCACTCTCTTAGCCAGGCTTGGAGTTTCTATTTGGTCTGCACATTTCTGCCTTTGCCTCACTTCAGTTAATTCTCAATCCAGCCCATAGACTAGAAATACTTTTTTTAGAAATCATATTATGTCCAGCTTCTATTCAAAACCATCTGGGATTTTTAACCTCAGAGTTAGTCAGTCTTTACACTGACCTATGAGCACAATAATGTGAACTCCTCGTCTCTCTAATTTCATCTCCTAATGCTCTCCTCTTTGTTCATTCTGCTCCACTCACCCTAGCCTCCTTACTTTTACCCTTGAACACACCTGGTTTGTAACCTTAGAACTTTGCACTGACTGCTTCCTGGAATGTTAGTGTCAAGTTTCACTGCTTCACCCCCTTCACATCTTTACTCAAATGTCACCTCCTCAGTGAAGCTTCCCTAAATAATCTAAAATTTCTAGATCCCCCTCCACCTCTGACACTTGCTAGCCTTTTTCCCTACTCTATTTTTCTCCTTAGTTCTCATAATTATCTAACATATATATTTATTTTACTCACTTAGAGTTCCCTAAGTACACTTTGGGCTTTTGGCCTTTGATCAAGTCATTCTAAATGCACTTCAGCCAAGATCCTCACCAGTCAAAATACTATCATGCATCAAACACAATTTAAATGTCACTTTCTCCTCTGGCCCTTTCAAGAATTGCCTCAAAATTAAGTGATCAGATGGAAAATCTTCATGCAGTGTTTTTAGCTCTAGCATTTACCATACACCTTTATGTTAGTGTTATTTATACAATGCCTACACCTCCTTTAGACCATAATCTTTTGAAGGCGTCTAGATTTTAAAATAATGGTTTATCATTTAGGAGACTGTGGGGAAAATCCAAGTTCCTATGGCCAGGATGCTCTCCTGACCCTAAACTACTTGATGATGTCATTAGGCTACTGTTACACACCCCGAGGCAATAAGCTATTACTGACTGTCACTATATAAAGAGCTCTGCCCAGTGCCCTGGGTGAAGGCAGGGATGGAGGTGGATTATGGACCTGCAGACTGCTGGATGCAGACATGATTCTAGTGCTCCACCTTCCGCTGGGAGAATAAAGCCGGGCATAAAGCCTTTCACCCCAAGAACATTCCACTGTCATTTCTCCGTCTCACTCAATACATAGTGAATTTGCCCAGGGCTGAAACCTTCAGGCAAGACAGAGGCACAGTTCTAAGTAATTTACATTTACTAATGCTTTTATTCCTCATGACAAACTCTAAAATAAATTCTGTTAACCTATTTTACAAAGTAGTTAAAGCACAAAAGCGTTACCTTAGGGGACGTTATTGCAGAACCTGGATTCAAATCGAGACAGCACTTGGCTGAACTGAAGGAATAAATGCAAATGCAAAGAATTGATCACTCAGAAATACTTACACAAACTACAAGATTTTTAACATTTCTAATACAAAACCCAAAGCATCTAAGCGCAGACCTACCCCCTTATGCTTTCTCCTTCAGGGCCTAAAATAAAGACTCCGCAAAGCGCCCACTCCTTTCCCAAAATAATGTCTGTGGCGCTGCCCCTGTCGCTCAAGGCGCGCAAGGGTCCCCTGAGACGCTAGACGCGGAGCGTCAGGCGGGCTCGCAGCGAGCGCGGCGGCAGCGCCCTGGGCCGGCACAGGTGCAGCTGCTGGGAGGCCCGGAAGCCCCTGCCCGGCGCCGGCACGTTAACAGAGCTGGGAGCCCACCGCAGGCGGCCAGCCCGGGGAAGCGGCGCGGCGACAGCGACCGAAGGAGGACCCGCGGACCCCTAGGGAGCGGGAGCACGTGGGCCTGGGAGAGGGGCGCCGCCACCAGCCCCGCCAAGGCACACTGCGGAGTGGGGACGGGGACCGCCGCCCCGCCCCAGGGAGCCTCCGCCGAGGCCGCCGCGCCCGCCACCGTGGCAAAAGCGCGCCTAATGCGCCGGAGCGAAGGCCCGGGACGGGCGGGCGGGCGGGGCCAAAGGCCGGAAGTTCCTCGGCGCTCCAGCCTCCCAGAGGAACCCGCCCTCCGGAACTGCTTGGAGGTCCCGCCCCCAGGCGGAACTCCGGGTTGCCGGGCGACCGGTGCTGGCACAGCGGCCGAGCTCCACGCTCGCAGCAGCAGGACCCGCGTCGCGCCCACCTCCTGCCCCGGCAGCCTCCCATCCCGCCCGCCTCGCTGCTTTCCGCCTCTCCTTGCGTCGCGGAATCCCTGCCCTTGGCACCACCTACACCTTTCCAGCTCCCACGACACCTTAGCGCCCACCTGCTTCAAAGCCAGGCTCCACCAAAAGCGAGGCGGTCCGACCTCCGACGTGACTTCTACGTTGACCGACCGCACGTCTCAGGCTATGGGCACCTACACCTACACCTACACCAGCCGGCCCCGGGCCTTGCCCTGCCAGCGCCTCCGTTACCGGGACAACCTGATGCAGCCGTGAGTGAGCAAGCCAGCCCCCGTGTGCTCTCCGCCTGCCTCCCAGCCCGGGGCGCGGGGCCTGGCCCCTTCGCCCTGGCAGAGGCCGTGCGTGCTGCCTTCCCTTCGCACGCTGCCCACACAAATGTCTTCCCTAAAGAACTCACCCGTGGTGTGGAGGAGTGAAGCAGGAAGGAGCACGGGTGGCCTCCCTTAGTTAACATTTAGTGTTGAGGAGTTGCTCACTTGATAGATAACATGTACAGGGAACCGACATACTTCACGAGGTTTGAGTCAGCTAATGTTTATTGTTGACCAGCTGTGTGCCACGTACCTTTCTAGGGACATTCACATTTTTCTTAACGGACAGTGCTGTGAAGTTTTTATAACTCCATTTTGCAAATGAGGAAACTGAGGTACAAAGGTATCACACACAAAAGCATGTCCAAAGTGAGAGCGAAGTAAAGCTCTGTCCACACGTCTTTGGTCAAGAATCAGATTATCCTTCCATGCTGAACCCCAAGTTGTATTTTTATGTTAATAAGTATTTGCAAATATTTAAATACCCATATCTAGAAAGGACCATAGGCATTATGGCTGTCTTGGAGTTCTTTACATATGCCTCAAAGTTTGGAACCAGAACTTCCCAAGAGTACAGGCTCCATGGAAGCAGAAATCCTTGTCTTTTGTCCACCAGCACCGTCCCTAACACATAGTCAGCACTCAGCACAGTTGTTGAATTGATTGCTGAAAATCAACAGTGTAAGTCTTGATGCGTATTTCAAACACTGAATCTAAATTCATAGTTGTCTTATTCTGACAGACTTTTTAGACTTACCACTTTTAGAAAACCAAAAATGGAAAATTTAAAGAGGGATTATTTATATTATAAATGGATTCAATTTAAAAAGGGACTCCTTTCAAAAACACTTTCTGGTGCCTCTATGTGGTTGCTTACAGATCACTACTACGATTTTTTTTTATAGTTGATAAGCAAGTTGCAGGACCTTGCTTATAATTAAAGTAATCCATTGATTCAAGCCATTGGGAGGAGGGTGTGATTTTGATTTTTCAGTTTATAATTATCCTTTCTGGTGATTTTCAGTTTACAAAAGTAACATAAGCTTGTTAAAGCAAATGAAAAATAAAAAATCAGGATAAATAAAGGCAAAGTTCATTATTTCCTGCCCACCTGTCTCTACTCCCACTTCCCTGCTGTAACCAAATTTAACAAGTTTTCGTTATTCTTCTACACCTTTTTGCTTGTACAGACATACATGAGCGTATGTACCTTTATGTAGGTTTATTTCCAAAATGGAATCATACTACATATATTAATCTGCAATTGGCTTTTTCCTCTTTATCACAAGCTCTAATTCCTTTTTTTCCTGATTTCGCTGTGCATACATACACATACATATTTAATTTACATAAATGGGCTCCTGTCATTAATGCTTGGGTACATTCTTAGTGCCCCACTGCCTTTCCTTGCAAACCTGCTCTTCTCTCCTGCCCCCAAGGCAAACCATGTTAATGACCTTGCATGAATGCTTTTGTATTTTTTCCCACACTCATGTTTATGTAAAAATGTATAAATATGTACATACAGATATACACATATAAGGGCTTTGTCTACTTCATAGCACTGGTAACATACACAGTTCTCAACATCTTCCTTTTTTCACTTAATTCTTTGTGGAAATCCATATAATTATTTTTAAGAGCAGCATATCCCGTGGTATGGATGTACCATACGTTGTTAAAATTTTCCACTATTAGATACTCAGTTTGCTTCAAGTTTTTACCACAAAGAAGGAGGTTTCAATAAACAACTTTATTGACCTTTTTATTTCCATGAGGCAGATTTCCACGGTGGGGTTGTTAGGTCTTCTACACTTTTAATATGAACAGATGGAACAATATACTTTTCCTCCAGGAACGTTTAAGCTTATCCTTTGTCCCACACCCTCACCAGCAATAGGTATTACAGATAATTTTTTCTTTTGGCTTTTGATAGTATAAGAACAAAACCATTTTCCTCATTATTACATTAATTAGCACAAGGAAACTTTAATCAAATAAGCATTATATTTGGATTTTTCCATCCTCTAAAAGATCACTGCCTACAATATTCAGAACAGATTGAGGGAGAAATGTTGTGCCAGAAAGCTAAGAGACTAAAAGCCTCTTGTAATAGTTCAGGGAAAAGATAGTGCTGGCAGTGAGCCATGGATACGTGTGAGAAAAATATGCAGGGTCGAACCAGTAGGACTTCCTGGCTGTAGGGAGTAGGGAAGAAGGAAGAGTCATGGATGACCCCCAGGTTTCTACACTAAGCCAGTTGGGTGATTAATGGTACCCGATATTTCATTAAAAATTAGTAACAAGTTAGAGTGGGAAAATGATAATTAGTTCAATTTTGAGGTTGCCTTTGAGACATCTTAGATGTCATAAGCTTATCAATTAGATATACTTGCCTGGAACTCAGAGGAGAGTTCTGAACTAAAGGTAAAATAAAATTGGGAATTTGAGGCATATGGATCCTAAGTTGAAGCCTTGAGAATGGATGAGGTCAACTAAGAAAGGCTGAGCCGTGAGGATATCTTCCAGTACAGCGAGAAGCTAACAAAGGCTGAGAAAGCAGTCAGTGAGGTTCAGAAAAACAGTCAGAAGAATACAGTGGAATCACAGAGGCCTGCAAAAGAGAATGCTTCAGTGAAGGAATGGCCAGCTAAACTGGACATGGCCCTGAGGCAAAGTAAGATAAGCAGTGCAGCTCGCCTGGGTTTTAAGTAACATGAGATCAGGTAGTCGTTTCAATATATGATAAGTAAGCAACTTACCACCCCTCTCAAGATCATTTCAGATAGAGTATTATTATTGGTGTTGGTTGATATTTGGTTTCATAAGCATAAATAAGATAGCATTTAAGGAACTTTGAATGAAAATATCAACTATGTATTTTTCATTATTGAGCATACTGATCTATGAAATTAGAATTTTATTAACTTTAATAATTTAAAACTATTATTTTTTAAAATCTTTGAGGTTAAAAAATAATGAGAAATTTTACTTTATTTTTTAAGGCTGATTCTATTGTAACTTTTCAATCCTTGAATCAAATTTTTGTCAATCCTTTAGGGCAGGCTCCTTTTCAGATGAGCCATTTTGTTAACTAGTCTAACAGATTTACAGCATAAATCTCTCTCTGCCACTTACTAATTAGGAGACCTTGGGCAGATTCGTTTCTGAGTCTACTTATTCTTCTGTCAAATGGGAATTATAGTTCCCAGCTTGAAGCTTATTGTGAGCAATAAATAAAATAATATGTGTGGACCTGGCATGTAATAAGCATTCTGTAAATGGTAACCATTTGTCTTCTTATTTTATGGACTGCGCTAAACAAAAATCCGTTTTCGTAAAATATTTTCATCTTAGTCTAAATGCCATTAAGAATGACTTGACGTCATAGATACCAATACGCTATTGTAATAGTTACTTACAATTTGTTACTTTACAGAGCTGAAGAGCCTATGCGTCACGGAAACATAATGTATGACAGAAGGGTGATCCGAGGCAACACCTACGCTTTACAAACAGTACTGCTGGTAAGTGTGATTTGAACAGTCTAACCCAGAGCTTTTCAAGCACCTGGGGTGAAGGCCAAGTTTGTTTCTTTCTTTTAATTTCTAATCTGTTGCAGACTAAAACATTTATAAAATAGAAGGTGTGTTACTAAAAAAATGAAAAGTTTTAAAAAGACATGCAAAATTCAAACCCAAATGTGGTTGCCAGGAGCTGTGGGGATGGAGGAATAAGGAGTTATTGTTTAATGGCTACAGTTTCATTTTACCAAAATGAAAAGAGTTCTGGAGTTGGAGGGTGATGAGGGTGGCACAGCAGTGTAAGTGTGTGTAATGCCACTGAACTGAACACTTAAAAATGATTACAATGATAAATTTTATATTGTCTGTTTGACCACAATTAAAAATAATGATTAAAAAAATATAAGCCCCAGTTTTTTATTAGAACAGAACTCTGGAAAACTGCTCTAAAAGTTTCTAAGCTTTTGCTCTCAATGATTAATTTGTAATTGAACTGTTACAGACCAGCTCAAACAGTTCACAGACAGTAGTAGTCTGAAGGCCACACTTTGAGTAGAACTGCTCTTATATATTTAGATGTATTTAAATTATCTCAAATCTAATACTATTATAATCATTTAATCAGAAATTCTGATTATATTTCTTTACTCTAATTCACTCAACAAATATTTATTTGAGTTTTAGGTCCTGTGCTGGGTACCTAGGATACAGAGAAAAGTAAAATGTGGCATGATATTAAGACTGATGATATCTTGGCACAGAAATGATACATAGTTAATCTTCCAACAGTATATGATGTTTAAGTGCCTAACCCCAACTGGAATATTAGACATTCCGAAGCAGTATACATCAAAACCACCTAGAAAACTCATTCAAAATGTTTGCTCAGTCATACCCTAGATCTACTACATTAGAACTACCAAGGGTTAAACACAGGAATTATTTTATTAGCACTATTAGCTCATTAGCATGATTAGCATTTATTAGCATTGTTAATCAACTTCTTTAGGCAATTCTGGTATAGCCAGTTCAGAGATAGCATTTGGAAACAACAGCTCAAATATGTGATACAGCATGGGTTTCAGCATTTTATTATGGCAGCAGCAAAGAACACTAGCATGCCTAGAACAAAAGTAGAAAGGACACTCACTGTCTTTTTAGTTCTTTTTTTAAAAGTTCATATTGTGACATTTTATGAACAGTTTTTTTTAGTTCTTAAGTCAATTATTCAACACCTTGCCTATAAGTCTACACTGAGACTTCTCGTTCCAGACCAACAGGAATTCACCAATTCCTTCCCATTACTCCCTCTTAGAACAGAAAACCCTGGACATAGCACAAAAAACATAAGAAGACTCTGAAAGTAGAAAGAATAAAGTGGGCTGACTAGGGACCTCAGGACTTGAGTGAGTTCCCTGGAGCTTCTTCTGCCTCCCGCACACCCCATTCAGAGGGCGGGAGAAGCCTTCAATCTGGCATGAACCACGGACAGGCACAGCCAAGAAAAGCCTGCTACGTCTATCCAAAAGACTGGGAAAGGGGCAGCCTGGCAGAGCAGCAGTCTTTTACGCTACCCCTCTTCCAGCCAAGCACCAATGGAAGACTGCCCTGACCCCACCCCATGGTATCAGTATGACTGAGGTGGGAAGCAGGGCTCTGTCCCCACCTGGCAGCAGCGGCGCAGTACTGATCAGTGCCCTGATTCAGCCAGTGAGGTGGCGTCAGTAAGGACGGAGCAGGAATCTGAACTTCCGCTCACATCTGGGAGGTGTGAGGTGGTAGAGATAGTACAAGTCAGCGCCCTACTTTTGCTGGATTGGTGTCAGTGGAGCCAAGAGGGAGCTGAGTCTTCAATGTTCTCTGGCAGCAACAAGGAGGAACAAGATGGTAAAAGGCATTTCCAGTCAGAGGTCTGCTCCCCTGTACTCCAGCACTACTGTCAGCAGCGCAGAGCAGGGTCCCGAAGTACCCTCCCTGCTAGGCACCAATAAGGTGATACAAGTTGACCCTCTGCTTCCACTGGGTGGTGTCCATCGGGCCCAGCAGGATGCTGAACTTGCATCTCCACCTGTCTGCATACTTAAACAAAAAAGGTAACTTCCTGCTGAAAAGATTAAATAAGATCCAGAGTCTCAACATAATACCCAAAATGTCTAGAAAACAACACAAAGTCAGTCGTACTCAGAACCAGGACAATCACAGCTTGAATGAGAAAAATCAATCTAGATGACAACACCAAAATTATTCAGGTGTAGGAATTTACCTTACAAAGATTTTTAAAGCAGCAATCATAAAAAATGCCTCAATCAAAAGTAAATAATTATGAATGTTCTTGAAACAAATGAAAAAATAGAAAATCTTAGCAAAAAAATATAAAATGAACCTACTGGAAAATATAGAACTGTAAAAGACAATAACCAAAATAAAAAGCTCACAGTAGAGACTCATTGGTGATAACATAGGAAACAATCACTGAATTCAAAGACAAATCAATGGAAATTGCCCAGTCTGAATGACAGTTAGAAAATAGTGTGCCACCACCAACCCCCACCGCTGCCAGACACACACACACACACAAGCCTCACAGAGCTGAGGAACAGTTACAGAATATCTGATGTTCATGTAACCCAAGTCTCAGAAGGAAAGGAGAAAAAGCTGGGAATGAAAAAGTATTCAAATAAATAGCTCCTGATAATTCCACAAATTTGGCAAAAGGCTTAAACCTACAGATCCAAAAAGTCTGCTGAACCCAAGCAGGATAAACCCAAAGAAATTGACACCAAGAAACATCAGAGACGATTCTGAACCCATTTATTCCAGTTTACAGTCATACTCTGAAGCTACTTTTATGCTTTGTCAGATAATTAATTGCCTGACAAAGTTCAAATAAAATTGTGTCATCAAGTCACTGATAATTACTATGTGACAGATGCTTTTATACTACCCAGGAATCATTTTGGAATGGTAGTTCAGTGTACTTGGAGAAACATTTTCTAAATTTTAAAAGCTTTTTCTGTCACTCAGCCTGGGCAGCCTGATCCTGTAGAGAGTCAGAGGCAGCAGCAGGCTAGGAGGAGGGCTCTTGCCAGAAAACGAGCCCAAGAGCAACTCCGACCACAAACGCCTGAACCCGTGGAAGGCAGAAAGCACGTAGACGTGCAGACAGGTATGTGACTGTGGCGTGGTGGCTTGGTTTTCTAAGTCAGTTCATCTTTATTTGGCCTTAGTATTATTTATGTATCTGTTACACAATCCAGTGCTTCCCCAGTCACATGGTAGGAAAAGTCCCCAGGGCCATACAGCTCCCTAGGCCAATGCCAGGCTTTTCCTACTTGTCTGTTCCCAGCTGTGGAGGCTTCCTGGACCTATGGGGTCTAGCTGTGTGGGTGACAGAGTCTTGATAATCACACAGTTCTTGGTGTTTTCCTTGGACCAATGTAACCACTCAAGATTTACCTTGCACCCTGCCAAGATGGTGAATGGCTTCATCAGTTATTTCTGGGTAGTAGAGGAAAAGGAAGAGAACCATTCTGTATTTTCCCCCTACCTTGAGGCCAACTCGTAAATGAGTGTATATCCACAATTAGCCAGTATATTGTAATTCTCTAACAGCTAGATTTTAGTGTTTACTTAAGCCAGCAGAATATTAAGTGATACAATAGCAGCCACCTTTTGTTGAGTATTTCCTATATCTCAGGAACTATACCAGGTCCTTTACCTATATATCTCCTTTGTTACTACAAAGATTCCATGTGACCATTAATTATGATCGCTGTTACAGATAAACTGAGGCCTAAAGAGGCTCATTTGTACCTCCCTTGGCTAGGTCCTATGTTCAGCATCTGGCTCCAGTTCTCATATTCTTTGCATGATACCACACTGCCCTTGTCTCATATAACTTATTCCTAAAGTGAAATTTGTTTTCATATATCTGTTTATAACCTATAAGCCAGAAGGAATATCAAGTAATTCAGTGACATGTGCATAATGTTTTTTAAATATCTGGGCATTTTCAAATCTTCATACACTTACTATATTAGGACTTAGTTATACGGATAGATTATTAACTTTCCACCTCCTGTTATATACATCTGTGGTTTCGTATTCTTCTTTAGTTCCATTTTCAATACAAAGCATAGTGCTTTTCTGACATTCAACAAATGTTCTAGCCTGACTGATTCTTTGGTCTTCCAAATACACAAAAATGCTTTGTACAATATGTGAATTGCATCCCACATTTGAGCACCTTCATTCTAAGATTTATTTTCTGATTGATTTAATTCTGTTTTAATGGAGCTGAAGTTTCAAATACACATGTGTGCTTGAAATACACCAGAATTTCCAACTCAGTGTAAATGATATTCTTTTAGAATTGTATCTTGAAGAAATTGCTGACCGTATAATAGAAGTTGATATGGAATGCCAAACAGATGCATTTTTGGACAAACCACCAACACCACTCTTTATTCCTGCCAAAACTGGCAAAGATGTGGCCACCCAAATACTAGAAGGAGAGGTATGGTACATTATTTGGATTCCCGTCCATCTTTATAAATAACTAAGTTAGGGTTAGTTGTAAGTGTAATACGTGTATAAATTAATTCACAATCAGAAAGATTCTACTTACTGGATTTCTTTCAAAATTTATCTGTAATTATTCTGAAGTACCAAGAAATGTTTTAAAATACCATGCTCTGATTCATCCTCTTTGCTGATCAGAAATAAAAATCGTTAGGAATGTTTTTAGAATATTTACCCATTTGAATTTTGTGTTTGCATTACTTGCTTAAGTATGAAATAATACATGGTAGATTTGTACCAAATAAGGAAAAATAACATCTCTGGTATAAAAAGTTTTACTGCTAGTTCACTGTAGACTACATAACTCTTATGAAGATAATATGTTAGAACAAAAATCCTAAAATAATTATATTTCTTATCAGTGTGGCATGAAAAAATAGGCCAGTTTATGAAATTGAAGAAGTCAAAGCTTATATGCATTACAACTTAGGTGAGATTTAAGACTTAAAGGAATTTAAAAGAACTGTCGTTGAAATTGGGAAATAAAGTAAGTCTTCATAAACTACACAACAGGGCATATTTGCCTCTAAATCCTAGAGGTGAATCACCAAAATACCATTTTTCTTTTTCCTCAGTTCTTCAAACTGGTATCAGAAACAAACAGTAAAAATCGAGCACTAAGTAGATAAAATAAAAAAGATAAGGATATTGCCTTTGGGTTAGTTGGATCTTAAAATTATTGAGTGTCAGGGTTCATTTTGATAACTGCATAGGTCTTTTTATAACTTTGACACAAACAATTTTGCCTATAAACAAAAGGCTATTCTGTGTGCCTTAAAGAGCTGTTTTGATGATTGGAGACCATAAATAAAGTACCAGCACAGTGTCTGGGACACAGAAGACACTCAATAAATAGTTTCATGTTATTGCTACTCTTCTGGATATTTTCTCATTGAGCATTTGGTTCATGATTAAAAATTCTAATTTGCTTTGTTTTGTATGTTTAAGCTCTTTGACTTTGATCTTGAAGTTAAACCAATGTTAGAAGTTCTGGTGGGAAAGACCATTGAGCAGGCGCTTCTGGAAGTAATGGAAGAAGAAGAGTTGGCTCACCTGAAGGCCACTCAGCATGCATATGAAGAGCTGCGCAATGTTGAACTTGCTGAAGTTCAACGACTTGAAGAGCAAGAGAGACGACACCGAGAGGAAAAAGTATAGAATTCTAGATTTCTTTCTTAATCTTTTGCTATTTGACAGATTATGTTCAAAGGCACATGTGGTACATCATAGAGCTAAAGATCTTTGGAAATATGTTGGAAAAGGCCCATATATATTTGGTTCTCAGGTCTCCTTATCTATAGATCTTTCATGGACCAAAGCTCCTTTTTAAAATTCCACCTTATATAAATGTACCTAAGTAGAGTTCCCAAAAGTTCCTAAATGTAATAATTTTAATTACATATGTCCCAACTGAAAGGCACTCTTAACTACCAAGAGTCCTAGAGAAAGAAATGCATCAACATGCCATAAGTCAGTGGCAGAAAAGGTAAATGGAAAAAGTGTAGTATACTGGGAATTGAAGAGGGATAAGAAGCAGAGGATCCAGATGGAATTCTAGATCCTTTTCTCAGTGATCAGGACCTTCTTTACATCCCAGAATTTCTTGGATCTTTATAGAATATTTTTTTAGATTATAGGTTTTTGGAACCTTTAATAAGAAAAGTTTTAGAATCCAGTTTTTTAAATGTGCCAGTAGCCTCCAGTTAGGAAACACTGGGCTCAGTACTCTTTAAGAGTTTTTCTGGGTCTGGCAATAACTGTAACCCTATGCTGTATACTAAGGAGTGCTGAATATTTAAGAGGGTTCAAATAATTTCCCATAGAGTCTAGATTACTACACAGACTAGCTTAGTTGTTAGGAGATTCTACCCAATGCCTAATCAAATGGACTTTCAGTTTTCCTCCAAAATGAATAATTGTGTAAAGAGAATAGTTCTTACGGTAAAGATTTTGCAAATGTAAGACTGTTTACAAATATAAAATGAACATTGACAAAATTAGTTTTGTTGATAAGTGAAACCTTTATCAAAGAGTATTTATTTGTTCATTTACTATTAGGAAATATATTGTGAAAAAATAGGGAATACAATTCATCTAGATTTATATTTGCTTAAACTTTGAAAATAGACTTAATTAGAAAATATATTAATGCTCCCACTTGCACATGAAAATAAAGAAGATGGTTCATTAGCTTTCTTAATACATGGTCTACAAGAAACAACAACAAAAAAGGGGTTTTATTATTTTCAGAACTTTATGAGTTCAAAGAATCATTACGAATGAGATAATTCATTGGCCCAAGTTCTTAATTGAAGATGTCTAAGCAACAATAATTTTCATATCAGCAATACCTTCTGAGAAGACCAATTTAAAATACATGTAACTGTTACTATTCTTTGATACCAACCATGCAGTTGAGCATGTATAACTTGAGATTATTTTACTTGAAAATGGATCAGGAGATGAATTTTACTTAAGCTCTGTCACTTTTCTGAATCAGTACCTGCTAGTTGTTGAAATTCATTAAAATCTTGTTGAAAAAAATACCAATTGTTTATAGATACCTTACCGCCCATGTTTTGATACAAATACAAGCCCGGATTCTTCCACTCACCAGATGGAGTATCCAGGGAGAATGTAATAACTAAGCATTTGTGATGGTGCTTTTCTCTGGACAGGAGCGTCGTAAGCAACAGCAACGGCAAGTGGTCCACAAGCACAAGGAGACTGCGGAGAAAATTGCCGCCCGAGCATTTGCACAGCGTTACCTGGCCGACCTTCTCCCCTCTGTTTTTGACAGTCTCAGGGATGGTGGCTACTTTTATGATCCCATTGAAAGAGGTTAGTGGAAGTTTTTGTTAGATTAACTGTTACGATAAGCATCCTGTAAAAGGTTCAGATTTATCTCATGCCCATTTTTATTTTGAATTGGAATTTTTCTGTCTGAAACAAACATCAATTATAGTGTTGTAGTTGAGGTGTATTATAATGAGAGGTGTATTATAAAGATCTTGATTTTAGGATATTAGTTTGTCTTTATTGAGAAACAACATTGGATAGTAGAAACACATAAGGACGATGTCAAAACTTGAGTTTGGGTTCTAGTTTCATCATTAACTAGCTTTATGACCTTCAGTTTCCTCACATGTGAAATGAGGATTATTTAGGAATTAAATGTCACTATATACATATAATTTATACATATAAGTAGTTGTTACTAACTTCTTCTCAGCTGACTTCCTAGTCTAATCAGAAACCCTCTGGGAGCAGTCCTGAGGTCATGTGTTCATTTAATTAGGTGTTGACACCACCCAGCAACTGTATTAGGTGTTGGAGATAAAAAGGAGGCCTTATGTCTGCCTTTGTAGGCCCCATACCTGTTAGCTTCTGTTAGGGCCACCTCTCAGTAGCGGCCAAATGAAGGGTAAAAGTTGCCATTTTCTCACTGCCGCCCTCCTTCCTCAGGTACAAAAGCACTTTAGTCCACATTGTTTTGTATACAGGTCCTATTTCAAATGGCTAATCGTATTTTGGGTCAGACGTTAGTAATGTTAATTTTCACTGATTATGTATTCAATTCAATGCATAGAGGTCAGGTTACAGTACATTTATATTGTGCTTTACAATTTTTCCATAAATGATACTATCTGACCCTCCCAAAAATCCTGTGGGGTAGGTAGGGCAGATTAATTACCATTTTTAAGAAGTAGAAACGAGCTGAGAGGTTAAATGCCTTGTTCATGAGCATGTCAGGGAACACACTCAGGGACTTCGGTAAACACACCTTGCTCATGGAATGCAGGGAAGTGCTTAGGCCGCGGACTGGCTGGACTCTGACTCCAGGTCGCACTCTTTCCCTGCTGCCTTGCCCCCTTCCGGGAGTCTAGCTAGGCTTCCTGCTGTTGGCCACACAGGCTGGCAACCTCTTTCCTCTTAGGAACTGGAGAAAAAGTCAGTTATAGATCAGCTTGCAAATGAGTTTCATGCCTCAAATTAAAAGTATTTATAGTGGTGAATATAATATTCTGTCACATTCCCTATTGTCACTCACTGAAAAATAACTTTGACCCCCCCCAAAAAAAGTCATTTGAAATGTTAAAGTGTATATTGAAATGGACCATATCTTTTAAAGGTTCACACATTAGAGAAGATTTCCATTTTGATTTGAACAAATTTATCACTAATAGAAACACCTAGTTTATGACCCATCTCTAGATGGTCTTCCAGATGTTCTCTGACCTTTATCCTCTAATTTTGATCAGCTGTTACAAGGCTCTAGTCTTCAGGTGGGGACATTCTTTTTACTTAGCATCACTCCATCCCAGATTTGCATTGCATTTGGATAGAGTTCTGCTCCCAGAGCCACGTCTCCCTGCACCAGCCACTCCTCCCTACCCCATGCCTACTTGATCCATCTTGGATTGCATCTATAAAGTTAGCTGTGAAGGCTTTGACTCCAAGGAAGGCCTCATAGTTTTGAAAATACTATTCCTACTGCAATAAAAAGGAAATGGACCAGAACATATTCAGAGGATATGGCAAAAGTAATGCTGTATGAGTCTGTTGGACATTTTGTATTAAGAAAAAAATGTTGTGAGTCTCTAGCACTAAGGGAAAAGGACAGATTCTTCCTATCTATAATGATTCAGAAAAATCACTTAGAAACTAACTTTTTGTATTACAGATATTGAGATAGGATTCCTTCCATGGCTAATGAATGAAGTTGACAAAACCATTGAATACAGCATGGTGGGAAGAACAGTGCTTGACAGTAAGTTCTTTTATTTATAAGTCATCTCTGAAATATTTCAGTAGAAGGAATAAGTAGAAGATGTTAATTTTATAGTTTTAGTTCTTAAATTTTCATTACATCAATTATATTAAAAAGGTACAAATTTTTACCCTCAATATTATTTTTGATTCTTCTATAATTTGATCAGAATATCTTCTGTCATGACTTTACAAATGATATTAAAACAAGCATTGAATATAATTCATATTCAATGCATTAAGTGACACAGAAGTTAAGTGTGCTGACTTTGTAGAAAAGGTTATGATCTAGAGAAGGGATGAGGCCTAGTGAATATTTTATACTCTCTGTAAATCAGCATTATAACTACTAAAATATGAAAAATCAGTGATTTCTGTACATTTAATTTTTCAGTGTTGATTCGTGAGGTGGTCGAGAAGAGACTGACTATGTATGACCAGAAGGAGGACAAGCACCCATCTCTGAAACCCGGGGACAGGCTCGGTGATCCTGGAGCAACGAGAGAGCCACTCCTGGGTAACGACTTCCCGGAACAAGGGGTATCCCAGTCACAGAGGCCAGTTCCAGGCAGGGACTTCCTGCAAGGAACCCCATCTGACGGAAGGTACATGGGGAGCGTGTCTTCCCCAGAAAGGAAGCTTATGGAAGAAGGAGAGGAGGAACCCACAGAAATGAGGAAATCCTTTGGGAGAGAAGACATGTCACAGCAGAGGGGACCTTTAGAGCCATGAAACCAGTCAACAGCCAATCAGCATTGCAAGCAATCAGGTAATGATGGGTGAGTCCCCTAAGGTGATGGAAATTAGATTTAGTCTTATAGACTGGGCAAATCAAATATGTTGACATAATACAATTAAAAAATGAAATCTATTTAATTCATTTATTTAATAGTAGAATATCTAAAAGCTATTGTGTAACTCTACTGAGAATTATTAATTCCAGGCTTCCCATTACCACTCTACATAACTCACAAATATATTTTTCCTTACCATTCATAATTTCAGGGATTAGTTCTTCTTTTAGTAAGTGTGATACTTAATGTTAGCTATTGGCTTTGTCAGCCATTGAGATTTTTTTCTTCGCAGGAAAACTGTCTCAGTTACTCTGAAAGAATACCTACCTAGATGTGTGTCACTGAGAGCTGCAGAGCTCCCTTATTGCAAGGACCAGGACTTACGCCCCCATTTGTATGAAATTAAATAGTTACCCCTTTCACCATCAAAATTCAAGTAAGGCCCAAGGGATTCTATGAATTAGTAATGTACTCGCATCTATTTTTTTGCATTCCTGTTATTAAAAATATTCAGGCCTGAAACTAACATATAGTATATCAATTATACTTCAATTAAAAAATTTTCAGGCAATGTCAATAAAACTGAAGTCCCTAACTTGTCTTTATGCATTCCACTCCCCTCCTCAAAGATAACTGGTATTATCAATAAGTTGTATATTCCTGGGCCTTTTCAAGTTTTTTTTAATATACATATAGAACACTTAGCAATATATGGGTTGATGTTTCTTTATACAAATATAAATGTATTAGGTGCATTTTCTACCTAACAGTATATCTTAGACTTTTCAATGTTAGTACACATAAATTTAATTTTAAAATATAGTAAGATACTATATATTATGACTGTGTTACAGGGAATTCACATTGACTTTTTAATCTGAATTTGTGTAAGTTACCTACTCTATTGAAAATCACAGATATTTTTTCTCTCAGGTCATGTTAATCTTAAGCAATCATAAGGTAGATATAGCCTATTTTTCTCAGAATATTTGTAGATATATAAGCTGTAGTGGTTTGAAATAACTTGCAGTTATTAACCCATTTACCTTAATTTCTTTTTAGTTAGGTACCAAAAATATATACATATTTTAAAAATCGAGAAAGAATGTCCTTCTACATTTGTAAAAAGAAGTGCTCTATTTATCAGTATAGCATTCTTTGGTTCTCCAACCATTCTCCCATATGTTACTTTATCATTTTAACCTCATAGCAACCCTTCCGAGGTATGCATGACAATATTTTTATTTTCATTTTCAGTCAGTCATTAGTTCAGTCAGCAAACATTAACTGAGTGCCTGCTGTGTGTTGGGTACCCGCAGGAGGAGACAGACCCCTGGCTGACAGCCTGGCCGTGGGGCTAAGTGAGGAGGGGTGTAAATGAGGAAACCCCAGCCCAGGGATTTGAGTGATTTGCCATAGGTGACAAGCCTTCTAAGTAATGTGATAAAGCTAGAACCCAAATTTTCTTCCTTCTAACCTGCTGTACTTCCTTCTAAACAACCTTAAGCCTTTGTGAGGTACAAAGAATAACTTTAAACAAATTATTGCTTTACCAGTATCTTAAAAAATGGAGTCACACCTGTTATCCTTTGTTAGGTTAGTTCCATCTTATTAAACAGTCTTTATGATGATCCTAAAATTTACAAGATAATTAATTTTAGCAAGAAGATAAAGAAGTTTTTTAAACTGAGGTTGTTGTGAATCATTATTATTATTGATTTTTAAATACCTACAATTTTAAGAATATGTTCAAAATGGATTTGAGGTTGATTACCTACTACAATTCTAATTCCCCTTTATATAGTCCAGCCCATTAAACACTTTGGAGATACTTTGCTAAACATCCAGACCTCTGCTCTGTAATTCCATAGACTACTTCAATTTATTAAATATATGGAAACCCATAGATGACATGCTGAAACTGGTTAAGCTTAACTGCCATCCTTTTCCATCCTACAGAGAAACAAAATAATTGGGAGATTAGAACACTGTGCCTGTGAGAAAACAAAGAAACAGGTTACGTGTTATCTGGAGAAAAAACTATTGAATGGAAACTTTAAATTGGCTTTGCCCATATTTGCTAAGACTTTATGAATTCTATTCCTTTCTATTGTTTCACTGAGCACTAAGCTAACAGAAGCTAAATAGTAATAGAAGGGATGATATGTAATAAACTTATAGAAATCATCATCCCTGACAGAAATTCTGTATCACTAAAATAGAATAGAGAGTCTGAAGTCATTTTCTCCAGTGTTGGCATCATGGCATTTAAGCCATTCTGATTTCTGTTGGGGTGAGAGATATAGGTATGGCCTGGGAAGTCAGTCAGAGCAGCACAAGTTGGTGATTGGAAACACAGAACCAATCCACCTGGGTGTGAGTATTCATCTGCAAGAATATAGTCTTCACCACACATTAGGTAGTTTGACTTTTTAATTAGGAAAAGGAACTGGTTTATCAGTCTTGTGTTTTATTTTTAAAACATGGAAAGGTAGAGGACCAACATAGAAAAAAATGTTTGGAGATTATAATTCTATTATAATTATAATGGGAATGGGAGAAGTGGCATTTTATATATCGTATCAAAATATTATGGTACCATAACCATCAAAATGTTAATGGTACCCATTCCACTTCTATCCTAGAAAACTTTTCTTATCATGTTGATAAAACATATCAACCATGAAATTATTCATCTTTAACCTTGATTTTCATATGCTTCACTTACTATGGAAAATTTTACACATTCTGCTTTTCTCTGGCTTATAGGTAAATCACAGAAACGTTTTCATATGTATTCTGTAGCTCAATGGCCATGGCCATGTATCTCAGTTTATTTAGCATAAAGGCATTCTGAAGAAGCCCACACATGGGTTTAATTTCCCCACAGACCCATTGGCACCTACTGTTTCTTAGCCATAGTTCCTAGGTTTAACTAGGTCTGTCCAGGTCTATCCCAGGTCTAGTGATGTCTATCCTAGTTCTGACCAGAATCAACCTTTTCCAAGCTTGTTGCACTGAGAAACCTGAACAAGAATGTTACAAATCAGATGTCATTATTGTGAAAAAGTGCTGTTAATGGTATTGGATTGGTGTCTATAATTCTCCCTTTGAATTGGAGCATATTTATCTTTGTGTTTTAGTGATATCAACATACAAACTAAAATTTAATAAGTTGATAGTTTAGATGACACTTCTCTGTTTTTCATAAATCATGAAAATAAAACAACTGATATATGTGAGTTAAAAGATACAGTAATGGCATTATAGGTTTGATTATAAATAATACCATCAAGATATTGAAGAGTTTGAAATTTCCTGATAAAATAGCTTAAAAAATATTTAAACAATTTTAAATCCTTTTTGAATATAGAGATCAAGAGATGAATAAAATTTTATCACTATATGCATTTATAGTTTTTGTAAGTCTTAAAGTTTTTTTGCAAACATTAAACATTTTTATTTGTGATAGTAATTGTGTATATTATCTTCTAACATTTTAGACTGTACTGATATCCATATTTTCCAGTAGGTGTCACTAAAACCCTGAGATAAAGTTAACTCATCTTCATCTTGGTAGACAAAGAATTCAAGAATATGTTACACTCTTTGGAGACTCTAGATTCACACTGAATATTTTAGCTTGCTCTAAAGTCATCTGCCAGTAGGGTACCAGTGAAGTTCAACCTCTGTCTCAGACCCTTAAAATGATAGTTTTAGGATGGACCTTATCAGTCATATACTCCAGTATTCTATCCAGTACAGAATCCTTAACAGGTGATCCGTTAGTCTGTGTTTAATCACTAAGGACAGGGCTTTCACTTTATGAGCTGCTCTAGAATAGCAACTCTGTCTTATTTAGTTTTGTCTCCCCAAGCCCAGGCTGTGTTAAATGCTTAGTCAATTACATTGTTGGACATGTCTCATCATTAGAAATTTCTTTTATAATGAGCCAAAATCTATCACATCACAACCTATCCCTTTTGGTCATAATCAGGGAGACAGAATAATTTTATTATCGTATCAGTCCTATCCTATACTCCAATAAGTTTTTCTTTCTCTCAATGAAGTATCACCACTCTTCCTAATTACTCTTCATAGGACATAGTTTCAGAACTTCTTTACTTTCCATCCTAGTTACTGTTACCTTAAAACTCCTATTTGTTCAGAGTCATCTTAAAACATGTTTCCCAGAATTAGGTATACTACTATAGATATAATCTGATTCAGGAGTATTATGGGATTATTATTTCCCATGATTTGAATATTACCAACCCACTTCCTCTCAATTCAGATATCTGGAAACTTCACTTTTAGAACATAGGAGAGAAAAAGCCAAAATGACTTCTGAGCAGTCACAGTGTCTCAAAGAGCACACACTTTGCAGTGGACCATCCAAAGCTACTCCAGCATACTGCTAACCAATTTGGCTATTTGATTATTAATTCTGCAGCATAGTAGATGTAGCAAATTAACAAGAAGAGAGGGACTGCTGTGGAAAAACCCATAGGCTAACATTTGTAAGCATAAAAAAGGCAGGACAAAAACAATAAATAACTCAAAGAGGACAGACAGCAGTCTGGAACAAAATTGAATATTCCTCAGCAAGTCCTGAAAACATCATTGTATTACAGCTTAGTACAGAAATTAATGTTTATGAGGAAGCACTTCTAGAACTGTGGAGTAAGGACCTCTGAAAATCTGCTTCTCCATAAAAGCAATGAGCACACAAAAAGTGTCAAAATCAACAATTTCAGAACTTGGGAAATTAACCAAAGGCTTGCAACGATGAGGAACAGTTAGTCAAGAAAAATGGCTGAATCTCAGTAAGAACAGTAAGCTTAATGGCACTTTAACTTGCCCTATTACCATCTCATTCTTCCCAGCTCAGTAGCCTTGAAAACCAGCAGACTCAGGACCACAGTAACTAGAAAACCAGCAACCTATCAGCCACTGAAGGGAGTAAAAGAAGCTTAGATCTCCCCAAAAAGCCACATCCCAAGAAAACTGTCACTATTTAACCTGCCTGGCAGCTCCCTTGAAAAGTTAATTTGCAGGGCATATCTTTATTTGACCTGTCTCAGAGCTGGCTCAGTGAGGAAAGCCCTAACACCAGGGTATTTGTAAAGAAAAAGAGTAGAAAATATTCAGGAGCAGTTGTTTAACATCAGAACTGCCTGAGGCAGAAATACCAGTTGGAGCAAACAGGATGTTAGCTAAAATTTGAAAGGGAAATCTGGGGAATGAGATGTTCATAAGGGGCTTTGAAAAGCTTCAACATATTCCTGGGAATCTATTCGTAGAATGCTTTGTAGGGCTATGTGCATGCCCAGGAGAGAACTGAAAAGGCCCTAATCTGTCACCTCTGGCTGACCTTGAAGATCTGCACAATAGTAATTCAGAGGTAAGTCAGAGTTGTGAACTGCCGAAGTACTGAAGGCATGTCCCAGGACACATGGAGCCCCTCAGCAAAGGCTGAAAGACTTAGTGGTTCAGGGCATTTAAGGAAATCTCCATATAGTCATTAGCTGACCAACAAGCTGCTTGAGCAAAGACTGAAGTGGCAGCACACAACAAAGAACACAGATTTTACAAAATTTGTGCAGGAAGGCCATTAAGCAGACAAACAGCAAAAGCAACAAAAACCCAGGTTGGGGGGATGGAGCAAGAACCTGTTGGCCAGAATTACGACATTTTAATTATTTAATGTCCAATTGTCAACCAAAAAAAAAAAATGTAAAACATGCAAAGAAACAGAAAGTATGGACCATGCAGAAGAAAAAAGCAGTCAGTGGAAACTGTTCTTGAGGTTAATAGACAAAGATATTAGTCAGCTATTATAAATATATTCAAAGAACGAAAGGAAACCATGTCTGAAGAATTAAAAGTATGAGAATGATGTCTTTCTAAATAGTGAATATCAAGAGATAGAAATCACAAAAAAGAACCACATAGAAACTCTGGTGTTGAAAAGTATAATAACTGAAATTAAAAATTCACTACAGGGACTCCCTAGCAGATTTGAGCTGGTAGAAAATAGAATCCATGAAATTGAAGTTGAGTCCATTGAGATTATCCATTCAGGATCAGAAAGAAAAATGAATTTGAAGAAAAATGGGCAGAGCCTCAGAGACATGTGGGACACTATAAGCATACCAACAGACAAATAATGGAAATCCCAGGAGAGGAAAGAAAGAGCAGAAAAAACATTCAAAGAAACAATGACCAAAAACTTCTTTACTTTGGTAAAAAATGTTAATATTTACATCCAAGAACCTCAGTAAATGCTGTAGGTTAAACTGAAGAGATCCACAACTACACACATCATAGCCAAACTGTCAGTAGAGACAAAAAGAATCTTGAGAGCAGCAAAATAAAAATAACTTATCATGTACAAGGACTCCTCAATAAGATAAACAGCTCACTTCTCATCAAACATCATGGAGGCCGATGATTATATATGTATAAAATCTGAATCTAATGTGTTTAGAGTAAGGTTAGCAAGAAAAGTCAATCATTTTCATCTATGCCAGCAATTAACAAGTAGAATTTGAAATTAAAAACATAATACCATTTACATTAGCACCTCCAAAAATGAAATACTTAGGTATAAATCTAACAAAATAGGTACAAGACCTACATGAGGAAAACTACAAAACTCTGATGAATGAACTCAAAGAAGAACTAAATAAATGGGGAAACATTCATGTTAATGGATAGGAAGACTCAATATTGTCAAAATGTCAGTTCTTCCCAACTTGATCTATAGAGTCAATGTAATCCCAATTAAAATCCCAGCAAATTATTTTCTAGATTGCAACAAACTGACTCTAACAGACAAAAGACCAAGAAGAGCCAGCAAAATATTGAAGGCTGAGAACAAAGTTGACACTTCCCAACTTCAAGACTTATAAAGCTATAATAATCAAGATAGTGTGGTATTGATGACAGAATAGACAAATAGTTCAGTGGAGCAGAATAGAGAGCCCAGAAATAAACCCATGTGAACATGGTTAACTGATCCTGACAAAAAGAACAAAAGTGATAAAATATAATGGAGAAAGTATAGCCTTTTTTGCAAATGGTACTGGAACAACTGAGCATTCACATGCAAAAAATGAATCTACATGTAGTATACTTTACACCCTTCACAAAACAAACTCAAAATGGATCACAGATCTAAACATAAAATGCAAAACTATAAAACTTTCCTATAACATGAAAAAACCTATTTGACCTTGGTTTTGTTCATAACTTTTTAATATAACACCAAAGGCACAATCCATGAAAGAAGAATTGATAAGCTGGACTTCTTTGGAATTAAATATTTTTGCCCTATAAAATGCAGTATCAAAATGAGAAAACAAGCCACAGGCTGGGAGAAAGATTTGCAAAAGACACATCTTATAAAGGACTGTTATCCAAAATATACAAAGAACTCTTAAAATTCAACAATACGAAAATAGCCCAATTAAAACATGGGCTAAAGACCTTAATAGATACCTCACCAAAGAAGACATACAGATGGCAAACAAGCATCTGAAGAGATGCTCCACATCATATGTCATCAGGGAAATGCAAATTAAACAAGGAGACACCACTACAACCTAACAGAATGGACAAATCCAAAACTCTTAACAACAGCAAATGCTAAAGATGATGTGGAGAAACAAGAATTCTCATTCATTGCTGGGGGGAAATGCAATGGGTACAGTAACTCTGGGAAACAGGTTGGCAGCTTATTTCAAAAACTAAACATACTCTTACCATATGACCCAGTAATCACACTCCTTGGGGTGGTGAATGGTTAAATAAACTGTGGTACATCGAGACAATAGAATACTATTCAGTGCTAAAAAGAAATGAGCTGTGAAGCCATGAATAGACATGGAGGAATCTTAAGTGCATTATTACTAAGTGAAAAACCAGTCTGAAAAGGCTGCATACTGTATGACTCTAACTGTGACATTCTGGAAAAGGCAAAACTATGTATGGAGACTGGAGTAAAAAAAACAGTGGTTACCAGGACCTGGAGGGCAGGAGTGAGTGGGAAGCACAGTGGATTTTTAGGGCAGTGAAAATACTCTATATGATACAATAATGATGGATACATGTCATTATACATTTGTCTAAATCCATAAAATATATGACACCAAAAGTAAACCATTATGTAAACTGTGGACTTTGGGTGATGATGTGTCAAAGTAAATTCATCAATTGTAACAAATGTAACGCTGTGGTGGGGCAAGTTGATAATGGGAGAGGCTCTGCTTGTGTGGTGGCAGGGTAGATGTACAGGAAATCCCTGTACCTTCCCCTCAATTTTCTTGAGAATATAAAATTGCTTTAAAAATCTATTTTTTATAGTTTTTTGGCATCAAAAAGAGAAATTAAGACATCCCCAGATAAACAAAAACTGTGAGAACTTGTTACTAGCAGACCGGCCCTTCGAGAAATATTAAGGGAGTTCTTCAGGCTGAAATAGGACAGTAGACAGTAACTCAAATCCACATGAAGAAATAATGAACAGCAATAAAGATAGTACATATGTATATAAAAGACAGTACAAATGTATTTTTCTTTATCATTCTTTTGTCAGTTAATCGTCAACTGCATAAAGCAATCATTATAAAACTGTTGATAGGCCTCTATAAAGGTGCAATTTATAGGACAATAATAATGCAAAGGAGAGTTAGGGAACAGAATTATATTGAAGAAAAAGTTTATATGCTTTTGAAATTAAACAGTATTAATCTGTACTAGACTGTGTTACATGAAGATTTTAGTTAAAATCCCCAGAACAACCACTAAGAAAATAACTTTTTTAAAAATAGTAGAAGAAACAAGAGGAAATCAAAACGATACACTAAAATATATCCATTTAATGAAAAATAAGGCACTAACAGGAATAGAGGCATAAAAAAACATAAGACATATAAAATAACAAAATAGCACAAGGAAATACTAACTGGACAGTAATTACATCAGATTAAATGGTTTAAACAGTGCAATCAAAAGGCAAGGAAGCAAAATGGACTTTAAAAAAAACATAATCCAACTCTACTATCTACAAGGGACACAACTGAGATTCAAAGACACAAGTGGGTGGAAAGTAAAAGGATAGAAAAAATATGACAAACAGTAACCAAAGGAGAGCTGAAGTGGCTACACTACTATCAGACAAATAGAATTTAAGACAAATAATTCCAAGAGGTAAAAAAGTATATTTTATGATGACAAAAATCAATCATCAGGAAGACATATAAACACATGTGAACTTAACAACAGGGCCCCAAAATAACATGAAGCAAAAACGACAGAACTGAAGGGAGAAACAGACAATTCAAAAACAATAGTTGGAGACTTCAAAACCCCACTTTCAGTTATACATAGAACAGTTAGGCAGCAGATCAACAAAAAATTAGATGTGAACTACATTACGAACTAACTAGCTTTCCACATTTATAGAACATTCCACCCGGCAACACAATACTCATCTCTTAAGTGCACATGGAACATTCTCAAGGATAGATGATGTTAGGCCGTAAAGCGTTAATGAATTCAAAATATTAAAGCCATGCAAAATATGTTCTCTAAACCATAATACATTTAAATTTACAAAACAACAGAAGGAAGTTTGAGGAATTCACAGATATGTAGAAATTAAACACACTCCTATATAAATAGGTCAAAGAAGAAATTACAGAGAAATTAGTGATTTGAGATGAATGAAAACAAAAATACAACTACAAAAATTTATGGGATGCACCTATATTTAAAAAGAAAAGGCGAAAGATTAAAGATGGCGGCGTGAGAGGTGAGACAGAGGCTTCCTCCTAAAACTGCATATAATATGAAAATAAAGCTACTACAACTACTCTTGAAAGAGCAACGGGAAAGAGAACTACAACAAACTGCATACACCTGGAGACAAGAGCACCCCTCATAGAAAACAGTAATGTACTAAAGCTGTGGTCCTGCGGGATCTAAGCCCTTCCCCCACCGCAGCACACCGGCAGGAGGAACAGAAACAGAGCAGAGATGGAGTGGAGAACTGGGACTGCTGAATACCTAACTCTGGAGATCTACTCTGGGAGCACAAACCTACATTTCATGGTGCTTGCATGATACTCTTGTAATTAGGAGCTTGGAAAGCTAAGACAGGCAGAATTCCTGGAGAGACTAAGATTCCAGCTGCTTGTGAAATCAGGGATCCATACCCAGCTGCTCTGGGACAAAAGAAAGACAGGAAGTCTGAGAGACTTCCTAACAAAGAAGACCTTAGCAAGAGGCCTGCTAAGGGGGCAAGGACTGCACAGAGCTTACTGCTCAGGAGAAAGGACAGGTAGACAAAATTGTCCGGGTGTACTCTGCCCAGCAGATTGGGAGTTTTCTGATCTTCAGGTGTGCCAGCTCCCTGGCTGCCTACACAGCTCCAAGAACCCCTTCTGTGACAGGCAGACTAGTGCACCTTTCACCTGGCCAGCCCCACCGGGCTTGCAAACCTGGAAACCCTTCCCTGGTGTTAGGCCAGCCAGAGGGAAGATCTGTCTACAGCAACTAAAAATGCAAAGCACAGAAGCTTATACCTGTGTGCTCAGCCCACTGGTTCAGACAGTGGAGACAGGCATAGCAGCCAGGAACCAGGAAACAGCCCTTTCCTCCCCGGAGGCACCAATACCACTCCCCTACAATCCCTGACATTGCTTCAGGGGCTGAGCAGCTCCAGAGAGTAGAGCTTCTGGGCACTAGAGGGCTCCATACACAAATATGAAACACCAAAGGAACCTGGTCCAGAGTAAAATTATGAGTACAACTCCTGAGAAAGATTTAAAAGATATGGACCTTATGACTCTCCCTGAAAGGGAGTTCAAAATAAAAATCATTAACATGGTCATGGAGGTATGGAAAGATATTCAAGAACTCAGGAATGAATTCCAGTCGGAGATCCAATCCTTGAAGAACACAATGGACAGTATTAAAAGCAGATTGGATACAGTGGAGGAGACGATAAATGAAATAGAAACTAAAGAAGAGGAATACAAAGAAGCTGAGGCAGAGAGAGATAAAAGGATCTCTAAGAATGAAAGAATATTGAGAGAACTGTGTGACCAATCCAAACGGAACAATATTCGCATTATAGGAGTACCAGAGGAAGAAGAGAGAGAAAAAGGGATAGAAAGTGTCTTTGAAGAAATAATTGCTGAAAACTTTCCCATGCTGGGGAAGGAAATAGTCTCGCAGTCCACGGAAGCCCACAGATCTCCCAACATAAGGGACCCAAGGAAGACAACACCAAGACACATAATAATTAAGATGGCAAAGGTCAAAGATAAAGACAGAGTATTAAAGGCAGCTAGAGAGAGAAAAAAGATCACCTACAAAGGAAAACCCATCAGACTTCTCAACAGAAACCTTACAGGCCAGAAGAGAATGGCATGATATATTTAACGTAATGAAACAGAAGGACCTCGAACCAAGAACATTGTATCCAGCACGATTATCATTTAAATATGATGCAGGGATTAAACAATTTCCAGACAAAGGAAAGTTGAAAGAGTTTGCCTCTCATAAACCACCACTACAGGATATCTTAAACAGACTGCTCTAGAGGGAAGCACCCCTAAGGCTAAAAAGATGTTACCAGAGAAAATAAAATCATAGCAAAGAAAGCAGACCATCCAAATACTAACTAAAGGCAAAGAATAAAACACCCAATATATAAAGAATGGAGGAGGCAGAATAGGAAGGGAGAAATAAAGAAACATCAGACGGCGTTCACAATAACTTAACAAGAAAGTTAAGTTAGATTCTCAGATAGTAAAGAAGCAACCCTTGAACCTTTGGTAACCACGAATCTAAAGCCAGCAATGGCAATAAGTACATATCTATCAATAATCACCCTAAATGTAAATGGACTGAATGCACCAATCAAAAGACACAGAGTAACAGAATGGATAAAAAAGCAAGACCCATCTATATGCTGCTTACAAGAGACTCACCTCAAACCCAAAGGTATACACAGAACTAAAAGTGAAGGGATGAAAAAAGATATTTCATGCAAACAACAAAGAGAAAAAAGCAGGTATTGCAGTACTTGTATCAGACAAAATAGACTTCAAAACGAAGAAAGTAGCAAGAGATAAAGAAGGACATTACATAATGATAAAGGGGTCATTTCAACAAGAAGATATAACCATTATAAACATATATGCACCCAACACAGGAGCGCCAACATATGTGAAACAAATACTAACAGAATTGAAGGAGGAAATAGACAACAATGCATTCATTTTAGGAGACTTCAACATACCACTCACTCCAAAGGATAGTTCAACCAGACAGAAAATAAGTAAAGACACAGAGGCACTGAACAGCGCACTAGAACAGATGGACCTAACAGATATCTACAGAACTCTGCACCCAAAAGCAACAGGATACACGTTCTTCTCAAGTGCACATGGAACATTTTCCAGAATAGACCACATACTAGGCCACAAAAAGAACCTCAGTAATTTCAAAAATATTGAAATCCTACCAACCAACTTCTCAGATCACAAAGGTATAAAACTAGAAATAAATTTTAGAAAGAAAACAAAAAGGCTCACAAATACATGGAGACTTAACAACATTCTCCTAATTAATCAATGAGTTAATGACCAAATCAAAACAGAAATCAAAGAATATATGGAGACTAATGACAACAACAACACAAAGCCACAACTTCTGTGAGATGCAGCAAAGGCAGTTCTAAGAGGAAAGTATATTGCAATCCAGGCCTATTTAAAGAAGGAAGAGCATTCCCAAATGAACGGTCTAAAGACACAATTATTGAAATTGGAAAAAGAAGAACAAAGGAGGCCCGAAGTCACCAGAAGGAGTGACATAATAAAGATCAGAGAAGAAATAAATAAAATTGAGAAGAATAAAACAATAGAAAAAATCAATGAAACCAAGAGCTGGTTCTTTGAAAAAATAAACAAAATAGATAAACCCCTAGCCAGACTCATTAAGAGAAAAAGAGAATCTACACACATAAACAGAATCACAAATGAGAAAGGAAAAATAACGACGGACCCCACAGAAATACAAACAAGTATAAGAGAATATTACGAGCAACTATATGCTAACAAGCTGCAAAACCTAGAAGAAATGGACAACTTCTTAGAAAAATACAACCTTCCAAGACTGACCAAGCAAGAAACAGAAAAACTAAACAGACCAATCACCAGCAACGAAATTGAATTGGTAATCAAAAAACTACCCAAGAACAAAACCCCTGGACCTGATGGATTCACCTCTGAATTCTACCAGACAAATAGAGAAGAAACAACACCCATTCTCCTTAAAGTTTTCCAAAAAATAGAAGAGGGAATACTTCCAAACTCTTTCTATGAAGCCAGCATCACTCTAATACCAAAACCGGGCAAAGACCTCACCAAAAAAGAAAATTACAGACCAATATCCCTGATGAACGTTGATGCAAAAATACTCAACAAGATATTAGCAAACCGAATTCAAAAATACATCAAGGATCATACACCATGATCAAGTGGGATTCATCCCAGGGATGCTAGGATGGTACAACATTCGAAAATCCATCAACATCATCCACCACATCAACAAAAAGAAGAACAAAAACCACATGATCATCTCCATAGATGCTGAAAAAGCATTTGACAAAATTCAGCATCCATTCATGATTAAAACTCTCAACAAAATGGGTATAGATGGCAAGTACCTCAACATCATAAAGGCTATATATGACAAACCCACAGCTAACGTCATACTTAACAGCGAGAAGCTGAAACCTTTTCATCTAAGATCGGGAACAAGACAGGGATGCCCACTCTCTCCACTGTTATTCAACATAGTACTGGAGGTCCTAGCCACGGCAATCAGACAAAACAAAGATATACAAGGCATCCAGATTGGTAAAGAAGAAGTCAAATTGTCACTATTTGCAAATTACATGATACTGTACATAAAAAATCCTAAAGACTCCACTCCAAAACTACTAGAACTAATATCTGAATTCAGCAAAGTTTCAGGATACAAAATTAACACACAGAAATCTGTTGCTTTCCTATGCACTAATGATGAACTAACAGAAAGAGAAATCAGAAAAACAATTCCATTCACAATTGCATCAAAAAGAATAAAATACCTAGGAATAAACTTAACCAAGGAAGTGAAAGACCTGTACTCTGAAAACTACAAGACACTCCTAGGAAAAATTAAAGAGGACACTAACAAATGGAAATTCATCCCATGCTCTTGGCTAGGAAGAATAAATATTGTTAAAATGGCTATACTACCTAAAGCAATCTACAGATTCAACGCAATCCCTATCAAACTACCAACAGCTTTCTTCAATGAACTGGAACAAATAACTCTAAAATTCATATGGAACCAGAAAAGACCCCGAATAGCCAAAGCAATTCTGAGGAGAAATCAGACAGGGGGAATTATGCTCCCTGACTTCAAACTCTACTACAAAGCCACAGTAATCAAGACAATTTGGTACTGGCACAAAAACAGACCCACAGACCAGTGGAACAGAATAGAAAATCCAAACATTAACCCAAACATTTACAGTCCATTAATAATGATAAAGGAGCCTTGGATATACAATGGGGAGATGACAGCCTCTTCAGCAGCTGG
The DNA here is from genome assembly GCA_029783875.1 of Phataginus tricuspis. Classification (NCBI taxonomy): domain Eukaryota; kingdom Metazoa; phylum Chordata; class Mammalia; order Pholidota; family Manidae; genus Phataginus; species Phataginus tricuspis. The sequence continues at coordinate 7,401,405 of JAQQAC010025709.1, forward strand.
TGTTGGAAAAACTGGACAGCTACATGTAAGAGAATGAAACTGGACTACTGTCTAGCCCCATACACAAAGGTAAACTCAAGGTGGATCAAAGACCTGAATGTAAGTCATGAAACCATAAAACTCATAGAAAAAAACATAGGCAAAAATCTCTTGGACATAAACATGAGCGACTTCTTCATGAACATATCCCCCCTGGCAAGGGAAACAAAAGCAAAAATGAACAAGTGGGACTATATCAAGCTGAAAAGCTTCTGTACAGCAAAGGACACCATCAGTCGAACAAAAAGACATCCTACAGTATGGGAAAATATATTCATAAATGACGTATCTGATAAGGGATTGACATCCAAAATATATAAAGAACTCACGCACCTTAACAAACAAAAAGCAAATAATCCAATTAAGAAATGGGCAGAGGACATGAATAGACACTTATCTAAAGAAGAAATTCAGATGGCCAACAGGCACATGAAAAGATGCTCCACATCGCCGGTCATCAGAGAAATGCAGATTAAAACCACAATGAGATATCACCTCACACCAGTGAGGATGGCCAACATCCAAAACACAAACAACAACAAATGTTGGCGAGGATGTGGAGAAGAGGGAACCCTCCTACACTGCTGGTGGGAATGCAAATTAGTTCAACCATTGTGAAAAGCAGTATGGAGGTTCCTCAAAAAACTCAAAATAGAAATACCATTCGACCCAAGAATCCCACTCCTAGGAATTTACCCTAAGAATGCAGCAGCTCAGTTTCAAAAAGACAGATACACCCCTATGTTTATTGCAGCACTATTTACAATAGCCAAGAAATGGAAGCAACCTAAGTGTCCATCAGTAGATTAATGGATTAAGAAGAGGTGGTACATATACACAATGGAATATTATTCAGCCATAAGAAGAAAACAAATCCTACCATTTGCAACAACATGGATGGAGTTAGAGGGTATTATGCTCAGTGAAATAAGCCAAGCCAAAAAAGACAAGTATCAAATGATTTCACTCATATGTTGAGTATAAGAACAAAGAAAAAAACTGAAGGAACAAAACAGCAGCAGACTCACAGAACCCAAGAACGGACTAATAGTTACCAAAGGGAAAGGGACTGGGGAAGATGGGTGGGAAGGGAGGGATAAAAGGGTAAAAGGGGTATTACAATTAGCAGACGTAAGGTAGCGGGGGCACGGGGAGGGCTGTACAACTCAGAGAAGACAAGTAGTGACTCTATAGCATCTCAGTACACTGATGGACAGTGACTGTAATGGGGTTGGTGGGGGGGACCTGGTGAAGGGGGTAGTTTAATCACCATAATATTGCACATGTAACTGTAGGTTAATGATACCAAAATAAATTGTAAATTAAAAAAAAAATACTATCAGCCTTCTTCAACAAACCAGAACAAATAGTTCTGAAATTCATATGGAACAGAAAAAGACCTAGAATAGCCAAAACAATCCTGAGAAGAAAAATAAAGCCAGGGGGATTATACTCCATAACTTCAAGCTCTAGTAGGAAAAATAAAGCTAGGGGGATTATACTCCGTAACTTCAAGCTCCACTACAAAGCCATAGTAAGCAAAACAATTTGGTATTGGCACCAGAAATGACTCATAGATCAGGGGAACAGAAAGAATTAAGAGCTCAAAAATAAATCCACACATATATGGACAGTATGATAAAGGGGCCATGAATACACAATGAGGGAAGACCACCTATTCAACAACTGGTCTTGGCAAAACTGGACAGCTACATACAAGAGAATTAAACAGGATTATTGTCTAACCCCATACACAAAAGTAAACTCAATATGGATGAAACACCTGAATATAAGTCATGAAACCATTAAGACTCAGAGAAAAAAACCTAGGCAAAAATCTCTGGAATATAAATATGAGCAACTTTTTCCTGAACACTTCTCAGGCAAGGGTAACAAAAGCAAAATGAACCCATGGGTCTACATCAAACTAAAAAGCTTCTGCACAGAAAAGGACACCATCAGCAGAACAAAAAGGCATCCTACATGCTGAAAGAATATATATTCTTGTTAATAACCAAATTGAAAATAAAATTGAGAGCTGGGTAAGGGCTTGATGCTGAACTAAACTTGAATTTGGAGCAACCTGAGCTATGGCCATCACCCTCAAAGCCATCTACAAAGGGAAAAACTGTCAAAAAAAAAAAAAGAGGGCTCTTAAATCAATAATCTAAACTTCCACCCTAAGAAACTAGCTGAAGAGTGAATAAATCCAAAGCAAGCAGAAGGAAAAAAATAATAAAGGTTAGAGCAGAAATAAATGGAATAGATAACAGAAGACAATAGAATCAATGAAACCACAAGTTGGTTCTTTGCAAAGATCAACAAAATTGACAAACCCTAAGCTAGACTGACCAAGAAAAAAAAGAAAGACTCAAATTACTAAAATTAGGAATGAAAGAGAAGATATCACTACCAACATTATAGTAACAAAAAAGATTACTATGGGAATATTATGAACAACTCTATACCACCAAATTAGTAAATTAGATTAAATGAACAAATCTTAAAAGGCACATATTAACAAAACTGACTCAGAAGAAAGAAAACCTAACAGACCTACAACAAATAAAGAAATTGAATTATTCATTTTTAAAAATTTACCACAAGGAAACTCAAGACCCAAATGGCTCCACTAGTGAATTCTAACAAACGCGTAAAGAAAAATTTATACCAAACCATAAACTCTTCAAAACAGAAGAGAGGACACTTCCCTATTCATTGTATGAGACTAGTTTATCTTGATACCAAACCAAAGACAGAAGAAAACTACACCCCAACAGCCCTTAAAAACAGATGCAAAATCCTCAACAAATACTAGGAAGTTGAATCCAGCAACATATAAAAAGGATTATACATCATGACCAAATGGGATTTATCCCAGGATGCAAGGTTGTAAAAACTGAAAATCACTCAATGTAACATACTATATTAATAGAATAAAGGGCAAAACCACAAGATCATCTCAATAGATGCAGAAACAGCATTTGACAAAATTCAATACACATTCATGATTAAAACAGCCAACAATACTAAGAATAGAAGGGAAGTTCCTTAGCCCTATAAAAAGCACTTAGGAAAACCCCACAGCTAATGTCATACTTAATGCAAAAAATTGACTATATCCTCCTAAGATCAGGAATAAGACAGAACTGTGCACTCTTGCCACTTCTACTCAACATTGTACCAAAAGTTGTAGTCATGCAATTAAGGAAAAAGGTAAGGGAAAGGGAAAAGACAGGCAAGGCATCCAGATTGGAAAGGGAAAGTAAAACTATCTCTAATTGCAGAACATGTGGTCTTGTATACAGAAATTTTAAGGAATCTACGAAAAGACTATTAGAACTAAGGAGTTCAGCAAGTTTTCAGGCTAAAAAATCAATAGTATACAAAGATCATATTTCTGTGATCTAGCAATGAACAATCTGAAAGGAAATTAAGAGAACAATTCATTTATAGTAACATCAAAGGAATAAAATACTTAAGTATAAATGTAACCAAAGGGGTGCAAAACTTAACACACTGAAAACTATAAAATTGTGATGAAAGAGATTAAAGACCTAAATAAACAGAAAGACATTGCATGTTCATGTCCGAAGACTTAATATTGGGCAGAAGGTAATATTCCCCAAAAGTGATCTACATATTCAATACAATACCAGTTAAAATCCCAACAATCTGTTTTGCAGAAATGAAAAAGCCAATCCTACAGTTCATATGGAATTGCAGGAGAACCCATAAAGTTAAACAATCTTGAAAAAGAAGAAAAATGTTGTAGGACACACACTTAAAATTTCAAAACTTACTACAGAGCTAATAGTAATCAAAACTGTGTGGTATGGGATAAGGATAGACATAGAGATGAATGGACTAGAATTGAGAGTCTGGAAATAAACTCATACATCCATGGCCAGTTGATTTTAACAAGTTTTCCAGACTTCAGTGGGGAAAGAACAATGTTTTCAACAAATGGTGCTGGGACAACTGGATATCCACATGCAAAAGAATGAAGTTGGACATGACTTCATATCATATACAAATATTAGGTCAAAATGGATTCACTCATTTGGATTTAGATCATAAACCTAAATGTAAGAGCTAAAACTTTAAAACTCCTATAAGAAAATGTAAGAGCATAACTGTGTGGCCATGGGTTAGAAATATGATTTCTTAGGGATGACACCAAAAGCACAAATGACAAAAGAAAAAATAAATTGGATTTAACAAAAAATTTTAAGGGTGCTTCAAAGGATACCATCAAGAAGGTGAAAAAACAAACCAGAGTGGGAGAAAATATTTTCAAACCATGCATCTTATAAGGGACTTATATCCAGAATATACAAAGAACTCACACTCAACAATAAAATTACAACACAATTTTAAAATGGGCAGAGGATTTGAATAGACATTTCTCCGAAGAATTTAAACAAATGGCCAATAAGCACATGATAAGTGTTCAATATCATTAGTCATTCAGGAAATGCAAATCAAAATCACATTATGGTACCATATCGTACCCACTAAGATGGCTAAAACCAAAAAGACAATAGCAAGAGTTGGTGAGGATGAGGAAATACTGGAAAGCTCATCCAGTGCTGATGGGGATTGTGAAATGGCACAGCCACTTTGGAAAATAGTTTGACCGTTTCTTAAAATGTTAAACCCAGTTACTTATGACCCTGCAATTCTACTCCTAGGTATATACACAAGAGAAATGAAAATATGTCCATACAAAAACTTGTACATGAATGTCCATAACAACATTATTCATAAAAGCCAAAAAATGGAAACAAATGAACTGTCCATTGACTGATGAGTGGATAAACTAAATGTAGTATATCTAAACAGTGCAGTATTATTTGGCAATAAAAAGAATGAGGTACTATATTCTGTCACGGATGAACCTTGAAAACTGTACTATGTAAAATAAGCCAATCATAAAGGTCACATTGTATCATTCTATTTACATGAAATGTCCAGAATAGGCAAATCCTAGTGACAGGAAGTAAATTAGAGGCTGTGGAAGGAGTAATTGGAAATGCTGCTAATGGGTACAGAATTAATTTTTTAAGTAATGTCCTAAAATTAAATAGTAATAATTGCACAATTCTGCAAATATACTAAAAACCACTAAATTGTACACTTTAAAAGGGGGAATTTTATTCTTACATATTATGTCTTGATAAAGCTGTCATAAAAAAGTTATGTTTGCAAGATGACCTTGAATCATCAAGAAATTAGTGAAATTATGTTCAGTGCATTTTAAGACTAACTGTATAATGCTCTATAGAAAAATATGTAAAAGTGTGTCAAACATCTGGACAATTTTGCCATCCACAATAATTCATTTTTCATTCTTTCTACATGGATGAAATGTCACTATTTTTCTGCCCAAAAAATGTTCCAACATTCATTCCCCGACACTTCTATATAAATAAACTAGTTTTTGCTATCCCACAAAAAAAGAGCACCATATTCTCAGTCTTTTGAATCATTGCTCCTTAAAACATTTCTAACTCAGGATAAGTTTAAAACAAGAAAATATTTGTGGAAAACAAAGTGACTGACTTCCACAGTAATTAACATTCCTAACTACTGTTTGCAGCTGAAGTTCTTATTTCTCGGATGCTCTGTCTTGCTCTGCCTCATATGCTCTTCTTCCTCTCTCTCTCTCTCTCTCTCTCTCTCTCTCAACAGGCAGTGTGTTTCAAGGATCTCTGCTTCCTCACCTCACCCAGCATTACTGCTCCCCCAACCCTAGCCAACCTCATCAGCTCCATGACTTCAACCTACCTGCACCCGGGGGGACCTCAGTCCTGGGTTCCAAACCTAAATCTCTAACTCTCTCTGCACAGCTCTGTCCAGAACTGTGAAGAATCTGAGATTTTATCTACTTCCAGGTTGACAAGTCAGCCTGCCAGAGTTTCACAGATGCTGATAAAAGACATGAAACCCCTGGGTCAGAGATAAAGACCAGTGCATTACTCACAGCAGTAGCAGCCCCTGGAAGGCAGCGTTTTTGTGCTGGTTCTCAGAGCTCTAGTTCCCACCAGGCAAAATGAAGAAGGCCCGGTGAAGTGCCCGTGCTGTGGGCTGCCTTATAGGAGAAGAGCCCTGAGCTTAGAAGACTCGCATCTTTTATAGTGGACAGCACGTATACCTGCTTTTTGCCCCAGAGGGAGACACTTTTTCTTCAAAGTTGTTCATGTTTCCTTCAAAGGTGGTTTGCTATACAAATATCCCTGAAAAGATAGTTTAGAACACAGGGCTGTCAGTGCTTTGCTCTCAGTATGTGCAGAAACTCAAAAGACTTGTGGAAAACAGTTTCTCAACAAGTTCCATATTGCTATGCCACTGGCTTCTTAAATTCAGTACATAAACCAAATTTATCGTCTTCTGAGTTTGTTCCTTCCTGTCTTCACTGTATTGGATTAATAGTACTACCACTGATTTCCTTACTTCTATATATCAGTATAGGCTAAAGGCTGAAGAAATACTTACAAGATAAATCCCAAAATCTCAATGGCTTAAACATGACAGAACTTCATATTACTCTTGTGCAAAACCCAGTTCGGGTGTTCCTGGGAGGATGGCCCTCCTGAACAGCTCCCTGCTGAAAAAGAAATCAAGCACCCAGGCCACTGCTGCCTTGTGGCTCCCCCGGCCTGCAGCTTCGGGGTCTCCATGGCATAACCCCATGTGCAGTCATTCAGCTTGACAGGGTTCCCTCTCACCGTCTTCCTCTAGACCATCGCCCCGCCTGCCCCCAGCCTTACATCCTCTTACCTCTGCCAACAAATCCACAGACCTTCAGATCTGATTGTGTCACCTTCCGCTGAAAGTCCTTCATTGTCTTACCATTATATACGAAGTAGGAAGTCCAAACTCCCTAATAAAATGGAGGCCCTCTATGATCTGGGCCCTTCTTATCTTCTGAGCCTCATCTGCTCTGACTGCCCCACACACCCCCTTTGTTCCTACCATATCAAATTCCCAACAGTTTCCTGATTTTTATTTTCTCTTGTTTTCCCTGCTTTTACACCTGATATTCTTCTTGCCTATAGTCTTCTCCCATCCACTGACACACACAAACATACACACATTTGTCTATTTGGCAAACTTCTCAACCTTAGTACTCAGCTTAAGTGTCCGCACTTTATGAGCCCTTCTTCAGGACCCCAGGTTTCTATGATACACACGTGCCAGACCCGAATAGCATCTGTGGGAGGAAAACTTCAGAGATGCAGTAGTTACCAGTGCAGTTTCCCCATTCCCCATCACAGTCTGGGGTGGCTGACAGATGCAGCAGAACTGACATAAGACTCCAGGGGAGGATCCTCAGCCCTTCATTATTCCTGTATCCAAGCAACTGCATAATAGGATAAGTACCAGGTCCTCCCCTGGCATGCTTAGAAGCCTTGTAGTTGCAGCCATATAATGCGTGGACCAGTGACTTCCAGCCCTGACCTGCCACTCATACGCTATCAGGTCTGACTGTGCTGCCTTAAGCATTCAGCCATAGCCAGTTTCCACGGAGTAGAGTCCAGATCCAAGTGATCCTGCTCCATAGGAGGCCAACTCCATCTCCGGAAGGCCACCTGTGAGGATAAGCCCTGGACAAGTTGACCTTTACCTCTCAGCTCACCTCCCTAAATTCAAAAGGTGCCTCTCCCTTTGTTCCGTCAGCATCTCATCCATGTCCACTACAGAGATTAAGAGGCCAGTCCCCACATAGCTCAAGAGGCATTGCAGAACAGACCGAAGGCCACAGGATCCAGATCCAGCCAAAAAAAGAGGTCTCAGGCTCAGAGCTGGTATTGTGGGTGTGGAGCATGTGCAGCCACACAGGTCCCACCACCTACAGGGCCTCTGAGCTAGACACAATGCTCTGCTGAGGATTTGCCATCGACATTTTTAATACGTTTTGAGCAAGGGTCCCACATTTGCATTTTGCACTGGGCTGACAAATTAATCTAGCCAGGCCTGTCCGATGTGTTCACTAGGACGTCATAAACAACTATCCTTCTCATTCTGGTACGTGGGAGACTGATATTCTGCCTCATTACTGGTGTTGATCCATATTCAACACAGCATGTTGGCCAGCAGGCAGGTGCACCCTTAGCTGGCCAACATGAAGTCAGGAGTGATCCTGTTATCTGGAACCACCCTGGTCAAGGAGGCAAGCCAATCTGGGGCATCTCCACGACAGGAGAAGTCTCTCTGGCCCTTCGGCCACATGTAGCTCACAGACTCATAACAGCAACACTCCATGAGATTCCCATTGAAGAATGAAGGCGCTTGAGAAGCGGCCGTTGTCTCCTATGCTCCACCAGAATAGTTTGCCATATTCTGTGTGGGAAAGTTGCCCGCCCGTGCAGGGGCCAGAGGATGGCTCTGTGGACAGTGCCATGTATAGTCACAGGGATCACATGGTTGGCGGCCAGTCAACACTAGTTCCCATGCCTTTCCCATAGTTTTGTTTTTTCCTGAATTTCTTGGATTCAGTTACTTGTTTTTATACAATGAATCCGTAAAATAAATTATTTCAGATGCTGTCACTAACATTAACTAAAAAGGTTCCTTTCAAAGGTAATTATATCAATTAAGTTAACCGGTGCCTCATTCATGAGTTATCTTGTTAGATAAAATGAAGCTATTCAGTGCTTTACAGGTAAACGTATAAACTGCTGCTTGGGTCAGGTTCTTTGTTTTGTGTAGAGTCTGCAGGATGGTAAACAGGACTCCTCTCGGAGGTCAGGCCAAGGCCGCACAGCTGAGAAGAGCACAGTGGTTGGTGTCTTGGGGAGACAGGTGCTCACGAGCAGGCCCGAGGGAGGCTGCCAGTCCTCACCCTGCAAGCTGTCGGGGCTGCAGTGCTCTGCTGGGGGCTTGTCTGGGAGTTACTGGGGTGTTGTGCAGTGTCTAGGCAGGAAAGAGGCTTCCAGGGGTTTGAGCTATGTTCCCTGCAGTAGAGTTAATTGCCGTGAAAGACAAACCTTGAAGAGGTAGCTTAGTGATACCAGGTCATCCGCGACAAGACACATAACAGGAGCATCTGGACTCCCATCAAGACATTCCAGGACAAGACCTACCATTTCCCCTGTTCCCACTGACCCCGCCCTCTGGCAACCTGGGGACTCAGGGCATCAGCAGATGAAAGCCAGCTGGTGCGCCGCACAGCCCGCAGAGGCACAGCACCAAGTACTACTTCTCCAGCGGCCCCAAGAGCACCTGGCCACAAACGGCTGAGTACATGTCTTTAGTCACTGTGCAGCTTCAAAGGGACCACCACAGTCAGTCCCTTCTCGGGTCTGTGAGGAGCTCCCAGCGTTCTCTTTGAGAGAAACAGCCAAGATCTGACACCCACCATCAGAGGGTCTTGACAGCAGACCACAACGCAGGCCTTCACGGATTCTCCCTCTCCCAGGCCTGGCCGCCAAGGGGCCAGAAACAGGTGTTTGCAGCAATGGGGAAATTGAGAGAAAAGAGGAAGAGCCAGTCACTGTCATGCACACACATAACAATCACACACACACACACACACACACAGCCCTCTGCCATCCCACTGCAGACCACCAAAGCTGAAGCTGGCTGAGCCGCAAAGGGGAGAAGCTTCCGGTCGCATGCAAGTCTGGAGTTTTGACTCTTGCATTGCATTAGACTCACTCAGTTATTAGATTGCAGGTTTAACTGCTTGAGGAATGACTAGAAAAGCTATCGAATCTGCCCGTATAAAGTTGTGTTCTTCCTGCCCCGGCTCAGTCCAGCTTGCTCGGTAATCTGGTTATGCTGTGCAGGAGGAAACCATATTCATTAAATGCTATGAAGGTGAACTTCTCGGATGTGTGAACTTCTCAGACATGCCATCCTGTATAGTTTCTTTTCTATTTCACAATTGTTTATCTTTCTCTAAACTTAACACAAAAGGAATGCAAACACACATTTATAGAGCATTGAGTTTCTCGACAAAAATACGACCCGGTTGCCACCTTGCCATCGTCCTTTTAGTGCTTTGGCAGCCAGCAGGATCTCAGCAGGTCCCTGAAGTACAGTGAAACCACTGTAACCGCTAGAAAATATAAGGTAGTGACTTCACATATTTTATTCTGATTTCTTTTAGAAAGTGTCCTTAGAAGTTTAAAAGTTTCCCAAAATGACAGAAATCCATAGCATTTTGCATAATGCTGAAGTGGATTAATTTAAGTGAGAGAGTTCTCAATATTTATCTTCAAAGAGCTATTTCTAGTCATCTTGCTCTTACTAGATACAGTGGTGTCACCAGAGCCCTGCCCTCACGAATTAAGTATTGAGAGACACAGGGACAGCCTTTGGGAACCCACCCTCCTTCTGAGTGGAGTCACGGAAGGCTGGAAGAATGATGGCGCTTGTGACAGGAACAGGCAGAAAGTGGAGCTGCTGGTTTGCAGGGAAGGCACATGGTGGCTAGGATCTGGAAGCTGTTCAGTTGGAGTTGTGGGGAAACATCCTCAGAGATGCAAAAAAGCTACTGAGGTGACGTGGTTTGGGGGCACCAGCTCGTAAAGGGAAGAACTGAAAGCAAAAACATGAACAAGGCCTCAGAGGTTGAAGGATGAGAGAAATCCATGGGCAGGTAGTTGTAGAGTGTGCAGTTAATAGACAGGAGGAAGGGAGGGGAAACAGGGATGGGAACAGATGACAGGGGCAGAAAACCTGGAGGATAATCAAAGAGATAGGATGGGAGAATAGGAGGTTAGACTTATTTTTTAAGAAATCATTGTAGGATTCCTTTAGGCATCTTTTCTTCTTAATTTAAAATTAAACTTGTAAAAGTCAAATTTGATATAGACTCTAGATATAGATAAGCTTCATCTAAGAGAGTCATACCTGAATTTTTCACATTTTTGGACCAACAGAATATTAAAAGAATATCAGAGTCTCTAAAACGAATAGCAAAACCTGACTGTGGTTTCTGGAAACAGTTGTCAGCAGTTCTTCCTATGATTCCTTTAACCAAGTGCTGCCGCCCATCATTCAGGGCGTGGCAGTCTGTTAGAATTTTCCTACCACACCTTCCCCCCAAAAAGAAATACTGGAAGTGGCAGGCTGACTAATGGTTCCTCAAAGGTGCCCACACCCTAATCCCCAGAACCTGGAAAGATGTTACCTTTTGTGGCAAAAGAGACTTTGTAGATGCAATTAAGCTAAGGATGTTGAAATGGGGAGATTATCCTGCATTATCCAGGAGGGTCCAGTGTAATCACAGGGGTCCTTATAAGAGGAAAGCAGGAGGGTCCGAGTCCAAGGAGGTTATGTGACAACGGAAGCAGAGGTTGCAGTGGACACGTAACTGCAAGCCGAGGAATGTGGGCAGCCTCTAGATGGAAGAAGCGCTGAGGCCTCCAGGAGGAACGGCCCTGCTGACAGCTTGATTTTAGAAACTCGTTTTGGGCTTCTGACCTCTGGGACTCTAAGATAATAAATGTGTGCTGTTCAAAGTTGCTAGGTTTGTGGTAATTTGTTACAGCGGCAATAGGAAATTAATGCACTCAATAAACAGTTACAGAGGAAGAGAGTCCTTGAAAGTCAGATTAGTGAATTGTCAAAATTCCTCAAACTTCACGGATTACTTGCATAGACTGTCTAAAAACAAAAATCACAAACCTGTGCTCTGGGGCACACTGATAATTGACCTGCCTGTCAGTGTTATTGTTATGCCTGCTGTGCTGTGAGTGGCACATTGACTGCCACCATCAAGCCTATTCCAGGAGCATTTTGTGCATGTGTGGCCTTAGAAACCCTCAGGTGTTGGCATCTGCTTTTCAGATTCATATGTTGCCTTTCTTCTTCCAAGTCCAAGTATTATGCAAGAACTTGACCTATTACAGTGTAGAATGCACTGGATGTGAGCGCCATCTGGGATTGCTCCCCCTGCTGTACCAAGTTGTCAGCACAGCCTTGCACACAGTGGGTGCTCAATAAATGTCTGTTGAGTCGATGAGCAGTGTAAGGCCCAGTAAGGAGCCCTGGGCTCTGTCCTGGCCCCTGCTCCGTGGCTATGGGAGGGGAAAGCCTGTCAGTTCTCTCCACTGAATTATCCAGGTAAAGTCTTCCAAATCTCTGACTGCTGAGAATGACAGCATCGTGCTCACTGTTGTTTACTTCTCACAGTCAGTGATGGATGTAAAAGGTAGTGTCACAACTCCTCCACCATTTTCATCTGTGACCCTCCCTCAAATACCCACTTTTTAAGTCTGTGTTAATGTCATCTGCTTTGAGCCTCCTGAACACCCTGTTGACAGAAGCCTTCTTGGTGGGGCTTGGACAGGCAGTGCACTGGGGCTCCATCCTGGCTGCTGCAGTCGTAGACGTCTGTCACAGACACTTACCTGAAGGAGCCGGGGGCCCAGGAAAATGCACAGTCAGGTGCATGCAAGGCTTAGTCAGGTGTGGAGGGTAATAAGTGGTGGGTAAGACAGAGACTCTGAACACTGGAATATTGTAGTCTTCCCAGAATGTCAGGAGAGAATAGTTTGGTTTATGTGTGTGTAATGTATGTTTCCTTTTATTTATTCATTTTAGTAGTATCCAATACATGGCTAGGCTTGGATTTTTCCTAGAGGCATTATAAATAAATATGCCCCTAATTCCAATGAAAATTAATCATTTAAAATTTTCTTAAGGTTCAGGTTCCCAATCTTCAATTAATATAGGCAATAAACTATCCCTGAAATGACTCACATACTCCTGATCATTTTTTTAAAGTCTTATCTCCTCCATTTAGAAAAAAAATGTTTTTAATTTAATGGTAAATAAAACCTATCTCTACTGCCTTATGCACAAACTATATAAAAGACTCATAAATATATAAATTTGTACTTCTAATACTTTTCACTTCTTGTGTAGTACCTGCTAAAATTATTCCTAACAAATCACAAATAAGTGAAATATATTTATATGGTATACCTATTGTAAGTTGTAAAATAATTTTAATAGATCTAGAGATTACAGTGTTATAATTTTATTCATGTATAAAGCATTGGTCATTAATAATGTTCATATAAGTTCTTAAAACATGCATTTCGGGGGCACATCAGCCAGCGTATGTCCATTGGACTCTGTCAGACGGCACACTTTTCCTGTATCTGAAAAGTGGGTCCCTGGAAAATCATATTGTTTAGTCAGTGTTCTAGAATTTTTTAATTAGATAAGTACCATATATTAAATGTTATTTTTATATATCATGTATGTATCTTCACAGGAAACCTACTTTATCCAAGATCATTCTTCATTCTTTGTATCCAGAAGATTGTGGCCACAACATTTTGAATCATCTGTTTATTTTTTGGATGGGGGCATAAGAGATAAACAAAAATGTGAAGATTTCTATTCTGTGGTTAATTTATCTATTCAATTTATAGGTTATTTATAAACCCCTTTTTTTAAACACTGTTCTTTTCATTTTTGTCAGAAGAAACATACATCACTCACTATTTACTCCTTCCAAAATAAAAAAATAACATAATAAGATAGCATTCAGTACAAAAAGACTTTAGGACATGGCCTGTCAAACAGATGACAGTTTATTAGCAGAGTGGTTGGAGAGAAGTCTTCTAAACTTTTGAAGGAAGAGCCTGGAGTGCACATCCATACCATGGGGAGGAAACAGGTCTTTATACTTTGCCACGTATTTGTCCAGTAAGTATTTATTTAGTATCTACTGCGTGTCAGGCTCTCTTTTGTGACTAGGAGCACATGGGTAAACAAACAGATTAAAGTTGCTGCCCTGACTTTTGCATCTCCAGGAAACAAATGAATGAAAGCCTGCCCCCCTTCCATTAGCAAACTACATCATCCCCATTATGATTATTATGAGATACACCTGTTTTAAAAAGTTCCTTTTATAACAATGCATTTTTCAGTGAATACAAATTGTGATTCAGCCAGTCAGGGGCAGGGCCAACGTATCATTTTTTAAAGCCCACAAGTCAGTGGGATATGCAGCCAGCCACACACACAGTTGAGAAATTCAAAACCTCTGAGTATTGTTTCTTCTCTGGGTTCTTTCATAAATGGTGGTTTCTTTATTCTCATATGACCCAAAATATAGTTCCCAATGTTCCAGAAAAAGTGGAATTGGACGCAGTGAATTAGACCATAGATCCTGCCAGCAGACCCTAGAATCCCTGCATCTCTCAACCCCCAAAGTACAGGGGTTGGTGCAGGCATAGGCCATATACACAGTACTCAGGAAACAGTGGGTATCTCTAAGCCCCTCAGCCTTCTCTAGCCAAAGGGTTAGTTAGAAGCATGGGGGAGGGTCCATACCCATTGGGGAAAATGCCAAAAATGTGTCATCTTTGTAATTAAAATGACTACCACCAAATTATACTTATTTACTTTGGTGAATGGTAAAAACAGTTGTATAAAATTATATAAAACAACAATCTATCCCTTTTTTTCAGAAATTTAGGTGAGCTCTAGATTTTAGGAAATAGTCATGGATTCAGTTTCAGGTAACATTGGCCAAAGCAAATATTACAAAAGTATTATGTAATAAAAAGCAACGAAGTATTTAAAGCTTCAAGTTTAAGTAAGAGTTATCTGTTCTAATTGATAAGTTTTTTCGTTGTGTATCTCACACATTTATCATTTACTTACAATGCTGTTTATGTCCCATAACTTGGTTTGTTTGAAAATGCAATTTTAATAAAAGGTAGTTTATGAGCTTCTAAGCTGATATTGATAATGTACCATAAGTTGCAATGAAGCTCACAGGGTGGAAAACCTCACAGGATGGTCTGACCAATCCTGACAATTAGCTTATCCACTGAAAACCTGGTATCATGTTCTCTTAGAACTATTTCACAAGTCACTCAGTGCAGAATATACAGTACTTTTAAAGATAGGATCTCTATCTTTCAAGAGCTTCCAAATTAAGCAAAACAGAGTATGTATTTTAAATTGCTGTCTGGCAGAGCAAAGGGGAGGATACAAGTCAATAAAAACCATTTGTGTCTCT
Organism: Phataginus tricuspis; assembly: GCA_029783875.1. Lineage (NCBI taxonomy): Eukaryota > Metazoa > Chordata > Mammalia > Pholidota > Manidae > Phataginus > Phataginus tricuspis. The sequence goes on from JAQQAC010025709.1 coordinate 7,416,442, forward strand.
ATAATTTGTTTGGAATTTCTCAGAGACCAGTAGTAAGTTCCTTTTCTCCACCCATTCATTCATTCATTCTTTCCTTCAACAAACATTTATCGGGCTCCTAGGCTTTCAAGATACAAAGATGACCAGGACAAATAGGACCCCACCTTTCCAAAGCTGAGACTGCTAGACTTGTACCTCGAACTTCAGTATGTTTTCCTGCAGAACGAAACCTGCCGAGGGTGTAAACACACCCTATAACCAGGGGCACAGGTGGGCATTTAGCCAATATCCAGCACTGAGAACTGAGTGCTGGGACATTCTGGGAAAAGGGGCCTCAGACAGTTTATTCAATTGAATTCAATGTCATCTTCAGAGTAAGGTTAACAAAAGAACCAGCATAAGTTTACCTGCTTCCTCACAGAGAACATGGATGGAGGACTAGATGTCAGCCCGAGTCCCAGGACACTGAAATAACAGCACACAGATAACAGCCTCCTGCCACTGCCATTTAAACCCCTGAGGCCAAAGATTCTGGAATTATGTAATAATGCTCTGATAAATGCTTTGAGTCTCTACAGATGTAAAAATAATAGAATCAATTTTAGATTTACTAACAAGACAGCCTAATCCACAACTTGTCTTAGAGCAATTTTGTAAAGTACCATTTTTTTTTTTAAGTCTGAGTACTTACTCTTCCTGGTACTAAATAAAAATAGTTAATAGATTTTGGTAAAAAAAAGTTGTTGGTCTTGCATCTTAACTGAAACCAATAGTAAATTGCAAAAACATAAATGAGGTTTTCAGTCCATTCTTTAGACAAGGTTTGAACACTCCCAACCTTCTCTCCTTCCTCTGTCATGAGTGGCAATGTGTATTCTTTCGGGACTGATGTAAGGGAACTGCTGAAGGACTTTGAATGCTTCAAGGACAATCTTATTTTGTCATTCTGAATTGATAACGCAAAACATTGACTATAATCAGCCATAACAGATGAAGGAAAACTAATAAAATGATTATGTGCATTCCATGCCCACACTCTCCACTGTGTGATCAGACAATTTGACAAAGTATTTTAAATGAGGATTTTCCTGGAAAATCCAACAGCTTTACTATACATACAAATTAAACTTACATGCATTTTATACTGTAGAGACACTGTGCTTGTAAAAGAACACACAAAACTGAGTATTTTTTTCTCTCCTACCTTGCAATTAATTCAATGCTACTAAAGAAATAAAATACCCTTATCTGGCAACAAATTCATTGTGGGTTTTCTGCTAAAACAGACCACACTTGTGAAATGCAATTCCAGAACGCAGACAAAGCCATTGATTTATGTACATTTATTAACTAGGTGGTGGTAGTCAGATAAAATGAGCTTGCAATCCCTGAAAAAGATTTCACTTGAATTTTAAGCTTCAGAACCTCAGTTTTCATATAAACAGTAGCTTTTTATTGTTTTTGAATGCACTATTACTTTTCTAATTGCATTTGTTATATAAGGTGAACTTACCTTAGAATTCATATGCAGCCTAAGGAATTTAGGTGAAATCAATAATCATTAAAAATGGTGGTAAAGGTTCCACTTCTGGCAAAACTGAGGTATTTTTGGACCAGCACTCCTACCAAGAACAATCAGAAAACCCAGGCAGACTATAACAAAAATGGGTTTGAAGGTATCAGAGATCTCCCAAGGCAGTGAGTATCCTCAAAGCTAAGATATGAGAGAGGTAGGAAGTCAAGAGAAGAAAGCCCAACATCAAGGGCCCCTTCTCCCCTTAAGGCCATTGTAAAGTCAGAAAGCAGAAGCAGTAGCTGACTTAGAAGTTAAGAAGCTGAGCAGAGCTTTTGATCACTTAAAGGTTTGGGAGAATGAAACTTGGACTTCTGGGTCTACCCAGGAGGAAGGGCCCCTGTAAATACCCTAAGTATTTGGTGGGGATCTCTAAGTGCTAAATCCTTAGAAGAGTAAACCAAAAGTAGACAAGTTCTAAAAAGAGTGGAGCCCAGCTATGAATAATCTCAACCTCAGACAAAAATCAGGCGATCTGTTCCTAGCCCAGCGGTCTGCCAGAAACAAAGTTAAATCTTCTTTGGAAGAAAATAACATCATGCAGAGCCTCAAATTATCACTGCAAGAGTTGTATATAACATTTGGCACTCACTCAAAAATAACCAGGGCATAGGAGAAATCTGGCAAATTATACTTGAACCACATGATCACAATAATAAATATCACTAAAAATGGGACTGAGATCATGTGCCTCTTTAGTGCTTCACTAAGGAGGATACAACATCAGTTATACAGTATTTCTGCCAAATAAGCATAACCTGATTCTAATCAAACAAACAAACCAAAATTGAGGAACCTTCTATAAAACAACTGGCCCATCCTCATCAAAATTGTCCCTGTTATGAAAACAAAGAAAGGCTGAGGAAATGTATCAAATTAAAGAAAACTAAAGAGACGTGACAACTAAATGCAAGACGTGACCTTGAATGGAGCTGGGGTGAGGAAAAAACACAAAAGATTGTAACAAAAAGATCATTGGGAAACTGGGAAAATTTGAATATAGATTGTATTTTAGATAAAAGTATAATATTTGTATTAAATGTCTTAAATTTGATCATTGTGTTGTAGTTATATAAGTTATATATGTCTTAAGAACGTTAAGATATGTATGTTGAAGTAAAATTGTTATGATGTTAATCTAAAAATAGATTATGATGTCAGAAACCACATAGTTTCAAATACACTAATCATATGGGTGTGAAGAAAGCAATACTAACAATAGAATGGAGAGGGAGAGGGAGAGATAAGTGGTAAAACATTAATAGCAAAATTAGGTAAAGGGCTTATTTTCTGTTATTCTTTCAGCTTTCCTACATACCTGAAATTTTTCAACATAAAAGCTTTAAAGTAAGCTAACTGAATCAAAACTATTAAGTGAAAATTAAATATAACTTAAATACCCATGGATCAAAGAATAAACCACAAAGGAACTTTAAAAATATCTTGAACTGAACTAAACTGAAAACAACATATCGAAGTGTGTACACTCCACCTACCATTTATAGGAACATTTGTGGCTTTAAACTCTTATAATAGAAAAAGATCTAAAACCAATTATCGAAGCTTCTACCTGAAAAAACTAGAAAAAGAGCAAATTAAACTCAAAGAAAGGATATAATAACGATCAGAGCCAAAATTAATGAGAAAGAAAACAAACAACGAAAGACAGTTGGTTCTCCGAAGAGAAAAAAAGAAAAAAAAAAAATCTTAGACTGGTCAAGAAAAAAACAAGACACAACAGAAAAAAGAAGGGAAGAAGGGACATCACTAAAAAGATAATCAAAGAAGAATATTAATGAACTTAAAACTATAAAAGGAAAAGTTATGAAAAGTTTTTCAACAAGTTTAGTAAGTTAGATGGAATGAAGAATTCCTTGAAAGGCACAACTTAACAAAATTCAAGAAGACATTAAAAAATCTGAACAGACCTTTGTCAAGTGAAGAATTTGACATTCCAGAAATAGCAAGGTCAATGAGACGGAAATGAAGTGAGAAGAGTAGGAAGAAAGGAGGTCAAAGTGGTAATGGGACCAAATCATGTTCAGTCTTGAGGGTTATTTGAAGGACTCCACTGGTTTTCCTTTGGTGAAATGCAGAGAAATATTGCAAGATTTTGAGAATAATAATAATCTAACATTAGTGTATTTCAATGGCGTGTCAGTATTACCAACTCCTTAAAAAAGATTATTCATAGGACAAAATTCCTACCAGGTGTCAAGGCCGAAAAGAGCAAGAACATTTCGTAGAAGTTGAGAGTTTCCATCAATGTGCCCTTTTTCCTGCCATATAAGCCTACTTGGGGGCTTGAACAGGACACAGAGACTGGGCATCTTCAACAACCATGTTACTGCTGTTTGATCCTGTGTGCCCTGCCCCCCACCATTGCTGCCTATCCATTAGGAAACAATGACCCAGGGCAGTCACCTCTCACACAAGCTGAAATTTTGAAGAAAGAGATAGAAATGGAGTCTGGCAATTGCTAGTATAAGTCACTTTAAAGGCAGTGCACTGAAGAGAGGGACCCCAGTTTTCTGGGTATCTAGAGCCTTGCTTGGCCCTACCCTTTTCAAACTACTTGTTCAGATTCCCTGAAATCCCCTGGCCTCCTTCCAATGAATTCCCTTTTCATTCAAAAAATTAGAGAGTTAGTCTCTGATACTTGAAACCCAGACTACCTTAGCAATTACAAGCAGATTACTCCAAGACTTAAAAAACATGAAATGCAATGAATGCAGAAATTACTGGGGGAGAGTGACATCTTGGTTGGTTGTAATAATGGTTTAAATAGTCATTTAATGATCCCTTTACCTCCTGCCATTATCTTCTCAAACAGAAATCGTTTTCTAACCCCCTTTGGAGAATTGAACGAGTACTCTAGACCTGGCTCAAATGTGTTCTCCCATACTGGTCATACTTTCATTGTCTGTGTGTTAACACAATCTGGCTATATTTGTAAAGGAATTGTTTCTTAGTAACAATAGTCTGGCTTCTATGGTTTCACATAAATAAGAACAAAAAGACATAGCCCTTATTATGTTGTTTAGCTGGTCAAAAAATCTTAATGCTATGCGCCTCTTTCCACTTCTGGTAAAAGGAAGCATTTACACACTATTAAAATGCTTGGCTATATTTCCTGGATAAGAAGCATGAATTAGAACACTGCATCCAAAATATATTAACTTTAGCACATTGAATTTTTGTAAAATATGGCTAAATGATCATCACTTTATGTATACCCACCTACTAAATAAAGTTGTACTAGATCAATCCTTCTGCTTAATTCAGCCACCTCAAGTTCTGAAATATGTTTTAAAATAAAGCAAATACCATTTGTTTTAACAGGATATTTTAAGATTTGTCACATTGACAAAAATACAACCTCTCTCATTTTCCAAGATAACCATGGGTGGGCCACTCCTCAGTAAAGGGATTTCTAGAACTTTCCAAACTTCCCCATTTGAACATTATCTGGTTGCTTGTTAGTCACACAGCTCCCCAGGTGATTCTGACTTAGTGGGTCTGGGGTGGAGCCCAGAGACTTTAACACCTACCTGAGCGGTTGTCAGCAGAAAAACTCGATTTTGACCATAGTTGTTTTATTTCTCTGTTGCCGCTGAAGCTGCTGAAGTTGACAATTGTGATTCTGTAGCATTTGGATGATCTGTCCTTTAAGTATCAGTCACATTGGTTGATAGTGTTGGCCAAATCCTCTGTAACATATTGATTACCTATTTTATCAGTTACCAAGGGAGGAGTGTTAGAAATCTCCAATTATAACTGTGGATTGTTCTAGCTCTTTCTTTAGTTCTGTCAGGTTTTGCTTCATGCATTTTGAAAGTTTGTCATTAGATATATATACATTTATGATTGTTAGATATCTTTTGATTAATTGATCCTTTATCATCATAAAATTTCTGACTTTTTATTTGGTAATACTTTTTGTCTTGAAGTCATCTTCATGTGATATTAATAAAATATCAGCTTTCTTACACTTACTGATAGCATAGTATAACTTTTGCATCCTTTTTCTTTCAATCTGTCTCTGTGTTTAGAGAATGTCTCAAGTACAGCATATAGCTGAGTCTTCCTTTTATCCAATCTGACTCTCTGTAGATTTTAATTGAAGGTTTTAATCCTCTTATATTTAATGTAGTTTATTGTGTTGGTAAGTGTACATCTATGTAGTTATTGATGTGACTGGATTTAAGCCTATCATCTTCCTATTTGTTTCTGGTTGTGCCATCTGGTTTTTTCATACCTTGGTTCCTCCTTTCCAGCCCTCTTTTGTGTTAATAAAATATCTTTTTAATATTCCATTTTAATTCCTTTCTTGCCTTTTTAACAATACCTCATAGAGGTTATTCTGAGATTACAATACGTATACTTATTATAGTCCACTTAGAGTTAATATTGCCAACTCACATAAATCTAGAAACATATAAAAGTAAAATTCCACTCCCTATATCAATTCTTGTCCTATTATTTTCATATATATTTTACATCTACGTATGTAAACCCCACCATACAATGTTACTACTTTGACTTTAACCAGAGGTTACCAGACCATAGCCCATGAACCAGCACTCCTTTTTGTAAATAAAGTTTATATATTGTCTATGGCTGCTTTATCGCTACAATGACAGAGTTGAAACTATATGGCCTACAAGCCTAAAATATTTATTATATGGCCCTTGAAGAAAAAGTTTGCTAACCACTGCGATAAAAAGTCTGTTGTTTCTCAATGATTAAAGGAAGAAAAAAAGTGTTTTATACTAACCTACACATTTGCTATTTCCAGAGCTTTTTGTTCCAGTAGATCTGAGTTTCCATCTGATATCTTTCCCTTCAGCCTAATGAACATGCTGTAGGATTTCTCATAGTGTAGGTCTGCTGGTGATAAATCCTCTCTCATCTTTTATTTAACTGAATAAATGCCTATTTTTCCCAACTTTCATTTTTGAAGAATGTTTTTACTGGAGATGGGATTCTGAGTTAACAATTTTTTTCTTTCATTTAAGTCCATTATCTTTTGGCCTCTGTTGTTTCTCACAAATCCACTATCATTTGCATCACTTCCCTATGTGTAATACTACTTTTTTCTCTGGCTGATTTTAAAGTTTTCTCTTTATCTCTGGTTTTCAACAATTTGATTATGATAGGCCTCATGGTTCAATTTCATTCCTGTTTCAGGTTCCCTGAGCTTCCTGGATCTATAGATAGATTTTTATCATCAAATTAGGAACATTGGGGCCGTTTCTTTGAATAATTTTCCTGCTATTTTCACTCCTCTTCCACTGGCATTCTAATTACTTGTATTTTAGACTGCTTGAAACTGTCCTACAGGTCACTAAGTGTCTGCTTGTTTTCTTAAATCTTTTTTCTCTTTATTCTTTAGATTTCATCATTTCTATTGATCTACTTTCAGATTTACTAATCCCTTCTTCTGTATTCTCCATCAAGCAGTTAAATTCTCACTTTACATATTGTAACTTTTCACTTGGCTCTTTTTTATAGTCCCATTTCTCTGCTGAGATTCCTTTTATGACCACTCATTTGGACCATATCTTCCTTTAAGTCTTTGGATATTTTATATTAGTTGCTCAAAGGCCTTGTCTGAAACACCTAATGTCAACATTCAATGTCAACATCTATATCAATTTGTTTTTATTGACTATTTTTTTCTTAATCATGGATCACATTTTTCTGTTTCTTCACACATCTATGAATTTTTTATTGTATGGGGAACATTGTACATGATGTTATAGGGAGTCCGGGTTATGTCATCTTCCTTTATAAGACGTTGAGTTTTTGTTTTGATAGGCATGTATCTTTTTGATCATGATAGGCTAATATTATTCCTTGTTAGGGAGGAATCTAATTTGGTTTTGAACTTAGCCCTGAAGTGTCACCCTTACTCTTTGGCATAGTCCTTACTCCCTAGACCTAGACTTTCTAGGTCTCACCTGAATGGTCAAGGTATTTAGTGAATTCCAGGCCAGAATTCAACTATCTCCCATAAGGCACAGCTCTAGTATTACTATTCTGCTCTCAGCTCCACAACAGACAATCTCTTAGGCCCTTTGAAATCTTAATATTGGACAAACACAGCCTAGTTCTTGATTAAGGATTCACACAATGAATCCCCATACAAACTTCTTTCCCCAGTATCTTGCACAGCCTCCTTTTCTCTGTTCTCCTCTTCTATAAACTTCAGCTGCTTCAGCAGCCCAGAACCTCAGTCTCTGTCTCCTCGTCTCAATAAGGTCACTGCTCAGCTTGGGTTCCAAATCCTTGCGCAGCAGCAGGCTGAAAACGAGGGTCATCATTTATCTTGTCTGTTTCCCATAGCTCAAGATTGCACACAGTTCTGCCCAGCCTATTGGTCAATGTCTCAAAACAGTTGACTCATATATTCTGTCCATTTTTATAGTTGTTCTCAGCAGAAAGACAAGTTTATTGCAAGCTTCTCCATAATGACCAGAATCAGAAGTCCAGCAGATGCAATGATTATTATGGTTCTAAAACAGTGGTTCCACCATGGCTGCACAATAGAATACCCTGAGGATTTTTTTTCAATACTCACGCCCCAGAGGATATTTTAGAAGTTCTCTAGGTTACCTGAAGGTGCAGCCAAGGCTGAGCAATAGTCTGAAGCACATCACGGTGTTTCTACTCTGACTTTTCCCTTTCATAAATTTCAGGCTTCTTGTTCTTCCTTGATGCAAATTAATCCCCTCACTTACTCTGGCTTTCTTGAATAAGCCTGTGAAGAGGGTATTCATAGCTTTTCTTATGGCACAAGGACAGCTAGAGTACTATTCTCTGTAATAATACTTGCTTGGTCAGCTGCTTCTGGGACCTGTGCTTCCCAGTCCACATTGACTTGATTAATAATTTACAGTCATCATGAGTGTTTTTCTGTTTTTGAAGGTCATTTGATTAAACTATACCATAACCACATGTTTCAACAGAACATGAATATGTGATTACTGGTTGCTTTGGAGATGCTTTAGATTTAAAACTGCTCCAACAGAACCAAGACAGTACCTTGAATTTATGTATTAGAAAGCCTGTAACGATCCTTAGAACAAAACTGGGTTCGAGCAGTAAGCCAAGCCAATTCCTATGACTCCTAGTCATTAGCTGTGGGAGGAGGGTAGCACCCAGAGGGTGACAAAAGTGGAATGAGAGCATCTTTAGAAACATCCCTCGAGTAGAGGTCACCACATTTTTTTTTAATCTCATATCCCTGTTAGTGGGTTTTCTAAAATAATGTTTTATTTTACTTGCTAATGCTACCAAAAAATGGTTTATCCTCACTAAGAATATTCATATAATATATAATACTAATAATATTTTAGAAAGACAATGTGATTTAAAATTTTGCATAATTTTTTAAAATATTGCTTTAATTCTTTATGATAGAGCAGTTTGAAAGTCTGATTTTAAGTTCATTTTATTTCCTTACTGACATTTGATGGCGCCGTTAGCTGAAAAAGTTGTCTTACAAAGATGAGTAGGCCAATTTGAAGAAAGATAGCATTAACTGTGTTGATTAAATACAGTACTCATTTATCAATCCCATTCACCAATTACACAAAAGTTTTTTGGTGAAATTCAGCTAGTAAATTTAAATCCTCTCAGATACCCATCAGTCATTCTTACAAACTTATCAAAGGATAATCCATTTTAATAATGTTAATAAATGGCTTGAAAGCCTAAAAATTTCACTTGGAACATTTTAAGCAGGTTAGAAATCTCTGTTTCTGTTAGAAGCAGGAAAATATGAAATTTTTAAAAAGTTACAGACATCATTTTCAGAACAAAATCACATAATGATAGAAAAAGTTTCAAACATCTGTTTTTAAAATGCTCTATCTAAAGTTTCTTTTAAAAAGCAATTCCTGACATACTCAATGTTAAAATATCTCCTTTAACCATGAAGAATCAGGTTATGCATTTTTTTGTTTTGTTTTCAAAAATAACCATAAAGAATTGTATATCTGGAAACAATTTGCCATGTCAGAAAACATTAGCAAATTTGGAACACTGTCTTTTTACATAAGAAAATTGTGTAACTCATCTTTAATTTCCAAAACCCTTTTTAAAGGGTTTTCTAAGAGAACTAGCAAGCATCTATCTATATGGTACAAAAGATTTTCATAGACATTTCCTATCTCTTTAAAAAGTATTGCAGATTACCCTCACAAAGATATTTTCTTGCTTATACATCTTTATTGAGGGGTAATTGATATACAATAAACAGCACATAATTAAGGTGTACAATGTGATGAGCTGGGACATATGTATATGCCCACGTAATCATCACCACAATCGAAATAATGAACACATCTATCACCTTCAAAACTTTTCTCCTGCCCCTTTGCAATCCACATGCAACAGTCCCAGGCAACCACTGATCTGGTTTTTGTTCGCTGTAGATGTATCTGCATTGTCCAAAATCTTATAGAAATTGAGCCACACGGTATATGCTTTTTCATCTTCCACTGGCTTCTTTTACCCAATGTAATTATTTCAGGATTCATCCATGTTGCATGTGCCATGGTTGCTCCTTTCTTGGTGAGGGGGCCTCCATTACATGGCTACCCCTCCATTTGTTTATCTGGTCACCAGCTGATGGACCATGGCCTCATGGTCCAGTCCTTACCTGAGATGCGAGCTTCTGCTTCCTGAAAATAAGTCTATCAAGATGGGAATGATAACTTATTTCCTCTAATTATGGGGACAATACCCGTATCCAGGATGTAGGGTGGGAGACTGCCGATACTTACCGCCGACATCAAGTTCAGCATAATATTCCCATAGGCTCTTCACTCCAGCAAGAACAGGACAAAGTAGCCTGGAGGTTCCCTCATGAGAAGTGCGCTGCCCGGGAGGAGGTGCGCCATCTTGTGCTTGTCTCTGACCCCCAAGCTCAAGTGTAAATTTCTCTGTTCCTCTGTGAAGGTGAGCTATTATTTTTTTCTAAAACATCTTTATATCCTAAAGGGAAGAGAGAGAGAGAGAGAGAGAGAGAGAGAGAGTGTGTGTGTCTCACAAAAATACAAGGTCTTGCTTTATGAGATTCTTATCAAGAAACTGCTGGCAAAGTTCACATGAAAACACCCTTACTTGATTTTGTAACCTATCTTGCAGTAGCCACCAGGCCCCAAATAATAAGCCCAGGATCAGTTCATAATTCAAATGGGAAATTTGATACAACTGTTTAATGGTCTGCCACAATGAAAGAGCGATCCTCACAGCTCTAAAGCTATTCCTAGCATGGATCCTTACCCACGTAGTCATAGCCAACCACTCCCACATGTTTCCTAAGGAAAAGCAACATTAGAAGAGGAGTCTCTCCATTTGTTTTTACCTCTAATTTAAGATTGATCTACTTATGGGAAGTCTGGTGGGCAGGCTGAGGGAAGTTCTCCTTTCCCTGGACAATAATAGAGCTTCTAAGTCAGATGCACTCTCACTACCCAGACCTTCTCTCCATGCTCTGCCCTGGGGGAGGGGGAGGGAGAACAAAGGGGAAATGGGGAGGGGGGGTAGCAGGAGCTTCAAATGATCTTCAATGCACCCCTTATCATCTCCTACCCCTGTTCCTTTCTTTGGAGTACAAATTTAATTGAAAAAGAATTGTAAGGCTAAGTGTATATTTCAGAGCTCCTACCATTTTCCTACGTGAAAGTGACTGGAAACAGCCGGTCAGACATAATGGTGGAGCCCACCCATTGTCAACATCCATTTGGACAAGAGCAGCCTTCTGCCTGGGTAGATTGTATCTCTGAAACATCTCAGGAGAGGTTCTCAATCTCATACCATCTTCAGGTTTCTGTAAAACAGCCAGGGGGTGGGCTGGATGACCTTGCAAATCCCCTTCCTGCTCTAACATTCTACAGTGTGACAGGGAAGAGACTTGGAGAAATGCATGGACATTCTTTTTAATCATGTTTCTCAACAACTGTTCCATTTTATCATCATTCGTCATTATGCTTTCTTCACTGCTTTGTACATACATGGTGTGACCGTCTGAATGTCCTACTGCCCACTTTCTGAGGGTCATGGGCTGTCTTGCTTATCTGTCTGTCTCTGGAATACAGTACAACACCTGGCACCAAGTAGGAACTCAGCCAAAGGTTACTGAATGAGTGAGTGAAGAAATTCACTGGATGGATGGCTGGATGGATGGCTGGATGGATGAATGGATGGATGGATAGAAGGATGGACAGTGTCTGGTGCTAGCATCAGGAGGTGGAATAAGTCAGGAAGACAGCATGGCCTATGGGAAACAGGAAACAAGAACTTCTAGAATCAAACAAATATTAAAGAGAGTTGACAGAGGGACTGAAGTGTAAGTTCTCCATTGCAATTACTCGGGGGACTGTGCTGGGTGGGGCCCTTCTAAGGCTCTTGGTTTCTTATGCAGTGGTCTTTTACAGGCTGGTCTGAGGGATTCCCTCTGTGCTTCCACCTTTCAGCTGTCAGATAAATTATTCTCCAGGACCTAAGCTCTAAGAGAGCAGGTATCTTTGCTGTTTTGAGTAGCTTCTATGTATTGTCCATATATTTAATATGAATACAATGTGTTTCAAGTGTCTAGAACAGTGCCTGACACATAACAGATACCCACTGACTATTCACTGAATAAATGAATCAATTCAGAATGGGAAGATTCACTCTGAGTCTGAAGAGCCACTACTATCTGACCAACCCAATCACTTTTGTGGTGCAAAGTGGATGCAAGTTTTTAAAACACAAGGCTTTAGGATTACTTAGGTGAATTAGTGACTGCAAAAAAGTACTACAAAAAAAAACCAATGGAGCAGTTAGACCAGCTGCCTGGGCAGCAGGCCCAGCTCTGCCCATTAGGAGCCGTGTGCTCATGGACCTCTGGGTGCATAAAGTTAACTACAGCATAAAGTTAATGGCAGCACCTTCCCTTCAGGGTTTTTATGAGGATTAAGTCAATAGGCAAAAAGCACTTAGAAAGGAGCCTGATACACCCTACTAAGTAACACACATGCTGTGTTTATTCGTGTTTTTCTGGATCCTTTGACTTTGCTGAAATTGCATGCAATTGTTAGTTAAAAGAAGAGTGTAGAATTCCTTTAGCAATATGGATCAGGCAGGCTGACACCCTGAGTAACACCCAAATGACTTTACTTCTGCAGAGCCCCAAAGGGTCAGAACCCCAATGACTTGCAAGTGTTTGCAGTTACTACCCTTTCTACAGAAGTCGGCACTGTGGAGCTGAATCAAATGCATCTGTCAAGTTGCATAATCTTGGCACTGTGTTAATTCAAGTTAAAATATGTCCAATATGGACTTGGCACTGTCTTAATTCAAGTTAAAATATGTCCAATACAACACTAATACGGACACTGAGAAGGAAGGAACAGCCTGCGCCCAAAAGCAAGTGAGAATGCCTGGTAAAGCCAGTGCACTGGGTGTGCAAGGCTGGCCCGGACCTGTTATAGGTGTTATTGAAGAAACAGCTCTGAGGGCATGTGCCAGCTTTAATTAATAGCTAATCATTCTATATTGGAGATGGTTTTTCCTCCATTAGTGGAACTTTCCTTTAACTCGCTGATCATATTTTATGTCCAAAAAGTTATAAATTCAGCTGAAAAGGCAAGACCGTAATGGGGTGATCAAGAAAGGAAGTCCGAATGGAAGGGCCGAGGGCACAGTTTAGTACACCATCACATCCCTGGCATGATCAGTTACCAAAATGCAGTAACAAACGTAAGACACGGAGGTAACCTTTGACATTCAGAATTCAAGAAAAGTAGGACATTCTTGGCCCTTATTTAACTGCTACATCTGAGGAGCACAGACCCGACCGTTAGGAGGCAACACCCTTGACTTCCTTTCCAAAGACTTTCTAGGGCCCTAAATTCAAACAGCTGGAATTACCATTCAAGAACCATCACTCAGTCTTTGAAAATGCAAGATCTGCATCCTGATGGGAAATGTGCATTTTGTCTCAAGATGGACACAGTGTTCCGGGCCTCATTTATTCTCCATATAAACAGCCTTTTTTGAGGATGGTGTGTTTAGCATTTTCTACTGACAGGTTACAGCAAATTCATTTCCGTCGTGAAAGGTTTCAAGTGTGCAGAGGAGACTGAGAAGCATAAAATCCTTATTAAAAAAACAACCTCAGCTTCCAAAGTTCTAAATTCCAAATGACAAGAAAGGTGGTGTGAAAACCTCTCTAAATTCCGCTTTAAACATGGGAATTTTTCATGAGAAAAGACTCAGTCAAGGCTAAAAGTTCAAACAGATAACTGTATGAAAATAAACTTAAGAATTTTTTCAAATTAATTCTCAAAATAAGTCTCTAAATTAGAAGCAAAATATCTGAATAAAATAACATTAATCATTAAAAAAAAAAGACTCAGTCAAGGGAAGAGGAAGTGTTAAGATAAATGACAAAGCAATACAAACTCCGTGGCTCAATGAGCAGAGGGCGAGAAAGCCAGCATGTGTTTGCAGAGAAACAAGGTGTACGTGCCGTTTCCTAAATTCTGCTGCCAGTGGAGAAAGTGACATGGAACCCAGTCCCTAGAATATATAACAACTAAAGGTAGTTCAAGAGGAGAAAATCTTTCCATGGTGAAACCCTAACTCTTAGGCATCCATGTCTTCATAGCTCTCGAGATTCCAAACTGGATCCCAATAAAAGATATTAAGCATACAGAGTTACCCAGCATATATCTCTATTTTCTAAACCAGTTAAATGTCCTGGCTTTGAGCCACCAATCTGGCAGAAAATCTAGCCTGAGCTGGGCTTTGGGAATTCCTCTCCCTGGGTTCTCACAGGAATTCCTGGGCCTGAGCATCCCGCGAACCGGAGGAAGGGCTGGTGGCCGTGGGGATCCGGCCCGTGACCCACAGAGTCCTCAGCAAGGTGGGCTGCACACTCCTTCCCAGCATGAAGAGCCAAGCCAAGGCTTCTGGGTTGGGCTGGCTACTGCCCAAGAGCACACAACCCAGGTGAGTCATCCAAGATATTGTGGATCTGCAGGGCGCAGTTTTGCCCCCTGATGGAAAACCCCAAAGCCCTAAACTCAAGCTCTCCGCCCCTGTCCAGGTTGTACCACGCCTCTCTGTCCCAGCCACAGCCTCCTTCCCTCCATGGTGGTGGGGGGAGGTGCAGGGGCAATTTCAGCCTCATAACCACCTTCCCCCAACTAGAGGGGTAACAAGACTCTAACACAGATACTACAAACCAGATGCCTGAAGGTAAAATTCTGAGTTGTTTTGTCCCCACTCTGTTTGTGTACTTTTGTGTCTAGCAGATACTTAAAAACATCTAGAATTTTCATATAAAAACCAAGCTTATCTTCCATTAAATCAAGTGCTCTGGAAATAGCAGGCCCACATTCCCACATGTCAAAACCGGTTGGAGCTGACTAATGGCTTTTGATGGGACATGTGTTTCCTGCCTTGCCACAGTCCCCACTACTCCCTATTGCTGCGTGAAGGCCACTTCACAAACTTACACTCCCAGTCTGTAAGAACCAGAGTTTGCAATCTCTGATCTAGGCCTTAGGACAGAACTGTTTGGTTGCCTTTCTGGGAATAGGAAAAGGAATATTTACTTATTCCTACTAGGAACAGGAGAAGGAATTCTTTCAGATTTCCCAAAGAAGAAAACAAAACATAAAGTTTGAATAGCTTATCCTGCTCTCACTCACATAAAAATATAAGTCCTTCGATGGCAAAGCACAGAAGCTGAACGTCAGCAACCGCAACCTTCCCAGACACACCTGACATGCAGCAGCTCGTTCATCCACGTGCTAAAGGAAAAAGATCATTTGGTACTTCTTCAAATGGTAAGGCAGGCTTTAGTCAGGACAATGGGGACGGGAACCACGGCGGTGGGTTCTGCAGTAGGGAGGAGATTGGGCTCCACTCCAGATACAATAAGGAAAAGGGAATTTATAGTCAAGGAGCAGAGTGGGGGTAGATGGGTGGGAAATTACTAAGAGGAAACATCAGGGGTGGGGGGCTGCCAGCTAAACAGACCTAACAGGAGTCTGGCTAAAGGCAGGAGACCTGCCAACAATCACCTGCTGGCTGGGAGAATGAGGAATTTGGCCAGATATCCAGGGTGATCAGATACGCCCAAAGACCAAGCCTGGTTGAAAGAGTGCTCAGACAAGCCTGACTAGAGTGTGGCCGGGAAGGAATCTTTGTCACATGCTTCCCCTCCGCATAAACGGCCCTCTCCCTGGAAGGCCAGGACTGTCACTGGCTGGCAACATCTATAAAATGCCAAACTTTTCTCCTGCAAGTCAAGGAGCTGTGACTGAAGAGAAGGGAGAATGTGAAAATCCCCAAAACAGCAGGGAGCAGGCCCTGGGAGCAGAAGCCACAGGGAGGGTTCATCTCACAATGGGAAGGAGAGGGCCAGCCTCCAGGTGACAGGGGCAGGGTTCAGCACTACCACTGCCCACAGTGGGCACACAGCCCACACAGGCGTTACATCATAGCTGAAGGTGGGAGGTTGTCTCACACATCACCTGAAAATATCAGAATGCATACAGTTAAAAGGCTTCGGGTAACCATCCAATATCCATCTCAGTACTTTCACCAGAACAACGCAGTCCTAGGAGGTCTAGGGAGTGAGTTCTCCAATGTCTCTGGATTTAAAGGAAGGCTTGAAATGGCAACAGCCTCCTTCCCTGGGTACCTAGGCCACCAGATGTATACCCGGCAAGGGAGCTCCCCCCAGTGCCTTTGCACAGTGAGCACCGTGCACCACCATACCCAAAGTTGTTCCTTTCGTTGGGCAGTGTGGAAGAAGTGTGCCACTCACTGTAGTAACAGGTGCTCTGCCCTGCTTCTCAGACTTCCATCTGTCCACTGAAGACCTTTTCCATAAGTGTGCCATGTAAGCAGCATTGTGCCTTTGAAACATCTTTCACATTTACAAATCTAATCTCCCAGAGCCTCGAGCTGAAGTGTGTTAGTCTTTAGAAAGCAAACATCGTTGAAAATGCCCCCACAAAGATTGACAACCATCCACCTGCTAGAGCCCCACCGAGGCTAGCACCTTCCCATACAACTGCCCTGCTTCTAAACTGCAGGCTGCAATTTGGGCACAAGCATTCTACAGACCACGATGCATAACAAAGCCAGGGGAAGGAGAAATAGGACTTTTTTTTACCACCCCTCCCACCCCCACCAGGTCACCTGAATTTATTAGGGTAGAGGTATGCTCAGGTTTGTCCTAAGGGGTTAATCACGCAAGGAACTCAATAATCAAAGTCCCAATAGTGGTAAATGACCAGAGAAGAACTTTTCTTTCTTAAGTCCTTATAGCCCCTTCTCCACAGAGCTTGGAAGATATAGGAGACAAAGAGGTAAAGAAAAACCTAGGGCAAAAACCAGAAGGTGGAAAACCTTATGGGAATGTTCTCAAATCTAAACTAAGCCCTGATTGACCACATACTTTGAATGTAAATCCTAAAATCAATCTTTGCTTTTTTCATTGAAAAGAAAAGTCTAGGGCCTAACATTTTATAAAGCAAGAGTAAAAAAGAATTGAAAATGTAAATTCAAAATACCGCACACCTAGCTGAAGCAATCAAAAACTGGGAGAAGGGAAAGTAACTCAAATAGGCTTTCCTCACTCTTTTCTTCCACGTTTGCTGATGTCTGCTTAAAACCTAGCAAGAGGAAGGATTAAGCACAAAGGAGGGAGGGTTGCTCTGGGATCAGCTGTCCTGAGAAGGGGCCGGAGGCGGGAGTGTGGGGCTCAGGCCTGGGGTACCGCTGCCCCGCTGGGTACCACCTCTCAGGGGCCACCCTTTCCTCCCAGCAAGCCGCTGCCCAGTCCAACATCCTTAGGAAGGTCAGTTAGGGTGGGGTTGGTCCAAAAGCCCCCAGCCTCCCAGGGTTCTGTTGCTACTGAGTCTTTTTAGATGTTAATTATATGATTCACTCAAAGGCTTTCAAAAGAAAGAGGCTTTTAGGTAATGAAAGAAATGGATTTTAAAGCCCTGGCAGCTGATTCAGATCAGTCTCTGGAAAGGTACAAAAGCAAGCTATGCTGCAGAACTGGTTTGGCCTGGACCTGAAACCATGCACCAGAGAAATGTTTGCAATATCGGGAGGCGTCACTTCCAGGAGGACCTTAGTAAGGGGCCCATTTCCCAGCACGGCTCATTTACCAGGGAGATTTCTTCCCTGTCCACGTATCAGTATCATAGGAGACTGGAAAGAAGAGCCAAATGAAAACACCTACACTTAAACATTTAAGATGCGTATCGAAGCAGTGAGAGCTGCCTGTAATTGAATTCAACATACTAAGTTTCAATGAAGAACTGTTTTTCACCAGTCTTGCCCAAGTCTCAGGATTTTGGATGACTTATATTTTACTGTGGAATTTTCTTTCCATTTGCAAGATTTAAGTGTTCAACAAGTCTTCGCTGGTGGAGGGACTAACAGAAGCACTGATGAGTCACATTAGCACCTGCCCACGACACTGCTGGGCTGGAGGAGGAAGAGAAGGAGGTCTGCCCCGGAGAGAGGGTGGGGCACCACTATGTCCCCGCCGGTCACCCCCCCACATCGGGCCTACAAAGGCAGGGAGGGGCCTGGGTGGCTTCTTTTCTTTCTTCCTTTTTTGTGTTTAATGAAATATTTCAAACATAAAGGCACACAAACTAATACTTTCAGTCCTCGTGACCCACCTTAAGAAATAAAGCATTTCCGAAGCGCTTCCCAGAATAACCGATCCTAACCTAACCTCCTCTATTCCTTTAAGAAGCAAATCCTGTCTTGAATGGAGGGTCCTCCTTTCCAGGGATTTCTTTTGCTAAATCTGTATGTATTACTAAACACTATGTAGGGATTATTTTGTGCATTTTAAAGCTTCACATGAATGCGATATACTTCAGGGCTGCCCAAAGGTGTAGTGTCCTGGGCAAATATTTTTTGCAGAGTCTCTGTCTATCTAAACAACTTGAGTTGCTGAAAATAGTGTGTTAGCACCACGCTGGCAGCCCAGGCTTGCTCTAAGCCACAGAGGAAAACCCGCACCAGCCAGCAGGAGCCATGAGCTGACAGATGGCTTCCTGCTGCCGAGGCCTGGCACATGAAGCTCTCAGGGCTCTGATCAAGCCAATCCGCCTGCAGGAGACCTGGGGGTCAGGTCCACCGGGGTCTTTATCCAAGCTCAGAGCACCTCGTCCAGAGAGCAGCCAGCCCAGTTGGTCCCAGGCACCGGAGGAGGATGTAAGATGCTCCAAAGTGCGGGGACTTCTAGACAGGGGGACCCAGACAGGACCCTGCTTGCCCACGTCTAGGACTGGTACTCGTGTGCTGAGTGTGTACTTCTGTCATTCATGTTTTCCACTCAGCCTGGTGAGATCCATCCATGTTGACTCCCATAACTCTAGTCTGTTCATTTCCATCGCTGTTTAGTGTTCCATTATGTGAATAGACTATTCACCCATTCTTCTCACAATGGACATTTCATTTGTTTCCAATGTCCCACTATAAAAGGATGATACTTCAGATACTCATGCACGTGTCTCCTTGCCACATGCAAGGGTTTGTCTAGGGTACATACCTAAAAGAATTACTAGATCTTATTGTATGTGTGTTTTCAATTTTGTTAGGTATTTTCAAATTATTCTACCAAGTGGCTACCAAATTACACTCTCAATGGTGTAAATTGCTTCTTTTCCACACCAATAGTTGGTATCATCAGATTTTGAATTTTCACCAATCCGAAGGGCATGAAATATTTCAGTGGTGTTCGTGTTCTTTTTTCTGATTACTAGGAACTTTCCTATGTTAATTAACCATTTTGTTTTCTCCTTCAGTGAATCGCCTGTCTTTTCTATTGGGTTGTCTTTTCTATTAATATTAGTTCTTCATATATTTTGTGTATTAACTTTCCATAAGCTGCTACTAATACTTGTGGTTAAAATACGTTCCTTGACCTTCTTCTGACCTGAAATAAGTATTTAAAAAGGCATTTGTTACATTTAACCCAGCATTTCTAGGTCTTTTGCACTGGGGTTGTTTTCACTCTGCTGTTTGTCTGTCTGTTCTAGTGGTGGAAGGAGATGCCCAGTCTGAGTATAGCATGATGTGTCTTCGGATCAGGGCACAGGCCACTAGTTTTTGCTGGTGAAGCTCTAGCAGACCAAGCATGGCTCTAAGGTCAACACTGTGGCAGCACTTACCCAATATCTAGAGTGAAGTTGATGGGAGCAAGACTAGCCACTCTTTGAAGGCACCAGTGCTGGGATGTTGTTCTCAAGAGTCGTTCCTGGAAACCCAGCAGAGGTCCTGCTCTTCCAGGCCTTCCAGTGATTTTGTAAGAAGCTAATTCCCTTTGTCAAAGTTATTTCTCCTTAAAATAGGCAGAGTAGTTTCTGTTAGCTACTGAACTCTCCAACATAGACATTAAGAGTCTAAGACAAACGTAGAAGAGTTTAACCATATTTGTAAGTGAAGAAATGCAAATTAAAACAAGATATGTTTAAAAATTTTTAATATAGTTCACCTATTACATAGGCAAATATTCAAAATATAATGCTTGGTAATAGTAAAGATTTGAGGAAACAGAGATTCATGGCTGCTGCTAATATAAAATTAG
>JAQQAC010025709.1:7437127-7490809 GCA_029783875.1 Phataginus tricuspis
GGGCTCAACATCATTCATTAGGAAAATACAAATGAAAACCACAAGAAAATACTGCTACATACTTGCCAAGAATTAAAAAGACTGTTTCCATCTGTAAGATACAGATAACAAGATCTGCCAGCTTATGCCAACTGTTGGTGAGGATGTGAAGCAACTAACTTCCATAAATTGATTCAACCTTTTTGGGAAACTGCTAGGCAGTGTCTATTAAAACTAAATATTCACCTATCCTATGACCCCAAAAAATCTACTAACATACCCAGTAAAAGTGAGTGCCTTTATTCAACAACAGATCATACCAATGTTTACAGCAGGTGCATGCATAATAGCCAAAAACTGAAATCGACCAAAATGCCCATAAATGGTAAAATGGATAAATTAACTGTAGTATATTCATACAATAGAATACTAGTCAGCAATAAACAAACAACTGATGTATGCAATACCATGGATGAATCTTGCATAACAAGGTTAGGTGAAAGAAACCAGACAGGAAAAACAAAACAAAGCAAAATAAACGAACAAGCACACTGCTTGACTGCAGTTACATGACGTTTAAGAACAAGAACATTAATATATAGTGTTAAAAAACGAAATCCAAGTAAATTTGAAGATCTGGTTGGCTTTATTAAGCAATTCATGAATCTGGCAGCATCCCTTCTAGCAAGGTGAGATGCTCTGAAGGGCTACAGAAAAGGAGATTTTTAAAGGCAGGACAAGGAAGTTATAAAAAGAAAAAAGAATTATTGCATGTGAGGTCACCTTCATCTTTGAACAAAAGGGTCTCATTAGGTGGATTCCTTTGGGGGATGGAGGACGTGACATTAGCTTATCAGTGCTGCCAAGAAAATTCCTGACTGACTACATTTCTGGGGAAGGTTGAAACTGAAATTAGGTTTAGGTATTAAGCCCCAGTGTGGTGACTTGGCCCAGAAGTGACATCCTGTTGGGTCTGTGTCTTTCTTTTTAACTATTGTAATTGAAGTCAGAATAGCGGTTACGTCTGCGGTGATGAAGTATTGACTGGGAAGGAGCAGGTGGAAACCTGAGTAGAAATGTCCTCTATCTCCATCTGGCAGCTGATTACATGTGTATATACACGTAGCATTTCACCCAGCTGTTGTCTTAAAAGGAATATTAAGTGTCCTTTTATTGCGTGTTATACATGGGAGGCAGTACAGAAGGGAGGGAGGGAAATGGAGAAATGAATACGATTACCTAGGGGGCTTCTCAAAATACACTAGCTGGCAGGTACTGTTATCTGCATCTTAAAGATGGAAGCACTTCGAGGTTCGCTGGTGTGTTCGGTGTCAGAGCGGGTGTGTGACCCGAGAGGCTAGAGGCCACGATGTGCACGATGTCAAAGCCTTTGTGTTTCCACCTAGAAAGGTGCCCGGGAGAAATGCCTCCCGCCTGAATTGATGTCTTCCTCCCGGAAAGGCTGTCTTATCACCATGGGCCTCGGTGGCGCGTGGGCCCTTGTTTCCCACCCACGACTGTGAGCCTGCTCCCACAGGGTGACACGTTCAGTTAAGACTTCCGCTGGGCTTAGCGGCGGGCACATGAACGTTTGCGGGGTCCGGACGACGAGTCGCCGGTCGCGATCGGCCCTTTGAACAAGCCCTGTGATTGCGCAAGCCGCAGGATGCGGTCGGCGCTTCCTTCCGAACAGGAAGCCATTTGTACAAGTGCACCGATGACTTCTTTTGAACTGAGCCTAGCCGCGTCGCTCTAACTCACACTGAAACGCCAAGGCCTGCCAGGCTTTGGGGGCGGCGGCGCGCGACCGGCCGGCCCACGTCACGTTAGCGGAAGCAGGTGCGCCACGGCCTGTCCCGCCCCGCCCCACCCCGCTCACCTGCGCGCGCAACCGCGCCCAGCGGGCGGCTCGGCGACGGCCCGAACGTATTTATATTGCGCTATTTTGGTCGCGTTCCCTGATTGGCCGGCCGCAAGTGACGACACGCCCGCACGCCGTAGGGCGGGAACGAGGTCGGGAGGAGGAGCGCGGGGCGAGAGAACGCGACCCCAGACTTGGGGTGAATCCTGCGGTGTCCCCATCCGTGACGCCTCTGTGGATTCCCTGGGCCGCCTCCATGCCCGCTCAGCAATCTGTCGGTTGGGTTATATTTTAGTGAAAGAGTCCGTGGGGTCTAAAGGGGCTGCAAGAACCGAACCAACTCAGGCTTCTGGCGATTCGAGCTGGCGTTACACTTCCTACAAGGCACATGCCAGCCCGAACCTGCTGAAGTGCCATTTCCTGCCTAGAAACGCTTGTCAGCCCCCCTCTGCAGACCTTTCTTTCTGCCATCCGTGCCTCGCGTTTTGCTAAGCCCGCCCTCGGGCCGCCTCCGTGCTTCTCCCCGCCGGGCCTTTTTTCTTCTGTGCCCTCTGTGCTATCACCTACCCTCCTCTGAAGCCAAAGGAAAAAAACACCCTTTAGACATCTTAATAGGATATCATTTTCACAGCATTGCCATATCGTGATAAGAGCCACGTCTGGCCTTTTCTGCATTCTGGCTGCCCATCAAAAAGGCGGCATTACTTCTCTGAGTTACAAGGTTCTTCAATTTCTTCTGGTGACAAAACTGTCCTTGAGTTTCTTTGGTGAAAGTTGCCGACTAAATTACCAAGTGTGATTCACCAAAAATCCTTATCATACATAAAAAGATAACCAAGAAAGGCCGTTTGAAGCTGTCACTGCCTGTCTATGGGAACTTAGCTGTTAATGAGTTTTGTTTCTTCGCATTCACTAAAGTAACCTGGTTGCAAAGCCTGTAAAGGCTTCTGACATTTCCTGAGCTCACAGTCTTCAAGATCGTTTGCAGGTGGAATGTGGAAAGAACAAAATTTGGGAACTATTAAAGGTGAACCTCAATAAAAATTGTCCTTTATTAAGTACTTTTAATGTGTCAGGCATTAAGGCTTACGAGGGTTTCGTTTAATCCTTTCAAAATCCACATGACTCAGATACCATCATTATACCCATTTTACAGAAAAAGAAACTAAGGTCCAGAGAGATGGAATAACTTGACTGAAGTCATGTGTTAGTATAATAGCAGTGCCAGGATTCATACCCAAGTCTGTGTGACTGACATTTCTGACCTTAACTGTTAAGCTCTACAGTTTCTTGTCTCTTTGTCTTATCTAATTGGAAATTCAGTTTCAGGCTGGCACAAAAGGAGTTGAAATCAGCCCATAAGTGTTATAAATCTCCGAGGAAGATGTTCGTTCTGCTGTTGGTTTAAGAAAAGGATTGCCACTAAAGGAAAATAATGTGCCAGGGGTCTTAGTCTCTACAGCCCCTGGAAAACAGACCATATTAAACTGCAGTACAAAGTTTTTGAAAAGATTTTGGATTCTGCTCTGCTCGATATGGAGACTAGACTGTTTTCAAAGTGACCTAACTTGATAAAGTTAGGAACTAGGAAGAAGCTTGGTCAAAAGAATGACTTTCAAACATTTTTCTACACTTTCCTCCACAGAGCTACCAGAACTACCTGAGTGATGGAAGTTCCAAACACAACAGGCCCAGCAGTTGGGACTGCCTTGACGCAGGCAGGCCTGGTGTGATCCCAAGCCTACCACTCTCTCTCTTCCATTTAATGGGATGTGAGTTTCCAGACTTCTCTGAATCTTGTTTTCCATATCTGTAACCTATTTTGCTGTAACCAAGTGAAATATATGAAGTTCCTGGATTAGTTTATAGTGTATAAATATTTAAAAAATGTTAGTTCTCTTTTTTGCCCCTTCCCCTTAATGTCTAGCATTTGGGAGTAAAGCATTTGGCTGCAGTGATTTTACTTTTACTGTTCCCTTTACAGAGCTACATTGACTGTACCGAATTTCATGATCAGGTAGTAATTTACATTAAGAACATTTATTATCATCTATAACTTAAACGTCTGTATTGAAACTTCAGCAATATTCTTTCCAAATATCAGCTTCAGTTTTAATTGTGTCTGTCATTCATTTAACAGATATTAAAACTCTATTAGGTTCTTCTTTAATAGAGCTTTCTGAAAATATTTCAGCAAAATAGTTTGGTTCGTAAATAGGCACTAGGGAGACAGATTGTACTTTCATGGCAATAATAGTTTGTTCTTTCTTACTGATCTAAAGTTCTAACTTCAACCATAATGAATAAAAATGATTTGATCTGGCAAGAAAAAAACAAAAAAGGAAAATACACAAAACTAAGACCAGAACCAGGCATTAACAAAAATTAAAGGCATTTATTTTTATTTTATTTTTGTTTGTTTTTTTTTTTTTACAATTTATTTTATTTTAGTATCATTAACCTACAATTACATGAGCAATATTGTGATGATTAAACTACCCCCTTCATCAGGTCCCCCCCACCAACCCTATTACAGTCACTGTCCATCAGTGTAGTGAGATGAGAATCACTACTTGTCTTCTCTGAGCTGTACAGTCCCCCCCGTTCCCCCCCGACCCTATGTCTGCCAATCGTAATGCCCCTTTTACCCTCTTATCCCTCCCTTCCCACCCATCTCCCCAGTCCCTTTCCCTTTGGTAACTGTTAGTCCATTCTTCGGTTCTGTGAGTCTGCTGCTGTTTTGTTCCTTCATTTTTTTTTTTCTTTGTTCTTATACTCCACATATGAGTGAGATCATTTGGTACTTGTCTTTTTCGGCCAGGCTTATTTCACTGAGCATAATACCCTCCAGCTCCATCCATGTTGTTGCAAATGGTAGGATTTGTTTTTTTCTTATGGCTGCGTAATATTCCATTGTGTATATGTACCACCTCTTCTTAATCCATTCATCTACTGATGGGCACTTAGGTTGCTTCCATATCTTGGCTATTGTAAATAGTGCTGCAATAAACATAGGGGTGCATCTGTCTTTCTCAAACTGGGCTGCTGCATTCTTGGGGTAAATTCCTAGGAGTGGGATTCCTGGGTCATATGGTATTTCTATTTTGAGTTTTTTGAGGAACCTCCATACTGCTTTCCACAATGGTTGAACTAATTTGCATTCCCACCAGCAATGTAGGAGGGTTCCCCTTTCTCCACATCCTCGCCAACATTTGTTGTTGTTTGTGTTTTGGATGTTGGCCATCCTCACTGGTGTGAGGTGATATCTCATTGTGGTTTTAATCTGCATTTCTCTGATGATTAGCGATGTGGAGCATTTTTTCATGTGCCTGTTGGCCATCTGAATTTCTTCTTTAGAGAAGTGTCTATTCATGTCCTGTGCCCATTTCTTAATTGGGTTATTTGCTTTTTGTTTGTTAAGGTGCGTGAGTTCTTTGTATATTTTGGATGTCAACCCCTTATCAGATACATCATTTATGAATATATTTTCCCATATTGTAGGATGTCTTTTTGTTCTACTAATGGTGTCCTTTGCTGTACAGAAGCTTTTCAACTTGATATAGTCCCATTTGTTCATTTTTGTAAAGGCATTTATTTTAAAATATAATTTAGAGGATGCTGTTCCCTTTTAAAAGCATTCATTTTGTTAATTGATCTTGCATAATCAATTAAGAGATTGTTTTCGTCACTGCTACTCAAAGGGAGACTTTTAAGTCCTCTTCGCAAGTATAAAGTTATAAAATGTGCTACCTGCTTGTGTGCGTTGCACAGTGAGGCAGCACTGGATATTATTACAAAGCAAACTTTGCAAACCATTACACATCCAAATATGTTTTAAGGGAACTGAGTTTCCAGCAACTGGCAAAGTATTAAGTTTAACTAAATAGTTTGAATTTAAGTGGAGCTGTTTTTTCCTAACATGAAAGCACGTGACTTGGGCAACAGGTATTTGACACCCAAATACCTGCTTGGATTATTTGGTTGAGTCAAATGAGCAGGCAATTCAATAGAAAAAAAATTAGATAATTAGACAAACCCACTTTTTTTAGACCATATAAAACTATACTTTCAGACTTAGCAGTCTTTAACAGAATTTGTATCAGGGATGAGAATTAACATACAATTGTATGCAATATGATATGATAAATTAATATATAACATATAATGTACCAGATTCATTACTGCAAATAACTGATAAGCTATTAGCTACAAAAATAGTAATATGAACTGAGGGCAGAATATAAGAGATGCCGATGCCAGTGTGGTCTGGTTTGGATTCATTCTTTTCACTCATTTCATTGCCAGCTAGAGTGATTTAGGGTGTGATGGACTCATTATTTTTGCTCCAATAAAGGGCTGCCTTTGAAAACTTGCCTGTCCCCTAACTCTTTACTGTTGCCCCAATCTTCTGTTGACAAAACTGAGGAACCAAACAGCAGCAGACAATGAATGTGCTCTCTACTCTTGCTAAAAAGTGAACACAGTCTCCACTCTGGAACCTGAGCTGATGAGAATCTATGTTTCAAATGTCCCCTTTGAACCATGCATATGTTCATTCACTCATCCACTCATTCAACAAATCCCGATCTCTTCCTGTGTCCCAAGCATACAAATAAATATGAGTAAGTCATGGTACCTGCTACAACTGGCTTGCAGTCTAGAGTGGGTGAGAGATAAATAAGCAAATAATGCATCTGAGAACCAATTACTTCAATGGAGGAAGTTAAGTATGTGTGCAAGAATGCAGGGATAGAGAAGGCGATGGAGATTGTAGGCAACACCGAGCACAAGGGCTCAGGATGTGGGATGCTGGCAGACCAAGAAGTCAGAACACAGCAGTCGGAGAGCCGCACTAAAGCATTTGACCACCCTCTTTCAGGTCCTGTGGAGCCGAAAGGAAGTTAAGATGTCAGAAAAGCCTCTTCCTCTGGTCTTCAGACTGGTTTTCCCTGCAGTACTGAAAGAAGAAAAATGTAGAACTCAGATCTGCGACGGTCTCCTGAGAAGCGGTATTGACCTCAGCCCTTGCCACGGTAAGGCATTTTACTGTCTCTGCTTTACCCAGGATTAGAACTTCAGTGAACTTGTGAGGTTTTTAGAGTAATCAGTTTGCCAGATATCATCAGGCATTTTTCTCTGGTAGTAAACAAATGGTTCCAGCAGCCTGGGGGATATTTTACCACATTTAATACATAAAGTCTTATAATACCTTTAGACTTGGCTCTTTGTCTAAAAACTGCAATTTTGAGGACATTGCTCACATTACGGGGAAACACACGACAAGGCTGTCTGCTGGCACCTGCTTGGGATCTCGTAACAGCTCGTTCCAGGCCCTGGCCAGTGAGCCTGCATTACACAAGGCGGCAGTCACTCAGAGGGCACATACTAATGACACACTATTTGTACGACAAAGGCTGGGTATTCCTGCTAAAAAAATCAGTAGAGCACAAGAAATACACACCATGGAATAAACACCTAAAGATCAGTTCAGAGGTACATCTGTGTTAGGGAAGGTGCTGGTTACTGATACTACAAGAATGGCTGTGTCTGAAGACTATGTTACGCAAAACCCATCAGAATAGAACACAGACATGTTCCTAGCCATTCTGTGTGCCTTGCATTGGGGAATCTTGGTTATTTCTTTGATGATAAACTAAGGAATTATACCACATCAGGTAGATCTGGGCAGGATGGTTCATGACAGTAGCATTTTGCAGCAGGAATCCTAAAAATACCTGGAATGCAAGATAAACCCTTCTCTGGCTAAGGTCAACAATCCTTAGATACATTCACATAATCCTTGGTCACATAGTCCTTCTCTAAATATCACTTCAGATGACAGAGGTCAGTGGCTAAAACATTGAAGTGATTGCCCTGGGACTCTTGGCTAAATGTAGATAGATGATAGATAGAGCAACTTCACCAGGTACATGAAAAGCCTTTTAGGAAGGAGCTGGTTCACAAACCTAGGAATAGGTTGTCCTGATGGGCTAGCCTTGAAAAACCCTGATATCTGTCTATTGTCCAGAGGTTTCCAAAGGTGAGTTAGTGGTATTTGTTCTAGACCTGAGCACAACTCACTTGCCAGTAGAATAGTACTTTCAGAGTAATTACTCAATTAGGGTATTTTCAAATTAGGTGTTCAGGACTGAAATTTCTGGTAATAAGTTGGATAATCTAATTTGAAAACACTTTCACTACAAAACACCTAAAAATACTGGATAAAATACAACTAACTTCTCTTTAAATGCATGTCTAAACTAGCAAGACCTGATAGTCTCAGTAACCTAAGGGCTTGGGGATTTTAGGAAGACCTACTTCATCCATACAAATAAAGTTTTTCAATGAAAAGTGAAAGACATAAAACCAGAATATCTGAAGTCTCCTTCTTAAGCTGATCCATGTTTCTGATGTTGTTGATCTACAAATACAAGGTATATACAATCCATCATATTCCCCTATTCTAAAAACAAAGGAAGGCCTTCCTTCTTTAATAATTCAGTTCCAAAGCCCTTGAGATCAGTGACCTAAACACAGGGGTGCTGACGCAGGGCGGTGGCCTGTCAGAGTCAGGAGACTGGTTTCATACAAAGAGATTGAGCAAATAAGTAGGTATGTTGAGGATAATGGGAGTCAGGTTTCTTACTGTTGAAACAAGGAGTTACAAATATGGAAAAGGGAGAAGCCAGAATGAGCCATGTAATATTGCATCAGAATTGGCAGGATGAATATGTACTCATGGTTTTCAGTGTACACATGAGTGTGTATGTATACATACATTTTCCACTTCTGACTATTGAGAGAGTCTAAAGCAGTGAGACCCCAGTAACAATGAGCACACCTAGCACCAAAATCTTGGTTTCTAAAACCCATTCTTCATTAAAATCAACCAGGGCTCCCTGATTCCAGGGCTGAGTTGAGGAAAGTGTAAGATGAACCTAGACCATTTTGTTGACCTAGAAAACAAGGATGCACTCAAAGTATGATGGAGATAAGTCAAAAGGACACAGAAGCTAACTTGAATGGGCTTCCACTAGCCAAATCTGGGACAATTCAAGCATCAAAATATCTAATGGTAGTAAGAGATTACAAACTTGTTGAATAAAATAGGAAACTATGAGTTCATACTGAAATAGACAGATGACAGATAGATAAATAATAATAGATAGAAGAGACAGTTTAATCTTATAGTAACACACCAACCAATAAATGTAGATGGAATGATAGGATCAGAAAATCACCTTTTAGTAACCATCATAATAATAATTAATTTAAGCAAGAGACTTCAATAGATGCTAAACCGAGTGAATGAAAGCTTGATGAGGAATGAGATGTTTGCATCACCTCAAATAAGTCCTTATTAAAAACAAAGAGAAAAGAAGTAAGCTGATGGTGGGAAATCCTGACAGATGCCACCTGAATCAGGTGATCAAAGTTAACATCATTGATAAGCAGACACACTAAGTCCAAGAACCACACTATGTACAACTAGTCCTGAAAATGGCATTAAGAAGCTATGAAAATATGAATTTCTTAGTGAGGTAGACCCCACATTCATGAGGAATATGTGCTTTGCCAAGAAGCAAGAGAAGATGAGGTCAGTGATGCCAAGGCCCTGAGTATGCACGTCCCACCCATCAGGGTTATTGTAAAGCCCAATGTCAAGTGCAAGATCCCAAAATGCATCAGCTGCAAGTTTAGTTGACTTGTCTACACTGCCTATTCCAAGGTTAGGAAGTATGCTAGTGTGCTCAGCACCAAGGGTCTCATGTTCTGCTGGCCAAAGGTCAAGGTCAAGGCTCAAACCAGGCTCCAGCTCCAGCTCTAGTTCTGGCTCAAGCTCAGGCCCCTGAAAGCCCTGAGGTAGCAGCTTCCATGTCCAACGTGAGCAAAAAGGGCTGGTGTCTCCCTGGCACGCTGTCTGCAGCAGGCTGGTGTCTGCCTATGCTATTTGTACAACTAAACCTGAGGCAAGAGCTGTCAAAAAAAAAATTAATATCATTGATAATGGGACAAATGAAATCATGTGTCACCTGATAGAATTCAGTAAGAACATGAATCACTTCTGTGAAATTTCCATCAAAAATGCCTACCTGAATCTAATTATGAGAAAACATTGAACACACCCAAATTGAGGGACATTCTACATATCAACCTGACTGTAATCTTCAAAATGTCAGTGTTTTGAAAGACAAGAAAAGACTGAGCAGCTGAAGGAGGTTGAAGAAACTTGATATTTAAATGAAATGCCTACCCCTAGACTGGATCATTTGGCTATAAAGAACATTGTTCAGACAACTGGTGAACCTTGAGTGGGGTTGGTGGTAGTTCCCATGTTGTAATGCTTCAATGTCAATTTTCTGTCTTGATGGTTATATTGTCGTTATGCAGAAGACTGTCCTCGTTAGTAGGCCATATACACTAAAGTCTTTAGGGTTAAGGGAAAATCATGCTTGCAATTTACTCCCAAATTGTTCAAGAACTAAAAATTCTTTGACTTATTCTTGGAACATTTTTTTTGTTTTGAAATTATTAGTAGAAAACAAAAACCTGAAGTCTTCAAGCATGGAGCTAATAAGTTTTTAACCGCAATTACTACCATTCGTTCATTAAACATGTAGTCGGCATCCACTAGGTGCAAGGCAATATGTCCCATCACCCTTACTGAGACAGTTTCTGCCCCACTGAAAAATAACATTCTGAAAGGTTGGGCCTGACATCAAAACTTTACTTTTGAATTAGTGTCTGTTGAAGTCAGTATCTGCAGCACGATGAACACAAACCACTTTCTTTCCCTTGAAACAGCCTTACAGTTAGGAGCCACGGTGAGTCATAAAATGCTTAAATATTGCCAAGGCCCAAGTTGGTTACTGCTCTGTCATTTTCAGATTAGAAATTACCCAGGGGCAAATCCAGGTTTTATTTATGCCTCCCCCACCCCCCGAGAATGAATTAACTTGGCCCAGGATCTTGGAAGGGAGCCATGCAAGTGAAGGGCCCTGAAGCTCAAGCCATTTCCGTCTCAGGAAATCCACATCCGACTTTACACAAATCAGACACGTCTATTTGTTCTTGAGAGTTAAAAAGTCCAGTAACTTCCCTTATGGTGATGTCTTTTAAATCTGCCTGAATCAAGATTCTTCTAGGACTTTTCTCTGAAGACAAACCTAAGGCTGTGTTTGGGCTGTCCCTTCAGGCACCTTCTGGTACTGGCAGAATGCTGTCCCCACTTTTGGAGGGATGTTCAGTGGGATGCCAGCACACTAATGGATTTGTTAACCCATTTATTTTGGGGTCATGCTCCCTGTACAGAGACCATATAATAAAATCACAGAGAACAACTGTGGACTTTACAGTGCACTGTTATAGCTACTCTGGACAATGTTACAAGGTCATGAGGCATAGTAACCATAACCACCTACTGCAAAACTTTGCTCACCTATACTGGGTAGGGAGTATCAGCCAACCACGAAATCCACGAAGTGTCAGGATGTGTGTGGTACCACGCTACCTACCTACAACAGACCTTCCCCAACAGGGAACCCCTAGGCCTGCTCTTCACCTGACCCTCCCGGATACCACCCCACCTCTTATCACATCTTAGGGCCCCACTCTAGAGCCATTTGGTCCTCAAAAGGCCCCACTCCCATTCAGCTCCTACTGCCCACAGGACAAGTTTCCGACTCCTCAGGGTACACCGACCCCTCACAAGCCACCGTACCTACCCACCTCCCCCTACTACTCCTCTCCCCTAAAGGGCCATGCCCTGTCACGACCACCTTTGTCTTCATGTCCTTCTCTCACTGCCTGACACCTCCTTTCCCCACTTCTTGTGGCAAACTTCTACTCGGCCCCAAAGAAACAGCCTGTCTTCGTCCATTCAGGCTGCTGTAACAAAATACCACACACTAGGTGGCTTGTAAACAACAGGAATTGGTTTCTCACTGCTCTGGAGGCTGAAGGACCAAGGTCAAGGTGCCAGCACTTGGAATTCTGGCGAGGGCTCTCTCCCTGCTTCAGAGCTGGCGCCTGCTCCCGTCCTCACGTGGGGAAAGGAGCGAGGCAGCTCCCCGGAGCCAATCCCATTCAGGAGGCCTGGCCCTGTCAGGCCTCATCTCCCAACACCTTTATTTTTGGGAGTTGGGATTTCAGCATATGAATTTGGGGGTGACACATTCAGACCCCAGCCCAGCCCAGATGCCAGCTCCTCTGTGCCGACTTCCTGACCTCTCAGAGGGAGGCTCAGCCATTCCCTCCCACACTGCTGGGGCGCGGAGCACCCTGTCCTTGCGTCTACAGGCTTCACCTGCCTCATCCTTGATGGCCTAGAAAAAGCCAGAGACAGAGACCAAATCTTGCTGAGCTCTGTAGACCCAACACTTGTGCCTGGCATATGGTTGGCACTCAGTTGTTCCAATAAGCTTCAGCTGTTAATACTAGTATCCACAAGTATGCTATTTACTGAATGCTGTCTGCTGGGTTATTTGCTAAATGAACCAATGAATGAAGCCTCTAAGATACATATATGGCCCAAGGAAAAGGTGAGCTCCACAGGAGGAGGGGCTCACACCTGGTAAACTTTGGTCACCAGGGGCCACCGCGGGAGCCCCCAGTGGTGGGGAGGGGGGCAGGTGTGGGGCAAGGAGAGCAGCCTGTAGGTGATGGGGCTCCTCCAGCCAGTGCCAGGGAGGAGAGGAGACAGCTTAGTGAGGAGTGTGGCCTTGTGTCTCTTTACCTATAAAACTGGGAAACATTGTTGCATGTTGGCTAACTGAAAGAGCAGCTGAAGAACTGGCGTAGCATCAATTCACTAATACTGGCGGTAGGAAACACCTCATCCTTGCACATACAAATCCATGTGAGGGAAACACAAAGTGTGGCCAGTTGGCCCTAAGACTGTTTGCCCTGCCCTGTGAAAGGGAAGGGGAGGAGAGGAAAACTAAGGATTAGAAAATGCCAGAGACTTTGGAAAATAAATCATTGCTGTTTAGGTCCTGCCCATTTCATCAACATTCCCAGCGGCTCCTCCAGAGGTCTGGCCTAGTGGAGCATGGCACTGCCTGATACCTTCTGTTTATCTCCTGGTTTATCTTGCAGAGGGAAGTATTTGGGAAAAGTGAACTTCCCACCCTCTGCTGAAAGTGCCTCATGCCTACGTTCAACACAGCTCTCGGCTGTCAGTGGGGGCAGGCCTGCGTGGCTTAGCGGGCCCTTAGCTACCAGCCCAGAAAACCGACTCTAGTGAATCCCCATCCTGACCCTGCTGGCGCCTCAGGTAAGAACACACGTGGCTGAAATAGAAACAGTCTGCCAGACAGTGACATTTCAATGCAAAGACCAACTTGTTCAGAATATTTGGGAATAACTTTTTCCACCAACAAATTAGTCCTGAGTTCCCTGAATCCTTTCCTCTGTCTATGCCCAGGAGCAGGAGAGTCTTGGTCCTCCCAGGCCCTGGGAACAAGGCCCTTCACCTCTTGTCAAGGCTGTCCAGTTCTGTCCATCCCAGCAACATGGGCCACCCTGCACCCTGAAAGCCACAAATGGGAAGAAGGGAGTTCCTGCCTCAGCCAGGAGCCGTCTGTTTTGGGATATTTTGGCCTAGGGCTCAGAGGTAAACAGGAGACACACGGCTCCTATGCTTCAGCTATTAATAAAATCCATCATCATAATATCAATACGCCTTCTGTTTACTGACGGCTGATGCTGGGCCCAGCTGTAGACCAGGCATTTTGTATATCACCTCTTGGGGAATCTTTACTCTCCTCCCCATCCAGTGCCACCCGCAGGACCCATCTCAACCCCCCAAGCCCCAGGAAGAATCCCCCGACGCTCCCAGAGTTGCCCTGTCTGGTACACCCACACACAAAATGTGATTCCTAGGCCAGCAGCCTGGGCACTGACTGGGAGAAATTTGGAATCTCAGACCCTACCCCAAATCCAAATCCACATTTTAGCAAGACCCCCAGTGACACCAGTGCGTGTAGGTCCTCTGTAATCTGTGGCTTCCTAACTTATCAGTGGTTCTCCCTGGCTCTAGAGCTGTTTGTTAGGTGGCCCCTTTGTCTTGTTGGAGAGATTAGAAGTGGGATGTTGGTTTGCCACAGTGACTGGATACTGTCCAAACTGCAGACTGAGATCAGAGCAGATGATTGGGGATCCCTGTCCCCAGAATGATCGCATGGTGAGCCCTGCTGCATGGCAGCCTGCTGGTCTGTGTCATCCCAAGCAGTGCCATGGCCTCCAGACACAATGCTCCCGGGCCTCTGTTTGGGTCCTAGAATTGCATAAACAAGTGCACATAAAGGTGCATGAGGGGGTTCAGGAGATAAATGACCCTTTGGTTTTTTGATGCTAAGAAAAACAGGCCCCGTCCCTGGAATTCTCCCCTCAGGCTACCTCTTCGGCCCTATGTGGCAGGTGTCCCCCACACCCAAACCCTCTGTGCTTCCTGGTGGCACAGCCACTTAGTCAGAGCTAGCCACCTCCCGTGGGCTCTGGGGTTTCAGAGCCTGTTCGTGAAAGAGTGTATAGGAATCCTGTGGTCTCTGCCAGGCCACTGCCAGACCCCTGGCTCATTGTTCTTCTCCAGGGCTGTCACTACCACTTAAACAGCTCTCACTTTTAAAATCACCTAGTAAACATGTGCACCAGCCCTTTGAAAAGAACTATATATTTACTCTTTCTCACTTCCTGTGGGCAGGATGGACCCACCTCTGACTGCTCTTCAGCAGTTGCTCTGATTCACTTAGGGAGTGAGGGCTTTTCAGCAGGGAGGGGAGTGATTTGTGTGGTCGTTGGAATGCAGGTATGGGTGTACCTTCAGAGTGTTTGCTGATAAAATAAAGCAAGTTTGGTAAGGCAAACCTGTTATATAAACGCACATTGTGTGTGCATGTGTGTGTGTGTGTGTGAGTGACTGTCCCCACACCCACCCACTTGAAGGAGAGGGCTGTGTGTGTTCTGGCAGCCTTTGCCAGGGCTGGAACACTGGAGTGTCCTCTCTGTAGTTGACAGCACCTCTCCATGGGGGAAGCCCCAGGCTTGCCCTTGTAGGGAATGCACCTCCTCTGGTGGAGGCAGTGGAGGCAGAGTACCTTGCCCAGCTCCCTGCAAGGGCCAGTCCCAGGCTTTCAGGTTGCAGGTCTGGAGGGCTGAGCCCCAAGTCATGCCCAGGGAGGCTGAGCTCAGCTGCAGCGGAGGCCCAGCTCAAGGCCAAGGGAGCTCTGGGCAGAGCCAGCCTTTGCACTCACTCACATTTGCAAGACCCTTGAGCCATGGTGCTAGTGAGCCCTCAGTGCCTGACCAGCCAGAACAAGGCCAGGAAGTGCGGGGTGGAAGGCACAGCTGGGTGTGCACACCTGGTGTGGTGACACTTCGAGTCCTGTGTTAGGACTGCTGCCTCTTTGTTTCAGAGGTAGTGTCATAGATGTGTCAGGGGAGTGCTGTTCAGAGCTGGCCTCTCTGGGCTCCAACCTCAGCTCT
The DNA here is from genome assembly GCA_029783875.1 of Phataginus tricuspis. Lineage (NCBI taxonomy): Eukaryota > Metazoa > Chordata > Mammalia > Pholidota > Manidae > Phataginus > Phataginus tricuspis. Next base: position 7,452,453 of record JAQQAC010025709.1, read on the forward strand.
GCCACAAAGTAGATACAGTGTCCCTAGGCAAGCTCCTTAACATCTCTGTGCCTCAGTTTCTTCCTCTATAAAATAGACAGTAATAGTATCTACCTCATAGGATTGTTGTGAGGATTAAAGGAATTAATTTGTGGAAAGAGCTCAGACAGTAGCTAACACTCAATGAAAATTAATCATTATTCTTCAGGGACAAAAATCATGTCCTAGAGGGTGGCAGGGATGAGATAGGGAAAGCATTTTAATCTTCTGAAACCCAACAAAATTCATCCAGAGATTTTTCTACACTATCAAAAAGGAAAGAAAGACCAGTGCACATCACTTCTTGTTACTGGGGATGCATTTTCAGATTATGTTCAAGTGTGGTAGCAAAGTCCTATCTCTGTTTTAGAAGAATACCTTATCTTAGGGAAAAAATTTAAACCTACGGGCTGGTTCTCAAGCTTATGTACTTTCTATTTTTAGAGTTAACTCCCAAAATTAAAAGAAGATCAGCATTCTGAAACTATACCCAAGAGCTTTCTATTGCTATTTCTATGTAAAACATATATTTCTATGGAGGAAAGACAGGTCTCTAAATAAAGCGTATTTACATTTCTGTCTCTTTTTATAATACCTATAATACTAATCACTGCTTCAGTATTTTCAGAGCCTGCCTTAAATTTATTTAAAATCAGTGTACTTGGAAAATGCACCACTGTATTAACCTTTGTGTGTCCCTTCATTCAGCTATCCAGCAAGCATTTATTAAGTATCTGCTCTATTTTATATTGGGTGGTAGTAAGGCTGTAAGGATCCAAGAGCTCTTGGGCTCTACTTGGGGGGACTATGAGCAGTACATGCCTATACTGTATTAAGATAGGATGACTAGAAGAAGAAGAAATATAGAAGACACTATAATTAGTTAGCTAATCTTATTTATAAATTATAAAATCAAATCCAACAACATTTCCAAATGTAACCATGTTCTCTGTTGAGAAGCTTCAGGGATGTCCACTACCCAACCCAGGAGTTTAGAGGGTCAGTGAGAATGGTAGGCATACAAGCCACAGCCACACATACCCCGTGAGGGGTATCAGCTGAGAAAAAGAATGAACCATATCTCCTTAGATAAATGATTTCTCAGGCAGCAGTGGAAAACAAGCAAAGGAATTCAAAAACAGAATTGCATTCCCTTTCATAAACACTGTTTACTGTAACATCACGAATTCGTGTAAACTCCATGTACTGCCTGTACCAAGAAAATGCACTGCTTTCATGAAGCAAAAAAAGCAGTCTGGTTCTTTAGAGAAAAGGAATTGTCATAAACTGTTGACATAAAACCTATTGCCAAGCAACAAAACAGCGACTCATCACACCTTTCTCCCAGCCAAAGATATACACAGCCTCACCCTCTCACCTGCTTCTTCCTCTGGACTCAAAGTGCAGAGTTCTTTTAATAGGAGCTGTGGTTGGGATAACTGGGTTTGAACGTCCCAGTTTAAAACACCAGTAGTATGAAGTCCTGCCAGTTGCTAAGAATTTAATCATATAGTCAGAGTCTGTGAGAAAGTCGTGACATAATAAAACAAGATGGCCTTTGGGCTGGGTTCCTTTTAGTTTCTTTTTTCCTGTACCGTGTCTCAGGAGTGTCATTTTCTTGCCCCTTAGCCAGGGGCACCAGGGCAGTCCTTCTCCTCTGATGTCATGCTTAGTGTGAAAATGGAATCATGCAACATAACATTTCTTTTCAGACTCCAAATGCATTGGTGAAGCTCCAAGTTCGTTTCAATGCCAGATTCATTTCATTGACTAATGCTAAGTCAAAATGAGCAGCTCATCTCACTTCCAAATGTTGCGTATAACAAAACCATTGAACACAATGTTTGGAAGAGGGTTGCTAACCAACCTTCTATAGAACAGAGTGTATTCAGTGATATGACTCATAGATAAACTACCCTCATGGACCTCACACTGGGTGTGCCATTTGCTGTAGATTGACTCAGTGCTTAACCCTTCTAGGTATGGAGAAATTCCACCCTCCTTCTTTCTCCTTCAAGTCTCAGACTCTTCTGAGTGGTCGCATGGGTGTCGTGGGTGGCAGAAACTGCTGCTTGAAGAAAATGGCTGTACACGGGGGCTACCTCATCTCAGAGTGTGATTAATTTCAGCTAATATAAGTCTCAGAGTATAATACATGTTTCAGCTCTCAGCAGGGGCACGAACTACGGGAAAATACAAATTTCAGCAGTTTGGCAATTAGATACAAAAACAAGAATAACTCTTTCATGTGTAGTAGTGTAAGCAGTTTTACATTCAAGAAGAGTTCAATATTCCACAAGATTAAACATGTTATCCAATTCCATTTATTACCCATTTTGAAACAGACATTTAAAGTGTATTTTTCTTGTCAGCACTCCAAGGTCTTAAACCTCTAGTGCTAACTGAAGGCCTAACAGGAAGGAGAAGTCTGAATACCCTACCTGTGTATGCCCCATCTAAATGTTTGTAACTTTTCTCTTGTGTAAATAAACAGGGATACCACTATGGCATCAGAATGAATATATTTAGCTTCAGTCATTAAGGACATATTCTCCCAATTTCTTTGTGATTTGATAATTTATCATTTTCTTTTCTCTTCTTAAGATCAGTTACAATAGGAATCCAATGACTTGTCATAATAGCAAAGGCAAAATATTTAATCCAGGCTCTGAAATTGGTATAGTCTTTATACTGCTAATGGAAGGCTGATGATTTCTGCAAGAATTAAGAATCTAGAAGTTGATCCATAAGACTGGGAAATGAGTTTTGTTTGTTTTCTTAAGACATAATTTTTTAGAGCTGTTTTAGCTCACAGAAAAATTGAGGTGAAGGTAGAGAGATTTCCCATTTACTCCCTCCCACCACACATGCACAGCCTCCCCATTATAAACCTCCCCCATGAGAGACGGACATTTTGTTATCATTGATGAATCTTCATGGACACATAGTCACCACCCAAAGTCCACAGTTCCATTAGGGTTCACTCTTGGTTCTGTACATGCTTTGGGTCTGGACAAATGTTCGAGGATGTGAATCCACCATTACAGAATCATACAGAGGAGTTTCACTGCCCTAAAAATCCTCTATGCTCTGCTTATTCATCGACTCTCCCCAACCTGGCATCCGCTGATCTTTTTACTGCCTCCACAGTTTTGCCTTTTCCAGAATGTCACATAGTTGAAATCATACAGTATGAATCCTTTTCAGATTAGCTTCCTTCTCTTAGTAATATGCATTTACATTTCTTCCACATCTTTTCATTGTTTAATTGCTCATTGCTTTTTGGTGCTGAATGATATTCCATTGTCTGGATGTACCATAGTTTATTTATTCATTCACCTACTGAAGGACATCTTGGTTGCTTCCAAGTTTTTGCAATTATGAATAAAGCTGCTATAAATGGTCATATATAGGGTTTTGTATAGACATGTTTTCAGCTCATTTGGGTAAATGCCAAAGAGTGTGATTGCTGCATTGTAAGGTAAGAATATATTTAGTTTTGTAGGAAACTGCCAGACTGCCTTCCGAAGTGGTTGGACCATTTTGCATTTCAACCTGTGATGAGTGAGAGTTCTTGTTGCTCCACACCCTTGCCAGCAATGGTATTGATGTTCTGGATTTTGGCTATTCTAATATGTATACAGTGGGATCTCATTATGTTATAATTTGCATTTTCCTGATGACTTAATATGTGGAGCATCTTTTTCTATGCTTATTTGCTATCTATGTGTGTTCTTTGGTAAGGCCTCTCTTAAAGTGTAAGCTGATTCTGTAATCAGGTTGTTTGTTTTCTCATTGTTGAAGTAAAGTAGGTAGGAGAGGTAAGCTAGTCTCTTCATCATTTAAACACCCAGATGTTTCAGCTATGCCTCTAGATCTCATAGAATATACTCCACCTTCCAGAATGGTCCTCAGGCCACGAGAGAGGGGCTCAGAGGATAAGTCTTTAAGGAACCCCAACTTTGTACCATTCCTACTGGATGACCTCAGGCAAATTACTGTAAGTCTTATGGTCAGGTTTCTTTTCCATAAAAATGAAATCCTAACAGTCCTTCTGTCGGGAGGATTGTACAAATCCAGTAAGATAACACTGATAAAGCTCTAGTGCAGTGCCTGATGCTAGGATGGGTGCTCAGAAACATTACTTGTTATGAATAAGAAGTGAACCATGGTATGGTATTATCAGGTGAAACTGGGTAGTAAAGATAGGAATGTTGGATGATTTGGTTTGTAAATTAGTTTGCTAGGAATGCCTTAACAAAATACTAGAGACAAGGTGGCTTATATAACAGAAATTGATTTCTTCACAATTCTGGAAGCTAGAAGTCCAAGATCAAAGTGTCAGCAGAATTGGGTCCTTCGGAAGCTTCTCTCCTTGGCTTGCAGATGGCCGCTTCTCCCTGTGTCTTACATGGTCTTCCTTCTCTGTGAATCTGTGTCCAGATTTCCTCCTCTTATAAGAATACCAGATTGTATTAGATCCCACCCACTTAATTACCTCTTTAAAGGTCCTGTCTCCAAACACCATGCTGAGGAACTGGGGAGTTAGGACTTCAACATATGAATCTGGGGGGAGACACAATTCATCCCATAACAGTTTGGAAAATCTGCTTTGGTGGCTCTGTCAGGGAAGTGAGATAAGCTTTGAAGAGACCAGGGAAAGAAATTTGCTCTGCTCTGCTCTACCTACTCTGTACTCGCTTTCCAGGGTGTGGCCCATGAAGGAGCTGGCACTGTTAAATGGAACAAGGCAAAGCCGCCTTGTCGAGCGGAATTCTCTCACACCGACCAGCTACCGAAATGCACAGCCCCATGTGTTATGGGTTGAATTGTGTTTCCCCAAAATTCCTATGTTGCAGTATCTCAGAAGGTGATCTTATTTGGAGATAGGGTCCTTATGGAGGCAATCAAGTTTAAAATGAGGTCCTTAGGGTGGGCTCTAATCCAATATGACTGCTGTCATAAATGGAAACTTGGATCCAGAGACACACATAAAGGAAGACGATGTAAGGACAGGCTAAAGGTGAGGCCTGGAGCAGATCTTTCCCTCAGCCCTCAGAAGGAACCAGTCCTGCTGACACCTTGATCTAGGACTTCTGTCCTCAGAATTGTGAGAAAATAAACTGTTGTTTAAGCAGTTGTGGTACTTTACTATGGCAGCTCTAGCAAACTGATACACTTCCTTCACTTACTAAACAGTCATTTCATCAGTTGTTATGATGTGTGAGGCCTGAAGATACAGTGATGAGTAAGGTACATTTTCTACCCTAAGAAGCTTGTAGGCTTTCAGGGGAAACAATAACATGAAAAAATCATTTGGGTTCAGTGTGGCTGGTGTTCCATTTCCTTGTTGATCAGGAAATACATTTTCAGCTTTTATTTTAATTTGGCATCAAAACATTGCCTTTCACTAAGAAGGAGTCATTCTCTGCAGTGGAGCAGGGGCCTCCTTCAAGCGTGCTGCCTGCTCTCCTAGTCACCTGATTCCCAGTCCAGTCTAGGCCCCCCCAATCCTTCCTCCACACAGGGCCAGGGTCTTTGGGAGCAGTTCAGTCCACCCCACCCCTCTCTGGCTCAAAACAGTGACTTCCCATTTTCCAAGGATAGGTGTGACTCCCCAAAATGGCATATGCCCTAGCCTGATCTCCTGCTTCACCACGCTGGCCTCACTCCCCCATGAGAACCTTGGCCTGCTTTCTTTCTGCTTGAATCCCTCGTCCCTCCTCTCCTGACCTGGTCCATCTACCTCCCTTCAGATCCTGTTTGTTCATCTCTTTTACAGAGCTTTCCTTGAGCATCCTCCTCAGGGAAAATCTCCCTAGCACCAGGTACATCTGTTTCCTTGCAGTGAGATTTTGTATTTGTTGATGTATTTTGTTTGATAAGTCTAAGCTGTATGAAGGTGTGTCTTTATCTGTTCGCTGTGAGATCCTTAGTGCTCAGGCACTTGGTTGGGGTTCAGTAAATACTGGTTGAATGAATCAATGAGTAAGTGAGTGACTGAGTCTATACTGACGCCTAGGACTTCCTTGGAAAGCCAGCTATAGTGTTTGAAAAATAGTTAAGTATTAGGGAATATGGGAAAAGTCAGTACAAATTTGAGTATTATCCTGGAAACTTTTTGCAACGTTGTTTACTGTTAAGAAGCTTTTCTTATTTCTCAAAATTAATTTCTTCCCTTTACACTTTGAATAATTTCCTGAATATTTACTGAGTATTCCATTCACTAAAAAAACCTCTCATGCACATTTAGAGAATTTTTAAGTAATTCTAGTCCTCTCTTTTTTAAACCATCAGACACCAAGTCACTTGATGTCATTGCTGGGCCAAGAATTTCCTAAATTTTCCAGATTTAATTTAAATTAATTGCATGCTGTGTGAGTTTGAATGTCTGTGGGGCAAAGGTGCATGTGCTCCATAATTGATCTACCAAGGGTGTTGGTTTGTGCTGGTGTAAAGAAGATTATGAGACTAGAGGCTCAGCCCTGAGGAGTCAGTGATCTACCTCGGGGCACATAAATATAAATAAGCGTTTCAGAGCAGCAAGGTGAGCTCTGCAGAGGCATGTACAAACTGCCATGGTCGGTGCACAGCAGATACAAATGGAAGGCTTATACAATCAGCCCACACCCCACATTTTAATAAGTATCATAATCGGAGCAGATTTACTGAATAGGTCAAAACTCAATTACCCTGTTTGACCATTAGGAGAACAAATAATTTGATATTCATTCTTTCTCACCTCTTAGAAAAAATAAGTGAATGCATCTTGATTTTACCAGCTTTCACGAGAAAATCACTTCCTCTCTGTACATTTCTTTGTTTGTATCCCTCTTCCTCTGCCCACCAGCCCTTTCCTCCAGCTTGTAGTTATTTTTTCACATTATAGTTGGTCTTTGGGCACTGAGTTCCCTAAGGGAGACAAAATAATATTCTCTAAAACACCTGACTTTTCAGTGTATCCTTGATTTTTGGCTTTCTTAAAAATACAAATAACCAGTTCCCTGTCTAGATATTTAAGAATTTGGAGTGGATGGAGAAGCAGAATCCTAAGTTACAGGCTCTGTCTTTCAAGTAGGTTTGGAGTACATATAAGACAACTATCTGAACAACATGGCAATTGGGATAGGAGATTAAATTGTTTTACCATTCGATGCAACTGTTCTTTTAGCTCTAAGCACAATTTATTACTAGCTGCTTCTCTTCTGACCCTATTGGGTAAAATTGTTCAGGTGAGTTAGAACATTTCCTGCTGATTTATTTTTTAATTTGTCAGGTCTAATTAAGTTCTGAGAATATTAGCAAATAAAACTGCTATAAAGTATCTGCATTCATAAATTCAAGAAAGTAGAATTTCTTGTTAAGTCATTATTTAACAAGACATGTCCCTTCCTGAGAGCAGAGGCAGATATGCAGGCGACCTGCCGGCCGATGACGGCTGCTCAGGAGGCCGCTGCTTCCTTGGACCCCATCATGACTCCCTGGCCGATTTTAGAGAGTTATATGATGAGCCAAAGGGTCATTCAGCCAGTATTTATTAAGTGCCCTCTGTATGCCTGGCACTGTCCTAGGCCCTGGGGAAAGAGCAGAGAACACAGCAGGCAAAGTGCCTGTCTTCACGGTGTTTACATTCTAGCAAGTGAAACAGACCGTAAACATAAATAAATGTATACTCTAATGTCCAGTAGAATTAAGTGTTATGAAGAATTTAAAGCAGAGAAAAGTGTCAGAGAGGATGAGAGGTGATATCATAAATAGGGTGAACGAGGAGGGCTGTCTGAGGAAGTGACAATTAAGTGACTTTAAATACAGGAGGAAGAACATCCTTCCTGTGCGGGGGATGGAGCAAATGCAGAAGCACGGAGGCATGAGTGGGTCCGAGATACGCAGTGCAGAAACTTCTCCTTTTTTAATCAAATCAGGAGCAACACATTCTAAGTTCATTTCAAATGACACAAAGCATTTCTGAACTTTGGAGTTGCTCAGGGTTTCATTAATTATGAGAGGAGAGCAATATGGGTTTGTCAATCTGGAAATGTCAAAAATTATTTATTTTCTACTAATTTATACCTTCCAGCAGTTGGTATGTATGTGTGGAGGAGGGCAGGGAATTGGGAGAAATTCAGGCTAATGAGAGGAATTTTCTGGATGGAGCTTCTGAGGAAACTCTTTTAAAAAAGGATAGATTCACCTGGCCTTTTTCATGTGCCTTTTGCCCTCCACCCTTCCCCACTTCCTGTCCCGAACACAAAAATGATGCTAGAGGCAGAGCTTTTATCTTGCAACCACCTGGCAATGAGCATGGGGGACAAAAGTCACATGCAAAGGATTGCTAAACAGAAGGCTAGAAGCAGCTCAGGACCCTGCTGGCCCTGCAGGCTGCCCTCACCACTGGAACATTCTATCCACAGACTTCTCCTGGGCCTGTGTGGAAAGGAAACCAAGAGAAACCTTGGCGGGGCTAAGCCAGGCTGTCTGGTGTCTGTTACTCATGGCCAGGTGAGATACTAATTGAAACACTATTACACAAAGATGTATGCTTCCAGATCTGATGATGGGCTTGATTATTAGTAGAATATGCAGGAGGATTACCAAAAAACAGCCTGAATCAAAACTAATTTTCTACACCTGACAGCAAGGAAAAAGTCCTTGAAAGAGAATCTAGTTCTTGCTCTAATTTACACAATGTCTAGGGAGTAGTCATTTGTGTTGGGAGCAGGGTGCCCTGGGGCCTGACAACCCTGACATGGACTCTCGAGTTTGGTTTCACCACCTGCAGATGAAAATGACTCAGGCCCAGCACTGCCCTTATTTCTCAGGGGTTCCAGTATAGTCCAGTGGCTTAATGATTCAGGTGTTAGAAAACTGAATGTGCAGTTGAAGATTCTCCTAGCACTTTCATCAGGTTTAATTCTTAAAGTTGCCTTTGCACAACTTTCCATGTACAAAAGAGTTAGGAATTAAAGCCTGTTCTCACATGTGTGTGAGATGGAAGACTTGCTGAAAATGCCAACAGAGCACTTTGAGAAAATTCTGAATAATAGTCTAGAAAATTCTTGGAAATTCTGGGTAATATGATCAACGCTCAATGAGTTGTATCCTTTTTAAAAAGTTATTCCTACTGCTCAGTCATTGTCTGCTCCGAGAATTCAAGATAATTGAAATCTGAGCCTGGTTGTAAATTAGGAAGCTTATTTGCTAAGAGAAAAAATAATAATCATGATGAAATCTGAAGTACATCACAGATAATACTAAGCTTTGTACTATCCACACATTTAAATAATACATGTGAAGTGTATGTAAGAAAGTTCAAAGTACCGTGCAGATTTAGGTTTATTTTTATTGTTGGTGTGGCAAATTCAAGGCCTAGAATATTTTTGAAAGGATTGGCTTACTTTCATCCTTCAAATACTCTAACAACGGAAGGAGTGTTGGCAAAATAGGACTCTATTAAAATTAATAATTTATTTGTCTAAGCTCTCTTCTGTCAACAAAAGCACTTGTAAGCACTCATATGTTCTTTTATAGAACCTATAGGCTACATTACTTACTATCATAGTTTAGAATTTTTAAAAAAGGTCACAAGAATTCTCACTCTGTCTTGATGTTTCAGTGGTTGTATAAATAATCCCATTTACTTACAGGTTAACATCAGTCATAATGATCTATAATTATAATTTAATAGCATTGTACTATCCTGGATTCTTGGCTGTGAATGACAGAAAACCCAACTCAAATAGGTGTAGGCAAGAGAAGTGAATTTCTTAGTTCACTTAACTGAAAGATTTAGGGGCTCGGCCAGGCTGGACCCAGGAGCTCACAGTCATCGGGCCCCAGCCTCTCCTGCATCTCTTGGTTGTGCTTTCTTCTATTTTTCCCTTATTTTTCAACTGGGCCAAGCTGCATCCTAATAGGTGAAAGTCCATTTCTGAGATTCCCAAGAGTTAAAAAAGTAAAATAAAACAATCCAGAATTGAGTCCCCCTGGAGAAGCCAAGGATCAGCACTGAAGCCAGGGGGATTCCACAGTCTCCTTTGGCCATGTCTGGGCCACACACCTATTCTTAGAGCTAGGGCTCCAGTCAGTTCACCGTACCACAGGGACCAAGAATGAGGAGGGAACAGGTCTCCAAGGCAAGTTTTGGTTCTGTTACTGGAAGAAGGGAGAAAGGATGTTGGGTAACTAAGAATCAAGGAATGTACGTGATTGGCTCAAACAGCACTTTGTGTATCCAGCTCCTCTAATTGTCTGTTTTGTCCTTTTCTTTTTTCTATTCCCTATTAGACTGTAAAGTTCTTGAAAGAAGGGAACATGATTATTTGATATGGCTACCTCTTTCCTCCTGATTCTCTGCTTTGGACCATGCCTAGCATTTAGCTGGCCCTCACAGAATCATTTCTGAACAAGTGAATAGCAGTTGATACCAGCCAGAAGTGTTCAGCTTATTCTTGCACGTAACCATGAGATGACCGCTTGCTTACTTTCCATTCATACCACTTCCTGGTTCTCTTTGAGGCAGATTGGGTATCATCAGTGTGAAATTACCTAACATATATAAGTTACAGAATTTCTTTATAGGTTTGCGGACAGTTAACATTCCCCAAATATAGGACAGAATTAATACACCTACATATGCACTTAATGACAGACCAAAAATAAACAAGGACAAGAAGTCCCACCATTATTATTAGGGAATAACTTTACAAATTATTTAATTTTTTGAGGTTTTTAAAATTGTAGTAAAAAACACATAACATGAAATTTACCATCTTGACAATTTTTTAAGAGTACAATGCAATAACATTAGCTAAATGCACATTATTGTGCAACAGATCTCTAGAACATCTCACCTTGCAAAACTGAAACTTATTCTCATTGGACAACTCCCCCTACCCTTCCTCCCCCCAGCCCCTGGCAACCACTGTTCTACTTTCTGTTTCTAAGATTTTGACTACTTTAGATGCCACATATAAGTGGAATCACTAATATGTATCTGTCTTTTTGTGGATGGCTTATTTCACTTAGCATATAATGTCCTCACGTTTCGTCCATGTTGTAGCATATGACAAGATTTCCTTCTCTGAATAATATAATATTCAGGCTGAATACTATTGCATTGTATGTATATACCATATTTTCTTTATCTATTCATCCACTGATATACATTTAGGTTGCTTCTGCCTCTTGGCTATTGTAAACAATGCTGCAGTGAACATCTGTGTACAAATATCTCTTCGAGATCCTGTTTTCAACTCTTTTAGCTGTATATAATGAAGTGAATTACTGAGTCATATAATAATTATGTTTTTAATTTTTTGAGGAACCTCCATACTTTTTTCCATGTGGTTGCACCATTTTACATTCCCACCAAGAGCCCACAAGGTTTCCATTTTCTCTATATCCTCACCAACACTTGTAATTTGCTGTTTTTTGTTTTGTTTTGTTTTATGATAGGGGCCATCCTAACAGGTATGAGGTGACATCTCATTGTAATTTTGATTTCCATTTCCCTGAAAATTAATAATCTTGAGCGTCTTTTCATGTTTGTTAGCCATTTGTATGTCTTCTTTGGAGAAATGTCTATTCAAGTCTTTTGCCTATTTTTTATTCAGGTTGTTTTTGTTGTTGAGTTACAGGCATTCTTTATATATTCTGGGTGTTTATCCCTTAGCAGATATATGGTCTGCAAACATTTTCTTCCATTCCACAGATTGCCTTTTCACTCTGTTTCTTTGCTGTGCAGAAATTTTTAAGTTTGATGTAGTCCTCTTTGTCTATTTTTGCTTTTGTTGCTTATACTTTTGGTGTCATGTCTAAGAAATCATTGCCAAGACTAATGTAATGAAGCATTTCCCCTATGTTTTCTTCTAAGAGTTTTATAGTTTCAGGTCTTACATTTGAGTGTTTAATGAGTTAACATTTGAGTTAATTTTTGTATGTGGTATAAAGTAGGAGTCTGTTTTCGTTCTTTTGCATCTGGATATCCAGTTTTCCCAACATCATTTGTTGGAGGGACTATCCTTTTCCCGTTGTGTAGCCTTGTCACCCTTATGGAAGATCATTTGACACCATACAGAATAGTTTATTTTTGGGCTTTCTATTATGTACCATCGGTCTATATGTTTGTCTTTGTGTCAGTACCATAATGCTTGGATTACTATAGCTCAAAGCCTAAAACACTTACATTATGTAGATAATAAATTACTTAATCAGTCTAAGCTAAATTTTGGTTTATTTCACACCACGAAGTTATAAATAACAAACATAAAAGTTCCATGCTGAATTTATATTGAAATGGTTTTCCAAAAGGCGTTACCTTGTTCACCTAATATATCACTGTGGTGTAATGAACTTCATGGGTACCAGGGCCTGCCAACAGTACTTCCATTTCCTGGCTGCCATCCAAGCTACAGGTGAAGTTTTAGGTACTTTTTAGTGCAAATTAAATGCTCTCCACTCATCTCTACGTTTGTCATATGCTTTATTGGTGAAATCACTGGGTAGCTTTTGCTAATAGTTATCTAGGCTTCTGAACTTAGAATTCAGCACCTTGACAACATTCTGTTAAGATTGCATTGTTCACTAGACAAGATATTTGCATGCCCTGTACTGCCTTACTTGGGCAAATGCAAATGCAATAAATAAATACAGAACTGGAATGGGAACCAAATGTGGCAGTCAGCATACGAATTAGGACCTAGGTTATGCTAGTTAGAACTTGCTTTTCTACCTAATATTACCTGCTTACTATAGTTTTCTCCCTTCTCTTTATTGAGCTCTAATCTCTCCCCCTGTTAGAAAAAGGACACCAGGTACTCTTCTTATGCCCCCTGAAAACATAAGCTCTTTATTTTGTGACCTTATCACACGTACCTCTCAGCAGTCCCCTAGGTCTGTGCAGTGTTCTGATTGTCTATGTGCATCTTATCCTTGCCCTCCCTGGCTATGTTGGAAGATGTAAATTTAAGGATAAAACTGCCTGTGTTTTGCAGTGTATCTCTGCGTTGATCACCACACGTGTTGCCTGGCGCAATGACATCTGACTCTTCAGTGTGTGGTTCCTGGATGAAATTCCATCATTATCTGCTTTCATAAAAATCCCACTTTGGTATATTGCCTTGAAACAATTTTCCTATAAACTTCAAGGAGTTGGTGATTAGTTTCTACAGTGGAAGTTCTGTCTTGCTTAAAGTCTGAGACCATATAACAGGTCAGAGTTAGTTCTTAAGAAAATCCCTTGAAACAGGACCAAACAATTTTGGGTGTTCATGAAATATAGAGGATGAGGGATGCCAAGTTCAACCCTGTGGCAGATGAACATTGAGCCCTAGATGTATGCTCTTATTTCTAATAGCAATGAATAGATTTTTCGCTTCTTGTAAAAATGAAAATCGAAACAAAGCAGAGCCGTGACAGTGCTCTGTAAACTTTGATGTGCTCTGAAACAGGCCTCCAAGGGTGGTAACAGCAGGACATGAATATTAAGAGCTGGCATTTGAACCCTGTTCTTATTTGAAAGGGCAGATTCTATCAGCCCCACTTGTAGAACAGAAAATGGTGGTTGTTGAGGTCACCCCAGCGACCCCAAGATAGAGTTCTAATTCAGACCCAAGCCTCTGATTCCATCTCCTTGGCAGTACCCGCTGCCCGCCCTCTCCTGGAGGAGAATCTGGCCTTCACCGAAATCAGCAAGGTCCTTAGAGCTGGAGGTCACGTTGTGGTTACCGTCTTCCACTCCAATCTGAACAGTTCTTTCAGAAAGATGCCTGACTCCTCAGCCCCCATCTCTCAGGCCCTTCTTCATGCACGTGCTTGCACACACGCATGCACACACACACACACACACACACACACAGCCCAGAGAACCAGGAACAGGGTGTGGAGTCCTTGCTGCTCTGCCTTTGTGTTCTGCTGCTGCCACATAACCTCAGCAACTCCCACAATGGCAGGAGATGGGACAGAGTCTGCAGGGCTTCTTGGCCATTGCTTCTCCCTTCTTCTGGGAAAGCTCATCAGCTCAAGTGTTCTGCAGGCCTGCCAATTTAGTATTTATTAGAGGAAGTGGTGACTAACATTTATTTATTGAATATCTTTTCCGTTCAACACAATAATAATTATTAAATTTTCCTGGGCATTCACTATGTGTGTTAACTGATAAATATCACAGTTACTCTAGGTACTGTGGTTATTTCACAGATGAGAAAAGACAGCTGGCTTAAGGATCTAGCTCAGGTTTAGACAAGAGGGCGAGAGACAAACCCAGTTCTGTTTCACTCCAAAACGCCCAGCTGCAGGCAAGGAGCATAGGACACTGTGAAGGATATTGGCCTGTGTACAGCTACCCTCGCACCAGTTGTGACAGGTTGGTTGTGTCCCCAAAAAGATATATTGAAGTCCTAATCCCTCGTACCTCAGAATATGACTTTATTTGGAAATGGGGTTATAGCAGATGTAATTACATAAGGTAAGATGAGGTCAGATTGAAGTAGGACAAGCCTTCCATCTTGTATGGAGAACAGAGACAGAGAAGGCAGCCAAATGATGACAAGGCAGAGCCTGCAGGGATGTGGCCACAAGCCAAGGAACGCCTGGGGCCACCAGAAGCCGAAAGAGGCCAGGAAGTTTCCTACCCTAAAGGCTCTGAGGGGCAGCTCTGCCGGCACCTTGCTTTCAGCCTTCCGGCCCCCAGAGCCATGGAACAGTATAATTCTGTTGTTTCAAGCCACCAGGTCTGTGTTACTTTGTTAGGGCAGTGCCAGGAAACTAATAGACTAGGCAAAATGAAGAGTGTTTTAGTAGAGATAGACAGCAAGTATTATAGGAATGTGTCTGTCACTCAGGGAAACAGACTGGAAAACCTGGAAAAGGAAAAAGACCGCTTCTGCCTTAGCATGCAGTTATAAAGGATAAGTCAGCTTCAGGAAGTGATGGGCGGGCGCAGAGGGAACGAGGGGCACACAGGGCGGAGTTCAGGCATGGGGCTATGGCCACCTGGTGGGTCTGGGAGGAAAGAGGCCCATGTGCATGCAGCGGGGCTGCAGGCAAGACGAGTGGGGTGACCCTGGGGCTGGAGCAGCTGTCAGGCTGTGTTTCCCCAAGTGTTTCCTGGTACCCCCTCACTGAGAGGCCTACGTTGTCTCCTCTGGACCCAGGATCTATCTTTCCCTGAAGTAGATGTTCCTCTGCTGGACGGGACACTAAGCAGCTGAGATCTACCCACTTCTGCCTGTTTTTATGACAGCGCCACCCTGCTCCCCATTGTACTGCCGGTCTAGTAGCCTAGCCAGGTCTCCCCAGCAGGGGCTCGAAGCCTGGGGCAGGGCCCTCATTCACTTGCCAGACCCCTCAGAGAGACTTGAGTCCTTCCTCTGACCTGGCGTCTGGCCCTGGACCTTCCATGAGTCCGGTTAACTCCTGCATGGCCCTGTGCCCTCCCACCTGTGATCCACGCGGCAGCCCAGCCTGTCTGGCCCCGTGGATGGCATGGTTCCAGGTCCCAGATTTTCCTGGCTGAGCCAGCAGGCCCTGCCCTGAGCTAGAGTGCTGAAGGTTTACAAGCAGGAGCATGACATGATCCAAGCCGTAGCTCTGACTGCTGTATCAATACTGAACTGAATAATGGATCATGGGGAAGCTGTGTCTGCAGGACCAGGGTGCTTAGTGAATATTTATTGGTTAAATGAACAGATAAAGGGGCAACAATGTGAAAATTATTGTGATTGTCCCGGACAGAGGTACTGAGCACCTCAATGTGACCTTGTCCTGTTTCAGATACAGAGGCAGCAGGACAGGAGAGTGAGGTGGGGGCTGGGGCCACAGCCCCTCTGGTGTAGAGGATAGAGTGAGAGCTTGGCTGCTCCATGGCCTGGCTTCAGTCCTGGCTCTGTCACCTTCTGGCCAGAGGTCTTGGGTAAGTGACTCTACCTCTGAGCCTCAGCTTCCTCCCCCTTGGCATGGAGATATTAACATTCACCTCTCAGAGTAACTGGCAGGAGTGAATGTGGAACGGGTGAATTTATGTTTGTGGCACTCTGCATCTGGGAAATAGATCCATGGGTGGTAGGACCCTCACCCCCCAGATCCTAATTCCGTGGAGGAAGAAAAAAAGAATAAGGTATCACCCAGGTTCTCAAAGGTCTGGAATGCCCAGAGAAGGGGTTGCCTGGTAGGCATGCAGGCTCAGGAAATAAAATAAGTCCCCAGTAATCAGGACCAGTCCAATGCCTGGGACTGGCACTTTCTAAGTAAAGATGTGAGGAAACAAAGACCAGTTACATGAATGACCAGATCTGGGTGCAATGTGCAAACAAGAAGGAGAAGCCCAAAGCCAGCTAGACTCCCTCATGAGTACTGTGGTGCCAGATCCTGAGTTGTTGGGTCCACTCTGACCCTTGGGACTGACAGAAGATGAGTGTGGGCCACGTGTCTAGCTGGGGGACAGGACTATGGAGGCTGGAAATTGGGCTAGGAAAATAGCACTGGGAGTCAGGCTGGAAAAGAAGATGTGGATACCAGTGGAGTTGTGAAGGATTAGACCGGAGGGCAAGTGGGGGAAAGAGGAAAGTGGCTGAGGATGATTCAGCCACTTACAACCAGTATGAGTGCCAGGCAGGCAGAGCGCCCTCAGAGGTCATCTGCCCCGTTGCCTGCCTGGCAGAGGGCTTGGAATGGAAGCAAGGATTTTTGTACCACTCCCTGAGTGACTGGCTAGGCTGCTCTCACAGAGATACACGTGCTGGCAAGCCAGGCCCAGTCCTGGCTGCGTGCCCAGGTCCCTAAGCAGCCAAAGCACCTTTCCCAGATGATACAGCGTGCTGCATTCACTTTTTCAGAGGTTTATGTGAAAAATGTTCTCAGCCATTAAAACTGAGTGGAAGTGACCCCTTAATCCAACATGAATTCTAATCACTAAATTTAAAACTTGGAAGGAACCTGTCACGTTTGGTGCTCAAACAGCAAGTGTTATAGTAAGAGACAAGAGTTAAGGTAAAATACCTAAGTGGAGCAGCTCAGCCTATTCCGGGCACGAGCAGCAGAGGTCTTCAGGAGGCTCATTTGTTTACAGTGGGATCTCCTGAAGATCCATGTTGGAAAAGGAGGAATGAGAGGAAATTTGCCCTATTGAATATTAAGATAAGCTTACCGCAAAGTCACACTACAGTGAGACACAAGAACACACAAGCCTGTGGAGGAGAACAGAACAGGCAGGCATACCCAGGGACCCACAGGGACATCAGGCACAATGACGGGGACACCAATCATAATGGGAAAAGGATGGATCATGAAGTGACTGAGCTGGGAAACTGCTCTGCGTGGAGGAAAAAATAAACAAACATATCCCTTCTGGATTCCATGTTAAGGTTGGATAGCACTTCCAGGAGAGTTAAAGATCTACATGTGGAAGGCAAAACAGAAAGTCAGTAGAAGAAAATGAAGAAGAATTTTTCTGAAATAGGCAAAATAAAATACTTCTAAAATTGAATGTCAAGAACTCAAAATTATATGGCAAAAAAATTGATGAATTTGATTAGAAAGAACACCGTGGACAAAATTAATCTAGATGATGGAGAACATATTTGCAATGTCTAAAGCTGGGGATTGATAACTAGAAAACAGGAAAACTCTTGCAAACAACAAGAAAACCCCAACAAAAATAAGCAAAGGAAAGGAAGCATCTCCAAATAAGGAAATCCGAAAGACCAACAAGCATAGTAGAGACATTCAAACATGTTAGTGACCACAGGAACCCAGATTAAATCATTAATGAGGTACATTGTAGTTAGTGCCATGGTACCAAATAAATGCAGTGGGGTGTGGAGCTGTGGGGCCCATGCCCTGCCTGGAGGGCAGGCGCAGGAGCCGGTACAGCACCCCTGACTCGCTCTATGTGTACTCCCTCCCTCTGACCAGGGTGACCAGATGTCTCTGTGTGCCTGAGACAGTCTTGGTTTATGCCTATTGTCCTTTTATTGTTAATATTTATAATTAATTATTATTAATAATCATTAATCGTGCTCCTTTTCCTTCTCTAAACTGCCCTTGTTTGCATGATCAATTATATGGCCACCTTCTTAGAACCCAACAATTTCACTCATGGTTATACGTCCCAGTGAAATTCTCAGGTCCACAGGGTCCTGTGTGCAACATGAGTGGATCTATGGAGCTAAACTGAATGTCCATCCTGGGAGGGAGGACACATGACAAGTGATGGATACCCACAGAGGGATTATGCAGGTGTGAAGAGGAAGAGATTAGATGAATCCACAGCAACATGGGTGAATAATAAAAGCAGTGTCAGGTGGAGAAAACAAATGAATCAGATGGAGGTATACAACCTTATATCATTTATAAAAATTAAAAATATGTGTACACAAAACTATACATTTTGCAGAAAACACATATAAACATATTCAATAAACACATTTGGATGATGAAGAAATGGAAAATGGGAATAAAAAGGAAAAATTACAATATCAAGAGCTGGACTCAGTATTAATGGGTAGAATCTTCTGCAAGCGGTCTCTGAGGATAAATGTTCAGTGAGCCCCCCATTGCTAAATCTTGGTTGCCACTGTTCGCTAAGAACTCTTAGAGCTTTGGGGTGTCATGAAGGTTCATTCCACTATATTGATGGAATAAAAATGTCAGTTGAGCCCTGCCCTGTATCAGACTCGAGGTAGACACCAGAGTATAAGGACAGTGTCTTCCAGGAGCCATAGCTAAGTTCCTGCCTTAAATTAAAACACTGTTACTAATGAAACATTCTCTTTGATATAACTAACTATATACATAAATATGTGGAGCACTTAAGTCTTAACTGTTTTGAGAGTTGGTACAGTATTTAGAGAGAATGGAGTCCAGTTCATTATTAAGGGGAAATCTTGATTCCTGAGTACCGTTTTGAAACAGGAGAAAGATACAGTTGCTGAAGATAAGTATTCCTGATGGGGAAGGTAAGAGAAGACAGGAGAGAGCGGAGCTGTTTCGAGGGGCAGAGGGAGAAAAGGGAGGGCAAGTATCACAGGCAGAACAGAGCCCAGACCTCCTCAGATCCTGCAGGGATCAAAGACAGATAAGATTTACTGGCTGAAAGCACCTCAAAACCTTTAATAAAAAGTTTTCACTTGTTCCAGGAGGCATTCAGAGAACATAAGCAGGAAATTTATGGCACTGAAATAACCCTTGAGTCATGATCATTCTTTGTCAACTTGCATGGAACAGCCTGGGGGAGAGAGCTGAGAAACACTTGTCGTTTGAAGGAGCCTAAAAAATAATGCTCCTCTCCTGGGCCTGCTGTGAAACTACTGAGGAAAAACTTGAAAGCTTTATTGTAACCCCCGTAGACTCCACTCTGGGGCTCAAATAGCTTTTCGATTGTG
Organism: Phataginus tricuspis; assembly: GCA_029783875.1. Classification (NCBI taxonomy): domain Eukaryota; kingdom Metazoa; phylum Chordata; class Mammalia; order Pholidota; family Manidae; genus Phataginus; species Phataginus tricuspis. The sequence continues at coordinate 7,471,850 of JAQQAC010025709.1, forward strand.
GGTGGGCCGTTTTGCTTTTTCTTTCATAAAAATAATTTCAAAATGAAAGTAAGTCTCAGGAAATGTGTGCCAACGCCCCAGGTGTGCGGCAGGTGGAGAACCAAGCTCTAGGATGACCAGGTGTCCTCGGAAGAAGGAAGCGACCTGGAGCAGAGAGGGCTCTGCGCCCAGTACCCACATGGTGTTCCAGGGGGTCCCTGTGGATTCCCGGCACAGGCCCCGCAGCAACAGCGATGAGCAGTCAGAGGAGTCGGCCGGTGGCAAGGTGGTGGGGCACTGCTGGTCTGCACACAAAACACAGCTCTGCTGGCAATGAAATGTGCAGAAAACCGGAAGCCCCCATGTCCTGTCACGTGATTGTGCATGAGGAAGGATGCGCAGAGCAAGGGGTTGGGTGGATGGCCTGGGATGGCACCGGGTGGTCTGCATGGAGAGGGCCTGCTGGGAAGGAGCAGCACACAGGTGCGGGGACTCCTTCCGAGAACATTCCTTAAGTCTAAGGCCTTGATACCAACTGTGACAATTCCTAAAGTAGAAAGTGTGACCACAAGAACTGACTGTGTGTGTGCAGAATGGAAAGAATGGAAAAAATTTGGACTGCACCACCCAGCTGTCCATGGGGCTGGCCTGTGTGTTCTACTGCGGCCAGGCACATGGAGACCAGCCCCTGCCTCAGTGTCACCTGAAGTGCAAGGGCATGCCTGCAGTGATGGCACTTCAGAGCCAAGAAGGTGTCACACAGCACCAGGTTTAACCCATGTGTATGACAGATAATAAAGCCAGTCTGTACAGCACAAGGCAGCAGATGTCTGGCCCAGCCCACAGACATGTTTTGTCTGGCTTGCAGAGTGATCAGAAAAAGCTTTAAGGTCATTGCCAATGTTTAAGAATTGGGAAATTTCAGGTTAAAATCAGGGTTTCAAACTTTTCTTGAAAGTGAGGCATGTGGCAGAATAGGGCCCATGTTCTAGCATGGCAACAGCCATCAGCAGAAGCTGAGGGGTTGCTGGCCCTCAGGACTGTCCTGCCTCTCCTGGGACCCTACTCCTGTAGTCTGGCTGCTTCCTTCCTGTAACTGAACCACCTGCTCTGCTCACTCTTGTGACTGCTGCATGGTCTGAGGGATGTGCTGACATTCCTGGTGATGGCAGAGCTGGACCCAGCTCCAGATTTTCCACTTGGCTTTGGACTGCACCACCCAGCTGTCCATGTGTTCCTGAACCAAACTGGTGGGGGTCACTTGAGGACCCAGTCTGAGGAGGTGGTTTGGAATTGTGGATTGGCCAAGTGACAATGAGAATGTCATGGAAACTCATGGGAAGTCTGATAAACCCGAAGCCGCCAAATGCCAGATTTTATGAAGTGTAAACTTCATGGGGTTCATCTGTCTTGCTCCCTGCTGTAGCCCCTAGCATGATAAGGCATAGGAGCTCAATAAATATTTGTCAAGTGAAGTTTGTGGTTTCAGCCTAAAGCATTGCTCAAGAGATTATAAAGATGAGTTCATTCCAGAGTGAGTCCTTTAGATGCTCAGTAAGATCCAGCTGGTCAGGTAACATTCATCACCTGGTACAGAATTTGCCCCGTTAGCACACCACTTTTCTTTCTTTCTTTTTCTAAATTTTAAGTGGCAGTTCTGCAGTTTTATTTGTCAGATCTCTAGATCCAGACATCTAAGTGCTCAGTGAGGTCTTGTAGTCACTACAGAGAACTTACAGGGCTCTGTGTTCGATTCAGCCCAATGAATATGCACCAAACTTGCATGTTGCACAAGGTCCTGTCTAGGAACTTGAGATCCTGGGACAGAAGACACTGTCCTTGCCTTCAAGGAGTTCAGTTGGAGTGGTCGGCAGTCCACACAGATGCTAAAACAGGTGTGTCATGCTGGGCCTTTCTAGCACCTTAACTGCTTTTGACAAGAAGAAAAAGATTCATAATGAATTTTAAATATTTATTGTTTATATACCTCAACCAAACACCTAAATAACATCTAACTTACTTAGGAGTTAGTTGTTTCTCACAAGTGGATTTTTTTCAAATAAAACACTAAGTCTTGCAGAGATGAGACCCAGAAACGGATGGTCCCCCCAAGGAGGGCTGTGGGGGGGCTCAGCCCTCTCCCTGCCTGCCCTCTCCCCTTCCATCCTTCCTTCTCTTTTCTTTCTTTCCTTTCTTTTTTCTTTCTTTCTCTCTTCTTTCTTTTCTCTTCTGTCTTTCTCTCTCTCTCTCTCTCACTCTCTCTCTCATTCTTCTCTTTCCTTCTTTCTCTCTCTCTTTCTTTCATCTGAAGAGAACATGAAAAAATACTACCATTTGTTAAATTTGGATACTGGGTACAGAGTTGAGTATTGAATTATTTTCTGAAGATTTTAAACACTTTATAATTTTTTTTAATTGAAAAAAAATGCTTTCTGACAGTATAGTCATAAATAAACCCTTTCCTGAGAAAATGATCATTATGAACATCTATCAATGCCCTGGGCTCTATTTCGTGCCCTCGGGGCTCCTCTGGAATATGCAGTCAGCTCTCCCTGGGCTGTGTGGACCCAGTTGGCTGGACTTTAAGTTCCTGTCTGTTCTGTTCTTATTCTTCTGCCTCTTTGCTGTCAAGCACTGCTTCTCACTGTTGTTACGGAGTCAGCCTGTACCTTGCACCCTCCCTCTGAATCTTCTATATCCTGGTAAAAGAGCTAAGCAAACTTATTAAAACCCCAACTAAAATTGGAATTAAGGGAAACCTAGAAAGGCCCTAAATAGACTTTTTTTACACATTTCTTTTTTTCTCTGTCATCTGGTTTTCAATGGTGTTTTGTACAGCTTGGATCTAGGTAGGTTAAGTGTCCCCATGGTTAGCGATCCAGAGGACAGCAGTAAGGCGTATGGAAGGAAACTAACATGAGTGCACTGGCTTGGGTACGGACTAGCAGTGTTCACTCACTTCATCTATTCAACAAGTATTCCTGGAACATCTACTAGGAACCAGGAACTGTCTCAGCTGCTGAGAGCACAGCAGTAAACAAGACAGACAGGAGCTTCAGTTCTTGTGGAAGAGACAGAAAACACAGATGCAGACAAGCAAGACTACAGCAGAGGGCTGAGGGCTGTGAGAGCAACAAGTCAGGAGAAAGGCTGTGAGGGAGACGCGGCACGTCGTGAGGCAGGCAGTATTGGGGCAAAGACCTAGAAGACAAGGAAAGGCCCGGCTGGCAGGGAAGGGGCAGTGCATTCCAGGTGGAAGGAACATCAAGCATGAGACGCCTGAGGCAGAAACGGGCTGATGCATTCACAGAACAAAAACTCAGGCAGCTGGAGCAGAGCTGGCCCAGGGACTGATAGGAAATGCCGCTGGAGAAGCAGGCGGGAGCCAGACCATGCAGGGCCAAGGAGAGGGTGTGGATTTTATTCCAAACCTGCTGGCAGAGGGGAGACACGATCCAGCATCTTCTGAAATGGGGCTGTTAAATCTGCTGGCTCACAGTACAATGAATGGAGGATGAAGTGGGGTCTAGAGAAGGGGAATTCAGGTTTCGGGCCAAGCACTAGGGCAAATGGCGGTGCTGTTTGCTAAGAAGGAAAAGGCTGGGAGGGGAGCAGTTTTCAAAAACCAAGAATATTAGAGAAAACAAATGAAGAATCGTGGCTTGGGGGAGAAAGATCAGAGCTGGAGATGTTATTTAAGCCTTGGGATTGGACGAGATGACCTAGGAAAAGAGTGTACATAGATAAAGGCCCAGGAATAAGCTCTGAGCTAACTCTGTGGTGAGAGGGTTTGGGGGAGGAACCAGAGAAGGGCAGAGGGGACAACAGAAACCGTAAGAAGAGAATGTTCCCAGGCAGTGTTACATTTGGTGGAGGCTGCTTTAGAAGATAAGATGAGGCAGAGAAGGTTGGCCCCTGAATACAGCAAGACAGAGGTCACTGCAATCTTGACAAGAGAAATGTGGGTGCAGGAGTGGGACAGCAAATCCCATCTCTTCTGTGAAATTTGGGCCTCAGAATAGATGGTGATGTTCAAGGTCCCGTCAAGGTCGTCATACAACATGCTTTTAAGTTGGAAGAAAATTTTTTTCAGGAAAACTCATAAATGATCAGAGTTAAGAGAAATTATAATAAAAGAAGCTATACTATTTGGAGTTTTATTGGTCAAATTAGTTGTGTGATCATTAGTACTCTCTTACATAAAACCTATTAACACTATTTATGCAAATTTTTAAATAAGCCAAGGAAACAAAATAGAACACCTAGTGGCCAGAATTCTCCTTAGTGGACCCAAGTTATATAAGTTATACCATCAAAATGGTGTCAGGAGACTCCTTCTAGCTTACCGCCCTGTGAAGACTCATATAAATGATTTCTATCTAGACCCAGTGCAGAGCAGCTGCCTCTCTGGTCGTCTGAGTCTTTATTCATTCTTGTGCCTTTTCACCCACTGTCCTGAGTTTTCACCAAGGTTGTTGAGCCCAAAAAAATAACCCAAGTCCTTGCCTTGCCAAGGGTACCCTATATATTTCCCTATTGCGTATTGACTATTCTTTTCAAGTGGCGGAGACTAGAGATTGTCACACTACTTGTCACCTTTTTCTACTGGTTGGGATTAATCTGGCACCAGTGAGGAGATGGGCTCCCGGGTGATCTGATAGGTAGCCTGCAGTGAGGGGATGTGCGTGTTCTGTGTGAGAGGCCTTGTCCTTGTCACTGTGTCTAAAGCCACCACAAGGGTGGCCCTGCCTCACTTTAGTGGAACCTTGTCTGATGGACTCCAAGCAGTCTACCAAGAGCATGTCAGCAGCTCATGGGTAGACATGATTTTCTAATCTAGCTGAAAAACTGACAACCTGAAATGAGGAGCCAGTCACTGAAGGCCGCTGGTGCCATCGCAGAGAGCAGGGAATGGCATCCGAGGCTTTGAGCTCCAGGTTTCCTCCCTTCCTTGGGCAGCATTGATTATCAAATGTGAAGAAAACCAGGACTTACAAAATGGGGATAACTTCACAAAAAGGGTGAAGAGAGAGGCAAAGTAAGCAATATTTGTCGGGGTCCTGCCACACACCAAGTCAGTGGTTCTCAAATTTTGGGGTACTGCAGACTCACCCAGGTACTTGTTAAAGACATAGATCCTGGGGTTCACCTGACTCTTACTGCCCCATGATTCCCAGAGGGGGCTGCATGAGTTCTCATGCACACCAAAGCTTCAGGTGCCACTGTCCTACTAAGCAATCTGCATAGATTGCTTGGAGTTCAGTCTTCTATATGTGTTGGAGGGGAGGGGGTAAGGTTCTAATGTCAGGTGAAAACAAATGACCCATGGCAAATCCTCTTAAGACACTTGTAAGATACAGTATAACTGTTTTCTTTTCTGAAGGGTGGAAATAACCCTGTAAAATAGTACAAAGCTTAAAGTATATAAGCATATGAGGAATACAAATGCAAAGTATGACTCTATACTATTCTATCTTATGCAAAAAAGTATACCTGTAAGTCAAATTTGAGTAAATGCTTCTATTATATGACACATCAGTGACACAAGAACACCATGAAAAACACAATTAAATATATATTATTATCTTCATTTTATGGAAGAAGAGGTGGGAACTGGCTCAGGTTAGGAGACTTTGCCCAAAGTACCCAAGCTTATAAATGCTAGAACCAGAACTCAAGACAGCTCTGTTTGCTTCTGAAACCTATTTGCTTCTGATCTTTTCATTTTTAGCAATCTCCACAGGCCTGTTTATTTTTCAGCATTCCCCTGAAGGGCAAATTTCAGAAATGCTCCAGAAGGTCTTGGGCCAGTGCTATTTCCACATCCAGTTTAGAAGACAGTTTCTGAATAAGGCCAGATACAAATTAGATGAAAGGTGTATCCTATCTGCAGAGTTGGGGACCACAAATGGCTAGCAAGGCTCCAGGCAGTGATCAGGAGGGGAGGCAGAGCTAGGAGTGATGTGTCCAGTCTGAACCGTTATCACTGCAGCTTACTCAAATATCTCTCATAGTTTCCTCCCTACTGCTGTTTCCATCTTCATTTTAATAAAAGTCTTTCAGAGGGGACATACTTGCCAGAATACAGGACAAAATCTCAGAAAGGGCCTCCCTCCTTGCCTGGACCTCTGAAATGCCCTGGACCTGCAGCTGGGAGACAGTCACAGGTCACAGGACAAGAGTACCGCAGAGACAGTCGGTCCCTATGACAGATTAGGCATTACCAGGAGGCAGGCACTCTGCTAAGCATTTTACATACATTATCTCATTTAATCCCTACAAACTCATGTAGGAGGTGCTACCAGTATCTCCATTTTGCAAAGTAGGAGACTGAATCTTTGCTCAAAGCCAGTGGTTTGAGTGCTTTCATTGTGCCAGACTTTGGTCTAGGCATTGGACCTGTATTAACTCCTTTAACCTTGGTGACAACCCTATGAAATCAGGTGCCAGAATTATGCCATCTTACAAATGGGGAAACTAAAGTACAAAGGACTGAAATAATTCGCTCAGCTCATGCAAGGAGTTAGTGTTGAGCCCAGCAGAGGAATTCAGGACTAGCTGTGGTCTCAACCCTCAGCCTACATCACAAGCACCCAGAGGGCTTGAAGATCTAGACCTCTGGGCCCCAGCCCCAGACTGTCTGGAGTTCCTCATTCCGTAGGTGCCGGGGCTGCACCTGTGAATTTCCATGTCCACAGTTTCCCCGATGAAGCTGGTGCTGCTGGCCTGGGAAGCTCGCGTGGATAACCACTGCTCCAGCAAGCCCTCTCTATCATGTGCAACAAATGTTAACTTGCTGCCAAAGTCCACGTGTTTTTGTGTGTTTTTAAAAAATTCCTCTTGAGAACCATTTGCAAAAAATACTAAAAATAATTCCAGAAATTCCCCCTATGGGAATTTTACTATAGCTTTGCGCTAGTCAAGTCAAACGAGACCACAAATGCATCCTTTAACCAGAGCCTTCGGCGATGGGGCGTCTTTGCTTGTGTCCTCCACCGATTTCAAACCGGTTGGCAGGCGGCCACGTGTGCCGAGAGCAGCGCCCCAGGCCCGGCTCTCAGAACGCCACCTCGGTCTCCGCCACGCGGGCAGAACCACCCTAAAACGGCCCAGCACCTGCCCTACGGCCGCTGGCTCCTCCAGGCTTATCCACACTTTGATTTCCCTCGGTCCGCGATGGAGCCGTCTCACACCTTCCATCTGCAATCAGGACCAGATTTCTCCAAGGGCATGGGGACAGGAGCGAAGAGGCAAAGGTTTTTTTTGGACACGGAGAGGCGGCAGCGCATGGTTGGGGCGTGTGGTCTGGGCGAGCCTGGTGCGGGGGCGCCGGGCCGGGGATCCAGGCTGGCGGCGCCCTCTGGTGCGGGCGGCGGTCGCAGCCATCTTACTCGCCCGGCGCACTTCGCAGGTCTGGCGGGCGGGACGGGGAGGGGCGCGGCCCCGGGACCCCGCCCCGCCAGGGACTCTCGGGAGCGCGGGCCGCGAGCGCAGTGCGCGGACGCACCGGCAGCCGGGAGCGCAGCGGAACTCTGCGGCGCCGCGGGTGAGCCGGGCTCGCGGCCGGGGTCGTCGGGCGGAGGGGGCCTGCCTGGTCCGGGGGCTCGCGTCGCGCTCTCCGCGGAGGCGACCGGGACCGGGCCGGGACGACAGGTGTGGCGGGATCCGGACTCGCCCCGCCGCCCGCCGGGCCCGGGGTCCTGGGGTCTCTGCGCACGCTTCTCTCGTTCTTAGCAAATGCACTGCTGGTGAAGGTGAACCTGCCGGCGTGGGCGCGCCCCCTGCCCGCGCCCCGGCCGGCCTCGCTCGGCCCGGCTGCCCTCGGCCCCTCCCGGGCGGGTGCAGTTTTTAAAAAGTGTTTCTCAAAGCCTTGACGGTTGCGGTTTGCCCTGAGGCAAACGGTTGCTTCACAAAGTGGAACTCGCTGTCCGCTGGGCTCCCGGCTGGCTTCCTGGGAGCCCCGAGAAGTACCCCGGTGGTTCCCGCCCCGGCGCCCGGGTGCCCAGGTCCCTGCTCGCAGGACTCCGCTGCCCCCCCCCCCCCCCCCCCCCCGGTCCCCCCGGCCCCCGCCGGCCCCCACGCCCCTCCCCGCGGGGCCCGCCCGGCCCGCGGTAATTGCAGGTTGGGCGGTGACTCATCCCGGCGCCCGCCCGGCCGGTTCTTAAGCAGCAGCGCGGTGCGGGCGCCGAGTCTCCGGGCGCGGCGGCGGCTGTGCGCTCTGAAGGGCTTTCCTCTGCCCCCAGGTCGGGAGAACAGTCTCAGCGGCTGGAGAGTTGTTTCCGGAGGACTGAGGAAAACCCACCAGGAACCGAAAATGCCGAAACCAGTGAGTAGCCCAGTTTCTGGGCTGGGTCGGATGCTTCCGGCTGCGTTTTCCGGCGCAGTTACCTGGGCGCGGTGCTGGGGAGTTCTTGTAAAACAGACTCTTTGTCAGACGGACCTGAGGGCAGGGGTAGGGAATTGTTTCCCCCTTTGTTATTTGTTGGTCCTTTTGCGGAACTCTTGTTGAAGAAAGCGCAGATCAGGATGCTTTTCGCTCTACCAACAGACTTTTGGTGAGCCCCCTCCCCCACCAGGAGTTTTGGTCTTTTATAAATAAAAGTTAGAAAACCCTTTTACAGTGCTTCAGTCCGTTTAAAAAGTGTATTCTATTGCAACTTGGAAGTTTCGTAAAAAAGTAAAGTTGTCTAAGTCGCAGGAGGGTCAGGTGGCTTCGGACGGCATACGCCAATTCCGAGTCCGGCCAAGAGTCGGAACCAAATGCAACCCAAATATTCCTTGGGTGCTTTAAAGGCCATCTGGCAGAGGAACGCTGCCTCTCCGGCGGGCAGCTTCGTTCCGGTCCATTTTACCCCAGGCCTGTGAAGCCGTGCTCTGTTACCCCGGGAATTCGCTGGTGGCAGCAGATTCCTCTCTCTGAAAGAGGTTCAGTAATGGACTTGAATTGCAGACGAGGGAGCAGCGCTGGGGTTTGATGGGCAGGCTCCTGGGGCGCCCTCTGCTCGTGCACTCCGTACACATCACGAACACCAGCAGAATAAAGGGCTGCTGTGCCCGCGCCTCTCTTGCCCCCCTCCCCCCGCCCCCAGAATCTGACGATGTTGCCTTCTTGGTTAGATGGCTGGCTAGGCCTGGGGTGTTTCAGATTTGATTTGAATTGTGGGAACAAGGCAGATTTTCAGACTGGTCTTTCTTGAAAACTTGTTTATGATTCTGTTTTAACACAGGTGCCCTGGTGACTAGATGTTGAGGAGAGGATTAAAAAAATTTTGAGTTCTGAATCCCAGTGGAGAAAATGTCTGGACTCATTTAAAAATTGCAGTGAAAGATACATATGGAATTCTAGGTTTTTGAACAAGTTGATTCTGTAGTCCATGCTTATGTGCTTTTTCTACCGTTAAATTTTAGATTCTCTAAAAGAAGTTCTTTATTAAGGAAGTCTTAATTTGTTAGGTTGAATGAGTTACTATGTTAATACACTACAAAAGACAGAAGCCAATATAGTCTTTGCCTAAATTACATCATCCAAATGATTCATTCATGAGGCAGAAAATTTTTTTCCTACACAAAATTCTTGTTTTCATTTCAGACTTGGAAGCAGCCCATGCCATCAGGCTTGACCATGCCTGTGATATAAAATGCTTGTGTGACCCATCTTACAAGCCCTTACTCAGGGCACAACCCCATGCCACGTTATGCAGAGCAGTGGACCAGAGATTACCAGAGGGGGTGGTTCTCATTTTCACTAAAACAAAAGATGCCGAGTTCAGCTATTAAGATACCACTCAGAAAAAGTCAGTAAACGAGTTCCCAGTTGCTATATTTCTTTCTCATTTCTCTTAACAAACTGCAATTTCTTTTATTCTTTTTATGGTGGGGTTTTTAGGGGTTTTTTGATAATAAAATACACACAAACTTGTCTTCACCATTTTTAATTATACAGTTCAGTGGCATTAAGTATATTCATCACTACCATCCATCTACAGAACTTTTTCATCTTTCCAAACTGAAACTGTGCACCCATGAAACATTAATGCCCCGGTCCCCTCTCCCCAGCCCCTAGGAGCCACCCTTCTACTTTCTGTCTTACGAATTTGAAGACTGTGGGTCCCTTATATGAGTGCAATCACACAATATTTATCCTTTGGTGACTGGCTTATTTTACTCAGTGCAATATCCTCAGGGGTTCACCCATGTTACAGTATGTGTCAGAATTTCCTTTCTTTTATAAGGCTCTCTTTTTATTTCTTAGGGCAGGTATGTTTTGATTTCATTTTTCTTTAAAGGTTTCTTTTTTTTAATGATGGATCAGAAACTTAGAAAATATTCTTTTGACAAAGTGAAGATAATTGTTAAACTATAAAGGAAGGATCATAGCCATCACCTTGTATGGTAGAATCCTCTTAACCAGAGTAACATTGTGAGACTATTTTATTTAATATCTATGGCTGTAATTTTCGAACAGTGTTGAGAAGTCACCTTTTAGGTGAACCACAGCTATTTGCTGTAGGAAATTCCTACCTGCCCCGTTTTTAGTGGGGGAGGGTCTTGGAGATTTTGCCTTGTAAAATAAATAAACACATTTAAGCCTTTCTTCACATGAATTGTATTGGGGCCACCCCACAAGTCACTGAGAAGAGCTTAAGGGACTGCACACACACATTTTGATGTGGTACTTTAAGGCTGTCAGTTTTTGTTGTTAGTGTTTCTTGCTGCCTCGGTAGTAGTACAACTGAAGCATCCAGTAATAAATAAATGTATCTTTTAAGCAAAGGATTATTGATTCTCATTACTCAAGGCCAAGCTAAGAATTTTGCTTCCTGTGATTTGAAGTCCAGTAACAGGACTGAGCGGCAAACACTTACTGATGAGGATGGTTAGATCTGAATAGTGGGCGATCAGGACATCCACCTGATCCCTTGAACTCTGCAGGGAAAGTATTTTTGATTGGTATGGCTAAACTGAGTAAGTAGACACCTTTATTTGTAAAGCAGTGTAAATGAGATAATATTTATTTGCTGGTTTTTCTTTTCATGCTGTGTCTCAAATCACCACTTGATAAAAAGAAAACTGAGTGTTCACTCATTCAGCATGAGTCTGTCCTGCAGACTCCGGGTACCAAGCCCCGGGAATGGCACAGGTGGGTGAGACAGATCTTGTCCTCAGGATGCTTGCAGTCTGGGACCTGAGCTCAGACGTATGCAGATGCTGAAGTAGGGCCTGGCAAACCTTCTGAGCGCCAACAAAGAGGGAAAGAGGCTTAGGTAAAGTGCATCACGTTGAAGGGGAAAACCATCCCATGGGGAAACGGATGGGCTTATTGAGTAAGAATGCTCCCGCTGAGTCTTGCTTGAGGCCTGTGGTAGGGTTTGGTCTGCCTAGGCACTCCTAGGGAGGGGCTGTTGCCTGGTTTTGCTTTCCCCACAGCTGCTTGCAGCCCTACACTCATGTGTGACTGGTAGACTTCTAAGGAGGATGATTTGTGGTCCAGAAGGCAGCACGCCCTCTGCTTGGCTGGTCTGCTCGGCCTGTGGGTCCCTCTCCTCTGGGGAGAGACATGGGGCTTTGTGCTCAGGGAGCAGTCCTTGTGCTCAAAGGTTCAGGTGAGGGTGACCTGGGTGTGGGCTCCCTTCCTCCTTTCTCCCTTCCCCACTTGCTTTCTTCATTGTGATGGAAAGGAGGCAGGGGACATGGGAAAGGAAAAACCACTGCAGTCAAGCTTAGGAGCAGACAGGGTGTTGCACGCATGGCCATGCTCTCTCAGATGGGTTTCCTGAGACGTTTAGAGCTCAGCTGCCTTTAAGGGGCACCAGTGTGTGCCTAGCCCTTCGTCTCCAAAGGGCTGAAATGGGAGTTTCTAATACAAAAGTAGATTGTCCCTTCAGTAGGAAAGCTCTGAAAGTATGCTCAAAATTCTGCCCTTCATCAAAATTTTAAGGTAATTTCTGAGATTATGTTGCCTCTTTTGGGAATATAGAGCCCTTTCCACTAATTTTTTTCCCCTTGGGTGTATCCCTAGGTGTGGAATAAGTCCTTGTGTCTTAACTTCTTGCTGCAGTTTTCCTGTCTATAAAGTGGGGCTACTGGTGGCACCCAACTCATAGTGTTACACGAAATACCGTCCACTAAATATTTTAACAGGCACAGCATTTACCGAATATACAGACACATTTTCCATCCCCTCACCAGTTGAGGAGGACACATGGATCTATTTTCTGTACACCCCTCCTCCTTCGCCATGGGCAGATGGTGAGTTAGGTAGGTAGGATTTTCCCACATGGCAGAGAAAAGTGCTGGCCAGGATCAGTCATTTGTCATCATTGCACAGAAAGGCACAGTAAGTCTATTGTGCATTCATCCACTAGTTGAGTAGACACAGAAATAGCCCCTGTCGTCATGGGTTTACAGTCTGGTGAGGGGGACAGACAGTAATTCTGGAGTAATTAGGGTATATAATGACGTGTGTGAGTGGTGGTGGTGGTGGTGGTTGGAGGGAGGTCAGGAGGGCACCCTTGAGGAGGTGTGACTGTGCTGAGCAATTAGAGAATGAAGGGGGGTGTCACTAGGTGAAGGCGGGGGGCAGGGAACATAACAGGACCAGGAGGGGGAAGAGCTTGTGCAGAGGCCCTGTAGTGGGAGGCTGTAGGATGGGTTTAGGGTTCCAGATGAAGACCAGTATGGCTAGAGAGAAGAACAGGCCAGCTTTGCAGGGTCTTGTAGACCATACTCGGGCATTTAGAGGCATAACTCACGGGGAGGCACCGAAGGGGTTTGACTGGAAAGAGGTGGCCTGATCAGATTTGTCTTTGGAAAGGGCACTGCAATTGCAATATGGGAATCGATAGGAGGCAGCGATGGTAGACCAGTAAGTAGAGTAGTGCGGGTCCGAGGCGGCAGCAGCTTGGATTGGGGTGGTGCAAATGGAGAGCAGTGGATGGATGTGGGAGCTTCTTGGGAGGTGAACCTGCCCGGACTTGGCTGGTGATGGGCAGTCTGTGCAGAGGCAGAGGGCGGGGTCTGTGCTGACTTCTGGTGTCTGACTTGCATAACTGGGTGGCTGGTGGTGCCACTCACAGAGATAAGGAACCTGGAAAAGGACCATGTGTGGGAGGGCAGGTTGCAAGTTTGATTTATACGTGCTGTAAATAAATTTGTGACTGTGACTGATGTAAGGAGTCTTTGCCTTCTTTCGTTATTATGACCATTTCCTCCAAGATACATAAAAATAGCACCCTTCTTAACCTGTGGCATTTTTAAATCCACATAAACTAAAAGTAATCCAGCAGCATCTGTTTCTGATAGTATACATATACTGTGTACACACATAAAGTCAGGAGTTGTGATGAACTTAGTGCAGTGTTCTCAAACTTGGCACGGAATTGTCCAGAGCCTCAAAGCCTCCTGGGGCCTCTGCGGTGCTGCAGAAGCCCTACTCGCACTGCCAGGAACGGCTGGGCACCGGTGCTTTCGGTCAGCTCCCTGGATGGTTCTGGTGCACCTCAGAATTTGGGAACGGCTGATTTCACTGGAAAAGGGCAGTTTTCATATATTCCCTTCCCTTGGACTCCACAATGCAGTGAGGCCCTCCTGATGGGGTCCATCCTGGTGGCTGTGTGTGAGCGCAGGCCGGAACCTGTGGTATATTTAGGGAGCCACGGAGGCCCATGCGGTTCCAGAGCACCCACTCGGGTGGAAGCTCTCACAGGCTTGGGAGTGGGACATGGTCACCTCCCCCTTAGAGTTCCAGCTGAAGCACCATGGGTGCCGGCATCGGTGTTGGGAACTGGGGTGGGGAAAAGGAGACAGCTGGGTGGGTGTCGAACCCCAGAAAAACCAGACCAGCCAAGACATCCCCGAGACTCTGATTTGCACGTCTCTCTGCAGGAGTCCAGCGGCAGAGCTTGATTTGGCAGGGGCCAGGGGGCTCTCAAACTTTGGCTGGCTTTGTTTTTCAAGGGGAAAAGAAGCCGACATTTTCTACTAACCAGCAGGGAAGAAAGCTCCTGTTCCTCTTCCGTCTCCTTCTCCCTCTCATCCTTCTGTACTGGTCTTTGTTGTTCATTACTCTCCTAAATAATGATGCTGTGATGGCTAACAATATTTTGAATAATTTTATTATTACATATAGTTTGAGAAAGGAAATCAGTATTACTGAATTATCCTAATTCTCTCTGAATTTTTTTATCTTACTTAAACTTTTGTATGTCTTTGACCGTTTAAAGAGTCCCAGGATGATTCAGTATGTCTGCTTTCTTACAATATACAGACATCTCAACTCTAATCTGAAGCAGTGAAATTCAGTCTGTTTCAAAATCCATGAATACAGCTTGACCTATCCCTTATATTTTATGTCATTTCAGTAGTAACTAGGGATTCCTCAGCTCTTCCAATTAGTTTTAATTTAAGCCTAAATGTGTATTTGCCACTAGTAACAAACATGAAATAGTAATAGATTAGTCCAGAAGGTTGAATTATTTTCCTTCTAACCAACTTACCACCCATACCTATGGACAGAAAGAATAAAGATCTTATTTTAGACTTCTGTAAATAGCTTGTTTAAAGAAAAAAAACACAACATTGTTATAATGTGACTTAGAGACTTTGACTAAAATAAAATGTTTAATATTTTTTCCAAACAAAAATGCAAAGAACCATAAAAAAAATAGTTTCATAATTAGTTTACTACTTACCCTGTACTTTAGCAAACCATTTACCTTCTGTGAATCTCAGTTTTGTCATCTGGGAGTATAAAATGTGAGTGAAGTTTTTAAATGAAAAGAATGTTACATAAAAGACCCTGAGTCAAAGCTTTTATGTCTATGAAATCCAGTTTGTCTTAAGATGCTATAAGCTTTACATATATTTCTTGTATGTATTTATAAGAAATATGTATTTTACAAATAAATTTTATGAATTTACAAATACTATGTATTTTTCCCCCTGTAAATTTGTTTTACAAACTTTTCAGTGTAACCTGTAGCTAAAACCTAGGGTTTCCGTTCCCGAATTGCTATAAGCCAGGTAAAGTTTGTCAATGGGCCTTCTAAGGAAAAGAGCGGTGTGAAACATTTGGGTTATTTAGGGACAGGGAACACTCGAACTTTATCTCCTTTTCATCGGCTATGTCCTTTAGTTACCAGAATTCCCTGGTAGGTCAGATGGGTTCCTTCCTTAGTTGTTGAAGCCCCAGTATGTGCCATTATGTGCCAGGTGCTGGGACTATAAAAATAAGTATAAAAGATTTTTGCCTTTAAGGGATTCTCAGTCTAATAGGAGTCAGATACGGAAACAAAGAACTGTAGTGCAGTGTAAGTGTGGCATTAGAGGTACATATGGAAGATTAAGTGTCCCAGCTGGTGAGGTGCTTCAGTGCGTGTTGAGGGATGCATAGGAGTTCACCAGTATACAAAGGCAGAAGGCATTTAAGGCAGCCACAGTGGTCAGTTTTATTTTCCTCTGATTATAATTTGCATTCCATTCTCTAAGACCCTTTTAAACACCTCTAGATAAATGGGAATAGTGTTTCAAAGTAAATGGAGAACTGTATTAACAGAATAATTCTCTTTTTATTCTTAGGTTTTAAGAAAACTATCCTTAAAAGCAAAACGAAATGTTTCTGACCGTAATCCAGCTTTTATTGATAATAGGAACCTGGCAGTTTATTTAAAGATACTGCATGAGAATCAAACTGTAATAGCCAATAGATCAGATTTTGATTACTTTTGTGTTAAGTTTGAAGTGGCTTTCAGTGTCTTAATGTTCTTTTCTATTTTTGCTTGAGAGAAGATCAGCTTAAACTGTATCCCAAAACTGTCGTAATTGTTACTGTAAATAATTGTTTTTACTTTAGGATGTTCCAGATCTGTGGCCTGTGGCCTGTGACCTGTTTTTATATGGACTACCACTAGGAATGGTTTTTATATTTTGAAAGGGTGTTTACAACAACAAGAACAGTGGTAAGCCACAGACATCAGATTTGGCCTGCAAAGCCTAAGTATTTATCTGGTCTTTTACAGAAAAAATTTGCCAGCCTCTGCTTTAGGATAAAAATAATTATTGTTCAGCATGTGTTATACCTTGTATATATTTTATGACTATGCTAACATTATTTGAAAGCAGATCTACCTCAGTGGTTCCAATTTTTAAGAATTTTTCCTCAAAAAACAAAGAATCTGATCTGTTAGCCAGTATTATGCATCACAGGCTCTGAGGCTGGACCTGTATTGTGAAAGCTGTCACCACGGAGCATGATAGGTGCTGAGGTAATAGTTAAAACAAGGCTGGGTTCTGGCAGGTCTTTGTGTCTGTAGAGAAAGTGGTAATATCTTGTGTCACGCTTATTAAGCCATCATATAATGACAGATTTCTGGCATATGCTAAAAGAATGCGATTTGTACCTGATATTTGAGTTGGAAAGAGAGCATTATATAAACCGGTTGCTTTTTTATCACTGACAATTTAAAATGAACTTTGACCTACTAGAGTTCGTATATGAATTTCTGAACTAGATGGCTAATTCAATCCCTAATTTAGACCACTCTGTGTAAAGTGCAGCCCCCTCACTGCTCACTGTCTCCCCCTTACCCTGTCTTATTTCACTTCATAGAACTTCTTCCTACCTAACTGTTCTTGTTTGCATTTTTTCCTGGCCACAAAGTGAGAGGCAAAGGAGTTTGGGGAAGTCTGCTTCTGGAACCAACTTAAATTCTTGCTTTATTGGCAGATAAATTGAGGGAAGGGGGGTGACTGAGCAGGTAAACATGCTGCCTACTTTGGGGGGGTGATCTCGGGCTGCCACCACCCTGTCCCCTCGTCCTGCTTTGTGAAACAAGAACCAAACCCACCTCAGGGGTTCCGACAGCTCTGGCCGGACAGTGCCGGGAAGCTCCTGGCCCCGTGTCTGGCACTATTCCCTTCTCTGTCACCACAGAGGACAACGTAAATGTAGAATTCTACTTGTGGGTACCAAATTCTAATCTGTTGAAAAGCTTTCATACCCCATGATGGGCGTTCCTTTTACGTCCCCTGACTTAAGCAGTGCAATAATGCAGTCTAGTCCACTGCGCTTTGTCCTGCTGCTGCTACGATGAACACTACCCACATCCCTCCATGAAATCAATTCCTTTACTCAACAGAGCACCTACTGTGTGCCAGGCCTCTAGGTCTTGGGGATACAGTGGTGAACAAAAAGGGGGAGATACCTGCTTTCAGGCAGCTAATGTAACGTCGGGAGGGTCTGAGGCACGCTCTCAGCGTTCACCTAGGCTTTGCCAAGAGGTAGAGGTACTTGGACTCTTTCCTTGACTTTGGTGGGTGAAGAGTTAAAACCAAGAGGCAGTGACTTAGAAATGGGCAGAGCGCGACATGCTTTTGTCTGCTTTTTGGTTGTGGTAAGTCACTCTTACGTCCAACAATGAGCCAAGGTGATATTTCTCATAGAATTTGTTTTCAGATGGGCTTGGTGATAAGTTTATCATCATTTGCCATATCCACTCAGATTTTCCCATCATTTTGGGCATCGAGGTCAAGGAAATAGATATTTTTTGAACAATGTTGTGCCTACTGCACCATTACACATCTACAGGGTTCATAGAAGGATGGCCAACCTTGTTCCCTGTGATTTTGAAGAGAAAACTGAACCACAGATCACTTGGGAAAACCTTAGAACATGAATATTAGATTGGAGTGTGACCTGTTTACTTATGAAAATAGGCATATTAGTATAGTGTTCTTGTTAGGGTGTTTCACTGCCTTGGTTAAATAATGATGCATGGTGTTTCCTGTTGTTCAAGTATCTGCTTACGTAATATATTGCTATTTGGGTGAGACTCTTAAGTGGGACATAGGTGGGGAGATAGCTTGGGGAAAACGTGATGTTTATTAAGAAACGGGCGAAGCAGTTTGGAAATAAGAGTGTGATGACAAGGCTGCAAAGTGCATTTAACGTGATTTGAATAAATCAAGTGTGAAAGGTATTTTTGAGGCAATGGGAAAAAATTGAATATTGACTGAATTTTAAATATTAAGGAATACTTTTTATATTGGAGTTGATAGTGATATGGTGGGAGGGTATATATGTATATTTTTAAGAGTTACATATATATATTATATATATATATATAAAATACATAAATTAGGGCTACATACTGAAGTTTTTACAAATGAGAGGATAGTGACAGCCTTAAAATATACCAGCAAAAAAAAATTTTAAGTGGTGGAAAGAGCAGATGAATCAAGAATATGAGAATGGGAATGGTGCCAGAACTGGATGAAACATATATGGGAACTTACTGTACTCTTCTGTCTACTTTTGTGAAATGTTTCACATTTTCCTTCAGAAAAAGATACTTTTTAAAGCATGTATGGAAGTGGAAGAGAGAGATGCTTGAGTCTAGTGACAGGGAGAGTGAGAAGGGACGACTCCTTCCCCGGGGAACTGGAGACCTGGGCTGGGAGCCATGGGCCTGCTGAGGGCGCCTGCCCGCCCTGCCCGCTGCTGGTTTCTGGGCACAGCTCCCTGGATGCCTGGATCCCTGGAGCAGAGCCACCCTTTGTAGGGAGACCTTTCGTGTTCTGATGCATATCTGATTTATCCCACCCAGTCAATCTCATCCTGCATGCCCCTTTCAGTAAAGGAGAACTCTGGCCAGAATCGCACTTGAGTTGGGAACCCACAGTTTGTTCCCCAGCTTGTCCCACTCTTACTCCGTATTCCCATGACTCTGTGGGGTGGGGAGGGTGGAGAGTGCTGTGACCCGCCTGGAAATAGGTCACTGTCTCAATAGCAGCTTTCTCAGAGCTGAGAATTGGAAGTGGTCCTCATCAGGTGGGGCGTGACTGAGTGGAACTTCACGCAGCCGCTGTAAGAGGTCACTGTGTAGCTTGTGTGCCGGGTGAGGAGGGGCCCCGGGAGGTGGGAGCCCAGGAGCTGCACGAGTTGGGCGGGTAGTGGGATTGTAAAGTGCACAGCCCGCAAGGAGC
>JAQQAC010025709.1:7490819-7533163 GCA_029783875.1 Phataginus tricuspis
ACAGCCCGCAAGGAGCTGCAGCAGCCCGGGAGCTGCAGGAGTTGGGCAGGTAGTGGCATTGTGAGGTGCACACCAGCTCAGGTCGCTCCATCAAGTAATTGTGTAGATAATTATAATCCCGTCCCAGATGTAGCGAGTGTACTTGATTATGACAAAGTAGAAATTGGAGAGGTTTTTGGTTGTTGTTTTTTTAACCTAGTATAATTTCAGAAACACTGGATGGTTTAAAAGTATAAGTTTTGTTGAAGTTTTGCTTATTCAAGTAAATTTTGTAAATTCACCGATTTCATTTGGATTAAAACAAACTACTGAGGTCTTAAGTTTAAGATTATTTATAAAGATGGCCAAAATATTTTCTTTAACCCTGCAAAATATTACTGTACATGTGATCTTAACCAGGGGCAAAGATTTTTATCAGAAATGGCACAAGACTTAAGTATGGTTTATTTTATATGTTATCCCCTAAAACAACAGGCCACCAAAGAAATTACATTGTTTTGACATTTTTGTTCTGTCGTAGGCTTTCCCCCAACTACACTAGAAAGGAAAAACTCTTTGAGACTTCTATATTCATGCAGAAAATAGTGCATTATTATAGGTGGGTAGTGAAGTTTACAGGCCTTTAATTTCCTAAGTTTTATGAGCCTAGAATTAAAAACCATTATAGCATATGATGGCTGTCTTGGCCCTATCCCTTACTTTTGTCTTTTATGGGATTCTGAGTTTGTGGATATAATTAACCTCACTTTTCAGCGAACTGAATTGGTGCTGAAGTATGCATGACGCATCTAGTAAAACTGACATCATGTGGTACAGAATCAAGACTTCACAAGCTCCATAGATAAAGAGAAAGTGACCTTGAGTGAACATTTATTTTGTCTGCCTTGGGGTGGGAAAGGAGGATGTCAATCATTTGTGTTTCTGGGAAGGAAGTTTCTTTTGCAGAATGTAACATTCTGTGATTCTTTCTTTCTCCTTTCCTGTGTCAAGTGGTATCGAAGCCTTCTAGTTTAGTTCCCATGTTAAGTTTCCTCGCACCAGGTATGTCATTCCTGGTGTAGAGGCCGATTCCTACTTCCAGACATAAAAAGAGACCCTAAAAACGAGGAGCTGAAAGGTATCAGGCATATTAATCTCACACACCATTAGCAGGTTCCATCGCTCGTATCGCTCTACTTCACCGACTGGGCGCTTGGCTCCGTGACTGAGGACCCTGTCGTTGGCCGGACACCTGGAGAGCAGTTTGTTGCTGACTCAGCTCCCTGCTTCCTGTAGCGCCTCAGCCCGTGGACAGTGGGCAGGCCCAGCACACACTGTTCCCATGCTGGTTTTAAAAGAGGAACTGACTGACTTTTTAATGGGGCTGCTCTCAAAGTAGCTTGAATATGATGATTTTCTCTGGTTGTACTGAGGACAAATAGGACCGATTTGTAGGCCTTTTCTAGTGTTAAGCCGCCCTGACCGAGAGGCAATGGGCCCGGGAACAGGAAGGAGCTCACTTTCAGAGGCAAAAGAGCTGCTTAGAAAGACTTGGGATTTGATTATATATTCTTGAAATTATGTGGTGGACCTGGGCTGTCCTTCTTACACACATTCTTTTACATAATTATCACCCTTGAATTTGGAATTACAAACTTTTCAGTTCAGGAGTTTAAAACAAGTGGCTTACTGAAAGATATACATAAATACCTGAAACAGAACTTATTTGGAAATTCCAAGACCCAGTTTCACGTTAACACTCCGCCCTGCAGATGGAGAATCAGCTTTTACACTGTAAGCTTGGCCGACGGATGGCGGAGAGCAGTTTAGAGAAGGAAGTGAGAGGTATGTAGTTAACTTTCATGATTAACTTTGTTAACCTCAGAATTTTGTAAAGTGATCATGAATCCTCTGTAAAGTGAGGTCAGCGCCCACTCACGGTGTCATGACTCTCAGGGCGAGAGGCAGGGGCCGGGCGCGCTCGTCCCATTCTTCCAAGTTAAAACTTATACTCTGTTTCCCAAAACTTAATAAATAAGGCCCGTGCTTAACCTGAACTGAGAAGCTCACAGCCACTTGGTGTGCCGTAGAGTGAAGCTGGCTCCTTTGACGTTATGACCTTGCATTTCATTAGTAATTAGCACCCGGGCAAATCAAGAAGGAATGGTAGGGAGGGCAGGACTGTTTAATCCAGGAAGATAAAGACCTCGTCAGAGGGTCTCGTCTGTCACACATTAATTTAGTTTCTCCACAGATACTACCTACAGGGCATTTAGAGTCTTCCACTAACAGTCAGCATCAGTCCATCCACACGGAGCCAAATTGGGGAAATGATCATGGACTATTGCAGGGATGGCAGAGCTGGAACATGCGATGGGCACCAGAGGGCAGCTAGCCCGGCCTTCACAGTGACTGTCAGTGCTTCGTACCCAGGAATACTGTGTCTGTCTGCCCAGGATTCCTGGGAAAGTCGTGAGAACAGCTGAGAACTGTGGGCCAGCACTTTGACCTCTGCAGGAGTGCTACCAGAGCTGTCACAAGTGGACTCTCGCCAGCCCCTAACGTTGATGGTTTTATTATTCCTATTACTAGGCAGTAAAAGAATGGTCTCTTATCCTCATTCTGTGTATTTGAAAACTTTACCAGAATATGGGTTTCATATCTATCTCACCCATCTGTCTCTGATGGTCTGTTGTGCTACAGACAAAATGATGATGTGTGGAATTTTTACTGATCTCCCCGACAGCTTTTGTTAAAATTAATTCCACATACTGTGTACCACGTTCATGGAGGGAGATGACAGTTTTCTTCGGCCTTGGAAAAGAAGGCCACGTAAAATGGCGTGATGGGGCATGACGTAAACGTAAGATGCGGAGGTGCTTGAGAAAGAGGAACAGCAATGTGATAAGTCATTCTCCATGGGTTTGCAGATTTGCCTTACGGTTGATTTACTTATACTGTTTGCTTTTACACTGCTGTCTCTCCTGTTATTTCCACATTCTCTAAAGGTCCTGTGCATCTCAAGAAGCCAGAATGAAGAGTTAGAACTTCAACATATATCCCTAGAATTTCTAACTTTGAGTCCAGCCCGCTTTGCGCACATGGTGCCATGTGACTCCTGCTGGTGGCGGGAACGTTTAAGGGGACCACTGCCTCCCAGCTCTTGACTGACAGGCACACTTGAGGTCTTTGCTGTGCAGTATCTTGTTATTGGTAGTTTGGCACTTTCCCATAGCAACATACTGGTTTTAATTTTGGTCTCTCTGTCCTTCAAAGAATGGTATACAACAGGAGAGTTTCTGAACTGCCTTTCTTGAATAAAAGTTGGGCACTTGTAATTAAATGCTTATTCGAAACTACACCAATGTAAACAGGGGTCACTGGGTTTTCAGTGGCAACTACTTCTATATAATTTTGTTATTTATATACATGGTGTTAGTGGGAACAGCATTTACACCTGACTAAGATAGACACTCAGTTTATATCATAGATAGAAAAAAAGTTTTAGGTAGTAGCCATTACTGTGACACCCTAAAAGGGTGGGTGAAATGGAGCAAGGAAAGCTACTTCTATATAATTTTGTTATTTATATACACGGTGTTAGTGGGAACAGCATTGACACCTGACTAAGATAGACACTCAGTTTATATCATAGATAGAAAAAAAGTTTTAGGTAGTAGCCATTACTGTGACACCCTAAAAGGGTGGGTGAAATGGAGCAAGGAAAGCTAAAAAAAGCAAAATCCACATGCCTTTCAGGCTTTCCAACATTGCCTTCTTTGGCTGAATTCACATGCCTGCAATTCTACTAAGCTGATTAAGGTTTGCTAAGTCAATGATAATGTTTTACAGAGTTGGTTATCTGTTAGCCAACTTCTGTGAAAAATGACCACTCATGTCCTAGCTAGTGCTCTGATTTATTGAGTTGGAGTATTGCTCATAAACTGATTTTTATCTTCCTCAAAGGTATGGTCAGGACCCAGAGAGACAACTGAAGTAGGGGTCCACATGCGAGGATATGTGGTTTCACTAAGAAACTGTCTCTGCTGGCATAGCTCTGTAACTGTACTCAGGTCCTCGTGAATGAAAACTTGGTGAAGATATTTTCACATAATCAATTGTAAATAGTAGCAGTAAATTCATTAATCTTGCTGAAAGGACTTGGGGATTTTTGCAGCCTCCTTCCCTGAGAGCAGTGGCTGTCCACAGGTGGCCTCGTCTCTGAGCTGGTAGGGCTGTACAGTTACTGGCTGCATCCCACCTACTGAGTCACAGTCTCGGCCTGGGGCCCCGAAAATGGTGTCAAGTTCTCCAAATGATTCGTTTGCCATTCAGGTTTGAGAACCACTGGCTTAGAGGGAACACCAGGGTCCCCGTGGATAGCTTATAAGATGGTAAATGATCACTAAAGGACACTAGACATCACATCATAAAACATGCTGGATAGCCACATTTCCTTGTGCAGCCATGACCAGGGCTCTGGAGGGATTTATGTTAATCCAAGAAAGTCTAAAATATATAAAGTTATGTTTGGTTAAAAGATAAATATTTGGTGGTATTTAAGTTGCTTGCTTTTATAGTGTGCTCAGCACCAGTGGAGTTAAATTTAGAACAGAAGACTCAGTCCCTGCTTAAAGATTAGGGAAAGAACATGATTTACTTGGGAGAACCCTGAGCATGTGCAAGGTTCTCACCTCTGCTATTGGCAGGGCAGCTCCAGCAATGCTGTTCCCTCCTTGTCCTTTGTAAGAGGAGTCAGCTAGAATTCACAGTGGCTGCGATTACAGCCGGCTTCAGGCCCAAGTGAGCTGGGGAGTGTAGGATTCAGAGTGTTTTCTACTATGTCACTGTGTTTGGCAACTGGTACCTTCCCCCTGAGAACACAGAATATTTTTCATTTACAGCTTAAATGCCAATGAGGAACTTAAATTGAACTTTACTTTTTAAAAATTCATTTGTCTTTTCATCTTTGTTTCCCCCTAAAGATTTTTGATGCTTACCAATTTCAATACCAAACTGACAACAGTCTAGTTCGAATGCCATTGTTTTCCAGCTGTTTTATATTTACAGTCATTAAAGCAAAATGGATCTAATTATTAAGTAAGTTACTTAGCCCAGATGTTGGTCGGCTGATGAATGGATAGACAAGAGTGATGTATCTGTACAGTGGGATATTATTTGACCATGAAAAAGGAATGCAGCACTGATACATGCTTCAACACAGATGAATCTCGAACACATGATGCTAAGTGATGGGAGACAGTCACAAAAGGCCACATGCTGTATGACTGTTTATATGAAATATTGAGAATAGGGAAATCTGTGGAGACAGGAAGTAGGTGGTGGATGCTGGGGTGGGAAGGAGTAATGGGGAGTGACCTCAAATGGGCAGCTGGGGTTCTTTCAGAGTGAGGAAATGTGAAAGCTAGATAGTAGTGGTGTTTGCATGACTGTGAATATACTGAAAACCATTGAATTGCACATTTTAAATGGGTGAGTTCTATGTAATGTGAATTATATGTCAACAAAGCTGTTAAAAGAGTATGCAGTGACTCAACATGAAAACGAAAATATAGTAGTCTGTAATTATTCAATAAATGAGTCAAAATAACCCCTGAAAAAGCTTTTATAATTCATTTATTATCTGTTGTGGGAATTTTCCTTTGTCACACTCCACTTTTCTTCTCCCATTTGTGGGAGAAAGTTTACCGTGTCCACTTCCTATCAGAGCATTTCTAAGTATTTGAAAGGTCTTATCCAAATATTTGAAAACTGTTAGAAGTTGCTGAAGTGGCACCTTCGGAAGAGGGCTGGAATGTTGGAAAACAGTGTTGACATTTTAAGTGATTACGAAAGGTCAGACTCTCAATGTAATCTTGGTGGTGTGTGGAGAGTTCTACTCAGGCTAATTTTTGAGTAAATGCAGGTATGATAATACAGGGATTTATCGGTAACCGCTGAATCCACTGCCTGAAATTCAAACATTCCAATATTACCATTTGCATTTCCCTTTCTGTTTTAAATGGCTTTCCTAATTCTTGAGTATGTAGGAAAATCACTGCAAACTTTATTTCCCCTGCCCTGATCTGGCTACTAAAATTAAACCTGGTTGCTTTGTCTAGGAAGACATAAACCATTGCTTGTCTGTAAACTTTGTGGAGGAATTGTTCGTGAACTTTTCCCCCTTGTCTTGGTCTTTAGGACAATTTCAGTTTACTCTGTAAAAAGTGTGATTAGAGAGGTAATCTTAGACCAAGTTTATAAGTATTTCAGGAGGAAATGGTATCCAGTACTTCCCAAAGGAAAAATTACATAACTAGATTTATTTACCAAAATGAGGGAAGAGCTGGGACATAATTTGACAGCCAAAAATTCAGCAATCAAACATGTTCTTTACATTTTTCAGACTCTTAGAAGGCATTTTAGATACAATTTTGATAAAGTTAAAGTGGGAAGACTAGAAAATCATGTTTTCCAAAGTGTATTCTGAAAAATATTGGTCCTTTGGGATATTCCATGGAAGAAACCTCCATGGGCAGAACCATGTGGGAACCTTAGACTGGCTCGGCCCTGGGACACATACTGCATTAGGACAGCAAAGACACGCAAAAGCCTTTCAGTTGAAGAAAGAAAGAAAGAAAAAAGAAACAGAGAACCTTCCCTATGTGACTCAAAACACCCGTTACCTTTCTGTCCCTCGCCCTTAACGATCACTTAATTTTCTAGAGAACTACAGAGTCGCTGACTTGGATGGTGTCAGAAGCCACAGGGATAATTTTTAAGTTGTTCGAATATTAGAGTTGGAAGATCCTGCACAGATAAAATCATTTCCAATTGCTCCATTTTACAAAGCAGGAGAAAGTGGCTTTCTTCGGTTGTGGGCCTGCCAGGGCCAGGGATTGGCCGGGTGCCTGGTGGGATAGATCCTGCCTGCTCGCCCGCCAGGCCTGCCTCTGTGTCCATGATTGCTCAGCTCCACAAGGCTTTATTTTGTTTTAATAAGGTGAATTGTTACCGAGTTTATTTTTATTTAGTTAGTTTGGAAAAAGAGGTATCAGTTTCATTGGAGCAATAAAACCAGTCCTTCTGTGTGTCCAGCTGGAGAGTTGCATTCCTCCTCCTGGAAATGTGAAAGCGAGTGTGAGCTCCCCTTTTGTCCCTGGGAACAATGTCCTGGTCATCCTGAGTAGTGTGGCAGCTGATTGTTTCCCTGGCGCATCTTCCTGCCCCGCCAGCTCTCCCACGGATGCAGCCCCTCCCTCGGAGGTCCCAGCTCTGATGGTACACCCGGCTGCTCACCTTGCCTTTGGACTTTAGACCTAGCATTTCAGAGCTGGAAAGGACCTCAGGCCATCTAGTGCAAACCCTCTTTTACAGATAAGGGGGCTGAGGCCCCAGGGGGAAGTCTGAGCGAGGCCCTCAGCTTCCAACACCACGCATGGCTAGAACCCGGCCTCCCCATTCCATGCCGGTTCCCAGGCCACTTGTTCTAGTGTTGCCTGAATTCTGCCCCTTCTCAAAATGCCTTGGGTGGCTTTAAAAAATCCAGATTCTTACGCTGAGGCCTAGAAATGCAGGTGTTTGAAAAGCTGCTCTTGGAATTCTAATGGTGAGTCCTGTCTGGAACAACTATGGCGTATGTTAGCTGTTTGAGGTCCATCCCTGTTTGCTAAGTTGTAAGCAATTCAGGGGCAGGGAGGTCAAACTACCATCTGGGTGGGCAGTGCTCCCATGGGGGCCCATGCACCCAGGAGGCATTTGATTGGTATTTGTGGAATGAGTGAGCCCCAAAGGTGTGTAAGGTGTCACTAGCTGAGGTGGGCTGGGAGTAGTAGAATAGATGGTCGTTTTGAGCTGAGCTAACCCATAATAAGAACAGCAAAGAGAATTTTTTAAAGAGTAGATTATTAAGCAGACAGAGGATAGAGACAGTATTACAATTAGGTTTTCATTAACTTCCTTAACTAAAGCAAAGACAGGTTTATGTGTTAATCCTGATGTTAAATAACATATCCATTATATAGTCAAGATGCCTGGTGCAAATAAATACCTATAAAACAATAGTCATTATTCATGAAAAAAAATGTATATTTTGCTAAAATTAATAAGTTTCATGGGCCAGTTTTGTTTGTTTTAGAAATAAAACCGTGTTCATTCCTATTTCTGTTCTCAGGCACTTGTCTCTTTTAAAATGTAGACCAGTAGCATATACTGATATTCTAGTAATAGATCAGAAACTTACCAGTCCTACTGAAATGAAAACACAGCACTCCCACTAAGCCAGGCTACCTGGGGCAAAAAAGAAGAAAGATGTTTGTGCTAATATGGGTAGTGTGGAAAATATACACATACTCATTAGAACCTCATTCTCCTTGAGGGTTTGAGGCATCTTCAGTACCAAGTTTTCTTGACATAGTATATCGCTATGGAAAAACCTCGTTATTTTTAATCCTTAGAGTTGAAAAATCAGTTGCTAACTTAACTCCCCTATCTGAGCACCAGACAATCCCATGTCTTTCTCTGGCACCACTGCGGGCCCAGGCGCCAGCTCCCACCCACGTATGCTGAGTTCACGGAAGACAGCAGCTTGCCATGGAAACTTAACACAAAGTAATGAAAAGGAGAGTTGGGGTTGAGATATGTTTCCTGAATTGTTACAGTTCTTTATTTTAAAGCCCCTGGATAAATGGACAGTGTAATATACATAAGTGGTCCTCTCATCTGAGGAAATGCTTCCTTTTAAACTTCGATAAAAGGTTATATTTCAGCACATCATTAAAGATCTGTAAAGTGAAAATAATTTTTATCAGCTTTCTAAATATGGAACCGTTTCACGTGCTCTTGATTAAGGCAGTACCATGCTGTGGTCCTTAGTCAGGGTAGGAGCCTGCCTTTTTCCTCAGAGAGCATTTGAAAATGTGTGTATTGGGGATACTTTTAGATTCCCCCAATGACTGGTGGCACCATGATTGATAGGTGGGCTCAGGATAGGTGAACATTCTCGAATACTTGAGATAGTCTTGGAGAATGAATTCTGTGCCCCGAGATTTAGTCTTGGAGAATGAATTCTGTGCCTGGACTGCCAGTAGCACCCTTGGTGAGAAACCTGAGGTGGGTAACGACCAGTCAGGTAATATATGCACCCACTACACAGAGCAGCTTGGCCACCATCACTAACACAGAGCTCATTCACGTGTGCTTTATATCCCCCCATCCAACCTCCATGTCAAGATTGTAGAGCATGCACTGTTTATGAATATACACATGCTGATTAAATTTAACTTCGTAATTTGGCAGGCAGGGTGGGGCAGTGGTGAAAATAAGAAAAATTCGGGGGTATCCCCACATCAGAACTGGAGATTGCTCCTTTTGGCAGGGCTGACGGACTGCATGATGGAGGAAGAACCTATCTGCATCCTCTTGCTTGTTCTGGTTTTTAACTGCGGTGACAGGAAGACTTAGCCCAATCTTACTTAACCTTGCTGTCTTCGTTTGAAGTTAGACATTAGACTCCACAAGCCCCCGTGGGTGTTGGAACGCAGGACAGAATTCTGTGCAAAGACCAGAACAACTACTGGCGAAATGGCTTGTGTTGGAGCTGCGGGTGCTCAAGATGAGGTCCTTTGATGGGAGGAGTGGTGCGTAGAGGTTACGCAGACCATCTCAATGTGCTTGATTTTTAAAAAGTTCGCTTCTATGTGCTACTGGCTTGTCACATCCATCCTCAGTAAAACCATTCATTTTACTGATTATTTGTTTCTCAAAGAGTTTTGGCACCGTGGAGTCAAGTACAAACCTGATTCAGAACTTTACATCATTTTTCTAAATTCCTGTTCATCAACAAAATGGTTACTGTCACCTTTTTATAGTAATCATTAGGATTGGTTTCAAGAGGTGACACGTTCTTGCTGTCCTTAAAGTGAAGTGATTGAGATTTAGAACTTGATTCTGAAATGTCCTATGCATAGACTCACGTCTTCTTTACATCTGTCTTCACGAAGGTAGTGACATTCCGTACAAATTAGTTGATGGTTCAGTGTCTGAATCGATAAAGAAAAGTGTATCCAAGGCCCTGTATTTGTGACCCCTACCCCTTTAGTTTTCGGTGTGATACGTCATTGCGGGCTTATGAGTGTGTGATTTGGAGGTGCATCTATTACTGGAATGTCCAACTTTGGGGCCGCTTTTCCCACCTCTGATGTGTGTTCTTGGAACCAAAATTGAGATACTTGCTTTATTTTATGGCTCATAACAGAGCCTTCTCTCTCTTTTTTTCGCTTGCTGCCCTGGTTTGAATTTTCAAGGCCATTTTGTAATTTTTTAAATCGTTGCCACCAGGAAAAGAAAGAACCTTAGGCTTTTATATTTTAATATAATCGAAGAATTTAAAATATGCCTAATCTTACTTCTTGGTAAACTTCAGTTCTTTAATTTGTAGGCCTGAGATTAGAAGGGAATCTCAGAGAACTATTCAGACATCCTGGATCTCTATCAGAGTATCTCTCGGTCATCACGGCCTTGAGGGTCAGGGAAAAAATGACTCCTAAAGACTAATTTTGTTCATCAAGTAAAAGCAAACCTGCGGTAAGTGCTGAATGTGTATCATGTCCCGGCCAGATGGATACTTGGACCTCTGTCAGCTAAATATTAGTTAACCTGTGTCCTCGTTATATTAGAATTGAGGATATATGTCTATCCAGCTATCTATATATTTCACTTGAAAAATGGTGAGAGACAAGCATTTCTTAATATTAAGCATTACAGTTGCTACGTGGCTGTGGTATTTTCCTTTGGGAAAGTGATATAGAAGTGAATTTGTGTGTTTTCCATACGCTAGTAAATCTGGGTTTTTCTCAAGCGATAAATCGAAAGTTACTCTGACATAATTTCTTCCCGGCAGACAGTTCTGTCCCACTGCCACCGCCTCAGCGCCTTGTGATCTGACCGAGCTGATGGTACTTCCCTTTTCACGTTTTACTTTCATCTTTTCTAGGTCTCACATTGATAGGGTATGTGCCATTTTGCTTGTCCTGTTTTACATTTTTGAAACAGTTTTCTATGTTTCTACTGTCTTCATATTATCATTTCTGATTACTACATAACATTCTGTTCTCTTTGGTGCGTCTTAATCATTTGGCCACTTCTTTGTTCATTGTTTCGTATTAAATAGTGTTGTAGATGGTTTTTAACATTGCAGGAAACATCATGGTATACAGAGGCTTCTCTCTCTTCCTTTCACTTGCTTCCTTGGTTTGAATTCCCAAGGAGGCGCGCCACCCCACCAGTGGCCCTTATGGCTGTTGTAAGGGTCAGTACAGGATGGCGTATGGGAAAATATGTTAATGTTGTAGGAAAACAGCTCTGGCCTCAGGGTGAATGTGCTTTATTAAAGCAAAGAGAGCACACATTTGGATCCAAACGGGGCATGCGTGCTGCTCCTCATCAGCCACGTGACCGTCAGCCTGAGGGTGTGCAGGGTGCTCTGTGACTGGCATGAGAGGGGCACAGGAGAGGAACATGTGCTCACTGTGTTGCTAAGTAGCTTTGCATTTATGTGGAAGGCCC
Organism: Phataginus tricuspis; assembly: GCA_029783875.1. Classification (NCBI taxonomy): domain Eukaryota; kingdom Metazoa; phylum Chordata; class Mammalia; order Pholidota; family Manidae; genus Phataginus; species Phataginus tricuspis. The sequence goes on from JAQQAC010025709.1 coordinate 7,502,364, forward strand.
AGGAGATTATTAAGAGACAAGAACCCTCACTTAAGTGTAATTTGTCTTGTTCTGTTTTCTAGATCAATGTCCGAGTCACCACCATGGACGCGGAGCTGGAGTTCGCCATCCAGCCAAATACGACAGGAAAACAGCTCTTCGATCAGGTCGGTGGTCCCTGTGAACTTGATAGAAAGTTCCTGTAGAAAAACTTTCTTTGCAAATCCGAATCATTTCGTTTGCCAGGTGTTTTGCCTTGGTTTGCTGCATGCTTCTCTGCCGAGACTGTTCTTCCTTCTCGCCAGGGGTTTACACTGTGGTTAGCACTCTGCAGAAACAGCTCCCTGAGAGGAAATAGAGAATGCTGGGGGGGCTTCTTCAGTGCAGTGCCACAACCGAAAGCTCTGGCTGCCATCTGTCCCCAACTCCTGGGTCGTCACGCTCCCTGGCTGGCTTTTGCCTTGTGGCTGGTGGGCCGGAGTGCCAGGGAGCTCAGACTCCGCCTGAGGCCCGACTGGCACCAAGCAGCCCACAGGTCCCAGGGCCAGCCTCCCTGGGCGTCCTGTAGCCACAGTGTTGGCGAGCTCGCTCGCGGGTCGTCACACATTCTTCCCTGGAACTGTACAACCCAGCACATCCCCGGGCCCACATGCTTCTCCCTAGACGTGAAGGGGATGCAGGGAGCTCAGTCAGAAACGTAAGAGTAGTCAGCCACTGTGAAGGCTGAAAAGGAGAAAGCTACTTCTCTGGGCTAAGTGCTTTCTGTTCCAGGGCTGAGGATCCAGCAGGGCAAAGGATGGATGAGAATTTACAAGTCACTCGAACTGTAGCCTGCTTTCCTGAGAGGGCCACCAGTAAAAGTGATGTTCTGCACCCTAGTACCAAACCCATAAACTGGGGTGGGTGCTGGTTGAAAACCTGGGAGGTAGAATTCTAGCAAACTTGGAAGCTAAAGGTGACTCCCTACATGCTTGACCACATCTCCCTGTTCGCCGCCAAAGCGGTACCCAGTGGGTGAGTCCCGGGCACAGCCTGCCCTGCTCGCGGGTCAGGGCCTGTGCGGTGCTTAACACCGACATGGGAAACTAGTTCAGAGGTTTTGATGGATCAAACACGTAGCTCCCCTTGCCTCCTTTTCCCATATTCCTTCACACACAGATTGTGGGAAGAGGCTAATAAGAGAGTCTGTCGTACTTATGTTACAGAACACAAATGCTAGTATTTCTTACAAGAGCCTATGTCTCCTCCTCGGGAGCCCTCTGGAAGGTGGGGTGTGGAGAGAGTGGGAGGCTGGCCCTCGTGCCTTGGGTATGTCACTCGCGTGCTCCAGCTCCTTTGCTCTCACGTGCGCGGCACTGAGCTGCATAGTCACAAGATTATCTTGGCCTCTGGGTCCGGGGTACCATGTTGACAAAACTCCACATGTTCCTAAATGCGAATAATTATATCTAGTTTGGTGTTGCTTTCAAGCTGGTAGTTTTCTAATATTAGATTATCTACCTCCTAGTAGCGTGGAGCTATGGGTTAATGGTTGTACAAAAATGGACCCTGAACTCAGTCAATAAATATGGGCTATTTAAAAAATGCTGAACACATAAATCCAATCAACATGCTGCGTATTGACAAGCTCTGCATCCCAATTATTCCAAAGCTGCTCAGTCTCCCAGCAGCCATCCCATTGGGGCGCTGCATCACTGTTCCCCACCCCAGAGAGGAGTCCCCTTAGTTCATTCACTAAAGAGAAAAGCAAGGCCCCATCTCGCCCTGGCCAGCTTTCTCAAGTCTCCTTTCCTGCCTAAGGCTCAGCCAACCTCCAAATCCCTTACCGAGACCCCAGTGCCAGTCAGTGCAGTAGACACAGCATCCCCCCATCAGTGATGGGGCCATGGATCACGGTGCCCTGATTGAGTTAATTCACAGCTTCTCCTCAGTTCTGTGTATCCCTCATGAAAAATACATGATCTGAAGTCGAGGCTGAAGCAGACCTGGAAGATGACTGAGTCTTTAGGAGAGAGGAAATCGAGGCCCAGAGAGGAAGCTGAGGTCACACAGCTGGCGCCTGAGCAGAGGCTGGAGCCGTCCTCTCTTCACTGTAGTTAAGCTTGGCTTCCTGGACATCCATTTACTGACCCTTCTAAGGGGGCACGTGACGCAAAGAAGGTGACTTTCCTCTGTGCAGGGGACAGGCCTCGGCGGACGCCCTGGCACACATCTGGGCTCCTCCTGCCCCGGCCACACTGGGCAGGTTTTCTCCTTAACAGACCCCATAGGGTCTCTCTGTCGGGCCATCTGGTGCCCTTCTGGGCCTGGCAAGCTCCTCACGGCCAACCCGCCAGTCCAGCCGGTGCGGCAGTGGAGTTGGCTGAAAGAGGCTTTGCGGGCGGGCTCTTGTGCTCCTCTGTGTCCACCTGCACCTACGTTCCCTCTGCGGTAACCGGCTGCAGTCTAGCTTCTGGTCCCGGACTCTGCCTCGGTGGAGGGTGCCACAGCATGTGGCCGTCTCCCCATGAGCCCAGGAGCCTTTCCTGCCCTGGAAAGCCCGAGGTGGGAGGAAAGGCCTTCCTGCAGCACAGCTGTGGGCCTGTGGCTTCCATCAGCAACAGCTGTTTTCTAACTGTACCCCAAGTTTCAGTAGACACTTCCCTGCCTTTTCCTTCCCCCAAAGCTGCCATTTAGAACACCACTGAGGCGGAGAGAAAAAGATGGAGCCCACTGCCTTTGGGTTCTGCTCTGGGCTGTGCAACCGCATTGATCGGACTAAGGGCGCTGGAGGGAATGGTGAGGCGTGTTTTCCTAGGCATGTTGGATTTCCCTCTAGGGAGGACCCAAGGGTGGGTTTAGAATGGATGGAGAAAGGAAAGTTGTTTCATTCTACTGAGTTGTTTTGGGGAAGCCATCAGTAGAAAAGTAGGGCTTTGAGGCAGGCTGAGGGCAGGTGCCCTGGAAGAGATGGAAGGCCATAGCGGCGTGGCCCGTCCGGGCGCCAGACGCAGGCCCTCGCCGGGAGAGGGAGGGTGGAGGGAGGGCCCCGGGTTCCATCCGCCGCGTGGTTCCGTAGTCTGTGATCCGCCCCGTGGAGGCGCTGGCCACGCTGTTGCAGATGAAGAAGAGGAATCTGAGCTGCGGCCTGAAATCCACGAGGCCCGACAGGGACGTGGAGAGAAGTCAGGAGGTCAGGAAGTCATTCCAAACTGGTTGAGGCCCAGGCTACAGCTGCAGGTGGACGAAGTGGAAAGACGAGATTGGAGAGCCAGTGGAGAGGCAGTAATTGCTTATGCATGTAGGGCTTTTCTGTGCAACTTTGAAGCAACCCAGAGAGGAAGGAAGGCAGGTTTTATATCCAAATGTTAAAATGGAGGTTTGTGAGGAGTAAGAAATGGGCAGGGTTGGGTATAGAGAACTGCCTTCAAGTCTGCTGTCAGCAACCATCACAAGAAGGCACAGGGTCTCATGGACGATGGGGGAGCAGAGCAGTGTGTCCAAGTCCAGATGTCTTCTTCTCACCCCGTGATGGAGAGTCTGGGGCACAGTCCCTCCCTGTTGGTGGGTGAGTGGAGGGAGCTGGTGAACAGTTCAGCTCCTGGCATGTAATAAACAGACTCCTGGAGCCATAGCGAGCATCTGGTCCCCCAGCGGACGGGGCAACAGGCCCAGAGCAGGTGTTTGTTTGGAATTTCAGATATGATTTTGAGGAAGGGTTACTCGATTAGTCATTTCTCACGTGTTCAATCCTCTTTCCTGTTAGATATGGTGGAAGCCATGCATTTGAAGAACGGTAGCCTTTTTTAAAAGGCTTAACATTACATGTCATAGGACTTAAAACTATACAGCAAAGCTGTAGGACTCAGTGTTGTCGATGTTCAACAAGTTGGTTTTCTGTTTTCAAGAGGAGAGTAACCAGCTTGGGGCCTCTCTCTAATGGACTGTGGGAGATTTTTTTCCAGTACTATGAAGAATTTTTCAATGTGAAATGCTTGTCATGACCTGTATCAGAATTTCAAATTCCTGGAGATTGAAAGAATGCGGGTCACCCCTTGGCTTGAAGCTCAGCCCTCCCCTGGGGCCTGCCTTCCCCAGTTACTAGCTAAGCAGAGATGGCAGCCAGCGGACGCCCAAGCGTTCCTTTGCTTCATGTTGGTAATGTTCAACCCCTTTTTGAAGTGGGCACACCTGACAGGTGACATTCACACCTGCGACACACACCTGGACTGGTGTGCCCTGGGTAATGCCCAATACTCCGTGTGCTTGCTATAACTCACCTGGCCATCTTTATTCAGGGCATAGTGGAGTACACAGTAGGAGAGATTTTGTAAGATTCTAAAATTTTATAAGCTTGAAAGCCAACCCTGAATCTGTTCAAATTTATATTAAAAATAAGTCATTCATAGCTTTTGGGTAATAGCCTGTCTGCTTGAGATGGTATAGGGGAGGCGAGCCCAGCGTGCCTGCCGCCAGCGCCCTGCCCTCCCGGCGCACCATGGACGCTGTGACAGTGGCTGCCCAGAGCTGCCGCCCATGGCGTCCCTCTTGACTACTACAGCCTCCCTCTCGCCCTCTCTTCCACCAGGTGGTTAAGACTGTCGGCCTTCGGGAAGTGTGGTACTTTGGCCTCCAGTATGTGGATAATAAAGGATTTCCTACCTGGTTGAAACTTGATAAAAAGGTAAGTCAGAGTTAACTATTTACTGGGTGTCGGTCAGCCGCACTGACACGGAAACCGGAGCGCCTCACTCTGCCTTTTGTTTTTTGTTCTTTTTATTTCTGTAAAAGTTTTTTACAGACAAAAGGTTGTAGATTTCCAGTAAATGAGTGATTAGTTGGAAATTAGATCCTGCATTTCTCCTCTCTGCCCGTTCATTGGAGCCAACCATGGTTAATTGCTTAGCTTTTAGTTGGCCTTAGTTTTTTTTTCAATGAGATCGTTAATCTTATAAACCATGAATCACCCACTGTTTTGTAAGAACCTGTTATTGCTTTGTTTGAACCTGTGATAGATTATCTTCCAGCTCTAAAGAATGGATAATTCCATTAACAATTATAAAGAAAAGCCCTAAGCTTAAATGTGTATTCTCCAAACGATTTGAAAAATGTCCCTTTTCCCAAACCCCTACTGTCCTCCATATTACTGTAATGTGTCAGGAGGGTGTCGGGGATGTGGGAGAGAGGCTGGACGTGAGGAATTTTTGAAAGTCCACGGTCCAGGGCTAGGCTGGCCCTGTGGTCAGACGCCAGGTACATAGGTCACTGAATTGTTTCTAAATTCAAGGTCTCTGGAATTGGTAGCATTGTGCCGAGGAAATCCGGGCTGGGGCCAGTAGCTTGGTGAGTCAGTAACTGGCTGTTGCTAGACTTCCAGCTATGTGTGGGACTGTAATAGAACTTTCACTGGACTCTTCTTGTCTCAATGTTAAAAAGAGGATTTTCAGAATAAACAGTGTCTTCTGAACACCATCTGAAGGACCCTTTGGAGTCAGTGGTCGGACACCTGGGCTTGGCAGGCAGGCCTTCTGAACTTGAGGTGAGAGTCTAGCTTCTGTTGTCCAGGTGTCCGCGCAGGAGGTCAGAAAGGAGAGCCCTCTCCAGTTCAAGTTCAGGGCCAAGTTCTACCCAGAGGATGTGTCTGAGGAGCTCATCCAGGACATCACGCAGAAGCTCTTCTTCCTCCAAGTGAAGGAGGGGATCCTCAGCGATGAGATCTACTGCCCCCCAGAGACGGCGGTGCTCCTCGGCTCCTACGCCGTGCAAGCCAAGTTTGGAGACTACAACAAGGAGCTGCACAAGGCTGGGTACCTCAGCTCCGAGCGGCTGATCCCCCAGAGGTGAGCGGGGTGGCACCCGCGACAGGCCTGAGCCGTGTGCCAGGAGAAACAGGAAGCACGGGGACTTGGTCATGGCGGGTGCTCCCTGAGGCTGGGGCCCGCCGTTCCCCCACAAGCAGTGTGTGCTCCGGGGTCCCCCGAGGCCCTGGTGATCTCCCAGAGTGGGGTCTGTGATATGGAGACACAGCAGAGAAGGGGATCCTTCCTTTTGGGAACTGAGGAGTGGCCGGGCAACTTGGGGATACCCTAACATAATCAAACTTCTTAGCTTCCCCTGGTTTATAATAATTTGGCCCCATTAGATCAGTGTTTATTCATTCATGGCCACATAAATTACCCCTTTTGAAAGAGGAGGCCACTTAAAATAATTTTTACAAATTTTTCCAGCAAGACTTGGTTTGTCTCCATCCAGGTTCTAAGCATTCCAGGTTGTTAATCGTCATAAATAGGAACACGGCACTTTGGGAAGCAGAAACAAATGCTCGTTGTGGCAGTTTTATTTGAAAGAAAAGTCAGAGTGTGTGTGAGGGTGGGCTGTGGCCTGTTGCTCGCCTCTCACGGCCTGTGGCCTCTTCCTTTGCAATGCAGGGTCATGGACCAGCACAAGCTCAGCCGGGACCAGTGGGAGGACCGCATCCAGGTGTGGCACGCTGAGCACCGCGGGATGCTCAAGTGAGTGCACGCAGGTGCTGCGGCCTGCCCGACTGGCTTCCTGGCGAGTGGCGCCAGGAGGACCTCAGGGCGATTAGCTCCCCGAGCTTCGGGGGCACCAGTCCCGGGGCCTTGGCAGAGCAGGGAAAGGTAACACGTTTTTGTTTTAAAAAAGCCACATGTTCTTGCCTGCAGTAAGAAACAGCTCAGTATCCTTATGGGCCCTGGAGCCTTCTCCCAGCCTTGTTTAGAGCACAGAAAACTTTGTGCCTGAAACTCTCCCTTTTAGTCAAGGGGGCAGAAGCATTGTTCAGAAGCCATCAGAGGTATCTTCTCTCTCGGAGGTGTCTGGTTCATTATCTATAAGGTAGTTGCCTCAAAAGTGTATGAATGGAAAAAAATTGATCCCAAGGGAGAAACTTGCTCTTAAAGGGCAAGTGAGGCCTGAAGGGGGGACACCCTGTGACACGTGGCTGTCAAGTGGAAGAAACGGCCAGGTTTTGTTGTCCTGGGACCTCAGTCCAGACCTTAGCCGCCCCTGTGTGCATTTCCAGCCTCAGACGTCACGTCCTAGAGTCTCCGGGCTGGCCTGAGCATCGTGTGTAGAGGGAAGGAACTCAGGCTGCTGGTGAGGCATGTGGTGGGGGCCCTGAAGCTGCATGTAGACCAGAGAGGCAGGGATAAGCTTGTGTGTCCAGGGAAGCCAGCCGGCATCAGTTCAGTCCTTTCAGAATGTGTGGAAGGCATCAGGGGTCAGTGGCCAGGATGGCCTGGGCCACTTGGGGCACAGGTGCGGACACCGGCAGATGGACAGCAACTGCATTATATGCTCTCAGCCCATCCTACATGCTTTGCCTTAAATTTAAAACACTGTTTGTGCACACTAATGATTAGGCCAATGTTTACTCTCCCCAACTAGAGATAATTCCATGCTGGAGTATCTGAAGATTGCCCAGGACCTGGAAATGTATGGAATCAACTACTTTGAGATAAAAAATAAGAAAGGAACAGATCTTTGGCTTGGAGTCGATGCCCTTGGCCTAAATATTTATGAGAAAGATGATAAGTGAGTTGAACTTTATAATTATCCTTACTTAGTTGGTGGGGCATTGAGCCTGGAAACAGGAGGACCTGGTGGTTATGCCTGTGGGTTATTTTTGAAGTATTCATCTGACTGACCCCACGTGTGGATCTTGGTGCCCCGTGTCGGAGGTGTGCTCGGAGATGCCGCTGTTCCCCCCGTCGCCGTAGCCTGCTTACGAGCACAGGCGGCAAGTGCTGAGGCCCCGCCCCCCAGCCTCTGGAGAGCCCGTGAACAGCAGGACAGGAGCTGCAGGGTGGCCCCCCCTGCTTTCACGGAGGCTGTGCTGCAGCTGCCCGTAGGCACCACACAGCCGCGCCCCCCGGGGCAGCCTGCAGTGCTGGGCGGCCTGAGTTTGTGCTCACCCAACCGAGAACCATTCCAGTGCTGTCGGAGACGGCAGGATTTTGTAAACAGTGGCTTTTGTACAAACAGTCTAGCCGAATCCGCGGAACCTGCAGGAGGGGGCTAATGGCCTCACATTGTTTGTGACTGTTGAGTGAGGTCCGCGAGTGCAGAAAAGCACAAGGCGAGGCCCGGCCTCTCTGTCCACTCCTTTCCCCTCCCTGTGGTTGCAACCACTGTGCAAGTGCCCATTTCTGCTGCCAGGGATTAAATACCCAGAACAGTGAAACACCCTTAGTCAGCGAGGGCAGGTTTGCGCGGTGCTCCCTGCGCCTTTGCGTGGTGCCCCGCCCCTCCCAGTCCTTACTTCGTTAATGCTCAGGTCCCCACAGACCAGCCCCTCCTTTGGCGTTCATGGGACGAGCGCCACCACTGGTGACAAACGATGTCACACTAAGAATCCATCTAGAATCCCAGCCGCGTGCATTCTCGCCAGAACCCCGAGTGTGCGCGCATTCCATTCGGGCAGGGCAGGGGCTTGCGTCAGCCCTTCCAGACGCTCCCCAGTGCGCGAATGGACAGAGGCGTGCGCAGGACCCTACCGGGAGACCCCTCCCCACCAGAAAGTGTGCAGCCAGTCATGTGGCTCCAGGTACATGGCACCACAGGATAGGCTTCTCAGAGACTCAGAGGAGCTCTCCCAAGAACCGAGGTGTCATTGGGGACCCTGGCTTTGCGCCTTCCCCAGTGTGCTAGATCAGGTGGGAAGAGAAACACTGTCTGGGTAGGTAAGGGGACTCGGGAAAGCCATCTGCGGTCCTCCTAGAGGCCCCAAAGTCGGAGGATGTAGCCGGTCAGCACGGCCCAGCTGACCGGCTCAGCTAAGGCCAGCACGGTAGAGAACATGGCGGCCTCGGGGGAACGTGTGTCGGAAGTTGCCGCTGTCTTTGAACTCCTTTCTTGAATGACCAGATTTTGTAACGTAGCCCTGGCCAGGGCTGTCCAAACAGGTTTTTCAGGCTGCGGGAAGCAGCCGTGGGCAGGAACTTGCTGGCGTCAGCTGTGACCTCCTGCAACCCCCCCGAATGCTCATTTTCTCCAAGTGAAACCTTGAGCTGCGAGGCTCAGCCAGCCCTTCTCCTTCCCTCCTGCCATGTCCCGACAGTGCGGCAGCGACCAGCAGGCCTCTCAGAGGGGAATGTCGGGGTGAGCCCTGCTTTCTGCCCCTTCCTCCCGGCTCCCGGGGCACCTCTCTTCTCAGTTAGGAAGAAACACTTGGCCAGCTCTTCAGTCGATCAATAGGCCTGAGTTGTTCTCCTTTTAAACAAATATTGACAGTTTGGTTACCAAGATAAGTGGGAGATTATGACTCAAGTCTGAGAAATGCTGTGACCGCTCCTGGCTGTGCTCCGTGTTGAGTGGCTCCCCTGAGCAGCGGGACCAGCAGTGGGGATCGGGGTTCTCAGAGCACCAGTCAGGTGAGAAGTGGGATGTGCTGAGTGTAAGCTGGGTGGTGAGAGGCCCCTGTGCCCTGCAAATCAACAAATACATCTTCGTCTTACTTAAGTGCTTATCCTTTTTAGTGTGAAATGTGCTCTAATCGGGAAATGTCCCTTGTGGTTCCTTTTCATAGTCCATGGAACCGCTAAGTGGCAGAGTGCAGGTCTGAAAGCACCGGCCTCCTCTTTCTGTAGACCCTGGTATCAAGAAAGAGGGAGGAAAGGGGCAGACCCCTTCCCTGAAAGGCATTACCCGCTTGGGGGCAGAGAAAGCTGAGGTCTGCAGCGTTATAATCCCATCTGGCCTCCCCAGACCAAAAACAAAGCAACAGAAACGAAAACGGGGCGGGGGTGGGGGGGGGGCCCAGATTCTGCCCCCAGGTTCTCCAGTCCCTGGCGCCATCCCGCGGGGCTCCTGTTGGGGGCCGTGTCCCGGTGGGCTCTGGGCTCGGGGCTCTGCGGCTAACTCATGAGCCCCATGAGGGAGGACGCTGCACACCAGCTGGGCCCCCAAACCAGGGCCCATGTCTTCTCCCTTGGCTTCCTTACCTAGGGTTGTGAATCAGATATGCTGATTCACATTTCCATTTCATTAGCTATAGAAATGATGTTTCAAGCATATTATAATCAACTAGCCATTAAAATGTAAATAAATTATTTCCAGTTTCTAAAATTATCCTCACAGGCAGAATAAGTTAATTTTGCCTTTTTGTGGCGTGGGGGCAGGGGTTGGCGTAACACATCCGTGCCGTGTTGTTAGTGGCAGACCTGCGTTAGGAGGGCAACAAGCAAATTCTGTGGATTTCTGTGAGTTTTGTTTTACTAAATATGCCGGGATCATCAATCTCTCCTTTCTGGACTTTGGAACCTAACTTGAACATGGAACAGACAGAATTTTCCAAGTAACCTAGTCTCTCACAGAAGTTTGCTATTGCAAGGACTCCAGTAAGACCACCTAGAGTAAGAGATTTAAAAGTTGAGCTCAGGTTGGCAGAGAAGGGAGCTTGGCCTGCGAGGTGTTTAGACCCCTGTGAGGGGCGGCAGAGAAAGGAGCCGGGTGCCTCGAGAACACCGGATGCAGGCAGTGGAGAAGGGAAGGGTGGGGGTGGTTCCCTGAGGGGCCTGCCCTGCAGAGAGGTGGGAAACCCGCAGGACAGGCCCTCTGGATGCAGACAGGGCAAGACTAGACTCATGGCTTTCCTTCCACTGTAAAAACGTAGGCCGAAGACTGCTGCCCGGGGGCCGTGCCTGGCGATTCTTCCCCGTGTGTGCATGGAGTGGTTCCCGGCCCATCCCACCACCCCAGACCTTCTCTAAACTTTTTTAATGAAAAATTTCAAACAAACTGCAAAATGAAAAGGATTTTTCAGCCCCCGTGCACCTACAGCCCAGACCCACCACTGGCATTGCACCACTTGCTTCATCACACCTTCCCATCCACACAACGCTGCCCTCCCTATCGCCCTCTCTCTTTCAGACACATTTCAGAGTTAATTGCACGCATCTGTATGCTTTCCCCAAAATGCATATTATTTTCTAGAGCTCAGTATGTTTTGGTTTTCTTTTGCTGTGAAATTTAAATACAGTGAAATGCGCAATTCCTAAGTGTTCATTTACTGAGTTGAGACAAACACATGCCTGTAAAATCCATGCTTCTATCAAGATGTAGAACATCGTCACGCTCCACTGTGTATTTTGATTTTATATTTTTTCAGCCACTTTTTTCACTCCCGAAATCATTTCAGACTTTTAAGAAACTTCCAAATACCAAGAGAATTCCCATATATGCTTGACCCCGCTTTCCCAAATACTAACATCTTTCATAACCATAGTCCACACATCAGAATCAGGAAGCTAATGTTGATACGGGACTGTTAACAGTCCATGGACCTTACTCCCATTTGAATCCAGTGTCCACTAATGTCCTTTTTCCCCCTAGGATCCCACCTGGAATCTCACCTACACTCAGCTGTCACACGTCCCAGTGTCCCACCATCTAGGACAGCTCCACCGTCTGTCATGACCTTAACACTTCTTTGAAGAGTACTGGCCATCGACCTTTCCAAAGTCCCTCAGCTTAGATCTGTGTAATGCTTTCTCACGATGCGATTCGAGTTTTACACTTCTGGCCCAGCCCTGACGGGAGTGCCACCATGCCCTCCCGGGCCTCTGGCGAGGTGGCACGTGATGGCAGAATGTCTTATTACTGGTGGTGGTAACTTTGCTCCCTGGTCAAGGTGGCGTGTGCCAGGCTTCTCTGTGAAGTCACTACCCTTCATGGTTGTTAAATGTATTTCAGGGAGATGCTCTGAAACTGTGTAGTTCCCTGTTTCTTGCCATATTTTCATCTATTAATTCCGTTGATGAGACTTGCATGAAAATTAGTACTGTGGTGTTTAAGAAATGGTTTTCTTTTAAAAGTGCATTCCTTTACATGTATTAATTGGAATTCTACTGTATGGAATCAATATCTCTATTTGTTTAGTTATCTATAGCAATATATACCCATGGATGTTTATTACTATTTTCTTGCTGCAATTGTTTGAGATTTGCCTTTCAGCTCCCCTTCAAGTTGGTTCCTATGCCGTTTTGATGTGACCCCGTTAGTTTTGAAAGACTACTTTCTTGTATCTCAAGATGTTCCAAAACTGTCTTGTACTTTCCCTGCTCTAGTCCTGGAATCAGCTGTTTCTCTAAAGAACTGTGGTCCTGTTAGTGGAGAATTCCCCCTCCTTTTTTTAAATGTGTGGTCAAACAAGAACAGACTTACAATATAAATTCTTTAGCAGTCTTCTCTGTGGGTCCTTCTCTGTTCATGTCCTATATGTGAACTCCTAAAAAAGAGAAAAAGAAAGAAATCCTTGTAGACTTTAATTTTCCAACTGTAGTCAAGGATTAAAGGAGGTTCTTTAACTCAGAAGTGAGTCATAACTTGCATGTTTAGTCATCTTCTAAAACTGCAGTCATGCTTATGAAAGGCTGTAAATTGTTATATGAGGTTTCAAAGTCTTAAAAGACAAACTTCCCAGACACACCAGAAAGCAGAGGGCTGGAGGCCATGGTGACAGGATGCCCAAGCCATGAAAGATGCCATTTCAGCCTGAAGGTCCAAGTTTTCCAGAATCAGAAACTGTTTTGACAGACCTCTGTACAGCCAGGGGGCAGCGAGTAGATCCTTGCCTCTTTGGAGTTTGGGACTTGGAAATCGGGCCCACAGTGTCAATGGCATGGTGAGAATTGGGCAGCAGCCACTGGGCCCTCTGCCCCTTGGTCGCCAGCACGGCTCCTGGGCTTTAGAGGGAAGCATGCCCACGTGATGTCACCCTTACAGTTTGCCCACGTAAGGACATGGCTGCCATCTGTGGCAGGACCAGGTGATATCCTGAGTTCCTTTCTAGTGCCCAGAGACCTGCAAACAAATTTGCTTTTTAAAAATTTCATAGCCCATATATGAAGATAAATAACAGAACAAACTCCCTGCATGTCTGAGTGTTGTGAAGCATGTGGCCAGATATGCTTCAATGGCATTAGTGACTCTATATGACAGAGCTATTAAACAGATGTATACCAAAAAGGTTCGACACTCACAACCATAGCCTGGCCGGTGCCCTGTCATTCCTCCTCCAGGCACGCTGTGACCACCATGACCCAGAAGAGACACCCGCCAGGCTGAGGTGCTCCCTCCTCGCCTTCAGAGGAGCCTTGGCCGAGCTTATGTTGTCATAGCAGGACCTACATTGCCCATCAGTTTTTATTTTAAACGTGTTGGTAGGCAACACATTTCTCTCCACCCCTGCTATTTTCTAAGTTGATTTTATGACAGGCATGTGGGAAAGGACTGTTTTGACGGCAGTATCTCTGAGTGATGGTGTGAGGATCTGTTGTTACTTGTAGGATGGTGTCCATGGTAAAATGTGTTGGAAGAATAGGGTGGGAACCGTGAGGTTAAGTAGAGTAGTGTGGTCTTGAACTTACCCGAAATGCTAAAGAAACAGCTAGTTTCAGCCTATAGTGGACTAGCAGTGATTAAGTACAGCAGTACTGGGGCTCTCGCCAGGGTGTGTCGTTGTAAGTGCTGTCTCAGCAGCTGGGGACGGCGCAGGGTGGAGCCTGGTAGCTGGGGGAGCGTGCATCACTAAGGTGTGGCCCAGGAGAGCAGAATCCATCCCAAGCCCTCCACTCACCAAGAAGATACAACAGTTGTAAATATATGCACATCCACGTCGCAGCAGCTAAATATATTAAGCAAATGTCCTGCTGGATCTGAAGGGAGGAATAGACAGCCACACGGTAATCACAGGGGACTTTAATAATCCCACCTTCAGCAGTGGACACATCAAGACAGAAGATCAACAAGGCAGTGTTGGAGTTGAACCAAGCTGTTTCCCACTTCCACTGGTGAGCAGCTACTCTGCATATAGCGTGTATAGGAAACATGAGACATGATCTTTGCCATCAGAAAGCTTACCTGCCCGGTTTGCAAGGAGCAAAATAATAATGTAGTAATTTAAGTAATGTGAAAAGGTGGTTTATAGCCTGAGAGACTGCAAGTTGAGGGGGAAGACTGGTGGAGGGAGAGTCGAGCTGGTCTGCTGGTGTGTGCCGGGGAGGTGCAGGGAGGGGGGCCCGTCTGGCGAGGCCCTGCTCTGGCAGGATGGGTCTGAACCAGGAAGCTGGGGCAGGATTAGGAGGCTCTTGGATGCCAGGTGAGGGACTATGGGTTTCCTCTTACAGAAACTGGGAGAGGGACATTGACATTTTTGAAGAAGGGAGCGGAAATCAGACAAGCCGACTGGAAGTTAGGTTCAGGCAACAAGGGGCTTGTTAGGCCGCTAGCAGTGAGAGATCTTCCAAAGGATGAAAGAATGTGCCTGGTTAGGGATCAGAGTTGACCTCAAGGTTACGAGCCAGGTGACTGCACTCAGCTGCTCAAAACTGAGAAAGACTAATATAAAAAGGAACATGTTGAAGTTTTCTAGAGCTTGGCCGTTACAGAGAGCCACCTGACTTAAGTAGCACTCTTTGGAAATGGCGCATATTTTATATTATGCTTCCAGAGCTGGTTTCCCACTCTTCAAAACTGAATTGAAATATTAAGAATAGATTTGCAAATCTCTCTTGACCAGTCAAGCACATCTAACCATACTTTTTAAAATTTTAATCTCAGGTTAACTCCAAAGATTGGCTTCCCGTGGAGTGAAATCAGGAACATCTCTTTCAATGACAAAAAGTTTGTCATTAAGCCCATCGACAAGAAAGCACCTGTAAGTGCACGTGGGTCCTACACCGGGGTTACTGCTTTTCACTCTTACAGCCAAGGGTGTTTTCAGGATAATGGTCAGATTTCTCTATGTGATAAGGAGCTGGTGGTACTCAGAAGTACCGCGTGGTGGTTGCGGGGTCGAAGGGAGAATTGTCAGCAGGTTCCATCGAGGGCAGGGGACTCCGTGGGACACTGGACTGACCGTTGCCACGGGAGGTTTTGGTGGAGTCCAGCTGTCCATCAAAAGCTAGCTGGCTCTGCCACCCGAGTTGGTCACATAAGGAACGGTCATCTTTACTTACAAAGAAAAGGGCCGTTCTGAGTCTTTGACCTCTGCTGGATGATACGCATTTCACAAAGTGTGGCATTTCTGGGTTTGTGAAATGTTCACGTTTGTGGGCAAAACCAGCCTGCATCCAGATGGAGTGCCTGGGATGTGGGGGCTCACCTCTCACCTCTGCCATCTCCCCGGCCCCCCGCTGGGGCACGGACGACTGCTGCAGGTCTCAGGGGCCTTGACTTTCAGAGTCGTCCTTGCAACTTGCCCCTGTTAAGAAAAGTCAGACTTCCATCCAGAGCATTATGAGTCCCCAGGGTCCACCTATACCTCCGCTACCTCTCAGGCACATGATCGCCTCTGCTTTTCTTTCACCACCCATAAAACTGACCTTCATGCAGGTACCTTCAGGTTGGTGATGAACAAAGATGAGGCCATTGGGACAGGCATCCTGGGAGGCTAGAAAAGGGATTTTACATCCTGGAATTTGAAGAATATTCATTGTTAGCTAATAGCAGCAAAGACCAGTATGTTAAATAGAAATTCATTTTGGTATTATTGCTTATTCTCACATGAAAACTTTCAACTGTTTGCTCAAAATTTACGACATACATACTGTCATGTAATGGAAAGGGTGAGGATTTTGTGTTCTAAAAAAAAAAATTAAAAACCTGGTTCTTAAAAAATTGCCCCTTGAAGAATTCTCTTATCCTCCTCAAAGCCGCTCATGAATTTTACCAAAATTATAGATCGGGAAGGACTTTGTGTCTCATGTAGTTCTTGTTCCTTAGTTACCGTGTTAGGCTTGGAGAGGCCAACATGAGCTGGGGCCCAGGCCCGGATGTCTGGGAGCCTTCACGGGCTCGGGCACTGCCGGGCGGTGGTTAACCCACGTGGAGCATTACTGTCTAGCCGCTCCTCCCCACATACGTGTTTGACCCGAGTGAGTGAAAACCAAACGCTCTTTGTGGATATATTTTCTTCTTTATTGAAAATGTTTCCTGCTGTTTACAAACTCTTGACTCCTACCCCATGGGTAGCTGCACAGTTATTTATAATTAAACTAGCATTTTATGCAGACTCTTGCGCTCCATGGTAACGGCCACACGAATATGCAGGACCGCAGGCCACGGGTCAGAGCGTGCCCGTGTTAACGTGGGCAGCAAGGCTGGTGCAGCTCGGAGAGCAAAGGCTCAGAAGTCTCTGGGCAGCTGCTGTCCACTCACTGAGGTATTGCTGATTTTTTCAGAACTATTTTCTGAGAAATTTGATTGACAGGAGGAGGAATTCTGGACTAGATTGTTTAAGAGTTCAGTCGTGGGTTTAATTGGGCATAAGTTTTAGCTTTCAAATATTTCCTAGTCGTAAAATCCCAAGCCAAGGCAATTATAGTGCCTCTGGCCGCATAGGCTGAGCACGCTTTTACTATATACTAATTTTATGTGAAGCCGGTGGTTGAAGAAAAAACGAGAGAAACATTTGCTGGTTATAAGTCAGGCTGTATTCTAGGACTGTGTGCACAGCATGAACAAAATGACGCTCCCCAACCCCAACCCTGTGAAGTCTCTCTTCTAATGGAAAAGATGGATAAAAACAAGTAACGTGTCTGCTGGTATGAGGTGCTCAGGCCCCCTGTTTGGGGGAGGGGTGCCACGTAAGGCCTGGTCTGGGGGAACCAGCGCCAGCGCCGTGCCGTGTGCACCTCACCAGGACTGGGCCGCTTCTTCCTCTGCAGCACTGTCAGCCTCAGTCTTTGTACTTAGGGCAGTAAAAAAAATCAAAATTCCAGGTTTAAACTACCTAAAAGAAAGAAAAGGAAACCCCAAAGGTCAGCTGGCTCCTTTCCTCACGCTGACTCGTGGAGGGCACCTGCCCCCGGGCAGGTTCTGCGGCAGACTCACAGATAGCCATTGGGTGTCCCCGCGACCAGGCATTTCCCGTGTGACAGCCCATCTCTCCTCCTGCCAGCTTGGATACTGCGGTTTGGGGCCATATTTTGACCTCTGTGATGGGACCTAAATTTCGAGAATGTTCAAAAGCCTGCCCAGGTTGGCCCAGTGATGGGCTGAGACAGGCTGTCTCCTCCTGCAGAAAAGAGCCTTTTGTCCTGGGGCCTCATGGAAGATGGGAAGCCCTTGGGCAGCTAACTGTGTAACAGCCTGTGAACTGCTGAAGAAGTGAAGACTGACATTCCACCGTGACCTCCTCCGTGCTGAGCTGCTTCCCCCCGGGAGCTGGCGGGGCTCCCACGGCCTGCCCGGCCCACCCCCACTCCTGGGCTGCGGGCCTGGGGTTGCGCCCCAGGGGAGAGCCGCCTAGAAGCTCCCGCTGTTCATTCCTTGACAGCTTTAAAGGGCGCTTCTCCGCCTCCTGCCTCTCCTGCATTCTTAGGGACTTGGATCCGTTCCCTTGGACTCTCCTGATGCCTAGTTTCTGTTTGGAGGACGCCCAGTGTCTGCCAGTTTAGAAGGCTGCTGCAGATCTCGTCAGTGTGTGGTTTCGCATGAGGAGGCGTGGTCTGGGGCTTGGATGTAGAGATCTTTAATAAATATTAGCATTTAGTTTTGTTTTCAACTTGAAGTCAGAAACTGGTTCCCCTCAAAGGCAGCACAGGGAACTTCCTCCCCGCCCTGCAAAGGTCTCTGAGGACGCTCTCACTGTCTCTTGCTGTTCCGAGGGCCTGCCTTGGGTGACAGATGCCACGAGGCATGTTACTTGCAGTTTCTGTCCCTTTTCTTTTTCTAAAGAGGAGTTGATGCTGACCAGTTTCTTTGCCAATACTCGGGAGCCGCAGTCCAGACCTAGTTGTGTAGCATTCCTGTGCAGTAAGAGGTAGATGGGTGATACAGATTCCTTCTCGCCAAGCTGTGCAGACACCCCCCTGGGAACCCCGCTGACTTCCTAAGTGTGTGAAACCCCGAGGAGAACCCCACCCAGGAAGTCTGTGGGCCTGACATTACTCTCCCCCTGGCGTTTCTGGTACAGATGAAAAACGAGACGCTAAGTAGGTCCTCTGGGGCGTGTCACTTCACTCACCCAGCTCATCCCTTAGGGCTCAGCAGTCGCTGTGTGACATGTACACTGTTTCTCTGGTTCGGCCACCTTTCCCCTGTTCCAGTGGTTAGAATCTGGATGCTGAGGGCCCTGTGGCTCAGAAGAGAGAGGGAAAAGAAGAAGCCATTTAAAAATGATTTCTAAGAAGTTTCTAAACCATATTACCGCCCTTCTGTCACCTACGTTAATCAGTGGTAGTAAGGCACTGGGAAGCGAGACCGTTCCTCTGTGTCGCAGACTTTTACTGTCACTAGTCGTCAAGTTCCCAGAGACTGTGAGTGTGTTCCCTTTGCGAGGCTTTTCCAGAAGCTTAAAGCAGTCAGCAGTCTGGGCGAGCGTTCTGGGTGCCGGCCTGCGGCAAGCATGCAGGCACCATTCCAAATCCTCACGTATGCGTGCAATTCAGTCGCCACACGAGCCCGTCAGGTCACCGCTTTGCCGTGTAGCCGGAGAGGCTCAGACTGAGGAAGGAACTTGCTCAAGGTCATCAGCTCGGATATGTTCATTGCTGCATAAACTGTCAGTCACTCAGTGGAGGTTTGTGGAGCCCCAGGACATAGTGGACACTCATTCGGTCCTGGGAACAAAGTGGCGAATGAACATGGCCCTGCTCTCCAGAGAGCTGAACGTCTAATGGAGAAACCAATACATATCAGCGGAGTAAAGCGCCAGTGACACTGTGGCTGACATCTCCACCCAGCGCAGCAGAAATGCCGGTTAGCCTGGGAGAGGGCAGAGGTCACAAAGCGACACAAGAGGGTGCCGAGTCATCACTCGTGGAAGTGCCGGTGTCCTTGGGCACATGGGATTAGACACGGTGTTCCAGGTGGGAGGGACTGTGAGGACATGTAAGCCAGGGTAGTCGGGGCCCCTGCTCGGAAGGCTGTCCCGTGTGCCAGGCGTTTGCACCTGGTCCTGTAGCTGGTGGGCTGGCGGAGGCTGGCTGTGACCTGACGGACATGCTGGCAGCAGGGTGGGAGGTGAAAGGTTAAGGCGGGGAGACCAGAGGTTCAAATGGGAGAAGCTGTGGCAGTCCGGGCAACATGGGGACAGTGCCCGAGGATGTAACCGAGGCTGGACAGGACACAGGATGTAACCAAAGATCAGGCCATCCTGGGACGGGGAAGTAATGGGTTTAATACATGTCACATCCCACAGCGCCGAGAACCTTCCGGCATCTTGTCACTTGGGGCCAGTGACTTTACCTTGACGTCCCTTTCTGGCCCCCTGTTCTCTGCTACCGTTGTCCCTTTAGAAAAGGTGTCTAGAACTCTGGACATCAGGTTTGGAAGAGAAAGCAAAGTGAAGGCATTCCTGAGTCGGTGTTGTTTGTTCTGTTCTGCAGGACTTTGTGTTCTACGCCTCGCGCCTGCGCATTAACAAGCGGATCCTGCAGCTCTGCATGGGGAACCACGAGCTGTACATGCGCCGCAGGAAGCCGGACACCATCGAGGTGCAGCAGATGAAGGCCCAGGCCCGAGAGGAGAAGCACCAGAAGCAGCTGGAGCGGTGGGCAGGGCGGCAGCAGGGGGGCGGGGCTGGGGGCGGGTCCTCGGGCAGCGCCGCCTGCAGACTGGGCGGGCCGGCACCATTCCCCACCAGGAGAGCCAGAACAGCGGAACCTGGTGCTCGGGGCTCAGAGGCTGAGGGTCTTTGGAAGTTACCGTGCGGGGCCTGAGCCTGGACCCTCAGGGCTGCCTTGCTTGGCGGGCCGGGTGGTAGCAGAGCCTGGAGTGGGGCAGGCAGGGGGCCTGGACAGGACGCTGGGGACAAACGCAGGGCCTGCTGAGGGCGGTCAGGGTGACAGTGTGGGAGCGTGCGGACCTTCCTGAGCCCCGTCTAACCTCGAACAGGCAGCAGCTGGAAACCGAGAAGAAGAGGAGAGAAACTGTGGAGAGAGAAAAGGAGCAGATGATGCGGGAGAAGGAGGAGCTGATGCTCAGGCTTCAGGATTTTGAGCAGAAAACCAAGAAGGCAGAGAAAGGTGCGCGTTCGCTCCAGAGTCTGTTTTTAGTAGATCTAGACATACATCTCCACCGGGAGGGACAGACAGACAGTCAGTATACTCACACACAGCCAGGAAGGAAATCTTCCAAGAATGTGTCTCAGTTCAATACAATACCCGAGACAGAGACGTGCAGAAGAGAGGACAAGCAGTTACCCGATGAGGAAGCCCTTCTGTGCATTAGTAACGCCTGTGCTGGCCCTGCACTAAGTGATTTATGTGCGGTATCTTTAGTTTTCCCTCAGGCCCGTGAGGTAAGTACTGAGTTGCCCCCATTTTCCTGATGGTGATGTCATGGTGTAGCAGGGAGAATAACTGGCCTGAGGACATGCAGCTGGTGAGTGGGGAGCCATGCTGCATTGCCCCCCACCATCCATAAACCAAAACCAGGAGTTTGCATTTCCAAGGAGAGCCGTGCAGCAAGCCCAGGCGGGCCAGGGGAGGGCTGCCTCACATCTGTGTGGCCGCATCCTGGAAGCCCCACGGGGATGCGCCACAGAGCACCTTCCCTTCGGTGCTGGGACCCCCTGGAGCCTGTGAGCAGCCGTGCTTCTGTGCTCCGTTAGAGCTCTCGGACCAGATTCAGAGAGCCCTGCAGCTGGAGGAGGAGAGGAAGCGAGCCCAGGAGGAGGCCGAGCGCCTGGAGGCCGACCGCATGGCTGCACTGCGTGCCAAGGAGGAGCTGGAGAGGCAGGCGGTGGATCAGATAAAGAGCCAGGAGCAGCTGGTAGGAGTCCCCTGAGTCTCATGATGCTGAATTATGGAGAGGCTGCCTCTGGGGATCGAAAAAGTGACACCTGCCTTACCATGATTTGTAGCTGGGGCTGTAAGACAATCTGCTCAAGGGTATAGGGTGGCTGGGAGAAGCGGACCATGCTGGCTGTTGGCCAGGGCAGCCCCACCACGACGGTCACAGACACGGCAAGCAGCGGAGGCAGGCAATGGTGGACACTGCTGGCTGTAGAGGGAGGGAGGGGTGTGGCTGTGTTACCAAGGAGGCCAGGCACAGAATCTGTGGCTGATTCCCAAGTGGAGTCAGCTGCTGGGGCCTGGACATGACTTGCCCTCCGCACCCCTTTACCAGGCTACCGAGCTCGCGGAGTACACCGCCAAGATTGCCCTCTTGGAAGAGGCTCGGAGGCGCAAGGAGGACGAGGTTGAGGAGTGGCAGCACAGGGTAAGTGCCAGCGGGGCCTCGCAGTGGTGCACCTGCCCCCCAGGGCCTCCCGGGCTGCAGGATGCCCGGGCCAGGCTGGCAGGTCGCATCAAAAGCCTTGGGGACCTGTCGCAATGCTCTGCCGACGCCAGCTGTACCTCTCAGGCTGGAGTCTCCATAGGAACGGGCCTGCCCGGTGCAAGAGCCAGTGCGGTGGTGGATTATTAGCAGGGAACAAAGAATCACTTGTTCATTTCCGCCCACTTGGCTCCGGCCACCCCAAACTGCAGCCCCATCAGGCAGCCCCCACGGATAGCTCGTTTTAAACGTGATTGTGGGGGGACCCGTTGGGCCACAGTGCCTGAAACAAGGTCTCCTGCCTCTGCTGACTGCTGGCACTGTGGAAAGATCCGGACCTTGGAGATCCGCAAACAGGCAAGGGTCCAGGCTCTGCTCCCGTTATCTTTGTGACCAGGGCAAGTGGCCTGACCTCTCTGAGCCTCTGTTTCTTCACTGCAGACTGGGAGTAATACCCAAC
Organism: Phataginus tricuspis; assembly: GCA_029783875.1. NCBI lineage: Eukaryota > Metazoa > Chordata > Mammalia > Pholidota > Manidae > Phataginus > Phataginus tricuspis. The sequence continues at coordinate 7,524,031 of JAQQAC010025709.1, forward strand.
TTGTAAGGTTGCTCTGAAGACCCTGCAGAGGCGTTTAATAAGTTGTAGCCAGGATGGAACCATGCCTCAGCATCTGGGGAGCCTGTCCCCATCTGTGAGCCCTCTTGCCCACCAGGAAGGCACAGTTCCTGGGGAGCTTTGCATGTAGCTCAGCGTGTAGGCCTCCGCTGGGTTGGGGGGGGCTCCCCCGCCTCTCACCCACGGCCTTTGCCGTGCTGCCCCATCTGCCATCACCTGGGGGCACCGGTGCCTGCCCTCTGCCGTCTTCCCTCTGCCTCCAGGTTGCACACAGAATGCTTTGGTCCTTGGGTTTTTGGAGAAAGTGCTCATTATACAGTATTAAGTGAGAAAAGCTGGTTATGGAAGAGGCACAGACTGAGCCCATGTCCAGGGCTGGGTGTGGGTGAGGTGGGTGGGATTGAGTGTGTGCACCCGCGAGAAGTTGGCAGAAGGATTGGGCTGATGGGTAAGAAAGTGCTTGAACATGTTGCCGGTAGACAGCCAGGGGCCTGATAAATACAGGCCCAAGATGGAGAGAGAATAAAACTGCACGTCAATATATGGAAGTGGCCAGAGGGTCTTTGTTACTTCTTTAATAATTTTTTTTTTTAATGTATACAATGAACATATGCTAGAATTAGAGACAGAAAAAGAAGTTAAGGTTCTTAAAACAATGTCAAGGCCCTGGCATCAGTTTCCCTCCGTGGGCTGAGGGCCCCAGATGCTGCACAGGGCCCTTGCAGTCAGCCGCAGCCCCCCACCCCTCCCGCTGCGTTCAGCCGGGCGGGAGAAGGGCGAGGAGGGCGGGGAGCGCGCAGATCCTGGCCCTCTAGCTGCAGAACCAGGGGGTTGATTCTTCAGGAAACGGTCCAAACACAAGGGTGTGTGTGAGCCTTTCTCACCTGCCTGTGGGTTTGCTTTCAAAGGCCAAAGAGGCCCAGGATGACTTGGTGAAGACCAAGGAGGAACTGCACCTGGTGATGGCCGCCCCGCCGCCCCCGCCGCCCCCCGTGTACGAGCCGGTGAGCTACCACGTCCAGGAGAACCTGCAGGAGGAGGGCCCCGAGTCCATGGGCTACAGCGCCGAGCTCTCCAGCGAGGGCATCCTGGGCGACCGCAACGAGGAGAAGCGCATCACCGAGGCCGAGAAGAACGAGCGCGTGCAGCGGCAGCTGATGGTGAGCCGCCGGGCCGCGCCGCCCAGCCTCCGGCCCCGGGACGGGGCGGGGAGGTCCTGCCTGACTAACGCTTCTCCATGTTGCAGACCCTGAGCAGCGAGCTGTCCCAGGCCAGAGACGAGAACAAGAGGACCCACAACGACATCATCCACAATGAGAACATGCGGCAAGGCCGGGACAAGTACAAGACGCTGCGGCAGATCCGGCAGGGCAACACCAAGCAGCGCATCGACGAGTTCGAGGCCATGTGAGGGCCGGGCCAGGACCCTGGGCGGTGGGCCTCCTGCCGGGCTCGCGGAGGGTCGCTGCCCCAGACTCACGTGGTACTGGTAGTTCTTTAATCTAGACACCCCCCACCATCGTATTCCAGTTCCTTTAAAAAGACGGTAGTTATCTCAGTGGGAATATCCTGGGGTTGGGACCAGTGGAAACTTCCCTGGTTTTTTTTTCCCAATTGTATCATAGTGCCAAAAGGCCTCATTTTTATTATTATTATTATTATTGAATCACTTCCTGTTTTCTACTTGGAGCAGGACTGATTGAATTAAGGAAAGATACTTGTACGGTCTGAATAACAAACTCCATGCTGACATGTGCGATATGGGATTCAGTATAATTAAAGAAAACCACATCGTGGCTTATGTTCTGTGCCATACTTTTTTCTGTATCTGAAATTAGCTCAAATGGATTGATTTGATCTTGATTTCTATGAAGGATCCATCTTTGTATAGTTATGTTTTTTGAGGGGTGAAAATTATTGTGAAAACTGAGTCTACAGCACTCTCACACACGTGCACACAAAGTGATTGCTTCCTCTGGGCCTCCCGGCCGGGACACGCGGTACAGGGGGTTCTCCGCTCTTGGGGAAACTGTTCTCATTTGGTTTTTTGCTTAACAGTGGCCTGCAGGGTGGGACTTGCACACCTAATGAATGATCACCTAGAGAGTGTAGTGTTTATATGTAAGTGATAACATGGGTTTGTAACATTAGTTTAAAAAAGGGAAACGTTTCATTCTGTATATTTTGTTACCTTTTACAGAATAATAAATGAATTCTGTGTTAAAAACCCGGTAAGCATGGCACTTGATCGGATGGGCCGTGGAGCCGCAGTGAAGCTGGTCAACTGCTATAATCACATCTGTAAAAACAGCTTGAGTCCTGGCGCTCTTTGTGCCCATGACCGACCATGCACACTGCAGTTTTCCATCAGTTTCCTATTTGAGAAGGACACGCTTGCCCTTCTGAGGACTCCAACGCCAGCCTTGAGGGGCGTCCTCAACCTGGTTCTCAGCTGTGTTTCCACAGGAACCGTTCTGATCTGGCCTCACTGTGCCGCTTCCTCGAGAAGACGGTACAATGTCAGCTCTCACACGCCACCAGTCCCGCTTAGCCTCCCTTTCCACGCTCCGCTTTGTCTCCTCGGTTAAGACAGCATGTGTGGATGAACCCTGCACCTGCAATTTAGGAACTAAAGCCGAGATTCAGCCGTGGGTGCGTGCGAGCGTTGTGTGGGGCGCAGCGGGGGGCCTTCCCGGACTCGGCCACCTGTGTAGTCCTGTCAGCGAGGCATGGTGACTCCGGGGCTCTTGGAGCGTCCCCACCCAAGTGGGAGGCCCCACCGCACTCCATGGGGTTGGCTGGCTGCGGGCAGAATGGGAGGAACTAATACCCACCGGGCTCCTCTTTAGAGGCCAAGGCTGTGATTCTCACACTCTGATGAGCCCTGGGAGACAGAGGTAGCTGTTGAACATTTATTGAAACCTGGCCATTTTCCACGTCTCAAAGCAGATAACCAACCTGAGATTTATTTATATAACCGCTAATTCCTCTGTTTAGCAAATACACAATGGATATGGAAGAACGCTGTAGCTACGTGACAGCCCTAGGTAGAGAGTGTTCACACTCCAGGGGGCCTTTTCCAGCCATGTGTCCACACCCAGTTCTTAAGCTAAACCTCCGGCACGCAGCCCTTGAAACACCCCCTGCAGACCGGAACCTTCACTTCATTGCAGGGCGAGAGTCATGTCTGTCCATAAATTGGGGCTGGAAAGAACTTTCTGCCACTGAAGCTTTGATTGTGAGCATGAGTCGGCCCCACCAGCGGGCTCTTCCTCTGTGATATATATAAGCAAAATGACAAATCTGTAATAGGTGAGGGGACACCACCTTATCACCCCTTTTCTCAGCTTTATGAAAATGAGGACCAACTTTTAAGTATTTTTTAACCTCAAAACCATATTAAAACATGTCCCATTGGTGACCAGAGGGACCCCACCCCCACCCCTGAATACATCCAGAACAGGATGTGCTCAGGTGTCCTCCCCAGGTTCTGTGAGGTCTGAAAAGCCCAAAGCTGTGAAAGGGGCGAGGACGGGTTTGGGGGGCCAATTCTTCCGGAACGGGAGTCGACAGTCTTAACACATTATGGTGTCTGTGGACGGGGCGGGGGGTGTCAGACTATGCTACGTTTGTTCACGGGAAGGAGTTCCTTAGAGGAAGGGGGTCTGCTTTGCACAATATTCCTTTTAAGACAGTTGTAATTTATTACCGAAAGTTGCTTATCTTCAGTGGCCCTCAGGTGGGGCTGGGTGAGCGAACACCCCTGGAGCAGCACCGAAAGGGGTCCCACTCTTAATGAAATACTTTCTGAATTGCTATTTGTTTGAGTTAAGAAGATATTTTCCTTTGAGAAAATAATCCTTTTATGATTGACGCCAAAAACAAAAGCAAATACTGTACCCAGCCCAGGAGGGGGCCTGTCATTTTTGTTGCTTTAGCAGATCTAAATCTGATTTAAATGGTTGGAATACTTTGCTGTATTATCTCTCAGTTGTAGAGTAAGAACTAGATTTGGTAATCTCCATTTATGGCTGGGTTAGGCAGTTTCAAAGCCAGTTAAACCACCTGCCGTTGTGGAAGTATTATTTTCTTTACATGGTATCCATGTGAGACGGTCACTAAGGCTAAGCCATGCCACTTGGGCCCAGTAAATACCTGAAACAGACTTACTGGAACCGAGCCTGACTCCTCCCAGGAGACGGTCATTCATACCAAAGATGGCCTGGTCCCAGACGGTTAATTCTAGGCTGGACTGCCTCAGCTGGGAGGGGGTCACACCGTTGAAAACAAAGGAGTGCTTCCACTGGGGACAAGCTTGCTTCTTCAGGACCGGGGACTTCAGCCTCAGTTTTTGTCGGTCCGGCAGAGTGAGACAGCTGCAGGAGGGACAGAGACACAGATCCCGTAAGACCCGCCTGCACGCGGCCACCTTTCCCTGTTGATCCTTGCTTATCAGAGACTTAAGTGCTAAGAAAGGACTAAATCCTTTGCAGAATAAAAATTCTGAGCCAGGAATGAGAATGGAATCCCAGTATTGGCTGCATGGCCTCTAGACGGGATCTTCTGAATTTAGAGCTGAGCTCCGCACCACCAGGCACGAAGGGTGCTTTGGGGTTCTAGGCCACACGGCTCTTAATGTGCCCCCTTGGCATTCCCGCCACTGAGGCAGCGTCGGGCTTATCAGCCCTGCCACCTGAGGTCCTGGACGGCATGTACATTACCTCATTTTAACCCTGTTCTTCCCAGGAAGATACATTCAGAAGGGCCGTGCCACTTGCCCAAGGCCATACAGATGAGTGGCAGTGTTTGGACATAAGTAAGCCATCACGTTTCATCATGTCCCTAACGGGATGTAGCGATTCTGTGTAATAATTAACGGTGTTTGCTCTGCTTTCGGAGACGCCAACACACTGGTGAATGAGCGTGAGATACGCAGCATCTCCTCCATCTCAGTTCTCCCACGAGAGACATAATATTAAGGGCCCAGGTTCTCACACTGTTTTCCATGTCCTGTTTCAGTCAGAAAGTGCTGATTTGCTGATCTAACATGTCAGCCCTGCGTTTCGGGTTAAAATTTTACAAATCTAAGCCTCAGCATGTCCAAATCCCGTGAATTCTTGGAAATCAGAGCCTTTGACACACGTGATGTTGAATTTTCATAGAAAAACTAAAATACGGTGAGTTTTAAATGGCTTACACTTTCTGGGGTTTCCTACAGTTCCTAGGACAATGCCATACGTGTAATAGATTATCAGTTATTCATACTTGATTAAAGCCCATACCTACCCCTTAACAAATGAGTTCAGGGCCCCGTCCGGCCGCACTGCTAAGTTCCTGGCCCCCAGCACTACCACGCAGAGTTGACCATTAGGTGATGGTTGGTCTCCGGGCCCTGGAAGCAAAGCAGGCTTTGCAGTCAACCCTACTTCTCCTGCACGTAGTGCCCAATGCCAGCACCCAAAAGCTGAGCTCAACGAGAGGGCGTCAGAGCCCTCAGACCCCAAGAGAGCAGGTGGGAGGAGGAGCGCATCCACTGTCAGGAGGCTCTGCGGGGGCAGCTCCCTTGTGCCCCACCGAACAGGCAGCGTGGTGGAGCAGCTCCGGGGCCCCCGCGGCTGCAGAGCACAGGAGCCCAAGGACAGGAGGGGGACACCAGTTTCGGTTCAGTGGTAGCCAGTGGCTTGGGGGCTACGGGGGGCTCCCAGGATGCCTGTTCTAGGGGGACGGCGAGGCCCGCAGACGCGGGTGAGCTCCAGCAGCAGAACGTCCTCTCCCTGTCAAACAGGAGTCACTAAAGGACATTCCAGAACTGTGCATTCCCTCTGTCTGCATCCTCTGCCCTCACTTTTTCCATAGGGCCATGGGATTCAGGCTCGTCCAGTCTCTGGCAAGGTCCTCAAGGACCTGTCCTTGATTGCTCCCCGGCTGGGCACCGGCTGCTCACGTGACCCAGGAGCAGGGACCTTCACCTGGAGCCTCGCGGGCCCCAAGCGCCTTGAGTCGTACTCTTGGTTACTAAGGGCCAAACTCCCAGCCATAACACAGGTGGTCCTGGGCAAGGTCCCTCTTCAGGAGGGGCCACAGCAGAGCTGTTCCCAGCAGGGAGGCCATCCAAGCCTGCCCCCTGGGTCCTGAGAGCTATGTGACACAGGCACTGAAGGCTTAGCCCGTTGGTCATTTGTTTCCCTTCTAAGCCGTGGGTTCCAAGAACCCATTTCCCAGGCTGAGCATCACAGATCTTGGAAAGAGTTACTGAAGCCCATGGGATCAGCGGGGGGGCAGAAAGGAAAGGCTAGAAAGCACGGCCCCACCCCTCAGGCTACTTGCTGCTCCAGGCGTGGGGATGGCGGCACGCTGATGGGGCTGGAGGCCACTTACCTTCTTGAGGCTCCTGGAGATTTCTGGGCCCTGCAGGGAGGACCAATTTGGCCCGGACTACAAGTTCTCCATTATTTGGAGAAGCGCCATCTTCATGTGTCTCTGCCTAGGGTCCAGAGGAGGAAGTCAGAGGCAGGATTCCTCAGTTCTGCCCTGGGTTCCTCTGGTGGCCTCAGCTGTCCATCACTGTCCTCCGCCCCCCACCCACCCCACGGCCGCAAAGCCTGGCAGGCCCGGGAGAGCCCAGGGGAGAGGCGGCCGGGCCCACAGCAGGACTGGTCTTCCTTCCACATGTGGTGGCCCTCCGTCCCCCTCCCCACCCTGGCAGAGGCAGATGGCCCACGGAGGCACAGGGGTGCGACGGGCCTGGCACATTCCACAGGACAGTCCTAAGAAAACCCAGACACACGTGAGTTTGAGAAATTAGAGCCAACCATCCACCCCCACTGAGTCCATCCAGGTCATTAAAGGGCCTAGAAACGCTCCCGTGCCGGCACAGGGGTGGCGCTCCGGGCTGGGAGAGCTGCCCTTCTCCTCGTCCCAGAATCCCTCTGAGGACACCTCCCTGCCTACTCCGGTGGCTCCCCTGGTCATGAGGGACTTTGCCAGAAAGTGAGGAAATCTGGGAGGAAAACGCTGCGATCCAGCCGGCCCTTCTCCCCTGGGCGGGGCAGGGTATCGGGCAGGGATGGGGCTCACTCAGCCCCACCAGCAGAGGACTAGCCTCGGGCTGCTCAGCCAGGGCCCCAGGAGGCTGTGCGGGCCAGCCTCCCATGCTCCGTCACATCTCCCGGCTGCCCCAGGGCGCAAGGCTGGCCCTTGGACGACACATGAGATCAGGCTGCCTGCACCGTCAGTTTCCAGAGCCCACACCAGCCCTGGGACTCCTTCCTGTCCGGGCCGAGGGCAGGCCTGTGAGCACCAGGGTGCCCACCCATCAGCTGGCATTAGCAGGATGCCTTTTAGCTGGTGCTTTCTGCTCCTTGCCTTCTTGCCAAAGGACAACTAACTAGCCTTGGTGATGACTTGTTCTGAGTAAGGGGCCTAAGGGAGAAGATGGGCAGGGTGCCCTGAGTCGGGAGCCCACATCTGGCAAGAAGATGGGCAAAGCCTTCCTGGAGGAGTGGCATTTTTGGGAAGTCCTGGGCAGATGTTGGGCAGGAGTGGCACTCCAGCTGACCTCCCTGCGGCGGGCTCTGAGGGTCACTGGGCCCGAGAGGAGTGAGTGCGGAGGCGGGATGTGCCGCAGGGCTGCTCAGGGCAGCACAGACAGCCGCTGGCGGGGCAGAGAGGACGGCTTCTGGCTGAGGACCCCGGCTTGCCCCATGGTGGCAGGAAAGTAAAGACGCTCTGGAGCAGAGGCATCATGAATCAGCCTCCCTGGCTTCAGAGAGGAAAAGAGCCATGAGCTGGCACGCAGGGCCAGGGCTGTGGGCCTTTGGCTGGTGGGACGGGGGTACCCCCATGGTCATGTCTTACTGACAGAGCCCATGACATCATCTCCCAGCCTTGGATTCTGGCAAGAAACGTGCAAAGCAGCCACCCCATGAAATGTCTCCCCTCTCACCCGCACAGCCTGTGGGCGGACTGCCACCAGCCAGTGCGCCCCTCCCGACCTCCGCCCCCACCCCGAGGTCGGCTCCGTCACCAGAGCAGGGACAGGGGCCCCCTGTGGCCAGGGCAGCCTCGCCTTCTGAGGGCACCACCCCAGCCATCCTCACCTGAGTGTGTCCGGAGTGCCCGGGTCTGGAGTGTAGAAACGACACGTCATAGCCTGTATGACACGTGGGGCCCCACCCGGGGGACAGCCTGACTGGCCACATGTCATGGACTTTGGCCTGCAGCAGCCGTGAGGAGGCCTGACACCAAGTGACCCTGGATTTGGGGGAAGCACGTGGACCCAAGCGGCTGTCTCATGGGGCTGAACCCCAAACCTGCCCCAGCCTGGTGTCTGGCTACCCTGAGGACAGGGCTATCCAGGGACCTGAATACACCTGAGCAGGTGAACTCCCTCAGCCTCCTCCACCGAGAGCCCGGCTCGAGCCCTTCCTCCCTTGGACGCTCCCATTTAAGTCACAGGCCAGCACGCATGCGCTTGTCCTGGAGCTGAGACTGCCAGGCAGGTGTGCTTTTCTTGGATCCCTGTGACTATGACTTCAGTTCTCCTGGTGCGGGTGGGGGTGTTCAGTCCCGAACCAGACATTACCTTGGCCCGCAGTGGAAACCAGTGGAAACACTGTGTCGTGCTGTCTTTGAAGTCCCATGTGGCCAGAGGAACGATCACTTCTCCCAGGAACACCCTCCGGGTGAGTGTGCCCAGGTGCCACACGGAGACCTGCAGCTGCCGGGTCATGAGCTGGGCAGGCGCCACCTGGTACTGCAGAGGCAGGACACAGACAGTCAGCCGGGGCTACCGGGCCTCAGCTCCCAGGTCCACACCTCCCAGGCCACAGCTCCCAGGCCCACAGCTCCCAGGCCACACCTCCCAGGCCACAGCTCCCAGGCCACAGCTCCCAGGCCCACAACTCCCAGGCCCACACCTCCCAGGCCACAGCTCCAAGGCCACAGCTCCCAGGCCATAGCTCCCAGGCCCATACCTCCCAGGCCCACAGCTCCCCGGCCCACACCTCCCAGGCCCACACCTCCCAGGCCACACCTCCCAGACCCACACCTCCCAGGCCACACCTCCCAGGCCACAGCTCCCAGGCCACAGCGCCCAGGCCACACCTCCCAGGCC
>JAQQAC010025709.1:7533173-7562961 GCA_029783875.1 Phataginus tricuspis
CCCAGGCCCACACCTCCCAGGCCCACAGTTCCCAGGCCCACAGCTCCCAGGCCTCAGCTCCCAGGACCACACCTCCCAGGCCCACACCTCTCAGGCCCACACCTCCCAGGCCCACACCTCCCAGACCCACACCTCCTAGGTCACAGCTCCCAGGCCACAGAGGCCTCCTTCCCACAGGTTGCAGCCAGGGTCCTGGGGTGGCCAGAGTGGGCCAAGCAGCTTGGAGCTGGGGGTCTGTGTCTTCTCAAGCATGGAACTTCCCCCATGGCCCGGGGCCTGGCACTCAGCCTGGGGAAAGGCTGGGCAGCCGCTGAGCCCTCTCCCTCAGGGAAATTTCTCTCACGAGACAAGGATGAAAGTCCTTGTTCAGCCCAAGACTCTGGAGATCAGGCAGAGATCTGCTCCAACTCAGGACCTGAACTTGCATCTGGCCAGCACTGCCCCAGCCAGGGTTGTCCCAAAATACTGAAAATGAATTTTATTTTTTAAAAGTGCAATGCATGAGCTTTTGGCGCTGGCGTTTGCCTGGACCAGCAGTACCTGGGTGGGCGTGCCAGCCCGTGTGGCACTCCGCAGCCCACACGCCGCTCCCTCAGCACCACCCCTGGGACTTGGCACACTCGGGGGGATGAGAAAGCCCCCCTCCAGCCTGGGTGGGCTCCTGCCCCTGGGAGACTGGGGCCAAAGGCCGGCTCCCCTCCACGGCCTCTGAGCACCTCGTTCTAAGGCTATTCACGGGGTTTTCTTGATGATGAACACAGGTCACAAGTCACTGACTTGACTCACGCCGGGCTTTTTAGGGACAGCACTCCTTGGCTTTCCGGAGCGTCCTGTGGGGTCGGCACTGCTCCCGGCAGTTTGCGGGCTCCGGAATTGGTGACTCTCCTCCAGTCCCAGACTCGCCATGCCGACCCTGCATTCTCGCTGCTCTTTTTGCCCGGGCTGCTCCCCCTCCAACGTGTTTGGGGGTCAGGCCCTGGCTACTCTCAGCATTCCGGCCCGTCCCACCACAAGGCTGGACCCGGGCACAGTCTGTCTGTTTTGTCTCTCCTGATCATATTTAGTCCACCTTTCCAACCGATGAGAGAGATGGAATAAAATGGGGGTAGAGGAGCTGCAGCTTCTGTCCCTCTGTCTCCTGGACCAAACAGCAGAGGCTCGCGGCCGACGGCATGTCCCTAGGGCGCCGTGTCGCAGTCCGTCCTGAGGCACCCCCGTGGCCAAGCTGTGGCCCCCATATCCTTCCCTCTGGGCTCACTTGCAGCCACGAGGTCAGAAGTTCTCAGAAGTCCCTTCTCAGTCTCAGACTGATTTTTCCTCTTTTCTCCCTCAAGTCCGTGGTCCATTTCTGACTCTGCCCGGCATTCCTTACTGTCTTTAAACTAGAAATGGATCTGGTTATTCCCTTCACGGCTATGTGCCCATCCGCGAAGTGCAGGCCAACAGCACATGGGACCATGTCCGCTCTGAGCCCGAGCTGGCCCAGGGGAGGCGGCTGACCCTTTCCCCCGGCCGTCCCCTCGGGGCAGCTCGCAGCCTCCGTCCTCTCTGTCCACCCATCTCCAACTCCCTTGAGAACTCAGGCCTGCTTCTTCTGGGGCCCTCACCGATGGCGGTCCCTTTCTGACAAACAGGATGCCTCCCTTTGGTTGGCCGGATCTGCTTTTTTAAACAAGACCGAGTTGCCGTTGCCCTGTTAAGCCCTCAAGGCCAACCCAGCAGGCCCTGGGGCTGCAAGGTCTCTACTGGACTCTGAGGCTGATGGACACGGAGGACCGGGCAGTGCCACAGCCAACCTGCCCCAGTGCTGGGGCTGTGTTTCATCCTTCCCAGGCCCCCACAGAATGGTCCTCAAGTGGGGTGCAAGCACTTCTGGGGTGTAAAAAGGCCTCCCCCAGAGCCACTGCTTAGAAAAACCTTGAGAATCACTTGACCCCCAGCTTGCGTAGGAGCTCCTCCCAGGACTGGTGGAGGAGGTCGCCACGCCTTGAATCTTGCCCTGGTTGTTCGAACCTCCTGTGTGCTAAACAGAGGTCGTCTGAAATACTGGCTTCCAGAAAACCCTGGCTGCCGGCTCTGCCGCTCCGCCTTCCCGGATCTCCTGTCCTGCATGCATTCTATGACGGATAAGGCTTGGCCTGTGTTGGGATGTTCTGAATTCAGAGTAGATTAGGAACACTGACTCTTCTCAGTGTATCTGGAAAGTTTTCCAGGGCAACCAAAATGTTCAAAATATACTGGATAAAACCAATGGGTAAAAGTTTTAGGTGACTTCTTGAAGATTCTGTGTGCATCTTGAATAAGGTAGTTAAAACTCTGAACATCAAACTATGAAATTAAAAATTTTTCTACAATACCATCGGTTCTCATCTTTGCCTCAGTTCATAAAATGTGAAATACTTGTCTACCTCTGTTTTGCACAAAATGTGTTAATTTTAGGATGAGTAATCTTAGATATCAACTTAAAATGTGTGAGGGGGTACCTAGCTTTTCAAAATTCTCTTAAGCAGGTACGTGAGCAAAACCACCTGAAGTCCCAGACCGGCAGCTCAGGGCCCGTCCATGCCCGCTGCATCTCAATCTACTTAAAAAAAAACACAAAATCCCTTGGGGAGCCCTTGAACATAATTTTGAGCAGGGATGCTAGTCCACTGTAGATTAGAGCTCTATGTTCTCAGCACTCTGTGAACCTCAGTTTCCCTGTTGGTAAGTGAGGATCCTCACACTTGGCTCACAGGGCGTATAAGGCGCTTGGGCAGAGCAGCGGCACAGCAAACAATGGCTATTATTATTTAACAAGTGGCACTCTTGTGCCAGCTGCCCAGAATGCCCTTGGCTGGGGGCTCACAAACGTCCCTACTTGCCAAGGGAGGCAAACAAGGGCTCGCCGCCTGGGCTCCCCGGGCCGCCTGGCCTTGGCCGGGCACATCTTCACGTGTCCAGAGACTTCCTCCAGCTCAGGGCCTCCCACACCTCCCTGTCTTCATGTGCCAGCCTCACCTCCCCCTCGCTGCCCTGAATCCCAGCAGTCCCTCTTTATCTCTGCCCTAAATGACAAGTCCTAGTTCACCAAAGAAAGTGAGAACCCAAAGAATTCCTCTATAAAATTTTTTCATAAAATGACTTTTTTTTTTCAAAAAATATGAAGAAACCTGGGTTTGCCAGGTATTACAGTAAAGGGGCCCACTTACAAAGGCGGTAACTCAGTAGTTTAACTTAGAGGGTGCCCTGCTGGAGAATGCCTCTCTGACTGTCATAAAAATACAACAGGACAAACCACATCAAAACTGAGAGGCAGTCAGGTTCCTTTCCGCCACTTCCTCAGAAATCATTAATCAAAAGCCATTTTCAAGTCCAGCAAATGCTGTACTTTTCCTGTACAAAGGCTGAAATTTATTTTCTACCAGCTCACCACTGATTGACAGAGTCCCACCAAAATTTCATAGTTGTCTGCAACTTATTTAACTGACTCGAGAGTTTGGAAGAGCCACCGCTGGACTCTGGCCCCGAGACTCAGCCCATGAATATTGGTCCAGCAAGTACCTTCAAGGTCTCCTGGAAGGTTGGGTCCACTGTGTTCTTGTGGACTCCCGTCTTGCGTTTTCCCTGGGAGGATCTGTCAGGCAGCAGGTAGGTCTTTACATACCTAGTGGCCAAAGGCAGACAGGACCAGGTGAAAGCTCAGCCGGGGCCCACAAGGGACTCAGGAGGAGCAGACTCCCCCACCAGCATTTCCGCGACCCTGCGTCCTGCTGAATTTGGAGCTGATAGAAAGGGCTTAGTGGCCACCCTGACAGTGAACAAGGACAGTGCCGGGCACACAGCTTTTGGTCTACACAGTCTTTGGCTGTGACCCTCTGGGATGTTCTGGGGTGTGAAGCTCGCCGGCTTTCCTTGTGCCCTGTTCCTAGAATCTACGTCGCTCATCACCTGCCGTTTGGTGGTCTGGCAGCCTCTCGGGCTCCACCGGTGGTGAGTTCTCTAATCTGCCTGGATGTAGAGGCCATACACCAGCTTGTCTCCATCCACCTATGACTTCACTTTACCCCCCAAAATAAACAAATAAATAAAAGTGGAAATGGGAAGTGCAGGCCTCACACTTCGCTTTCCCTTGGGGGGGCCTCACACTGTCCTGACTACTGAGGACTAGTGTTCATGGGTGCTCTCCGCTGAGTCCGGGGGTGCAGCCGGCAGAGGGTCTCTCCATCTGCACCCTGCCCACCCCCCAAATCCTGCTCTAGGCTGATCCCTCCCCTCAGGTCCCAACACTGCCCTCCCTGGCTCCTCGGGCAGCTTTACTGATGGCAGGGAACTTCTGTGTACAGTTTAAGGTAAGGACCACATTCTTGCCTTTCTTTTCTCTGACATGGAAAACTTCTGGCCCGCTGTTTTGATTACTGGCTGGGAAAAGGACTGGACTGTTGGCCTAACCAGACTCTCCTCTGCTCTGAAACCCGCAGGAGCTCCTCCGTGCCAGACAAATGAAGCGGGCGGCTGCAGCGCTGGCGGGTCCCCTTTGCAGGGCCTCTCCTGTCCTTGCAGTCTGAGATTCTGCCAGACCCCTACCTATGCCTCAGGCTCCAGGGAAACTGGAAGAGTCATTGTTTTAAAATTATCCCCTGACTTTTCCCACATGAGACTTTTCTCATATTTGTGTTGGAACTGCTTTCCCTACACGACTCCCATAAGTAGAAATCATAATCCTGTCCATTCTGCAGGTGCATCTCAAAGTCCATCAGATACATTCATTCAGTCCTTGACCGCCTGTGCACGCTGGTCCTCTCCCATGACCCTCAACAGGACTCAGTGATGTGGTTGAGAGTATGGCTGTGTGAACTCCAGCTCCTCCATTTATGTGCTTTGTCCTTGAGTAAGTTACCTGACTGCTCCATACCTCAGTTTCCCCACCGTAACCTGGGGATAATAACGGCACCTGCTTCAGAGGATTGTTGTGGTGGTTCCCTGAATTAGCCTACATTATACCTTCAGAGCAGAATCTAGAACATAATAAACATTCAACAGACACTATTTCAAGCAAGTGAGGTAGGGGTACACACAGAAGGCCTTAAAATCCACCTGGGGATTTTAAAATCCATGAGTGAGGTTTTAGCCAAATCCTAAGCTGCTCGTATGCAAGACAAGATTTCATGAGGTCTGTCTGACGATAGCTATTGGGGGTGAGCTCCCGGGGGTGCTGAGCTGAACAAAAAATCTGGGCATCAAATAGTGCTGGGCAAGACTGGAGTTCGGGGGTCACTGGTTTAGAACTCTGGAATCTGCTGAAGGCTTGCAGCCTCCAGGGGAAGGCTGGGGGGGTAAATTATAGATTATTCTTGGACTTCTACTTTACCACATAACCTTTAGAATCAATATGACTATCATCTCATGTCACGACTTAGAGAAACTTACGGGTTGCACTTTTTCTTCTTTTCTTCTCCATAGGCAAGGTTCTTACAGGCCTTGACGCATACTTCTAAAGAATGGGTTTTGAAGCTATAACGAATGGCAAGTTCTATTTCTCCAGTGACATTAGCATTGTCAAAATTGCCCATCTCTGTACAAGTGCTGTTAATGCTAATTAAACTTCCCTGAAATCAAGAATAACAGATATAATAAATTACTTTACAGTTATTCAACTTTTTTACAGTTCTGGTTTTAAGACATCAAATACATTAAAATTTACACAGAGCATGCATCCTGACTTACATTCACTGAAAATTCATCAGCTTGTATTTTGCCATAATAACTTGCCACATATTCTGTTCAAGGGGGTGGGGAATCCTCAGAAGATCCCATGTTACCCAGGTACGGCCTTTGCCTAGCGGTAAAGGTGACACAACCTCATTCTCTAACACAAGTGAGTTGGATGACGTGGATTATCTCTTGTGCAATTCTGCAAAGGTAAGTCTCAGGACAGATGATGTCCGTGGTGGGAACAGCCGTGTGCAAAGCGGCGGGGCCAAACACTCATGACTGAGAATCAGATGAGCTGGATTCAAATGCTGGTCCAGCTCCTCCTCTGATTCGTCAAAGTCTACATGGAAAAACGCAATGCCTCACCGGGTTATGGTGACGAGTGAACGGAATAAAGTATGTAAGGTATGCAGTCAAAGACAACACGGAATTTGTTATTTACATTGCTACAGGCACCTAATGAAAGACAAAACTGCCATGACGTGAGGGCACCGGGGGATCACACGATGAGTAGCAGGGAGAGTCTGCCCCAAAAAACAGATTGCCTTTTCACTATTAAATTTGCTAAATATTTGCTGCCACCTGCGTACAACCAATCTCAGTGCTGACTCTACAGAAATGAGGAAGCCAAAGTGGTTTCCACTTCTCATTCTCCGCTAGTTCCTCCACATGGTCAAACATCCTGAAAAGGGACGGAGAAAGAAGCCCGGGGCTTTCTCTCTCACAGGAGGGAGGTCAGGCCCTCACAAGCCAGCAGCTCATCAGAGGGACCCACGCCTGAGCTAACGAATGCCATGCACGCAACCAACTCCACACGCAGCCACTGGCTCTCAACAACGTCATCTGCTCCAGCGGTTAGACGGGAAAACCATTTTTCAGATGGAGCGGTGGGACGGTGTGAGTCAGTGAGTACAAACAAGAGCGGCTAGAAGGTAATGGGGAGGAGGCTTGGTGAAGGGTGTGCGCCGCCGGAGAGGCAAGGGGCCATCAAACGGCACTCCTCGGGGGCTTCACCTGAGGCTGTCAGACGAAACTCTACTCCAACTTTCCTGCCGGGCGCAGGGAGAAAACTGAATTAAACAAATTTTCAAGGCATCGTGGAGCTACCAGGACAGCCAGGGCCAAGGGTGCAAAACCTAAAGAGAAGAGAGCTCAGGGTGGTGATTTCTGCACGCGTGCCCCTTGGGCCTCTGCGCACGCCGAGCAGCCGGCGCTGGAGGTGAGAAGCCAAGCTCAGCGCCCCAGCTGCGAGGCTCAGGGCCCAGCTGGAGTCCCCAGCGGTCCGACCGGGCAGGAGACGACGCTCGTGTCAAGCCCGTGGGGGCCTGCCAAGTTCCCAGGGCTCAGGGACACCCTGGGGGTGACATGGGACCCCGCCAGAGCTTCCTCCGGAGCAGGGGAACGGATGTCTCCTCCCAGTGACGGGCCCCAGCCTAGAACGCACTGCCAGCAGACGGGTTGGGCCGCGGCGCCCCTCCAGCTGTGGGCCGCAGCGTGCTCGCGGGGGAAGGATGCCATCCGCCTCCCCCGTTGGACTAGAGCCGCAGAGAGAGCGGGGCCTCTGCATGTTTCTGTCCTCCAGCACCCGGCCGAGAGCCTGGCTCATGTAAACCCCCAATAAATAGGTATGACAAGAATCAAGAAAGTGTCTTGATTTAAAGAGTCCTCTGTAAACGTTCTGGCAGAGGATGCGCTGCACTGCCATGTGACTGAAGGAGCAGCGGAGCCGAAGTGGGAAGCCTTGGGTGTGGCCCTAACCCGGTGTGATGACTTCGGTCACGTCACTTAGCCACGGATTCCAGAGCAAGACTATTTTCAAGTAAAACAGCACGTAGGCACATCACAACAAAGTTGCTGAAAATCAGACAAAGGTAAGTCTTAAAGGTGGAGGGAAAAATGATTACCTTCGATGGAGGAAACAGTCATGGCTGGAGAGGACGGGACCCAGTGGGCCTGGGCCAAGGGCTTCTCCATCTGGGAGGGGACAGGAGACCAGGTGGGGTGTAGACTCGGGGGTTAATTTTGACATCCGAGGGATTAGGGAATTCCAAGCAGATTCTGTTTTATTTTTGTAAAGTAGGGAGGAAGATTTATTGAGAATGTGGGAGAAGGGCAGGGCACAGGGCCTGAAAAGAGGTTTGAAAAGGAGTGAGGTGGAGGTTGTGAGAGCAGGAAACTGAGTTAGCCGGAGACACGGCCGGCTCAGGACTGGCACGGCCGGGGCACGCTGGGTGTTGGTGACCCAGCAGGCACACCTAATCCCCGCCCCCTCACCCTGGCACCAGGCTGCCCTCTGCGCTCACAGCTGTCCAGGGGCAGGTACAGAGGAGGTTCCACCTGGCTCCTCGAGCTCGGCGCCCAGGAAGCACTGCAATTACTCACCCTTCATTTCATAGGGAGACAGGCAGAGGGCAGGGCAGATTGGGACACAACCAGAAATTGCACAGCGAGTCAGAAGCAGAGCTCAAGTGGACCTGGGCTCCTAACTCCTTGGGCCATCAATTGACAGAAGTGTCTCTGAGTAATTCAGCTGCTATGCCTGCTTAGCGGGACCAAGTACAGCCTCAGATAATGAAAAGATAGCAGAGCACGCCCTCTGCTCAACTGCATTCCTTCCGTTAATTTATGACTCTACCACCAGTGCCCAAGGAGGGCTTTCTGGTTCTGTTTTCTCTACAGCCGGAACAGAATCTTTGGACCAGCTGAAACTTTGAACAGCAAATGGAGTCGATCAAGAGGGTCTGGCTCACAAGAGCAGTAAGAACTCAGCCTAGCTTTTCTTAGTGCTGTCTGGGTTTGAAGGAAAAGTAAATCTGAGTAGAAGCAAAAGAGAGCTATCGAGGCAGGTAGGGAGCACCGGATGACTTTCTCTGAAGGTCACGAGTTATCCATTGTGGCTGCAAGCGAGACCCGATGCCCTTTTATTTAACAAAAGCAAGGAGTCAACTGAAACCAGAGCTATACTCAAAAAAACAAGTAAGTCCTGCTCTCCAGAGCCTGCCGAGCACATCACTGCGGAGTGGTCAGCAGCCAGCCGGCCTTCCAGCCCGGGGCTCTGACACTCGGTGGCTGTGTGATCTCAAGCAATTTCCTTACCGTCGGTAGCCTCAGTTTCCTCCTCTGTAGAATGGGGCCTATCTCAGGGGATTGATATCAGACTCAATTAGTTAGTGCGTGTAAAAGGACTGAGAACTGTGCCTATGTGTAGGCAGCATGAGTTTATAAACCTTTTGAAAATGCCACGCAATGTGGCTGCCCTTTGTAAGTCGAGCAAATCATTTCCTTTGCTTTGCTCTCTCTTTTAAAAAAACTGTGAAATATATATTAAAAAGTACATATAATAGATAGGTACAGTTCAATAATAATTTAAAAATGAACGTTCCTGTACCCACCATTTGCCTAAAGTAACATAACCAGGGTCTCAGAAGTATATGTGGCTTCCTTATCCAACTTCCATTCCTGTCCCTAAGAAAATGCTGTTTCACGATTTTCCGTTAAATAGCCTTATTTTTCTTTATGATTGTATTGTGTATGTATATATCCCCCAAACAATATATTGGTTAGTTTTGCCTGACTTGGGAATTTATGTAATTAAAAATAATACTGTGTACTCAACACTGAAAAAGCAAATAACCCGATTAAAAAATGGGTGGAGGATCTGAACAGACACTTCGCCAAAAAAGAATTCAGATGGCGAACAGGCACATGAAAAGTGCTCCACATCACTAATCATCAAGGAAATGCAAATTAAAACCACAATGAGATATCACCTCATACCAGTTAGGATGGCCAACACTCAAAAGACAAGGAACAACAAATGCTGGTGAGGATGCAGAGAAAGGGGAACCCTCCTACACTGTTGGTGGGAATGTAAATAGTTCAGCCACTGTGGAAAGCAGTATGGAGGTTCCTCAAAAATCTCAAAATAGAAATACCATTTGACCCAGGAATCCCACTCCTAGGAATTTACCCTAAGAATGCAGCAGCCCAGTTTCAAAAAGACAGATGTACCCCTATGTTTATCGCAGCACTATTTACAATAGCCAAGAAATGGAAGCAACCTAAGTGTCCATCAGTAGATGAATGGATAAAGAAGATATGGTACATATACACAAGGGAATATTACTCAGCCCTAAGAAGAAAACAAATCCTACCATTTGCAACAACATGGATGGAGCTAGAGGGTATTTTATGCTCAGTGAAATAAGCCAGGCAGAGAAAGACAAGTGCCAAATGATTTCACTCATTTGTGGAGTATAACAATGAAGCAAAACTGAAGGAACAAAACAGCAGCAGACTCACAGACTCCAAGAAAGGACTAGTGGCTACCAAAGGGAAGGGGTTGTGGAGGGCTTGCGGGGAGGGAGGGAGAAGGGGATTGAGGGGCATTATGATCAGCACACATAATATAGGGGGGTCACAGGGAAGGCAATATAGCCCAGAGAAGACAAGTAGTGACTCTAGCATCTTACTACGCTGATGGACAGTGACTGCAATGAGGTGTGTGTTTGTGGGGGGGACTTAATAATATGCGTGAATATAATAACCACAATGTTGCTCATGTGAAACCTTTATAAGACTGTATATCAATGATACCTTAATAAGAAAAAAAGAATACTGTGTACATTGTCTCTAACTTTCGCTCTATTGATACTGTGTTTTTAAATTCATCTCTGTGGTTGGGGTAGTCCATTCACTGTCACTCCCAGGCAATATTCGAATCATTGAACAGGCCATAATATAGTCATTCTTTCTCCACTGTTTTCAAAAAAAAGGACACTAATATGAGGAGATAGCTAAATACAGTACACTTTCAAAAATTAGGGCAACTAGAAAAGTGCAGAAATAAAGACAAGGGAGGCTTCCCAAACCCTGGCGAGCTCTGTGTGATGATGGATGGGGTGGATGTTCTGAGCCAGTCCCTACTTAGAAGTGGCCCACATGACACAACACTGTTCCATGTCTCATATTTATTTTTAAAGGAAACAACTGGGAAGTTGGGTTTTTACTTCTCCTATGATTGAAACTCGGCCCTCTCTCAAGCTTAAGCCGACCTCCTGCCTACCCACACTTAAGGGGCGCCACTCACATGACCACTTCTGCCAATCACATCTTCACTGGGAAAATATAAACTGCATGAAAACATTGGCATAAATGCATTCCTTTCTAGATACTTTTTAAAACAGAAGTGCAAACAAAATTGAAAATCAGACAGGAATTCTGATTTTTTTCCTACCATGGAAATCCTAAAACAGTAACCATATATTTCTTCATCCCATCAAGTTCTAACTCCCTCTAATGATTAGCGTTTTCCTTTTCTTTTTTTTTTATACAAACTGGGTTTTTCCTTCTCCCAAAACATTATATGTTTATGGAGAAAATATAGAAAACACGGATGAGCCAAAAAAAGAAATTTAAGGAAAAAAGCACAATCCTACCATTCTGGGATCAACATTTTCATGATACTACTTTGTAACCCTATATTTTGTTTATTGATAAATATTTTCCATATTAATATTCTTCAGCCACATTATTTTTAATAGCTGCAAGGTATTCCTCTGAATAAATATACCATAATTTAACCACTGCCCTGTTTTGGACATTTTGGTTGTTTCCAATTTTTTGAAATGAAAACAATTATAAATAATGCTCCCTGGACATCCAGAAGCACATGGTTTTGGCAACATTCACCATAATTTTTTAAGACTATTTCCTGTAACTGAAATTGCAGGATTGAAGAGAACCAGCATCTTAAAGGCCTTTGATATGTGCGGCCCGCTGACCTCCAGCTCACCCAGCGGTTCATAAGAATGCCTACTTGTTCCACACTCTTGCCAACACCAAGCTCTATTTCATGTTAAAATTTGCTAACATGGCCCCCAAATAGTACTTGCTTTTAAGTTTGCACTGATTTAACTGCTTGGGAGGGTGAGTGCTTCCCCGATTTATCGCCCATTTGTATTTCTCCTTTTGTAATAAGTAGAGGTTGAATAAGGTTTTTTCCGGCCCCAACTTCCTGCTTCTCAGAGACGGTCAAAGTGTCTCAGGAAAGCAGGCGACATCTTGGGCAAGAAGCCACGGTCAGTGTTTGCTCTGCGGGAGCTTGGTTTCCTCAAACAAACACTGCTTCTGTCTAAGGGGAACAGTAGGATTACACGTGTCCCTCAACGGCATGATGATAAATTTTAAGGACACAAATCGGAGACTTCAGGAGAGGGGAAATACAGAGACCTGGTCAACGAGCACTGTGCTGGGCGGAGCCACCCTACCAAGTGGGTGAGACGCTCACGCTCTGCGGCCATGTCGCTAGCACCATTTCCCCAGCTCTCACAGGCTTTGTAGGGGTGGGTCAGCCCCGGGGGGTGAAGCTGAGTCGGGAGAACCACGCAGGCTAAGCGTTCAGCAGATCCCGTGAGACGGCACAGAAGCCTGGGCTTTGACTCACCGGCCCCCGGGGTTGGGTCAGAGTTTTGATGCTGCAGTTACCGCGTGACCTTGGCCAGCTGCTTAGCCTCTGTGAACCTCACTTTTCCCGTGTGTGAAATGGGACAACAGCGCCCACCCGACAAGATGGCCGTGAGAATGGCTGGGAGGTGAGGTGCCTGCTCAGGTGTTAGCGCACAGTAGGCTCTGATGTAAGGATTCGTCCAGCCATTCCACAAGCATTTACTGAGTGCGCCTGGAGTGTCAGGCACAGCTCTGGGCACTTGGGAGTGACGACAGACAACAAACAACAGATAAAGCAGTTATATCGCTGCAGAAGGCGATAAGGACGTGGATAACAGAGCTGGCCAGGGCGATGCAGGGCAGACCAGGGCAGGGTGGGCCTCCCTGGGAAGGTGACCTTGGAGCAGACTGGAAGGGAGGGAGTGAAGGAGCTTGGGGCCACCTAGGAGAGGGGCAGCTGCAGAAATACCCCACGGCAGGCGTGTCGCACCGTTTCAGAGACCCGGGAGGGCAAGCGTCACCGAGTGCAGTGAGCCTGGGAAAGGTGGGGCCAGGTCATGCAAGGCCTCCAGGGCCACTGCAGGGCAGCCCCCAGCCTGTGGCCCTGCCCGTGTGCTGGGGTTGGGTGAAGACATGCCTCCAGCCTTTGAAGGAACTTAAGAGTCCAGTCTTGGGGAACCCTGGGCAGTTCTGGGAAAGTTGCCCCTCGGTCTCTCCAGGAAGTTCGGCCTCCTCCTCCCAGATCAGCCTTAGAAAGGCTCAAGTTGGCTGCAGCCCTGTGTCCTTCAGTCACCTGGGGCCGGGGCAAGCCTTCCAGGGAGTCTTGGAAAAGCCTCTGAGGCCATCCCTGTGCCCCCCCTGCCATTACCACCACAGGGCTCAGCCTGGGAGAGAATATTCTGGAGCCTCCCTTACCTGCCTCTCCTCAGGGAAGTGTTTCCTCAGGTCTTTCACCTTCCAGAACTGTTCTCAAGTAGGAATAACACCTGGCCATGAAGAAAGGTGCTAAGCCACCCTCAAACCCAAGCTTTCTGAGACATCCTGGCAAGGCCATCGACGCTGTCGTCCTTAGTCTTTTGATGGAAAGCACATCCGTGGGGCAGAGGCCAGGCCTCAGCGCTCAGAAATCTCACAAACAGCTGTGGGCCTCGGGGCAGCTGGCTGCATTTAGCAGGGACTTGAGAGGGGCCCAGAGGGGACTCGTGTGAACCAATCTGGGTTCGAGAGATGAATCCTCTTCCTGACCAGCGTGGGTGCACAGACCTGTTCGGGAACTGGAGAGAACGTGAGCCTTCCTCCCGGGAAGATGCGCAGAGGCGCGTGACTCCACTTCCCGGCTGCTCTCCTGGAGGACTGAGAGCGCGCGCCACGCGCCCCCCCATCTTAGTGCCACAGCCGTGCTGCCCACGGAAATATAATGGGAGCCAAATATGTCGTTTGAGATTCTCCAGGAGCCACAGCTTTTAAAAAGGCAGAATTGATTTTAATAGTATATTTTATTAATATAATATACTCAAAATCCTATCATTTCAACATATGTCAAAATAAAAATTAAGATGGTTTACGTTTTTGTGTACCTAAGTCTTCAAATCCAGTGTGTATTTTAGTTTAGTTTATTTAGATATAATTGCCATTACATTAGTTTTAGGTCACTGTGCTTTTTATACTCAAAGGACATCTCAATTCTGATCAGTCGTATTTCAAGCGCTCCATCACCACGGGCAACGACTGGCTACCATTTTGGACAGCACAGACCTAGGCCATTAAAGAATCCTTAACAAACGGCATACTTTTCTCAAGCCTGAAATTGCTAGGGTTCGAGCCGTGGTCCTCAACCTTCACTGTGCATACGAATCTCCTGGGGCCCTTGTTAAACTGCACATGGTGACCCAGCAGGCCTGGGTGGGGCCAGAGACTCTGGTTTCTGACAAGCTCCCAGGCGATGCCAGTGTCCTGGGCCCAGATCTGAGCAGTGAGGGTGAGGAGCAGTGTCTTTGAGGGAGGCAGGACCACCCACGGGAGCCGCAGAAGGGATGCGTGGAGTCACTGGCATCTAGTGGATGGGAGCAGTGATGCTGGCTATCCCTCAGCGCACAGGCCTGGGCTGCTTCTGCCATGACGTTGCTATGCTCCGTGGCACACCGATGCAGATGGGGGTAATTCATCACTTTCTGAAGTGAACACCGTTTTCCATAAAAATACGACCACCCCAAGGCACAGAGAGGCTAAAGGACATGCTCTGTCTGGGTCACAGGTCACACCTTTGACTAAGGGAGCTGGAAATGAATAAATTGGTTTCCAGAAACTGGGTTCTGGAACCTCTAAGTACATGTGGGATTTGTGCATTCTTTGATTCTCAAAGCAATCCTGTGAAATAAAGAGTTATGACACCCATTTCCTGAAGTGTGAAGAGTCTTTAGATTGCCTAAGATGATTTAACAAGGTGAAGAGCTGTGGCTACCACTGAGGCCTCATGTGCCCTCACGCAGGGCTCTGTCTGTTACACCATGTATCACAATGTTAGGCATAAAGTAGCATTCATTTAATGTTTCTGAATAAACAAATGGGTGAATTAAAGGCCTGCCTATAAACAGAGACTACATGTAAAACACATAAAGCAGTCCTGAAAAAGAACAAGGTTGGAGGGCCAAAACTACCCGACTTCGAGGCTTCTTAAAAAAGTACAGTAGTCAAGACAGAGTGGTCTTGGCAGGAGGGCAGACAGAGATCCGCGGCGCAGAATGGAGAACCCACAAACAGCTCAAATCAGATAACCACACTCACACAGTTACCTGATTTCCAACAAAGATACCCAAGTCAACGGGGAAACAAGAGTGTTTTTTTGACGGAGGATGCAGGAAGAACCACGTTTCCATGTGGAAGAAAACAAACCTCTACCTCACACCCTTCACAAAGACAAAGCATAGACCTACACATAAAAACTAAACTTTCATAAAGCTTCTAGAAGAAAACAGGAGAATATCTTCATCACTTGTGGGTAGACACCACACAGAGATAGCCACAAATAAAATATCTGATAAATCAGACTTCATTAAAATTAAAAAATTCTCATCCAAAACACCATTATTTTCATTATTAATTACTCTGTATATATGAAAATGTTCACAGTATGATGTAAAAGAGAAAACCACCATCAAAGTGGAGCCAGATGGTTCCCCAGTTCCCAGCTAAAGTAAAAGTTACCTCCAAGTTCTAGTGTCATCCTCCAGTTTATCCCACAACGCTTCACTCCGGCCCCTGCCTACAGTCCAGTTCGACATCACAGTAACAACATGCATCACGTATTAGATGGGACTCACATGTCTCGAGCCTCCTGAGAATAAAGCGGTGGGCGTTGGGCTGGATAAGGGATCCTCTCGCTTCAAAACAGGGTTAGTAGGGTGTTTGGGGCTCTCATGATTGACAGGTTTCATAATATCTGGTGTGCTGGCCTTTGGAAGAGGAAAGACACAGTTAATAATATAGTCTGCATCCCAGTGTGATTTTGTTTAAATGCGGTTGACTTCAGCTAGCATGGCTTGCACCTATTACCTGATGGCACTAACATGCAAACTCGTGGGTGCTGGGCGAGGGCACCTTTCTGATTGGATAAGTGCATACACACACCTAGAGGCCCGAGGCACACATGGTCAAGCTTGGGGATATTCATGAACAGTGACGGGTGGGTTACTTATAGATTAGTAAGAGTCTTAAAGAAATTGAAGTCCTCACATTTTTGGTCTTAATAGTGACCCTGACATTTAATCACATGAAATATAATATTTATCCTATCAGTGTTTTGGCTCCATTGTGTTCATAAAAAGGGAAAAATCAAAAAATGTCTCTAAACCTTACAACAGTATTTTGTTACTTACTGGTAGTTCTACAGTGTATAACAGCTTTGTTTTCCCATGTGGTTGCCACTAGCCACATGTGGCTGCTTAAATTTAAATTCCAATTAATTAAAATGAAATAAAATTAAAATTCAGCTCCTCAGGTGCAGTAGACACTTTCAAGTGCTCAGCGCCACATGCGGCAGTGGTCAGAGAACTCCCAGGTGGCACAGGGCAGGGCCGTGAACACAATGGGCGGAGTGGGAAAGCCGCCTCTCGGATGACAATAAGAGTTTCTCCAGATTTTCGGTTTGGATGCTGGGTTGGAAGCAGAGCTCAGAAATATAACTGTTGCCCCATAGTCATAATTCTCAGGGGTATAAAACAGAATCTTAGAGAACAAAGTAAAGAAATGATTCCCTCCAAATGATGGTTTATGCTCTGGCTCCCCAGAATGTCAACTCCATTCCACTAGACATCTGTTAGGCTTGATGGACCTCCCTGAGTCCTGGGGGCAGGAAGAGGCGGAGGAGAGAGAAAGGGAAGCGGGAGATGTCCAGTGTCTGTCCTCCAAGGCTGACTAGCTAGAGGAATAGACATGCCATTGCAACGGAGGCTGGCGCTAAGCCCACGACAAAGAGGGGAGGGAGACAGGCTTCAGTGGGAGTATGACCTCAGGACGCTGAAGGCTGGAGACAGTAAGACCCAAAGGCAAGGCATTCAGGTGAGGGGCTGTCATGGTGGTCCAGTGTGGAGCATGTCCCCAGGCCTGCTAGAGAGCGGTGAGACTGCAGAGACTCGAGACACCAGGTAGAGACCTGGACACGAGATCACATGCCCTCTGGACCTGCGCCCAGAGGACAGGTAGCTTGAGACACTAACGGGTGTGCAAAGGGCGTGCGCAGGAGAGGGGACAGAGGGCTGGCGGAGCCAGAGACCCAAGGGGAAGACTTCAGAAACGAAGGGTGTCCAAAGGAGGAAAGAGTAGGAGAAAAGACTCACCTAAAACTAAAGAAATGCACATTTTAATAAATTTCCTATAAAATTTGCAAAAATAAAAAGTAGACAGTTTAGAGCTGGCAGGAGTTACTCCTGGAAAATGGGCTACTCCACGTCCAGTGGTTGTGTGCGAACTGAGTAAGCCTCGGAGGAGGGCAACATGGCAGCATGAATTAAAAGCCCTAAAAGCTGTTTAAAATGACAATATGTATTTATTGACATGGGAGGAATGAAAACACATGTTAGAGTTCCTTCAGAAAGCAAACTACAGAAGTGGGTGTGTGGCACGGTGCTCTGTCTGCTCAGTGGGTGCACACGTGCCCTGTGGCCAGCCCCAGGGGTTAACGATGCGTGTTTTCCATTAGTGGGTAGCCATAGATTTTATGATACAGAAAAGCACGAACAGTCACCTTATAATTAAAGAAAAGAATGGAATTCGGGTCCAGTGTCAGACGGGACAAAGTGACTGAGAAGGTTGATGGTTGTGAACCAGCCGCCGCAGTCATCAGTCAGGGACCCTGGAACAGCGTCACACTGCTAAGGGGGGAGTGCAGACTGCGAGGGAGTCAGGAATGGGCGGGGGGCCGGGCAGGGGGGGTGGGAAGGCGGCAACAAGAGCCGAGGGTGTTTCCACGAATTTGGGCCGTGAACAAGAGATGGAAGAGCCGCTGCCTCAAAAGAGGTTGTTTTTCACTTTTGAAGGTGAGGAGAAGTGGTCAGAGAGGGAAAAGCTGCGAGGTGACGGCACCAGGCCCAAGAGGAGAGCGGAGGAAGCAGCCCCCCGCCAACGCCACGCTGGGAAGAAGCATTCATTTTGGGGACAGGAGGGAAGCATGGCTGACAATCCAGAGGAAGAGAGCAAAGGGCCCTCCTACCTTGGGCCTCCAGAATATAAATGTTTTGAAATGATTAGAAAAGCCTGTATTATTCTGAAGAACACGCCTATTTTTGGTTGACTAAGGAATCCAACCTGAAGTCTGCGTTCAGCTCTTCCCCAGTAAATTCTGAAGGACTCGGATGACTGTCAGACTCAGTACCCTAAAAAGGCATCGAGATCCAATCAGCAGCTTATAACTGTCACTGAGAGGGGCATTTTTCTCCCAGTGCCTTTTAAGATATTTCAATATTTTCAATAATTGGGCCAGGTCACAGAGAAAGAATGATTGCCCTGAATGAGATCTACTCTGCAAAGATTACTGGGTTTAATATATGCTGAAAGAGCCATCAACATTAGGTTTGATTTGATTAAATTGTAGATTTTCTGGAACCACACAATATGGGCATTTGGGATTTTTGCTGGTCTTAGAAGAAAGAGCAGCTGTTGCCACCTGAGATTATATCTGAGATCTGCCTTTTAACACAAACACTCAGGTATCAGGAAAATACCCAGGCTGGGCTTGGCCAGTGTGACACACCCTGAGCAATGTTACATCCCAGCCAAAAAGTAGACCTCCTTCCCTGGGACGGTCGGAAGGATCGACTGCTGGTGCATCTGAAGACCAAGTGCTCTAAGAGCTGAAAGCCGAGGCAGCTGCTGCCCCGGCCTCTGTGGAGCGGCAGCAGGTGGGGAAACAGAAGGTGTGCAGGGAGCCCCAGGCCCTGGGGTGAGCTGTTCCCTTAGGTTTCGGGTGTATGGTCACAGCACAAAGGAGCATAGGATGAAATAAGGTTTTTTTTCCACTTCTGTCCTTGTCCCCTTCCTCAGAGAGAGCCCCTTCTAATGGCTTTTTATGTTTCCTTCCTGGTTAACAGGTACATGCCTTTATGGCCAATATAGGTCAACCACACATTAATAAGATGTACGATGTAATCCCATTCAACCACACACAAAATCTCAAAGGAGAGATTAAAAAATCACTTCTTGAAGAATCCTGGCCCAGATGCTTAAGTGAAGATCTTTAGAGGAGCTTTTTCAGAACACACTAAATGGTCAGAGAAGTGACATCAGCCATCCTGAGCTGGTTTCCGTTAACATCTCGGAGTCCCCATATGGCTTTAAGAAAGGTATCCACTATTTTTGTGCCTCACCGTAGCCACCTGCAAAGTGGGCCCTGACATCCCCTCCCTCCAAAGGGCACCACGTGGTGTGCTGGGTGTCACGCAACGCCCTGAAGGGCTCCAGTGCGTAAGGAAGCGGGATTTTGGGGCACTCACCAGCGAAGGCCTGTGTAACTGCAGGCTGGCAAATGTCCTATTTAAAGATGTACTCTTTATGTTTCAACCCAATAATTACTTAGCATTTATAGATCCCACCATGACTGCTGAGGACTTACAGAAGCATTTGGCTAAGTTGCCCCTTAAACAGCCATGCCCTTAAATAAGGTGGAGAGCGAGGGCACCTGTAAAAAGTTACAAGGATGCCCTGCCGCGAGCATGGCAGCAGAGTGGGCACAGTGACAAGGTGCCTGCCGTGGGGCTCTCTAGCCAAGGGCTGCCCTGCTCCTGGCTTCCACCCTCGAGCTCCTTTGTCCCACCAGACACCTTTAATCGCCAGCAGCGTCGCTCCAAGTGCACACACAGCAGGGGACAGTGACCGGCACCTCAGGTCAGCTTCAGTATGCCCTGTCCAGCTGACCAGAGCGGTCATATTGACCATGTGAACTGCTAGGTGGTGGCCCCACCATAGCCAAGTCAGCTCAGCTGGACTAGAACCCAGGTTTTCTGATTCCAAAGGCAGCTTTCTCTCATGCCCCATGCTTAGGTCTGTTAATCCTGGGGGAAGCCAGCATAATTATTTCCTTAAAAGCCTGTATCAGGTGAGCTCCCTTGTGGCTGAGATGCCCGGAGAGTCCCCCTCATGGCCATGCGTGATCACACAGCATCCCTGTTGTCGGGAGTCCAATCAGAGAGCAGGACAGGTTTTGACCAGAGGTTGTTGGAAGTAGGGAGGCCTCTGGACTCTGGCAGACCCCAGGAATAACTGGGCGCCTCTCAGCCCTGCAGGTCAGGCCTTTGCCTCTGGTGTAGCCTGGAAGCCAGCAGGGTGCTCCTGTGGACACACGGAAGCCCCAGGGACTTGGAATGAGGCTGAAGCCTTTCCTTGCTCTGAACTGTTTTCCAAATCAACCTTGAATTTTGACCTTCATTTGGCCAGGCCTCCTCATAGAAAGAGGCTTATAATTATGTTTTTCAGACTGCTTAATGTGCTATTAAATAAAAGGAAAAATAAAGCTATAGAGAAAATGGCTGAGAAGCAGATTTCAAGGCGGCCTGGTGGCCTTGGGGAATACCCTGGAGGTGACGTTGATGGCAGTGTCGGACTGGCTCCTTCTCTCCGTCCGGCCGGCACACTGCCTGGGGCCGGTGGCCAGGAGCTGCTTGTCAGAGGTCATGTCATTCTGGGACTTGGAGAGCTCTGGAAAACAAACACCGGGGGTGACAGGTAGGAGCACACAGCTTTGCCCAGACTGCAGCCCTCCTCTGGGATCCCCTCGACCCCACCCCAGGAGCCTCCAGGTCCCGAAAGGCCGAGTTCAGAGAGGGGCCGGGGGCAGCACATCCAGCGAGCTCCGGGCCCAGGAGCACAGCTGCACCGTTGTCCCCAGCCACCTCGCGCTGGGCTCAGGGCACACCGTGCCAAGCACCAGGCCAAAGAGCTGGGTTCCTAAAGAGTGACTGTGGCCACATGCCTCCAAGAGCCGAGAGCCACTGTTGGGGCAGGAGTCAAAGGGAGATCTTCACCCAGGCGGCTCTGTGTGCCGTACGTCGTGAGCCTGCAGTTGACCAAACACAAAGAGGCAGCCTACCAAAGAGGCTGGCTTATTAGAGGTCCCTTACTAAGGTTTTATAACTCAATACCACTTCTTGTGACTCTCTGAAGAGGGGCGGAAGCAACATCCAGGGTGTCCTTGTACCTGTTTGAGTAAGCAAACCCTGAAAAGGTGACTTGAAATTTTCTGGTTTTTGCAATCGAATGATGGCCCAGAATAAAGGACCCTGCACACAGAAGTGAGAGAACCGCCTCAGTGACGACTCTGCCCTCCAAAGTCTTCCTTTTTCCATGAGATCTTTGTCTCTTGCCAACATGGACCCTGAAGCTATCTTTAGAGCTTCAATAGAGATATAATGTCCATTGATTCGTTAGTGATCTAAGGTCACATATGTCATCTCCCACTTTCTAGTAGCCACATTAACAAAAGGGAAAGTTAAATTTAATACTATATATTTCATTTAATGCAGTATTTCCAAAATATTGTTAAAATATATAATCGATTTTAAAAGTATTAATGGAATTTTAAAATTTCATTTTTTTAAATTCTAAGTGTCCAGAATCTGGTGTGTATTTCACTCTTACCTGAGGCCAGCTCTATTTCAGAGCCACCTGTGATTAGCATATGGGACAGTGCAGCTTCAGAGACCCCCGAACCCCAGTCTTCTGATCCACCCCTTGAGACGTTATTGTGTGAATCCTTATTCTGTGCTGTTTCTTAGGTGTCTCCTGCATGCACTGTTGGGGGTAAGTCTTCAGACAGTATCTTTTCTAGAGAAGCCCCTGCACAGGACCCCAAAGTCCCAGGGCATTTGCCTTCCCCGTGAAGATGCCTAAAGCCTGTCCTCTCTAAGAGCAGTGTTATCCACCCTGCTCTCTAGTCCACCATCTGGAAACCTGGGGGCATCTTTCCTCACCCAGCAGCTGGAAAGGTTCCAGCACATGCCAGGCCCCCAGAGTTGATGACGCACATATGACCAAATCCCGCGAGGGGTGCAGGAGGGCCAGGAAAGGGAGCCCTTGGGAGGCGTTGTCCCCCAGCCATCTGTTAGCACTCACCCCAGGGCCGGCGCCTTCATCTGCTGCATTTATGTTCCCAGAGCTGGGCATTGTCCGTGAAAAGGAAAAGGAGCAGAAAGAAGCACAGAGAGGCCCTGCGTTCTTATGTTCCCCCCCCCCCAAGGGGGCTACTGTGCTGGGATCTCCTAGAACGGCAGTGCTGATGGAAAGGGCTGGAGTGACTCACTCCTTCTGACTGGACTGGCTTCATCGGGCAACGTCAACTGCCAGGGGTTGTAACTCTGGGGCAGCTTCTGAAACTCTTTAGGCCAAGGCTCCCTCCAGCCATCTGCACTGACCCTGAGCGCCATGAGTGAGGCTGTCCTCCGTACCCACTCCCGTGGGAAACAGGCAGTGGGCAAAGGGCCGGCTGCTCGGGGTGCAGGCAGCCGTGGGAGTGGGCAGCCCGTGTTGCAGGCTGATGCACGCAGAGGGTGAGGGCCATTAGGGGGCCTGGCGGAACGACGGGGGATGCTAGACCTCCGAGCTCTATTAGCAGACAAGTGGCGTGATATTCCGCTGCACCCCACCTTCCGAAGCAGGGGGGCGCAGGCTCTCACAATAGAGAGTCCCTTTTCTGCTTATTGAAAAGCAGTGCTCTGATTCGGGCCACCCTCCCGGGACGGCCTAGCACAACTCCTGCGGAATGGAGAGCACCAGTGAAAACCAAGGTGCCATGAGGAGACCATCCGCGCGCAGCTGCAGAACAAGGCGAACCGAAGCCCAGTGAAAGGGAACAGATGCCCAAGGCCCAGATCCACTGAGGACCTCTGAGTGCTTGGCCTGCACAGGGCACCTCGGGAGGCTTGAGGTGGGGGCTACTCCCTAGGACGGGCATTTTAGGATAAACAGGAAAAAACGTCTGAGCAGAAAGAACATTGAAAGAGACATAATTCTAAATAGTGGTAGTTCTGGGATCCTAGTGTCTGCAAACTGCATGATTACTGCTAACAGAAGAAAGTAACTTGACCGAGGAGGGCGGGCCAGTAAACCCATGCAAAGGACAGATATTGGCCCTGCCTGGCCTGAAAGGTTCTGGTTTCAAGTCTTCGGAATCACATCGCTCGGTTTTCCTTTGCTCGTTGGGAGGGGACAGATGGGCCTCAGCCCCGAGGTCTGCGTGAGCTTGCCGCCCAAGGTGCTGAGCCGCGGCCAGTCTGGCAGGAGTTGGGGGAGACAGAGCCGATCCAGCAGACTGATGGGCTCTCCTCTACCCCGGGAAACCAGAGGCCAGCTCGGCAGGTAAAGGGGTGAAGGCCCGGGGCTGTGGCTGTGGCTTTTCCCAGGAGCTGGAGACAGAAGTCACCAGCCGGGCCTCCATCAGGGGGCTTGGCTGGCCCAGGTAGAGGGGGGAGGACAAAGGTGAGGCATCTACTTACTTTTCATATGGGTCGTAACAGACAGAAACAGATTTTCCACGGACTTATTAAATCCTTTAAACTGACCAAGTTCCTGTAACTAAAACAGACAGAAGGAAGGAGCATGAGAGTTGTGTGACAGCCGCCCCCAAACACGGGCGGGTGCGTGCGGGATGGGAGCTGGGCATGCGTGCGGGTGTGCGTGCGGGCGTGTCTGCGGCCGAGAGGGTACTGTGCTCTCAAGCGGTAGGGGTCCTCTTCACCTGACTTTTCTCCCCTGAGCTTTGACACCGACATTAAAGCAAAGGGCTTCATCAGGCCGTTGTTAACAAGATGAGAAATACCAGAATCGATGTCTGGCACTTCACTGGGTCAAAGAGGGCACCCAAGTAAATTCCTGCTTCTTTCACCTCCTTCTCCTATGACCCCACCCCAAGTCCACACAAAGAGGACCCCGCACGGGCAGAATTCATGTGACACAGGGCTGATGGGGGTCCCGGGACCAGCTGACCAGCCTAGAGCCAAGGAGTCAGCTCCACCCTCAAAGCAGGAGGGAAATAACAGAAGGGAGGTCACTTCCCTCCGCAAGTCCCATCCGCCCACCCGCCATCCATCCCACAAACAGGACTTGAGCACATCTGTGCCTGAACAACTCTGGAGAATTTAAAATCTCCAGTACAAAGTAGAGCAGGATCTGAAGGTCACTCTGGGGTCTCAGATGAAATTAGGAGAAGAATGTATATATGTTTTCTCTCTCCCAGCAGATGGTTATATCCTCCTATGTACAGGTAGAGTTATGTCCTTTAATTCACAGAACAATAATGAAAACAGTCAAGACCAAACGTTTCCACGGCCCTTTATAAGTACCAGCACAGATTTCATTTTGTTCATTTCTCACACTAGCCATGGGAAGCAAGTATACTCATTTCCCCTTCCAGGTGGGAACCCAGGCGCCTGCCCCAGGATCACACAGTTAACTTCTCAGGACAGAAATGATGCTGGCCTTCTCTGTGTCAGTGCCAATGGACACTCAAAGACACATATGCGTGTTTCTGCAGGCACTCCGACAGCTGTGAATCGCATGCCTGTGAATCAACCTGTACCCCCTTTCCACCCCCAGAGGCCCCAGACGCGCTGCAGCCTCTGTGGCCCCCCTACTCAAGGGATTAGGGCACAGTCAGGGAAGAGAGCCAACATAAAGACAAGACGGAAGAGACGGGACGTGGGGAGCAGCCAGAAGTGGAGTCCGTTGTTAAGGCAGATGACCCCCTGGGAGGTCTGGTGGAAGCAGACACAATCTAGGGCCCAGCACTTCCCAACCCCCGCTCTCAGCCTCCCTTCTGGGCCCACCGGCCACAGGCGGCTGCCCTCCCTGTGGGCTCCAGGGCCCAGCCCCTTGGACCGCCTTTCTTCCTCCATCCCTGCCCCACCTCCCACCCCCGGGGGGGCACACAGGACGGGCACATTACCGGGCCGGGGCTGCCATGGCACTGGCTTTCGCTGAGAGGAGGTGGAGTAGGAGGAACCACAGAAATTTTGCTGCTGAGGAAAAATACAGGAATAAGAAACAGGTTGTGAACTATGCAAGTATTAGTTTTATAAACACGAGACTTGTCATTATCCTATAATTCAAGTTCTCTGTCTTTTTTTTTTTTTAACTTCCTCACTCTCAGCACTTCTGGGATCCGCTCCTCGGGGCAGGGCATCGTTTGCTGGATGCGAGTGTGGGAAACCAGCACCACACCGTCGGACGCCTGGTGCGGCACTCCACACGCCCGTTCTAGCAGGACTGGGATGCTTAGGGCCCGGCCTCGCTGCCCGGCTGCCAGGCTGCTCTGGAACCCGGACCCCACAGGTGTGTTCCATGTGGATTTGCGTGTCCTCCCAGTGGAAACCACACCACCAGCAGAAGCACCAAAAATGTCCTGGGTATAAAAATCCACCAGTAGAGAAATTTGAAGTTTGTATTAAAAGAAAGAGGAAAAAATGGGGTAATAAAAAAATGAAGAAGTCCTGAGATTGGAAAATCTCATCAAAGGCCAAAAAATAGCCGCTGGTGGGGAACTTTCAGTAATACTTTAATAAGATCAGTTTGTTCAGGTGTGTGAATTACTGCCAGCTTCAAGAATGCCAGGTGTCTAGAACTTCGCGTAAAGATGTTAACATCTCTCAGGCCGTCACTCAATCCTACCAACGTTTATCCCATTAATGTCTGTAAGATGTCAGGCACTGGGCAGGATACTGAAGATGGAATGGTCCATTAGAGCAAATGGTTGGCTTAGAATTTCATTTGACATGCCATCAAAAATAATATTTTGTTTCTTTACAACATTTCAGGAGAAATTTAGAACCAAAGTGAAACAGTGAGAAAAGCCTAAGCTAGCTCCTAGAAAGCTTTTTCCAAGAATCTGGAAACATCTGTTTGAATCTTCCCCAGGCACATTATCATTAAAAAAAAAAAAAAAAAAGGTTACATTCCAAGGCAGTGACATGAAAGCCAAGAGATCTAGAAGTTCTTTCAGCATGTCCTTTGTGCCCTGGCCCCGGAGGGCCCAGGACGGCCTGTCCTTTTACAACACTCACCTCAGTTTCTGATAAGATTGCAAAAGCTTTGCTCCAGCTGTCTCATGTTTTCCTGGAAGAGATATCAAGAAAGGTCATTTATTAGCAAGAATACAACTTAGATGATACAAATGTAGGGAGTAGTAAATTAAACTTATTATTTTTCTGCTATCACTTCTGGCAATGAAAAAGTAAGATATCACTTAATGGGTAATATAAACACTCTAAATAAAATTAGATCGCAGTGATGGTTGCACAACTCTATAAATTTACTAAAAATCATCATGTTATCCTCTTAAAACAGGTGAATTTTATGTTCCATAAATTATATTCCACTAAAGCTGTTGTTAAAAACACACATACACATGAAATAAGAGACCATAATTGCTGGGAATGATGGCTTCTATTGAAAGTTGTGGTTGGATTTGATCTTCTAAATCTGGAAAATTTGAAAAATAGTTCGAGCTTCCAAGGTTCCATTTGTCCTTTGGATAGATTTCATAATTGAATGACTGTATTCCTTTAAATGTTCCTTGTTATGAAGATTAACTCAATCTCTTAAAAAAATGTAATCTACTTATTTCTAGTTATAGAGGATAATAATTTCCTAAATAATACTGCATCTGATATAATACTCTTCTTGTTTCAAGGAAAGGGGATTTTATGATATATTAAGACCCTAAAAATAGAAGTCTCCATGTCCACAGTTCTATGAACACAATGTTTCCTGGCCCAACACATAGGAAGAGGTCAGCCTGCCCCGCCGGGAGACTGGAAGGCAGACCATCCCACTTAGGGAAGTTCCCAGAGGCTCCACGCTGCCCAGCATGCAGCCAGAACACCCGACCTGCCATCCTAGGGGGCCTGTAGCCGCAGTCCTCTGTGTTTGGAAGGTTTTCATCCATTCCAGAGAAAGAATGTATTCAGATTATCTCCATAAGACACAGGAGGAGCGGCGACAGAAACAAGCATGGGGAAGCCTCTGGGAGAGGCAAGCAGCAGCCTGGGGCCACGGGTCCTCACCCGGGGCTGGCCTCGGGGAGGACGGGAGCTCTGACATCAGAACTCAAATTCTGAGTCTACCAGCTAGTGTGCAAACGTTTTTCTGTATTTTGTGATGGTGTCACCAGATTCTAGATGCCCTCCCCTGCCCCCATGAAGAAATACCTCCCGAAGGCAGAACACAAAGGCCTCCCAGCGCCACGCTAGTAGAACTAGCTGGGGATGAGATCCCGCATCTGCAGGAAACTGTGAAGAAACAGCCAGAAGCAAAGAGAGAGCCAGCCTAACCGCGTCCTGGCTGTTGCGAAAGCAGTGAAAAACAAAGGAAAGAAAAAGAAAAGTTAGTGACCCTGTTTAACCACTATGTCATGGGTGGAAACACACCCCAGGCACAGGGAGTTCTGAGCCCCCTCGCGGGCTGGCTGCACGCCCTCCCCACCACCCACCTTCTTGGCCCAGCGCTGGCCCCAGGCACAGCCACCCACAGTTACAGCCCCGCACTGCGATGCTATCGCTCGGCCTGAAGCCCTCAGGGATTCCCGCCTGCCTTCCCCTGGGGCCCACGCCCCATGCGGTGCCCCTGGGCCTCCCTGCCCTGCTGGCCCCCTTCTCCCGCGGCTCTCCCACGCCCTGCAGGCCTTTGCCCTTTCTGGGCCGCAACACCCAATAGCTTGTTGCCCTACTTAACCCTGGGCGTTGTCCACTCACTCCCACTCACCCCAGCTCCCCTCCTGGGGCTAACTACCCGGCATCTGTACTCCGATCCGCAGCTCCATCCCAACCTTCAGCCTAGACCCCTGTCACCTTTCTGAACACCCTACCGGCCCCTCCGGAGTGGAAGGCCTGGCCCACCAGCAGCTCTCGGCTGCCCCCTGCTGGCCGCTCTAGGGGAGCAAACGCTTTTTGTAAAGTCCAAATGGTCAGTATTCTAGGCTCTGGACCTTCTCTGTCTCAAGTGAACACCAGAGTGGGTGTGTCTGTGCTCCGATAAAATTTGATGGATATGGAAATATAAATTTCATATTTTTTATGTGTCACAAATATTATTCTTTTGACTTTTTGGACCATCTGAAATTGCAAAACCCATTCTTAACTCACAGGACATACAAAAACAGACAGAGGGACAGGTTTGCCCCATGGATCCCCGTTTTCCCCACGTCCTGGCTACTCCAAGTGTGGGCAGTGGCTCTGAACTGCAGCACCGGCCGAGCTTGTCAGCAATGCAGAGTCTCAGGCCAACCCAGTTCTGCCAAACTGCGAGTTGCTCCCTGAAGTTTGAGAAACACGGCCCTGTGCTCTGTCCAGTTGGCTCTTTATTTCCATTTTCTTGTCTTTGATTCCTCAGTTGTTTCTTACCAGAGGCTCCCTTAAAAAGCACTAAATATGTACTTTTTATTAACATTTTTTAAAAATTCATGCTCTGCTACCCCAACACTTCTCTCTGGAGTGACGTGGTTCTCGTGAAAGAAGATGCAGGGCAGACACCCAGGACCAGCCCAGTGCAACTCGGCCAACTGGCCAGTCCTGTTGTCACAGGTGCCTGAGGGGCCTCCTGTCCAGACCAGTGGGGTCTGTGCAGGTTAATCTTCTTCCAAGACCTACACTGTAGGGCCCCAGAGCAGCCCTCCGTTAGAAAGTCACGCGCACCCACCCAGCCATGTGGGGTCTGGCTGTGGAGCTAACAGACAGGGCCATCGGGAAGGGCGGCCTGGCCCCCAGCCCCCTGTCTGCTCGTGCCCACCGCAGCACCCTGTGAAGGAAACCACGCCCCAGAGTTTCTGGTGTGACCAAAAGCGAAGCACAGGTACTGTTACCCACCCAGAGCCTCTCGGGAACTATGCAAATGTGCCCCTTCCTCATGATGCTTTTGTCCATCCTTAGGAATTAGTCATAATATATAGATTTTGTTAGATCGATGCATTTTGCTGCATCTTCCAGAGAAACGAGCACAACAAGCACATAAGTCTAGGATGTGAGCCGCACCCACTTTGACGTGGTTCCCTTGAACAGTGCCCAACCTGCGCAGCTGTATGTGACGGTTCTGAGGGTGGGCCTGCACTGCAGCTTGAGGACCCTCCAAATGCTAAGGAAAGGTGAATAAAACCACCTTTCTGGTTGAAGGGAGATGCTGGACAATGACAGTGTTTTAGGATGTTTTTCTTCAACAGGAAAGAAAAGTTTCCCAGAACATAGATTTTTAAACCAATCTTTAGCTCACATACGCAAAATGGAAACTCTCTCAAAAAATTTGACTTGAAAAATCTCTCAGCATCTAAAGAAACATGATATTCTATATAAATGGTTTTGGAGCAGCATTCCAGTGTCATTTTTTTTTTTAAGTTTAGGAAATTTTTAAAAATTTTATTTTGGTATCATTAATCTACAATTCATGTGCAATATTATGGTGATTAAACTACCCCCTTCATCAGGTCCCCCCCACCAACCCCACCACAGTCACTGTCCATCAGTGTAGTGAGATGAGAATCACTACTTGTCTTCTCTGAGCTGTACAGCCCTCCCCGTGCCCCCCCACCCTATGTCTGCCAATCGTAATGCCCCTTTTACCCTCTTATCCCTCCCTTCCCACCCATCTTCCCCAGTCCCTTTCCCTTTGGTAACTATTAGTCTGTTCTTGGGTTCTGTGAGTCTGTTGCTGTTTTGTCCCTTCAGTTTTTTTCTTTGTTCTTATACTCCACATAGGAGTGAAATCATTTGATACTTGTCTTTTTCAGCTTGGCTTATTTCACTGAGCATAAAAACCTCTAGCTCCATCCATGTTGTTGCAAATGGTAGGATTTGTTTTCTTCTTATGGCTGAATAATATTCCATTGTGTATATGTACCACATCTTCTTTATCCATTCATCTACTGATGGACACTTAGGTTGCTTCCATTTCTTGGCTATTGTAAATAGTGCTGCAATAAACATAGGGGTGCATCTGTCTTTTTGAAACTGGGCTGCTGCATTCTTAGGGTAAATTCCTAGGAGTGGGATTCCTGGGTCAAATGGTATTTCTATTTTGAGTTTTTTGAGGAACCTCCATACTGCTTTCCACAAAGGTTGAACTAATTTACATTCCCACCAGCAGTGAAGGAGGGTTCCCGTTTCTCCACATCCTCGCCAAC
>JAQQAC010025709.1:7571916-7584458 GCA_029783875.1 Phataginus tricuspis
GGAACCTCCATACTGCTTTCCACAATGGTTAAACTAATTTGCATTCCCACCAGCAGTGTAGGAGGGTTCCCTTTTCTCCACATCCTCGCCAACATTTGTTGTTGTTTGTGTTTTGGATGTTGGCCATCCTCACTGGTGTGAGGTGATATCTCATTGTGGTTTTAATCTGCATTTCTCTGATGACCAGCGATGTGGAGCATCTTTTCACGTGCCTGTTGGCCATCTGAATTTCTTCTTTGGAGAAGTGTCTATTCATGTCCTCTGCCCATTTCTTAATTGGATTATTTGCTTTTTGTTTGTTAAGGTGAATGAGTTCTTTATATATTTTGGATGTCAACCCCTTATCAGATGCATCATTTATGAATATATTCTCCCATACTGTAGGATGTCTTTTTGTTCGACTGATGGTGTCCTTTGCTGTACAGAAGCTTTTCAGCTTGATATAGTCCCACTTGTTCATTTTTGCTTTTGTTTCCCTTGCTCGGGGGGATATGTTCATGAAGAAGTCGCTCATGTTTATGTCCAAGAGATTTTTGCCTATGTTTTTTTCTAAGAGTTTTATGGTTTCATGACTTACATTCAGGTCTTTGATCCACCTTGAGTTTACCTTTGTGTATGGGGTTAGACAGTAGTCCAGTTTCATTCTCTTACATGTAGCTGTCCAGTTTTTCCAACCAGCTGCTGAAGAGGCCGTCATCTCCCCATTGTATATCCATGGCTCCTTTATCAAATATTACTTGGCTGTAAATGTTTGGGTTAATGTTTGGATTTTCTATTCTGTTCCACTGGTCTGTGGGTCTGTTTTTGTGCCAGTACCAAATTGTCTTGATTACTGTGGCTTTGTAGTAGAGTTTGAAGTCAGGGAGCGTAATTCCCCCTGTTTGATTCCTCCTTCTCAGGATTGCTTTGGCTATTCGGGGTCTTTTCTGGTTCCATATGAATTTTAGAATTATTTGTTCCAGTTCATTGAAGAAAGTTGTTGGTATTTTGATAGGGATTGCATTGAATCTGTAGATTGCTTTAGGTAGTATAGCCATTTTGACAATATTTATTCTTCCTAGCCAAGAGCATGGGATGCTTTTCCATTTGTTAGTGTCCTCTTTAATTTCTCTTAGGAGTGTCTTGTAGTTTTCAGAGTACAGGTCTTTCACTTCCTTGGTTAGGTTTATTCCTAGGTATTTTATTCTTTTTGATGCAGTTGTGAATGGAATTGTTTTTCTTATTTCTCTTTCTGTTAGTTCATCATTAGTGTATAGGAAAGTAACAGATTTCTGTGTGTTAATTTTGTATCCTGAAACTTTGCTGAATTCAGATATTAGTTCTAGTAGTTTTGGAGTGGAGTCTTTAGGGTTTTTTATATACAATATCACGTCATCTGCAAATAGTGACAATTTGATTTCCTCTTTACCAATCTGGATGCCTTGTATGTCTTTGTTTTGTCTGATTGCCGTGGCTAGGACCTCCAGTACTATGTTGAATAACAGTGGAGAGAGTGGGCATCCCTGTCTTGTTCCCGATCTTAGATGAAAAGCTTTCAACTTCTCGCTGTTAAGTATGATGTTAGTTGTGGGTTTGTCATATATAGCCTTTATGATGTTGAGGTACTTGCCGTCTATACCCATTTTGTTGAGAGTTTTAATCATGAATGGATGCTGAATTTTGTCAAATGCTTTTTCAGCATCTATGGAGATGATCATGTGGTGTTTGTTCTTTTTGTTGATGTGGTGGATGATGTTGATGGATTTTCGAATGTTGTACCATCCTTGCATCCCTGGGATGAATCCCACTTATCATGGTGTATGATCCTCTTGACGTATTTTTGAATTCAGTTCGCTAATATCTTGTTGAGTATTTTTACATGTACGTTCATCAAGGATATTGGTCTGTAATTTTCTTTTTTTGGTAAGGTCGTTGCCCGGTTTTGGTATTAGAGTGATGCTGGCTTCATAGAAAGAGTTTGGAAGTATTCCCTCCTCTTCTATTTTTTGGAAAACTTTAAGGAGAATGGGTGTTATTTCTTCTCTATATGTCTGGTAGAATTCAGAGGTGAATCCATCAGGTCCGGGGGTTTTGTTCTTGGGTAGTTTTTTGATTACCGATTCAATTTTGTTGCTGGTGGTTGGTCTGTTTAGTTTTTCTGTTTCTTGCTTGGTCAGCCTTGGAAGGTTGTATTTTTCTAAGAAGTTGTCCTTTTCTTCTATGTTTTGCAGCTTGTTAGCATGTAGATGCTCATAATATTCTCTTATACTTGTTTGTATTTCTGTGGGGTCCGTCGTTATTTTTCCTTTCTCATTTCTGATTCTGTTTATGTGTGTAGATTCTCTTTTTCTCTTAATGAGTCTGGCTAGGGGTTTATCTATTTTGTTTATTTTTTCAAAGAACCAGCTTTTGGTTTCATTGATTTTTTCTATTGTTTTATTCTTCTCAATTTTATTTATTTCTTCTCTGATATTTATTATGTCCCTCCTTCTGGTGACTTTGGGCCTCCTTTGTTCTTCTTTTTCCAATTTCAATAATTGTGTCTTTAGACTGTTCATTTGGGAATGCTCTTCCTTCTTTAAATAGGCCTGGATTGCAATATACTTTCCTCTTAGAACTGCCTTTGCTGCGTCCCACTGAAGT
This sequence comes from Phataginus tricuspis, assembly GCA_029783875.1. Taxonomy (NCBI): domain Eukaryota; kingdom Metazoa; phylum Chordata; class Mammalia; order Pholidota; family Manidae; genus Phataginus; species Phataginus tricuspis. Next base: position 7,574,539 of record JAQQAC010025709.1, read on the forward strand.
TCTGGCTTAGTGTCGTTGTTGTCATTAGTCTCCATATATTCTTTGATTTCTGTTTTGATTTGGTCGTTAACCCATTGATTAATTAGGAGAATGTTGTTAAGTCTCCATGTATTTGTGAGCCTTTTTGATTTCTTTCTAAAATTTATGTCTAGTTTTATACCTTTGTGATCTGAGAAGTTGGTTTGTAGGATTTCAATATTTTTGAAATTACTGAGGTTCTTTTTGTGGCCTGGTATGTGATCTATTCTGGAAAATGTTCCATGTACACTTTTGAAGAATGTGTATCCTGCTGCTTTTGGGTGCAGAGTTCTGTAGATATCTGTTAGTTCCATCTGTTCTAGTGTGTTGTTCAGTGCCTCTGTGTCTTTACTTATTCTCTGTCTGGTTGATCTATCCTTTGGAGTGAGTGGTGTGTTGAAGTCTCCTAAAATGAATGCATTGCTGTCTATTTCCTCCTTCAATTCTGTTAGTATTTGTTTCACATATGCTGTTGCTCCTGTGTTGGGTGCATATATATTTATAATGGCTATATCCTCTTCTTGGATTGACCCCTTTTTCATTATGTAATGTCCTTCTTTATCTCTTGCTATTTTCTTCGTTTTGAAGTCTATTTTGTCTGATACAAGTACTGCCAACACCCACTTTTTTCTCTTTGTTGTTAGCATGAAATATCTTTTTCCATCCCTTCACTTTTCGTCTGTGTATATCTTTGCATTTGAGGTGAGTCTCTTGTAAGCAGCATATAGATGGGTCTTGCTATTTTATCCATTCTGTTACTCTGTGTCTTTTGATTGGTGCATTCAGTCCGTTTACATTTAGGGTGATTATTGATAGATATGTACTTATTGCCATTGCTGGCTTTAGATTCGTGGTTACCAAAGGTTCAAGGGTTGCTTCTTTACTACCTAAGAATCTAACTTAACTTTCTTGTTAAGTTATTGTGAACGCCATCTGATGTTTCTTTATCTATCCCTTCCTATTCTTCCTCCTCCATTCTTTATATATTAGGTGTTTTATTCTTTGCCTTTAGTTCGTATTTGGATGGTCTGCTTTCTTTGCTATGATTTTATTTTCTCTGGTGACATCTTTTTAGCTAGGGGTGCTTCCCTCTAGAGCAGTCCATTTAAGATATCCTGTAGTGGTGGTTTATGAGAGGCAAACTCTCTCAACTTCAATTTGTCTGGAAATTGTTTAATCCCTCCGTAATATTTAAATGATAATCATGCTGGATACAATATTCTTGGTTCGAGGCCCTTCTGTTTCATAACGCTAAATATATCATGCCATTCTCTTCTGGCCTGTAAGGTTTCTGCTGAGAAGTCTGATGATAGTCTGATGGGTTTTCCTTTGTAGGTGATCTTTTTTCTCTCTCTAGCTGCCTTTAATACTGTCTTTATCTTTGACCATTCCCATCTTAATTGTTATGTGTCTTGGTGTTGTCTTCCTTGGGTCCCTTGTGTTGGGAGATCTGTGGGCTTCCATGGACTGCGAGACTATTTCCTTCCCCAGCATGGGAAAGTTTTCAGCAATTATTCCTTCAAAGACACTTTCTATCCCTTTTTCTCTCTCTTCTTCCTCTGGTACTCCTATAGTGCGAATATTGTTCTGTTTGGATTGGTCACACAGTTCTCTTAATATTCTTTCATTCCTAGAGATCCTTTTATCTCTCTCTGCCTCAGCTTCTCTGTATTCCTGTTCTCTATTTTCTATTCCATTAACAGTCTCTTGCACCTCATCCAGTCTGCTGTTAAGCCCGTCAATGGCTTGTCTGATTTCTGCATAATCTTTCCTCAGTTCCCTCACTTCCTCCCTCAGGTCTTGCACATTTCTCTGTAGATCCGTCAGCATGGCTATGACTTTTATTCTGAATTCTTTTTCAGGAAGACTGTGCATGTCCATCCCTTCAGGTTCCCTCTCTGGGGTTGTTTGAGTCTGAAGCTTTGTCTGTACCATATTCCTCTGTCTTTTCATGGCTATAGAATTGGTTGCTGGTAGTTGCCACGTATGTCAGCTGGGCTCTTTATGACCGTCTCACCGGGTGCCGAGTTCTCTCAGGTGTAGCTGCATGCTGTGCGCTTTTCTGTGTATTCTGATCTCTCTTTTAAGAATAGTTGTATTTGCTGTGTTTTCGTGGATAAATATAATGTTGGGAGGAAATTTCTGCCGCTCCATTCACGTTGCTATCTTCCCGGAAGTCTCTCCTCCAGTGTCATTTTTAAGTCTATTTTAGTCCTTAGAGAAGTTTTGGGCTTAGATGCACCAGGGCTAATCCACTACCCCAGGATGAAAGAAGATAAAGGGCACAGTTATGAATCAGCAATTAATGCCTTCCAGGAGAACAAACTTTAATAACAGTAGATTTATAATCCTGTTGGCAGAAAGTACCTCTTATCCAGGGCCCTTCTGCCACTAGGTGTTACTTTTCTGCTGAGCTGCAAGAGAAAAATAATTTTTCCCTTTAATGAAGCTACCTATATTCTATCAGCAGAAAGTTCCATGTTAACATGGATTGGTTCCATGTTAATAATCACCAGAAGTTGGGCAGTAACTCTGCCATAAAGATATACCTAAGGTTGATAGTGATTGACCCAGGTTCACTGAGGACCTGGGAACAACAGGGTACAAATTACTTTTCATCATTCTTTGATTTTTCTCTAAAAATTGAACATGGATTTCACAAGTTCTCTATCCTATTTTGGATATGAATCCTTTATTAGACATGTGATTTGCAAATATTTTTTCCCATTCCATACCTTGCCTTTTTACTCTGTTGATAGTGTCCTTGGATGCACAAAAGGTTTTCATTTTGAGGAAGTCCACTTTGTCTGTTTTTTCTTTCATTGCCTGTGCCTTTGGTGTCATAGCTAAGAAATCATTGTCAAAGCCAATGCCATCTTTGCCCTATGTTTTCTTCTATGAGCTTTATAGTTTTAGGTCTGTGATCCATTTTGAGTTAATTTTTGTATATCGTATTTTGTAGGGGTCCAACTTTATTCTTTTACATGTGAATATCCAGCTTTCCTAGCACCATTTACTAAAAATACTGTCCTTTCCCCACTGATACTGGCACCTTTGCCAAAAATCATTTAACGATATATGCAGGAGTTTTTCTGGGCTCTCTATTCTATTCCATTGGTCTATATGCCTACATGCCAGTGCCATGCGGATTTGATTACTTTCGCTTTGTAGGGAGTTTTTAAATCAGGAAGTATGAGTGCTCTTGCTTTCTTGTTTTTCAAGAAACAAACGAAACCACCCAATTTAAAAATGGGCAAAGGACTTGAACAGATGTTTCTCCAAAGAAAATATACAAATGGCCAATAAGCACATGAAAAGATGACAGGGAAATGCAAATCAAAATCACAATGATGCAGCAACTATGGAAAACAGTATGGTGGTTCCCCTAAAATTAAAAGTAGAACTACTATGTGATCCAGCAATCCCACTTCTAAGTATATATCCAAAAGAAATAAATTCATTATCCTGAAGAAACACCTGCACTCTCATGTTTACTGCAGCAGAACTCACAGTAGCCAAGACATGGAAACAACCTAAGCATCCACTGAACTGATGGATGAATGGCTAGAGCAAATGTGGTGTACACACACACACACACACACACACACACACTGGAGTATTCTTTGACCATAACAAAGAAGGAAATCCTGTCATTTACAACAGCATGAATGAACCTGGAGGATCATAATGCTAAGTGAATAAATCAGACTGAGAAAAATAAATACCATCTGATCTCACTTATATGTGAAATATAAAAACAATGAACTCATAGAAACAGAGAGTAGAATGGTGGTTACCAGGGGCTGAGGAGAGGGAGGAGTGGAGAATTGTTGTTTAATGGGAACAGAGTTTCAGTTTTGTAGGATGAAAATGTCCTGGAGATGGACGGTGGTGATGGCTACATAATGTCCCTGAACTGTACGCTTAGCAATGGCTAAAAGGGTAAATTTTATATTGTGTACATTTTATCACAATCAAAAAAATGAACATGGAGTTCTTAAATTCAAAATGATTTATTCTTTAAGTACATTTGTGTCTGGACTTTTAAAAATGTGTTCATATAAAGAGATAGTTTAACATCCAATTGCCAAATACTCCCTGAAAACTACCCTAAATCAAAATTTGGTCTAAACATATGAACACATGAATTCTTAATTCAGAAATTCTGTTCAATTATTTCACCTTGGTTTCTCATTCTGTTCATATAAATAGAACAAATAGTTATGAAAACATTGTTGCATTCTTAGCAGCTGATAATCTATAGCAAAGGACAGCAAACTTTTCTATAAAGGGTCAGGTAAAAAAATTTCAGGCTTTGCCAGCTATACATCTTTGGGGCTCAAAAAGCAGCAGGAAAATCTAGCGTCCTGGTGAGAAATTTGGAATACAACTTACAAAAAATCTGGGTTGAACTGATGTAGTCAAAGCACCTTGGAATCTAAGCAATTCGATTTTTGAATTACTACTATGAATGAAGCCAAAGATGTCATGAAATCAAAGGCGACTAAGCTCAAGAACCTGCTTCTGGAAGATTATTACCTAGAAACACTGGGAAAAAAATGTTTGAAAGTCAAATCTTACTTCACTGCTTTAATCATAAAAACCTGACTCAGTAGTCTCTGTTCTAAACAGTTTAAATGGACCCGTCTAAATATCTGTCAGGACGTGACAAGCAATCCAGCCAGCAGGGAAAATCACTTGTAGGGCACACGCTCCCCTTGGAGGGTCTGTGTTTGTTTTGTCTTTCCTTTCCAGGCAAGTATGAGAAGCAAATATTCAACAGAGTAAGATGCCACATTTTCTTTAAAATATGACAAAAGCACATGCAAAATTATATACCCAGGAAATAAACATGTGTTCTTAAAGGCACACACGCTCTCATGAAAGTCAACATATGAACTAGTCCCTCAGTTTGCAACTAACGAAAAGCTTTACTGAATCATCCTTGTAGCATCTGTGTGTTGAATTGCTCAGGCGGGGGAGGTCTTCACTGAGCCAACAAGTGGAGAGGCGATAAAGTCACTACATATTTACTGGTCTTACGTCTTTTCATTCATAAGCCTGAGTGTGTCAAGCCCACACAGCCAACTGGATGCTGTCCCCACAGCCTTCTGATCAGATGGACCAAATCCAAGCCAACCAGTTAGAAGAATTAAACTGAAAAGTCACATGAAGAACTAAATCGCATTTACTACTAGGAAGGGGACGATAAAAGTTACTTTCCTGTGTAATTATTAGAAATGGTATCATCCTGGTTAGTTATATATATAATGGATCACTGAGACCATTATCAGAGGCTACGTTAAAGGGCAGCCTTTCTAAATTATTTCATTCCCCCCATTACTAATAATGGAGTGAAAGTCACAGTAGATTGTTTATATATAAAATTTAACCATCCTTAAACTTGAAAAAGTATTAGCATTAAAGGTATTAGCATTGTCATCTTTCTGCTTTTAAGCTCAAATGTCAAGTAATAAAATGTCATGGTTGTAAAAAAAAAGGTGGGGGAATCAAGTAAAGCAAGTGCATTTTCAGCCAGAAGAGGGCGCTATCCTTATATACTTCTCGGATGCCAACAGAGAAAGGAAAGAGCAGTTTCCGGTTCCAGTCTTCCAAGCTGTTGGTGATCTAGAAAAGTTCCATCGTAACTGCTTATTAGATTTGCTAGTTTACCACTTAAAATACATATACAAATTAGAGGAACTTCTTAAAAATACACTCCTGGGTCCCACCTGGTCCCACCAAATAAGGAACTTTGAATCTGAAACAGCTTGCCCCTGATGCTGAAGCCACTGTAGAAACCCTCTGTGCAGAGGCTGCCAAACGCCTGAGGTGGGGGTGGGAGGCGGCGACACCAGGCAGGTGGACAGCTGCCTAGAGAAAACCCGGAGCCCCTGTAGGTCTGTACATGTTGATCATTCCGAGGCACCAGAGGCGAACCACAGCCACGGCATATGAGGAATTATTTTAAGACAAAACTAAAATCAAATCATAACAACTTAGAGGAAAAAAGGCCAGTCTTTATAATCAGGAAAAAAATTAAGAAAAACAAAATACTTGAAATGTTTTTTGTACCATCTCCCTGCAAAATGAAAAACTGGAGTTCATTTTTTCTTGGTTTTACATCTTTTTAACGGTTGGAAATTAGCACAACAAGCTGCCACAATCAGTATCTGTTACTCTTCATTGGATTATTACCTATACCTTGTCTACTTTTAAGGAAGTTTGGGGGACATTTATCCTAAGTGGCACATATCCAATAGGACCATTAAAATAGAAATAAGTAGAAGAATTTAAAAAGGAAATTGGGTGAGAGAAGAATCATGATTCCTGGAATTCCTGCCATTGGACATTGAGTTGAGCTCTTGGTTTCTGGATGCCCAAAAGGAAAGGAACTCAAACTTTTCATTCTTAGGTACCTAGTCCGTACTAAGCACGGACAGTGGGCGCTACTGCCCAGAGCAGCACCTTAGACCTCAAACAGCTCTACCCTTAATCCAGTCACTCACTTACTCATCTACTCATAGCTCTCACCTTCAAAGAATCAAAATCTGGTCAGGCCAGAACCGCCCGCCAAGAGCTGCAGGGACAGGGCGGCACGCGCGTGGTTATCTATGGGATGGAACCCCCTGGAGCTCAGGGCTGGGGTACAGGTGCGTGGTGCCCAAAAGCTGTGCAAATCAGTGGCCCTGGGTGACCAACCAATGGGAAAGGGACTCAATAGGTAACAAGTGGCACTGGGAACATTGATGATTTGGAGAAAAAAGAAAATAGATCAGGCTTCCTAGTGCATTGTGAAGAGTTAAATATAAAAAATCCCACAAAAATCAGAAGAAAATAAATGTGGATCTCTAACGGATCACAGGATAGGAAGGAGACTCCAAGCATAAAAGCAAAGAAAAAGATTACATGGGAAAAGGTAGATTTGACTACAAACAAGAAAAAAATGTATGTCAAAAAATGTAAAGATGCACTTGCATCTACTATGGCTGAAGAGGGCTGAGAGCTCGAGCACATGAAGAACATGACAGAAGTTCAAAAGGTGGAAAACACTCTATCTCATTAGTAATTACATGAATTCAAATTCAAGAACCATTTTCAACTACCAATGTGGTCTTACCAAACTGACAAAGTTGTTTTGTTTGTTTTTAAGATAATCCTTCCGGTGAGGAGGGTACACCCTTCCTGGAGGCAATGTTCCTATTCTTGCATCTCATCCTTCTGTTTCTAGACATATTCAGAGATGTGCCAAAGGTTTATCTAAATCTAAATAAAAGTTCAATACACTTTTATTATTTTGACAATGTAAACTCCCAAAAATGTAAAAGCAAAACTGGAAATTCCCTAACTACATAACAGTAGTGATTTGGTTAAATAAACCAAGTCCCATTCCAATGATGAAATGAGATGCAATCATCAGAGATTATATAGTCAATGATGTTTAAGGATATGGGAGAATATTCTTTGTAAATTGTTATATTAAGAAACATCAGTATAAAACTATGTATGTTATTTGATCCCAATTACGTATGCATATTAGCTTGACTTATGAAATTGCCTCTATTCAATCATTTTTTACCTAACGATTTGTTTTGATCTAAATGTTTTTTAAAAACTGTATGTATAGTTATGCACGTGTGTATATATATGTGTCTACACACATATATGTATATACACCCACCAGCATAGCTACGTATACTTACCAAAGAACAGAAATGAGGTACACCAGAATGTTAACAATAGTTCTCAGGGTGAAGTTACTGTATTTTTAATATTAGTTGTTATGCTTTTATTCATTTTTCCATTTTTTTAATGAATATATATTACTTTTACGTTCAGAACAAAATCACAAATTTAATTTGAAGTCCTGGTTCAAGGGATAGGACTAAATGGTAGTCAGGGTGTGGCGTGAGGGCTGCTCGCATGCTGCCAGGGTAGCGTGAATTACACTTCCCAGAGGGTCCTATGGCAAAACATAGCAAAGCCTTTCAAGTGTTCACACGTTTGATCAGTCATTCTTCTAAGAATTTAACCAAAGGAAATAAACAGAGATGCTGAGACACCTGTACAGGATGTTCGCCACACAGTTATCTGTGATATGAAAATCTGGTTATAGTGATACACACACTGACAAGAGGGGGCAGGGTGAATGAATGGCAGTGCACCCACCTAATGTATTTTACACACCTATTGATGTGTGTTGGAAAAAGTCTTAGTAGCGTAAGAAAATGCTTATGCTAAACTGAAATTTAAAAGCAAGAGAAAAATCTACATACAGTCTGATCACAAATATGCTTTAAAATGGATAAGTCTGTATGTGCACACACACTGTACAAGACCACCTAGCAAGAAGACCAAAGTGTGTGTGTTTGTGTGTGTGATTAACAGTAGCTTTGATGAGTGGTGGGATTTTTATTGCCTTCTGTACACTCTCTGTTTCCCAGATATTCTGCAATGAGTATGCATTACTTCTATAATCAGAAAATAAACTTATTTTAAATAAGAGAAATGAAAGCTCCCTCTTCACAGAATGGAGAATGGAGTATGGGGGAAGCAGGCTCGGAGCTCTGTGCTGCAAGTGGGCATGAAGGGCATGGGGAGATTCAAGGCACTAGGAGGCAGAAATGGCAGGATGTGCAGGCGGACTGGATCGGTGGGGTTGGGGGGTCCAGTGTGCCTCTCAGGCCTGTGGCCTGGGATAAGGAATACAGGATGTGGTAGCCAGCTTCCTGACGGCTGATTCTTGCCCCAACACACAAGCCTGTGTAGCCCCTCCCTGCCCGACCGAGCTGACCCGTGGAGCCCTAGGGCGCAGCAGGAATGACACGGTGTGCCTTCTGAAGCTAGGCCAGAACAGTACTGATGGAGACAGAAGGGAGAAGAGAGGTCACGGGCACTCTGGGGTAGTGGGGCGAGGGGCCTGCCCCTCCTGCGGGTCCTGAGTCGGCGCTGCAGCAGCCCTACGGTGGGCTTGCTTCCTGCTGTTTCCATCTCCACGGAAACCACCCTCGGGGCCTCCCTTTTCCTTTTCAGTTCTCCAGTGAAACCTGTCTAACCAATTCCCTAAATTAAACTGTCGTAGTTCCACTCACCACATGCTTTCTGTTCTCCTAGTGAGACAGGGCACAGACTCAATTCCGCTCGTCAACTGCTGTGTCTGGTTCCCTTGGGGGCACACGGTCAGGTGGAGACGCCCCTGCGCCGACCAGCCCTCCGCACCTGACCCTGACGTCTTTCCTGACTCATCCCGGCCTTCGCTGCCCCAGGGACTCACACAGGACTATGGGGATCCCCCCAGCGTGGCATTGTCCCTGATCCCTCCAGCCTTTGGATTCCAACTCAATCAAAACGGGAGAGTGAGAAAAGGAGACCCCCCAGCACCAGAGGAAGCCGTGCAGGGGAGGGAGGGGTCAGTTTTTTCTTTTTTGTTGGTTTTACATTTTGGGAGAAGCAACAAGTGAAAAGAGTGATTTGGCCGAGGCTGGCTTGTACCAATTCAGTTCCTTTCCTTGGTGATGTTTTCATTCCTGTGGGATGTCACCGGACAAAGCAGACACACCTGGAGGCCGGCGTCGTTTCCTCCCTACATCCTATCTCAAGTGCGCCAGCGCGGGGACCTCCTTCTGCGCGCTCAGAAGAGGAACAGCGCTGAAAAGACGACGAGGTGGCAGCGCACACGTGCACGCACGAGCTCTGGCCTGCAAATTAATTCACTTGACTGAAATCGGGGCGCCGAAATTCCCAGCAACGTATAAAAAACATTCCAGAAGATGTTTTCACTGAGCTAGTGCTGAGAAGCCCCAGAATGCCCCTCCCTCAGGTCTCCCTGCTGGCGGACGAGGACCTGAGGGAGACAAGAGACCCAGACCCCCGCCAGAAGAGTATCTTACAGGACAAAGCAC
>JAQQAC010025709.1:7584958-7604146 GCA_029783875.1 Phataginus tricuspis
GTTCTCAGGGAACATACACAAGGAGACACCATCCTTACACTCTCCCCTGGCCTCACTATAGTTCACTGGTACCTTCCACAAAGGAGCTTATATGTCAGTGTGGAGCCCTAATTTTTGCAACTGTCCCCCAGGGCACACCTTCTGATCTCCTGGTCTAGAGGCCAACAGGGTTTACAATTTCAGCTCCACAGGACTGTATATATTTGCATACTTTAAAAGCTTCTCTTGAAGTTCTGGCTTCCAATCAGCCTGAATGTAGGTGCTAACTGAGATCCCTCCCTTTGGAACAATGACAGGTCTTGTCACACCCTCAACAACAGGGACCTTTCAAATAAATCAGGTTGCTTAGACAATCAAAAAGGTTTGCAAGGCAACCAGGAGCTACGGCTAGATTGAATGATAAGGCTCATCTTGTATGCAAGGCCCCCTCCTTCTGACTGAGAGAGGTAGCAGTCTTGCCTAATACATGAATACATAGAAATAAACAGAGACAGTCAAGCAAAATGAGGATAGAGAAGTGTATTTTCCAAATGAAAGAACAAAATAAAACTTCAGAAAAGACCTTAATGAAACAGAGATAAGTAATGTACCTTACAAAGAATTCAAAGTAATGGTTATAAAGATGTTCAACAAACTTGGGAGAAGAATGGATAAACACAGTAAAAAGGTCAACAAAGAGAAAATATAAGAAAGTATCAAACAGAAGTCACAGAGCTGAAGAATATAATAACTGAACTGAAAAATATATTAGAGGGGTTCAGCAGCAGACTAGATGAAGCAGAAGAAAGATCAGTGATCTAGAAGACAGGGCAGTAGAACTCACCTAAACAGAGCAGCAAAAAGAAAAAAGAATTTTAAGAAGTGAAGATAGTTTAGGGACCTATGGGACAATATCAAACAGAATAACATCTGCATTATAGGAGTCCCAGAAGGAGGAAAGAGAAAAAAGTCACCAAAAACTGATTTGAAGAAATATGACTGAAAACCTGAAGAAGAGAAACAGACATTCAGGTCTAGGAAGCCCAGAGGATTCTAAACAAGATGAATCCAAAGAGATGTACACTAAGAAACATTATAAGTAAAATGTCAAAAATTAAAAATGAAGAGAGAGTCTTAAAAGCAACAAGAGAAAAATAACTTGTTACATACAAGGACTTTCCATAAGACTATCAGCAGATTTTTCAGAAGAAACTTGGTGGTCAGAAAGGACTGGCATGATATATTCAAATGGGCTGAAAGGGGAAAAATTCCAACCAAGAATATTGGCAAGGTTATCGTTCAGAACTGAAGGAGAGATAAAGAGTTTCTCAGACATGCAAAAGCTAAAGGAGTTCATCATCACCAAACCAGCCTTAAAGAAATGCCAAAGGTACTTCTTTAAGCTGAAAAGAAAAATAACTTATTAGTAACAAGAAAATATATGGAAGTAAAAATCTCAATACTAAAAGTAAACATATAGTAAAGGTTGTAGATTAATCACTTATAAAGCTATAGAGGCTAAAAGACCAAAGTAGTAAAATTAACTATAACTGCAATAATTAGCTAATGGATACATAAAAAGATGTAAAATGAGATATCAAAAGCATAAAACATGGTGGGGGAGTAAAAATGCAGAGTTTTAGAATGTGTTCAAACTTAAGTTGCCATTAACTTAAAATAGACTGTTATAGATGCAGAAAAAGCATTTGACAAAATTCAACATCCATTCATGATAAAAACTCTCAACTCTCTCAAATGGCATAGTATCTCAACATAATAAAGGCCATATATGACAAGCCCACAAATATAAACTCAACAGTAAAAAGCTGAAAACTTTCCCTCTGTGTCAGGAACAAGAAAAGTGTGCCCATCATTCTTATTCAACATAGTACTGGAAGTCCTAGCCAGAGCAATTAGGCAAAAGAAAGAAATAAAAGGCATCCAAAATGGAAAGGAAACTAGCTATTTGCATATGACATGATTTTATATATACAAAATCCTAAGGACTCCACCATAAAAACTGTTAGAATAAACAAATTCAGTAAAGTTGCAGGGTACAAAATCAATGATACAAAAATCACCTAAATTTCTATATATTCACAATGAGCTATCACAAAGAAAAATTAAGAAAACAATCCCATTTATAACTGCATCAAAAAGAATAAGATACCTAACAATAAATTTAACCAAGTTGGTGAGAGACCTGTACACTAAACACTATAAGACACTGATGAAAGAAATTAAAGAACACACAGTATATGGAAAGATATTCCATGCTCGATATTGGAAGACTTAATATTGTTAAAATATCCTCATGACCCAAAGCAATATACAGATTCAGTGCAATCCCTATCAAAATTCCAATGGCATTTTTCACAAAAAATGGAATAAACAATCCTAAAATATGTATAGAGCCACAGAAGACCCTGAATAGCAAAGCAATCTTGAGAAAGAACAAATTTAGAGGCATCACACTCCTTGATTTCAAGCTATTTAATAAAGCTACAGCAATCAAAACAGTATGGTACTGGTGATAGCTCAATGAACAGAATAGAGGGCCCAGAAATAAATGCACATATTTATGGTTCAATTAATTTACCCCAAAGGAAGAAAGAATATACAATGGGAAAAAAAAAAACACTATCTTCAATAAGTAGTCTTGGGAAAACGTCACAGCTACATGTAAAAGAATGAAACTAGACCACTATCTTACACCATGCACAAAAATTAACTCAAAATGGAGACTTGAATATAAGAACTGAAACCATAAAACTCCTAAAAGAAAGCATAGGCAGTAAGCTCCTTGACATCAGTTTTGGTGATGAATTTTTAGATCTGACTCCAAAAGCGAAGACAACAAAAACAAAAATCAACAAGCAGAACAAAATCAAACTACAAAGCTCCCGCACAGCTTTGGTGATGACACCATCAACAAAATGAGGGGGCGACCTACTGAATGGGAGGAAATATTTGCAAATCATACATCAGATGGGGGATTAATATACAAAATATATAACAAACTCACACAACTCAATAGAAAAAAAACAATCGTATTAAAAAATTGGCAAGTGACCCAAATACACACTTTTCCAACTTAGACACGCAGGTGTCCAACAGGCACAAGAAAAGAGGCTCAACATTGCTAATCATCAGGGAAATGCAAATAAAAACCACAATGAGATATCACCTCACACTGCTAGAATGGCTATTATCAAAAAGACATGAAATAACAAATGTTGGTGAGAATGTGGAGAAAAGGGGACCCTCATGCCCTGTAGATGGGAATGTAAATTGGTGCAGCCACTATGGGACACAGTATGGAGGGAGGGTCCTCAAAAAAACTAAAAATAGAGCTACCATATAATCCAGCAATTCCACTTCTGGGTATTTCTCCAAAGAAAACAAAAACTTTAGTTCAAAAAGATACATGCAGCATTATTTACAATAGCCAAGATATGGAAACAAGTGTCCATCAACGGAAGAATAAAGAAGGGATGGTATATATATAATCAAGGGAATACTACTCAGCCTTAACAAAGAATAGAACATTGCCACTTGCAACAATATGGATGGACCTTGAGGGCATTATGCTAAGTGAAATAAGTCAGACAAAGACAAATACTATATGATTTCACTTATACATGGACTCCAAAAACCAAACCAAACAAACAAAAAACAGAACACACAGATACAGAGAACAGAATGGTGGTTGCCAGAGAGAAGGAGCTTTGAGGAGAGGGCAAAATGGGTAAACGGGGTCAAGAGGTAGAAACTTCCAGTTATAAAATAATTAAGTCCTGGGATGAAATGTATAGCATGGCAACTACAGTCAATAATATTGTGGTGTACACCTAACTGTCACCGAGTGACTAAATTCTAAAAGTTAATTTTGTATGGAGATGGGTGGTAACTAGACCTATTGTGGTGATCACTTCACGACATATACAAATATCGAATCCTTATATTGTACACCTGAAATCAATATAATATGTCACTTACACCTGGATAAAATATTTTTTAAAAATAAAGCTGCCCAGAATCACTTTAGTATTCCTTATGCTAAATTCACTCCACTTTTCCTGAAAGAGATAAACTTAAGTCACCTAGTTAAGAAATCCAAATGAATCTTAACTCCTGGCCTGTCCTTAGCCATTACAAACAAACTTCTGTACTTTTTTTTTTTAACTTTTCACATAATATAATTTACTTTTAAACTCCAATAACTTCCCATTCTAGAAGGGTAGCTCTGTATCCAGCACTCAGTAAACATTTACCAATGGAACTTGAGGAGCAGTGGTTCCCATTCCCAGTGGCTTGTTTCAGACCCTCTAGAGGCCTGAGTCCGTGGGAGGCACGGCCGCTCCGGGGACCCTCACCTGTCCTCGAAGCACACGGTGCACTTCCAGGCGTGGGTCCTCCTCAGGAACACTCGGCACTCGGAGCACACACGGTGGCTGCAGCCTTGGCACACGGCGCCCCTGTTGAGCAGAAGCCCCAGCGCCCGCTGGCAGCGGGCACAGGACTTCTCTCTGTACTCCCGGCCCACGCTCTTCGTGCCTCTCCACCTCAGATGCTGCAGACTCGTCTTCAGCTTCCTGTGGCCCAGAGAGTCACATGGTAAGACGCGACCGAATGGAAGGACAGATGCCAGACATACACCTACATGGCAAGGGCCCCAACAGCGCTGCCCAAGGCAAGAGAGGCCGGGCTTTGGCACCGGACGCCCCAGGTTCCAACGTGGCTATATGAACAGGGCTCTCATTCACCCTCTCGGAGCAAAGGCTCAGTGCCCTCTCAACGGTGACACGGAGAGATTAACCTCACCTCCCAGGGCTGTGACCAGGATTAAATGGCAAAGCATAAACAGTGTGCCTGGCACAGAGGAGTTAGCTGCTCATTTTGTGCTAGGTTCATGCCTTTGGGCTGCAAGGGCATTTAAACGGTAACCAAGAACAGTGAGAGAAAAAGAAAAATACCGAAAATGGCACCATTCCCAAGTGCAAGGCCTGGGAAGACCTGTGGATATACAGCATACATGCCTGCTATTGTCATAAGGTCCCCAAAACAATTATGTCACCAACGCTGTGCTTCGGCTACTGTTTTTTTATGGGTGGTCAGTGCATTTCCACCCCTATTTCCCCTAAACAATAGCCCTAGTGCAAAGGGGCATTACACAGGACCCCGCAAAGGTGTCATTAACCAGAACACTCTTACGGAATGTCCTTATTATCTACTTTCAGAAGACAGAGAACCTAATCCCAAGAAAAAAGCTTGGTTCCAACTTTCAGGATTTGCCCTAGAACCAGTACACTTTGGAATAAAACTTCCTTTCCACGGTATCCAGGTTACTTTGTTGGTATTTGAACTGATGTTTCTCAAACACTGAACGTTCTTTCATCACCAGAGAAAATTTCACTTTGTTCGGTGTACACATTGTTTAGTGGAAGCAAGAATAAGTACAATTTAGAAGGCTTTGGGATCACGGGGGAGGACAGAAAAAGAACATTGTACCTTCCAGGTAACTAGAAAATGCCTTTCATTCCTTCTGCATGTGATTGTCCAAAGCTTTATTTTACGTGTGTATTTCTCCTGGCAGACTCGGAAGAGCTGTGCCATTCAAAATAAACAAAACTAAAAGGCCTGTCCCCTCCGCTTATTTGCCAGACCTCACATCATCCATAAACACTGATTCGCAAAGCTGGATCTTGACAGCCAGCACTGGTCGCGGTTTTGATGGAGTCCAGCCCGGCCTTGTAAGTACTCGCTAGCCCCACACAGCCCGGGCAGCCGAGCAGCAGACCAGGAAAGAAGTGGATGAACCAGTCGGGAAACGGGCTGAGCAGGTTCGGGCTGAGCAGGTTCGTATTTCACACTCCCTTCCCTCAAAGCAAAGGAAAAGACAGGAATGGATTCCAGCACATTCGCTGCTTCCAAGCTGCTTTCTCTGCTTTGCGCCGTCAGTTGCCACCGAAAATAATCTAGGAAAACCCTCACCAGAGGTCTTTCCTTTGAGCGGTACTGTGGGAGCCTGAAAAGTTTCCTATGAATTATTCCTGCAAAGCAGGCAAACAGACAAGTGGACAGGCATCAAAGTGACCACAAAAAGGTGCTATTCTAAGTAAAAAACAAAAGCAGCCTCCCTTTGCCCTTACCATCTTCAAAGCTTAGGCAGCAGGGGCAACGCACCACCTACACCCGTCGTTTGAACTCTTGTCCCACAAGATGCTGAGGAGTGAGCGAGTGACAACACCCCAGCAGTCCAGGCCCCAAGCAGGAGAGGTCAAAACCCGAAGGATTCCACCCACCACAGCGACCGCATACCGTATCCTCTCCTCCTCGACGTTTTGCAGCATCTGGTCTCGGTACAGAACCTGGAGAATCACCTGGCGTTCGAATTCCTGGAGGGAATTCAGGTGGACTTCTTGGGCCATTTCCACTCGCGTGGCTTGGACCCCAGCTGACGTTTTGCTCCAACGACCCGGCACTGCCGTCCTGGGGATGAGCTCGGAGAGTCCGGGAGCGGCCCCACGCACTCGGCCGCGCTTCCTCTCCTATTTCACTGGCAGCTGTTTGGCTTGTGGCGCTTGCTCTCTCTCTCTCTTTTTTTTCCTTTTTAACTGTGGCACACTCCTCTGGAGAAGAAAGCCCCGAGACGCTGTCCCTCTGTTTGAATCATGGCTCCCAGAGCTTCAGGCCAGCTGGGGAGCCTTTTCACTGGGTCCTGCTGCGGTTTCTGACATCCGTCTAAGACAAAAGCATATCTTTTTTTCTGAGGTTTTGCCAGAGGTTGTTATAAATCATGCATGGCTCAGAGCAGATAATTTCTGCAAAGCAGAAGTAATCCCCAATCTGAAGGAAATTGCAAATAGTGGTAAGACGAGCATCAATAACTTACAGAAGCTGACCTTCTCCATCCAGATGTTTTCGGGTCAGTAGTAGTGACCATTGAAGCCAGCCCGTTCACTTCCCGTAGAACAAACAACGAAAAGTGGCATCGCTTTTTCCTGGTTTGTGTCTCTACGGCTTTAGGTCAGAAAAACACAGTATTCCACACAGGCAGATCTCTACAGTTTCTGCCGTGGGTATAATGTAAGAGCTTAACTTTTATTACATTGGCCTTCTCATGTTTCTAAAAGCCTCAAACTTCCAAATTTGAGTTTTTCTAATATAAATCCTGCATTGTCAGTGGTTAGAGGTAAAAAGGTCTACATTTAATGTACATATCCTAATTGAAAATACATTAGAATAATAATGTCCTCAACTGCTAGCTCTTATTTTTGCAACTAACTTCAAAACTGAGAAACTTTTTAATCAACTACGGATGTATGAAGGGACATCACCACAACTTCAGTCTATCAATTATTTATGGTATTTGATGGTTTTCACTGATAGCCTTATGCACGTCTTTTTCTGTTTAATGCTAGTTGAAAAATTCTGCACACATCCT
The DNA here is from genome assembly GCA_029783875.1 of Phataginus tricuspis. Classification (NCBI taxonomy): domain Eukaryota; kingdom Metazoa; phylum Chordata; class Mammalia; order Pholidota; family Manidae; genus Phataginus; species Phataginus tricuspis. The sequence goes on from JAQQAC010025709.1 coordinate 7,592,385, forward strand.
TGTTACTTCTTTTTCCATCAGTGACGCTGGGCACACGTCACCTTCAAACTGTTCTTCCCCCAACCAAGAAGATGATACTGAATTGATAAAATGCTGGGGTAGATCATATCAATAAAATGCAGAAAATGTAGATCAAATCAATATACTTTCCATGATGCCATTTTGTTATCAAATCTACACGAGTCCCTTGGTAATAGGTTTCCTTTTAATTCTTTAGAAGTTAAACTCCCTTCCTCGGGCTTCAGCACATCCACATTACATTAATTTATGATCCACAGCAAACCAGTGAATGAGAGGTCAATAGAGCCCTAAGGGATCACTCTCTTTAAGCAGAGACTCTTGACCTTTTTTTCTTAATCTCTGGTAGTCTGGTGAAGCCTCTTTTTTAAATGCATAAAACAAAATACATTGGGTTACAAAGGAAATCAATTACACTGAAATATTTTTTAAATTATAGTGATACATGTATATGTTCATTGATGTAGCTGTGATCTAACAGCCACCATAATTTCAAGAAGTGACAATTATAAACAATGTTTTGAGGTACCTGCAACACGCAATGGGGCATGAAATATCTGTGACTTCTATTGGGGACAGCCACAAATCCTGCTAGTTCTACTGTGGTTCGATGCCTATAGTCATAATTGAAGAAAATGCTAAATTTTAGATAGAGATGAATGAAAACAGAGATGTGAATTTTTTTCACATCCAAGTTCATGGACCTGTATGCTAAGGACCCGTGGCTCAGGGGATTCTGTATCTGTCAGTTTCTCTATTGTAAAACAAAGTTAAAATACATTGCTTACCCAAACTGCAGAGCCTGCATGAGGAGTAGGAAAACCCAGTGCTGAGAAGAAGCACTCTCAGCCCCTACTTTCCAGTAAAGTGTTCACAAGGCTTCCTATCCAGGCAGTGAGAAAATGACAAAGTGACAAGGCCCTGGTTCTCTAGCCTTGGGGCTGGTAACTCACTGCATCACCAGGCAAAGTCTCTCCCCTCCTCGGTCCCCGGTTTCTGGATGAACAGATGGAACTAGCAGATCTCAGGTCTCTGAGGCTCTGAGTCCCTGGAAAAGAGGCACAATATGAAAACAGCATGTAATCACATGCCAAGTGATAAGGTGCAGATTAACCATTACGTCACCAACTTTATGAGCCCATTTTTCTAAACATGCCCCTTCGCTCTCCTTGCTTTCTTCTTACTTTTAATCTATTAACCATACTCCGGGGTCAAGAACTATCTGGATTGTCTGATTCTAGGCATTTTAAATGAAGATTTTGGCACTTGGCTCAAAACACACGATCTGTGCCCTGAGCTTTCTTTTCATGTGGCTTTTGTGCTCCACACTCTGGCTCTGGTCTTTAGCTCCTCAGTCAAGCAGGACTGGCGCGATTCTGGGCTGGAAATGACACCACCCAGTGCACTCACCGGGAGAATCCTGGAATCCCCAAATGCTCACTCATTCATGTGGCTATGTCTTATGCAATTCGGAAATACCAGATTCGATTATTAACAAACAGTACCACATCCATGCCTGTGGACCTGGAGTGGGAGGTGCCCTGCATGGATAAGTGGGTGCTCATCCTCCCCCTAGTGGCCATTGCAGAAAAGTGAGATTGAATTCATTTCCTCTGTTCATTCAGCCATTCATTCAGTAAATATTTATTCAGCACCTTCCAAGGTCCAGGCATTGTTCAGATGCTTAGGCTATATGACTTGATTGACTGACTGGTAATTTGCATCCTACCCAAATTCTAACAAGAATAGTATGCTGCTTACAATAAAAACACACAGAGGACAATCAAAGTCAGAGATACAAGCAGCCAGACTGAAAAGGGGAGATCATGCTACCAGGAACTTGCAGGGAAGGAGTCACTGTACCTGAACATTAGATGTATTTCTGCCTTTCGTGGTAGCCAAGGCAAACCCAAACAGAACAAAACAAGAAATCAAGGTGATATATAGCATTCTGATAAACCGAAAGAAAAGGAGGACATCCTCGAGGTATGAAGGACGTGGACAGAGAAGACAATCAATCCGTTGAGCAGTGGTTCAACAGAAGGTGCAAAACTGTGCTTCGTGTGTCATTATAATATTGATCTCAAATTAAAGGTAAGGATACAGCACCAAATTATAATTCACTGAAAGCATTTCAAATATAGATCCAAACATCGTGCTTTCTGGTATTCAAGTTGATATAGAGCTAAAGCTTAGAGCATCAGAAATATGGGTGTTCAGTATGCATCCCACTGTGTTCTTTACTCTTGACTTTCATAGATTTTGATTCTAGATTCTATAAACTGTCAGTCATTCAAATACCTTGTTAATATTTACCATGAGTAATACCTTCTATTGTTCGATGGAAGTGCACTTTTTTCTGTAACCTGGAGGATCCGCTGCCAGGTCTACTCTAAACAAGCGCTCGCTTTTCAAAATGATGCAACTGCTACTGCACAGAACATTACCGAGAGTCGTAAGCCAGCACTGTGCATAGAGCATCTCCCCAGGATCATTCACCCCAAGATTTAACAGAAACCTAGGAAGATTTCTCCTCTGGTTTTTAGTGTCCTCTTAGTGTCCCGCCTGGCTGGGTGGCTGAGAAATTCCTTTTAAGGCACTTGAACCACCATTTCTTCATCTCAGGGGACTTGTTCAAGATTTTCAATGGGGGCAGCCCCACCTTCCATCTTTAGAAATTTGTAGGGTATTTTGGGTTGTCACAGAGACAGTGAATTGTCTTGCATTCCCATACGAATGCTGACTACCTTACCAGATGAGTCGATTAAGAAAAAAATTACAATTATTGATAACAGAATTTAACTCTCATATAAACAGTGTATTTTGCAGGGTTCTAATGTACTCTGAATATTCCAGAATGTAACTGTTGTATAAATTGAAGGAAGACTGTACTTTGTTTCATTTGAAACTTTAACAAAAACTTGTTCATCGCTTCAGAAAGTCGCAAACCTTTGGGTTTGTAGGAGAACGGGGTGGGAGAAATAGAGAACTGGTTGCTGCTTTAAATTGGGTGGGTTTTGTTTCAAGGGCTTCCACTTGTGAATTTGCTTATGCAATTTCAGGTTATAATTGAGAGCTCAGAGTTCCTCTTCCAATATTATAAATTATTTCAGCTACATCTTTTCTATCCTTTTGAGTGGCATCTGGAGCTCTCTCTGCATTTTATCCTGGTTGGGCTGGCATCTGAATTCTTACAAGTTTTGTATCAACAGCCAAGGTAGAGATTCTGCTCTGTAATCCATCTTCCAAATCACTCAAATCTTAGTTGATAATCTATTTATCCAAGACAAGGTGCCCCCATACCTATGGCAACAATTTACTTATTTTTAATTTTTTAAAGGTTCTTTGTTTCGGTTTGGTTTTTTGGTGAACTTCATCCTAGTCCACAGAGGCCTCCAGGGGGCAGGGTTAATTAGTAAGCAACACAGGCCCATGGTAAACACCAAGAAAGTCAAATACAATGTAACGGTGAGAAAGTTGGCATCTCTGCCTTCACATTGTCTCTGTCTCCTTTGCTGTGTACTCTTTGGGTCAAAAAGCTTCTGCTCAGCCCTGTCACCCTGCACGTAGGCTGGTTAATCATCAAAGGAATTTTGTTCACGACTTGAGATGAATGCAACCAACACCTTACGCGAAACTCACCTCCCCTGAGGAAATAAAGAAGTGTGTACAAACATGACAGCTGGATTGTCACAGACTGAGAGGAACTCAGGGCCAGACCCATGTTAACAAGACAACCGGAATCAACTAACCGAGGACGAGGAGGGTGAAAGCCCTCCTCAGACCCTGGCCGACGTGCAGATGTCTGAGTAGATCGTCACCTCCTGACCTCACCTCCTCCTGCCCCCCTCCCTAATATAAAAGATTTGAAATCAACCCTAAGTTAAGATGGTTCTTTAGGGCATTAGTCCACCACCTTCTAGCTCTGCTGGCTTTCTGAATAAAGTCGCTTTCCTTGCACCCACACTTTGTCTCCCTCTACTTATTGGCATGTCGTGCCGTGAGTGGCCTGAGCCTGGACTCAGTAACGGTGATGCTATCCACCTTTCAGCATTAGCAAGGTAAGGCACCCCTTTCCAGTTTCCATTTCTGGTCCCTAGTATTAGCTGGAAATTAGAGGCCACACTGGAATATTTTCATATGCTTCAAAACCTGGATAAAACAGATGTGCTTCTCTCTTGGATGCTTTTTTGATTTTTGTGATGTCTTGGGGTGCAAAATGGAGGTAGTAGAAGAATCACAGGAGATCTATGAAAACCAGTTTGAATGTCCCTGGCACCGTGTTATGTCTCTCTGCCTAGGATGACAGTGGGGTGCAGGCATGGCATTTTTAACCCTAAGTGGCTTACAGAGACAGTTGATGGAGCCCAGGGCCGGCTACACCCACCGGCCTGCGTGCAGGCTGCTTTGGGCACCAACGGGAGCAGCAGTGAGTGGCCGGAACAGAAAGCGACTAGAGGGAGACTGAGTAAGAGGGCAGCACAGTCTGCTTGGCGAGGTCACTCCCACCGAGTCTGCGAGGAGAGGAGCGGGTCTGGGGCCCGGAGGGAAGGAGAGGTCTCCAGGTTAGGGCCAGTGTGTTTGCAACACTGAGGCAGGACTGTCGCTCCTCCTCCTGCAGCAGAGCCCGCGCTCCGTGCTGCCTACTCACCAAGGCTCGGTGCACAGGGCGTCCTGGCCCTCCCTGCCCTGCCCTCCTGCCACCGCCCACCCCAGGGCCCACCCAGTGCTCCCGCGCTCCCACACTGCTCCCTGACCACGTCATGCCCTCTTCCACGCATCCCTGCTCTTCCCTCTGCCTACCAAACTCTAGTGGGCTTGGCGGAACAGCCAGGAAGTCACCGTCTGGAGTGGGTGAGGACTCCGCTCTGCCCCTGACTGACTCATGAGACTCTGGGCAAGTTCCTTAGGCCCTCCGGGATGGAGTTTCCTTCTCTGTAGAGAGAATGACAGCGCCTCCATCATAAATTTGTGAGGATTAGATGTGCTGCTGTGTATAGAGTACATAGATCTTAAAACCTATATAATATTGTATGTCAACTTATAATAAAAAAATAAAAAGGCATCCAACCTTAGCTTCTTTCACTGAGTTTAACTGAAAAAATAAATAAATAAAATAAAGGTGTAGATCACAGCAGTAAGCATATAACAAGTAGTTGGAAAATGTTCGCTGTGATTATTATTAGTAGAATAGTGTCATTGTCATCATTACTAATCTTTCAAGGTCCAGATTCCTTCCCACCCAACTCAGGAACTTTCTTCTTATTTACAATCAAAATTAATTGCTCCTTCGCTGGAACCCCTTCCGCTCAGTGTATTTCTCTGCCGTGACCCTGACTTCATTCTGTCTTGTATTCAAGTGTCCTTTCTAGTGGGTTTCAGGGATCCCTCACCACCCAGCAAGTAGGTTCCTGATGTTTGGCTGGAGTTGAGAAACCCAGTGACTATTGTGACCTGCGTGTGTGCTTGTAAAGCAGGAAGCATGAGTTCGAGTAGAGTAGGAAGTGAGATAGTCAGGTGAGCAAGCAGGCACTCCATTCAGAAGGCTTCAGTCTTCAGAAATCTGAAGAGCATAGGAAACTCAGAGCCCTACAGGATTGAGAAGCACACTAGAAGGTATTTCACTTTAATGATCTCATGCAGAAGTTCACAATCTCCTGGCTGGAACAGTCTCCCAGATCCATTTTCCTACGATGCTGTTTACTCAGTCACTATCTCACTCACACCAGGTTCTGAAGTTGTGAGTATTTCATTTCAGGCCAGGAAGCCAGGCTCTGTCCTCGCCCACGGGGAGCTGAGCCCAGCCGCACAGCTCCTTTGTCTATTGCTTGTTTGTGATTTGGTGACGCCCTTGTTTGTGATTTGACTGCCTTTGTTTTAGAGCTTAACTGCATTTAATAATTTAAAAATGAATAAAACCGACACCAAAGCACCCCTTTCGAGGGCAGATCTCCCCACAGTCACTTGGAGGAGCCCTCCACACCACGGCTCCCATCTCAGCGTCAGGTCGGCTCAGGACAGTTTGGGATCAACCCCGATTCCAGGGCGTGGCCACATGCTCGGGGGCCAGCCACTCAATCTCCGGGAGGCTCACCAGGCCGACCCCGGCCTCCTGCGCTTGTTCTTGGAACTAAGTTAATCATCGGGGTAGAGCCCTAGAGCAATGGCTGTGACAGAACAAGCAAGACTCAGGAGTATTCCTCTCCGCTCTCTTTTCCCCGCCAGAAAGCACCAGAGCAGGAAAACAAGCCATTTCTCCAGGATCCGTGGGGTCCTCCTAGACCCAGCACAGTACCTCAGCCCACGCATTTCCATCTTGTCTGTGTCCAGTCACGCTGCACGGCAGCGGACCTTTGGCCACCAGACGAACACAGTTTGCCTGCGGTGTCCAGTGCTGGCTCACCAACACTCATTTTATTGGCCTTCTGTGTGCCAAGTATGTGCCAGGTGTTGTGGATATAAAATGAGTAAGATCCGATCTGTGCATTCACGACGTTCACATTCCAGCCAGAGAATGGACAGGAGAGCAAAGAAATTACAACGTGGGAGGACGAGTGTGACCCAAGGATGCACAGAGGAGGCGATGTGCACGGGGGGCATGAGTCACTCCGCATGCTGAGCAGAAAGGGCCGAGGGGGCTTCTTCCCAGGGCAGAAACATGCGGGACAGCTGTGCCAGAGGAATGAAATACTCCATCATGTGCTGGGCCCAGGGGGGTCGTGGGGAGGCTAGAAAAGAAATGTGGAATTGGCAAAGAGAAAATGGAAAGGAAAGGCCCTTTCTCGGCGGGTAGAGGTCCCCTATCCCTTTCACCCAGTCATCTCTCGCCTCTGAGCCGCTGGTCATCAGGTCACAGGTAGTCGAGCTTCACCACCTCACTCTGATGGCGAGGAAAACGACACTGGGGTGGATATGCGGCAGATGGGCGTGCATGTGTGTGAACATGACTGTCACTGCTGCCCAGGCTTTCAAGAAACTAAAGAAGGTTCTCACAGCCTGGAAGCCACAGCCCGGCGACGGCTCGCACGCAGGCCCCCTCGGCGGCCCCACTGCCCCGCCACTCCACCACACCTGCTTCCTGGAGACGCCGCCCGTTTCGGAAGGCAGCCACAGGACGCACACACAGCACTTGCCGCCCAGTACGCGGGGGAAGGGGGTGACTCAGCTGACCCCGCTTTTTCTGCAAGCGTAGTCCCTCTTTTGCTTGCGTGCGTTCTTCCTGGAAGCCTGTGACAGCCACAGGGGGCACCAGGCCACCCAAGGGGCAGTTCTTGTCTCTGGCCGTCCAACCAAACTGGACTCACACTCACAGGCTCGACAGATTCCTTTTTCAAAGGTGAGACGACACACTCGTGCATCAGTCAGAAAGCCTGACACCGGAACAGAGACGTACGTTTCCGATGCTTTGTCTCTCGTTACCTATCGGAGGTGGATTTCCAGGGAAGCCAGTGAAGTGCCCGCTTTGGCATCTCTCGCTCGCGTGGCGCCCTCCGAGGCTCTCTACCAAGTTTTGCACTCGTTTTCTTAAAGTAGTTTCCACGGACTGTCTAAGCTTCAGGTCCCTTAAGACTCTGCCCTTCATATATGAAGTTGCATGTATGTGGGCTTAAATCTAGAAAACTCGAAGCCTACCTGAGACAGGAGAGAAGAAGGCGCTCTTGCCCTGAGACGTGACTGCAGTTCGCGGCTGGTTCTGTTTGTTCGTCCTTATTCAGGTAGGTATCTTGCCACCAAAAAAAAAAAAAGAGAGAATGCTGTTTTAGAATCAAAGTTAAAGACTAAAATAGAAATCCATAATTTTCATGCCTAAACCTGACCTCTTCTTATGCAAGGGTAGAGAAATGAGAATTAACATTATTACACTGTTATAGGTACCCCTCAGAATTAGTACACTTTTTGTTGTACCAAAAGCTCCTGTTTATTCAGCACTTACTCTGGGTCAGACAGTCTGACAAGCATTATCTCCACCTTCATTCCTCACTATGAGGTAAATACGTCCATTATACAGACAAGGAGTGTAAGGCTTGAAGCAATTGAGTAATTTACCTAAACTCACACTCTAATCCGGGTCTGTTTAATTCCAAAGCCTTATGCTTTGGGTAGGCAGAACACTTAAGAACTTAGAGTCCCCTACTGCCTTGCCTGAATAATCTTTTTCTACACCAATTCTAACTTCTTAGTGTATCTTTAATATTTAATGTGCATTTTCTTCTCATAATCTCTACTCTTGCCTAGAAATTTATTTGGGCGTTAAGAAGCTTAGTTGAAAGAAATTTAAATTGGCCTCCAGATAATTTAATTTTTTTTCCATTTTTAAATTATATTTCTGTTCCACCTTCAAACGAGAGAGATGGGTGAGCAAAGCAATCTGAGTCTATGAAGTACATGCAAAGCAAAACAGTAACAAATTGTATGTGTAAGAATTTACAAAGCAAAGGAGAAATCAAATATTCTATACCACCTTAAAAAAAAATCAGTCCGTTTGACTTTTGGGTAGTGTGGTGTGGATTGCTTTGGCTTGCTTTGGTTTTTTAACTACCTCCAAAGTACTTTCTCCACTCCATTTAAATCACTAACACTGTACATCAGAAAGGTATGCTATTCAGAAAAATTACCAGTCATCCTTTGTCTTTGTTTCACACCTTTTCAACTGTCATTTAAGAAAAGTTAACAGTAACTTTGATCTCTACCCACCCCACCCTCAAACAACCTGCCCAAGTGGGAGGACTTGGACTCAGCCTACCTTTTCTGCAAGAGAAGAGAGCCAGGGAGCCTGTTCTGGAGAGAAGGAAGTCAGTTTTTCTTTGTGTTCGAACAGACGTATTTCTCTTTCCTTCCTGTCAGGCCAGAGCTCAAGCAGGGCGCCCTCCCTCCCAGCAGGCCCTGGGTGCCTCTGCGGCTGCCCCCACATCACCAAGGACCCCGGGAGCAAAACCAGCCCAAACCACACCCATGGGCTCTTTCAGGCCAACACTTGACATTTTTAGCTGGAGGAAAGACCAAGATAACACTACTGAAAATGTTCCGCCCTACCCAGGAAACCCCAAGAGAAACTAGAGGCCTCAACTAGTCAAAAGCTCACGCATCTGCTAGGGGTTTCACATTGACCTCAAGAGTAAATGACTACATTTCGAACTCAAGAATTGGTTTATAACAAGACTGGCATGGCCTTTTAGCAGAGGGTAAATTCCACTGACAACAGTATACATTCGGACCATGGTAGAAATTGTAAGCACAGCTTGACACATTTTTCAAAAGTGAACACATGCCTATCAAGACATGGAACTTTACAGTATCCAGAAGCCCCCATCACACGCCCTTCCAGCTATGACTTTTCACCCTAAGATAACTATTACCCACACCTCTAACACCATTGATTAGTTTTGTTTTTGCACTTTATGTAAATGGAATCATAATATTAACTCTTTTGAATCTGGCTTCTTGTATTCAGCATGTTTATGAGATTCATCCATGCTGTTTTTATGTATTGTATGTAGTTATAGTTTGTTCATTTTGATTGCAGTATGTCTTGCCAATGGTTTTCCACCCCGGGCAAGTTCACTATGCATTCAGTGTGACCAAAGAAATGACAGTAAAACATTCTCAGGGCGAAAGGGTTATACCCAACTTTATTTACGGTGGCAGGCTGTCTTGCCAATGGGTTTCAGCCCCAGGCAAGTTCACTATAAATTCAATGTGACCAAAGAAATTGACAGCAAAACTGTTCTTGGGGTGAAAGGGTTTTACCCAACTTTATTCCCACGGTGGCAGGTCAGTCACTAAAATCCTGTTCACTCAGAGCGAGTCTGTATGCAGCAAGCAGGTCTCTGCCTCTGGGCCTCTCTGTCTGCACAGCTGTCATCTGGGCCTCTCTGCACAGTCGTCCCACACAGCCGTCCTCTGGGCCTCTCTGCACAGTCGTCCCGCACAGCCGTCCTCTGGGCCTCTCTGCACAGTCGTCCCGCACAGCCGTCCTCTGGGCCTCTGTCCTCGGCGCTGCCACCACTCCAGCCTCTGCTCTGCTTTCCTGCAGTCGTGCCACCGTGTGGTGCCCAGAGCACTGGGCGGAGCTCTTTATATAGACTCAACAGCCATGTATTGCCCACAGGTGTGCAGTGAGCTAGTCAACCAGGGCCAGGTGGGAACCCTGGCCACAGGAACTCTCATTTTATCCAGTGTTTCTGTCGGTTATGTGCCTCGGAGTGGAATTGTTCGCCAAAGGTTAGGCATATGTTCAACACTAGCAGATGCCACCAAATAGTTTTCCAAAGTGATTGTCTGAACTGACAGTCCTCCCAGCATCAGGCGCCAGCTGCTCCACATCCTCCCCAGTTTGGTGGTATCTTCCTTTCTTACTGTATCCATTCTCGTGGGTGTGTGCTAGTATCACCTTATGTTTTAATTTTCATTTCCCTGAGGCTGAATGTAGCCGAGCAATCTGAGCATCATTTTATATGTTTACTGGACATTTGGGTATCTACTCTGATGGAGGGCCTGTTAAGATCTTTTGCCTATTTTTCTACAGGGTTATTTATCTGTTACTGATTTTTAGATGTTCTTTATATTAATTCAGGATATGTGTCCTTTGTCAGGTATTTATATTATAGATACCTTCTTTCACTCTGAGGACATTCTTTTTCATTCCTTTATGGGCTCTTTTGAGGGTCTAATACTCACTTTTGAAGGTGAACTAGTGTGAGCTCTAATTGAGAAGATGTGATTCAGCCAAGCCGGCTGATGACCAGGAATTAGATGCGCTGTGTGGCCTTGGGAGTCACTAGGCCTTTCTGGAAACCCCCAGGCCGGCTTCCCCAGCCGTAAATGAGGTTCACTTTGACCCTCCCTTTGGCTTTTCAGTTCTGAAATCTCATTTTTCTGTGGCCTGGGGATGACAACCTGAGATGGTGCATTCCCTCAGGCGAGAGGCAGAGGTGGGTGGGAGGGGGAGGGCTGCTGTGAAGGGTTAGAACAACAAGATGGAAGAGTGAATTCAGAGGGCAAGCTCTGGGGCAAGGAGACCTGAGTGACCTTGAGCAAACCACTTGGCCTCTCTGAGCCCATCTCCTTGTGAGGGTCACAAAGCTTCCCTCTTAGTTTTTTTTTTATATATATATAATTTATTTTGGTATCATTAATCTACAATTACATGTGCAATAAAACTACCTCCTTCATCAGGTCCCCCCCACCACATACCCCATTACAGTCACTGTCCATCAGTGTAGTGAGATGCTATAGAGTCACTACTTGTCTTCTCTGAGTTGTACAGCCCTCCCTGCGCCCCCCAACATTAACTACCCTCTTAGTTTTGCAGTTCATTCAATTCATTCACAAATATTTACTGTGCACCTACTATGCCAGGCACTGCCATAGTGACCACAGGTGAGGGCCCCTGGCCTAAGAAGATCCTTTATAAATAATAACTGGTATTTATTTAATAGTAATATCACAGTTTTGTAGCATAAGATAGTAGGTGAATCCATTTAGGAATATTTGGAAGAAAATGTTTTTGGAATGAAGGTACAATAGAATAATTATTTCCAAAGCAGGTGTATTACTTTGCTAGGGGTGCTGAAACAAATACCGTTGTATGCGGCTAAAACAACAGAAATTAATTTTCTGACAATGATAGTTTAGGAGTTGAAGATCAAGGTATTGGCACATTGTTTTTTTCCTGCTTGGCCTGTAGATGGCTGTCTTGTCTGTCTTCACATGCTCTCTCTGTGCTCTGTGTCCTAATCTCTTCT